>JASNQO010000005.1:0-600000 GCA_030378425.1 Periconia sp. TS-2
AGAAGAAGAAGAAGAAGAAGAAGAAGAAGAAGAAGAAGAAGAAGAAGAAGAAGAAGAAGAAGAAGAAGAAGAAGAAGGAGGAGGAGGAGGAGGAGGAGGAGGAGGAGGAGGAGGAGAAAGGGCTCGCGTATTTTCCGTGGATACCACCAGACGAAACGCCATCGGTTTATTACGTACACGAGTCCGACCTAGAGCTGCAATATTGGTATCCTATTCCGATTATGGAAGCGACCCGAAAGCTAGAGGTCTCCCTCTGGGATCATATCTTTCCTGTCAGACTCAGAAGGCTTGGTTCTGGAGAGATTGGACAGAGGAGCCACCATTCGAACTCCGTGGCTGTACGCTGATCGACTATGTAGGCGGTTATCCAATCAATCTTAATGTGTTTCCTATACACCTCCGAAATTGTTCTGGACTGCCTGCCGGATATCTGCGGTTGCATGCTAAAGCGCCGCCAAATGCATTGTGTACACAGAAGGGCGCATGTCACCGAGCATTTGTTGAACAATCATATGAGCTTGTCGCCATTTCGAAAGGACACCATCTTCCCATTGAAGAAAGAGAACATAGCTGGTACTTGACACAGGATCATCCTCTGAGCCGCCTCCAATCTGAACCGTACGATTTTACCAACGTACTTTGGGTAGAATGGATCGACAGGATTGCCTATCGCGGGGGATTGGGCCGCATTTTTCAGGAGGTATGGGAGCGTCAAGAGTTCGAAGATATTGAACGTATTTTGGGGTGAATTTTCTTTCTACAGCTAAAGTGGTGAATCATACTTTTTTTTGGCATTGCAATTGATCCTATCATATCATTTCCTAAAACCCGACGATTCGATGTGTAAAAACGTGTTAAAAAAAGGTGGATTTTATGACTGCCGTGAGTTATTGCTATGACAGTTCTTAAAACAGCATCCGGTATACGTGTGGAACTAAGCAGGGAGAGTGAAGGTCTAGCGAATTGGCGCGGTGATAAAGGGGTTTAATAGAGCAAATAGTGGGCCCGAAGTATTTTTGAGCTTAATGTGATATTAAGGGACCTTAGTTTGAACACAGGGCCTGAAAGCACTGCGAGAGTGGTGTGAGGGTATATCTATATTTGATGAAGTCAAGCGACTATGATTGAATGAAAGTAGAAAATAAATATTGCAGAAAAGAAAGTGCAAAAAGAGGGGGTCAAACCTCACCGCTTAATGATGCAACGGATGTGAGACTAATCAGTAAACGCTAGGATAGAATTATTACGTCTCTGTCTAGACTCTATTATTTCTCGCTACAACATTAGAGGCGGTGAGGGCGGATGAACCGTGACTAATCAGTAAATGCTATAACAGGTTGTCACATCTCTACCAAGGCTCTATAGCATCGACCTCTGATATATGAATATTTGAACTTTTCCAAAGATTATATAAGGCACAAAACAAGTGATATTTCAAACCTTCAATCCATTGACATTGTGCGCTAGTACGGAAATAGTTCAGTGAATTACTTCACTTGGGCATCTGGCGGGTATCGGGGCCGGCATTGCTCTTGGGAACCGAAAGTGTTAGGTCGCGACTTAAGGGTCTGTTATAGCGCTGCAGTAAGTCACGGTATAAATGCGTAGATATAGAAGACAAGTATCATGAATAGATCTGTTGAGATTGGTAAGCGTGTCCGTATCGGCGGGGACCATGAAGACTTTCATTGTTGAAGCATGACACTAGAGATGCGAGAACCTAGTAGATTGCATTAGAGAGCGTAAGGAGTACGGAGGACAAGCTTAGCCTGATAATGAGTAGTCTCAACCTGAAGCACGATACAATTCATAATAGGTGAACGACCTGCAACATGTGGACAATAAAGCTTCTCTGTATTGCATTTGAGCGTGGTCAGATAGGGCCCTGGAGCTGCCTTCGTGTCATTCTTTGTCTCATCAAATAATCGTAAAAGCGGCTAGATATCAATCTGAATTACCCCATACTGACCCGATAAGAATTCGTATACCAAGATACGTACAAAGCACGACATCACGGGACCTAGCTGCACCCTTGACGCAAGAACCCAAAATCGCACACCATCGCGAATAACATCACTGCCGTCTTTCCGACCCTCCCATTCATTGCAAAACACATATAATCGACTGCCTTATCTCCGCATGCAATGTCAGTTTAGTTGTGTTGTGGGTAGCACGCCATACAGTGCTCGCGATGGCGAAATGAGGGGAGACGAGGGTGAGGAGGTATGTCTAGGAATATATATTCGCGTCATTTTCTAGAAACTTATAAGTGAGATACTTCTCATTTGTATTCAGAAATCTGTCTTATCGTATCGATTTTAAGTAGTCTTTCTCATAATGGCACCTCCAGCAGCTGATGTTGATCTTGCCGTTCGCCCAGCAGAGTTCCACGTTCACTCCAAGGCAGAAAGCGGGACATTTCTTACGCAGCCTCTCAAGACATCCGGAAGTCTAGATCAATACAAGCACTTCGATGTAACACCAGTCATTGGGGAAGAGTTTCCGGAGTTACAGCTCAGTGAGATTCTGTCGGATGATAACAAGATCAGGGACCTTGCTATCCTAGGTGAGTTTCAATATTGACTATGTAGATACACATATTGATGTAGTGGATAGTGTCTCAGCGTGGAGTCGTCTTCTTCCGGAAGCAAGATATTACTATTGAGGATCAAAAGGTTCTTGGACAGAAGCTCGGCGAGTTGACAGGCAAGCCCGAGACATCGAAGGTAGAAATAAATGATACGATTGAATATTTTAGAGACTAATTCAATGTAGCTACACCGCCATGCACTGAGTAACAGCAAGCGAGGCATTGCTGTGGACGAGAACGGTAAACTAGATGATGAAGTCTCAGTCATTTCATCCGAGGTATTCGCTCCTATTTTCACCCTGACAAAGCTACAGATTAACGACTCCAGCAAAACCGAAAATACTACAACGACAGATTCGGCTATGGCTCGCGTCGTATCGCCAGCGAGGGTTGGCACGCGGAGTACATTATCCCCCTCCTTATCTACCTTCCTTTACTGACCCGCCCAAGCATAACCTTCGAGCGAATCCCCTCCGACTACGCCATCCTCAAGATCCACACCCTCCCAAAGGACGGCTCCGGCGGCGACACCCTCTGGGCCTCCGGCTACGAAGCCTTCGACCGCCTCTCTCCAATCTGGCAGAAATTCGCCGAATCACTGACCGCAACGCATCACCAACCAAATTTCAACCGCGTCGCGAAGGAATTTGGCGCAGAGCTCATCTCAGGCGATCGTGGCGCCCCTGAGAATTCGGGCCTTGATTTCCAGGCTAGCCATCCCGTCGTGCGCACTAATCCGGTGACGGGCTGGAAGTCGTTGTTCGGCGCCGCGCACCAAGTTGAGAAGGGATGGATTGACGGCGTTACGCAGCGTGAGAGTGACATCATCAAAGCCTATTTCTTGCAGTTGATCACTGAAAATCACGATTTGCAGGTGAGGTTTAAGTGGGGGGAGAATGACCTGGCAATTTGGGATAATAGGAGTGTGTTCCACACTGCGACGAATGATTATGAGGGAAAGAGGCAGGGGAATCGGGTTGTTAGTTTGGGAGAGAAGCCTTTTTTTGACCCAAATAGCGTTTCCAGGAGGGAGGCGTTGGCGAGAGTGGTGGAGCAGTGAGGGAGAGTGTTGTAGTATTCTGTGAATGAGTTGCACACTCGCATTTGGGACTTCATCGGTGGGCTGCCCTGCTCGATTCACCTCATTCATCTCATTACCACGCCGTATGGTTCTCGAAATGAGCCAGGACTTCATATGACTGAAATAAATTTGATTGTTTTGAAGTAAACCTACGCACATCTAGTCGATGAAAGTGACTGTTTGGAATGATTAAGATAGGTATCTTCTTGTCGTGAATATATCGAACCACAATGACGGAACAACGCCTGTAGCGTGAAAGCATTGCTGGCTCAAAGGTCTGCGGAGTAACCAGATATGGAAGTTATTTGGAAAGTGATGCGCTGGTTTGAAGATCTATGTGGGCTAACCGAGACGACGACTTTAGTGTGGCGGGCGAGGACTAGAAGAGATACAGAAGCAGACATGAAATGGAATGATCCACCTACCGATAGTCCGTCCCGGAAAGCGGGTTATGCTACGCCTGTGAGGATGAATCAAAAGCAGGGGAGTGTTCCGCTTGTTGCTCTGTCACCGCTCTTTCTTGACGGACATTGTGCGATGCGCGCATGGTAGATTGATAGTCGATCAATTTTTCACCTGCAGGTATAGATTAATACTGCCGCTGGCAGTAGCAGAAAAGAAGGTATAGCATGGTGCTACCCTTGCAGCTGATGGTCGGCTAGACGGAGACTGAGTCCGACCTCACTACTCGGCCTGGTGTTGTTGGTCTGTACACAATCGGGTAGCATCGACCCGTATACGCATGCAGGCCGACGGACTCTCCTATAAGTTTGTTCAGCTGACTGATTCGGAGAAAATTACAAGCGGGCGGGTAGAGTGGCACCCGCGTGGTATCTGTGGCTGTGCAGCTTACTCGGTGAGCGGAAGGTATACGAGGACCCAAGATGACGTCAAATGAAACATAGAATCTGGCTTCAGTAGGATTGACATGCTGCGCAATGTCCAGACACTAACAGCCACGATAGTGAAACTTAAATCTCGATCTTCGAGTGAAAGAGCAAGATCGAATCAACGCTGGATAGAGACCGACTTGGGACGTAAAGTGGGTCGCCAATATTCGAGCGTGCTCGATACGAGTGACCTGAGCCCTACGTCCACAATGGGAGAGGAAGATGTTCAAGTGCAGAAAACTCTACCGATGTCTTTATGGTGGCTGCATTCGCAGGGGTTTAGTAACACGGCAGGCGTAGATACTGGGCATGCTTTTTGCACATTGTTGATCCCGTATCACGGACAGCTGCTGGACCCTTGGGCGGGTTTGCGAGGCTGATGCAAGCTTCAGCTGCCCATGACACCTACAGATTTGGATGGCCTAGACCCAGATTATACATAATGGTGTGTAGGTTCAGCCGGCAGTGCGGGCATTGTTCAGCTGCGGAACGGTAGCGAGCGCGAGACATCAGCTCTGAGATAGGGATCCGTAGCGGCCATGCGGATGTGCCAACGGCTTCGATAAGGTGGCTCGTGCTTCAAGGTGGGATATGTGGGTGTATAGCGAGGATACAGCGATGGCGTAAGGGAAAGGCTGGGTGATTGGAGATTTTGGTTTCTAATAATGGAGACGGCTGCAGAGGGGCTCTGCTACTTTACCATGGTATATTATCGGCAGTTTAGCCTACTGGGGTCGGCGCTCCAGGATGTTGATGCACTTAGTCACCCCTTGTGTGTTGCTATTGGCCGGGACAGCCACCCCAGGCGCCCGTCCTGTCCAGGAGCCGTCTTATGGTGCGGGTTGAGCGACCGTTTGCACTTTTCTCGTTAATACGAGACTAAATTTCGCTCGACGGGTTTTGGTGACGTGATGGCGGCGCCTCTTGAGACAGGAGACAATGATGCTGCCAAGTGCGCCATGTTGGGGTATCACCTACGACGGTGGGCTGCCAAGCTCGTGTATCGCATCTTCCTGGTATCGTTTCTGCAAGATGCTGGAGGCTGCAGCGGCCGGTCATGGACTGATTCTTTTACGAGGTGCGCTCGAGGAGGCCCTGAGCAGAGGGCAGGTTGGAGTTGGGGGCAAGAAGCGTGGCCCTTCTCTGCGCCTGACCCCCCTCTCTGCAGAGGCATCCACATCCTCAACATTCGGCATTGGGGGGACACCTGTATAGATGGCAGTCCCACGTCAGCCACTGGGTATGTAGGTTGGCGGTGGTGAATCCAAATGCTCGATTGGGTCGAGGGGACGCCGTTCAGGGCCTGTCGCGTGGACTCCAGGGATACTTTGCTGCGGAGCTGCTCTCTCGGGTTTGGAGATGACGGTTTCGGGCATCGGGCTGACCCCGAGGCATGCCTCTGGCTGCAGTAAGGCTTGTCCTGATGATGTATTTGGGTTCTGGCGCGACGTAAGAGTCAAAATGTCGACGAGGCGGCGGCTGGACTGCAGCGGAACTGAGGGCGCAACTCCTGGCTTGCGCATATTGCACGTCCTCGAATAAGGGCCGTCTACGTTGCTGAAACGAATCCACTCAAAAGGGCGGGTACCCTCAGCGCTTGCGAAATCCTGTCGGGAGCCTGCGCCGCACCGCCGCTGCTGGCATCTGAACAGTGACCACGTCCACACTCTCTTCTCCACCGCGCCCCTCCGTCTTCACACGCTCGTTAGCAGCTGCACTCCCGGACGCGCCCCCGCTGTCTGTTACCTGGTCGGACCGTTGCATTGCTGCCGCCATAGGCTCAAGTGCTGTCTCCCGGGCGAGTGTCCGCCTATCCCTTCTCGGCAAGCCTGCTCGCACGCTCCTCCAACACTCTACCACCTCCCAAGGCCCCTCCCACGCCGTTCCTGAAACCAGCTCGAGTCGCACCCTCACCGTCACGGTCGGAGAAAGACGGCCCTCCGAGCACAGTGCTGACGAGCCCATCCACCTGGCCGTGCCCTCGTTCGCTGCAGTCTACACCTGCCTCCGCCGCGCTTCCACCGTGCTCCCGCTGTGACTTGTGGCCGTCAACGTCACTTGGTCGCCTGAAGAGAGCACGAGAGCCGCGCCCACGCCCACGACCGCGACGACGACGCTCGCAGAAACTGGCTCCAAGTGAACCGTGGAAGAGCCTGTCAGCCTATCTTCGGCTGACGGTAGCTACTCGCGTTGCTGGGACCCAAGCAGCTTGACGGGTAACCGCAGACCCTCCTCCCGCGTCTCCTCGTCCTTCGTGCGCCCTCGATACGCTGCATCAGAGCCTAATATATTGCCCGCTCGCGACACCCTGCCTTCTCGCCCAAGTACAGGGCTCCATCGCCTACATTTCGCCTGAGCCCTCAGAGCTGCTAGCGACTGCAGTCAACCTCGCCCCGCGGGTGCTAGGGCGCGTCTTCTGAAGAAATATAGATGCAGCCCAGTGCCTACGGTGACGCACAGTCATCGGCACCTTCGTCCAAGATGTCGTCCCCCGCACCCCTCCTCCGACCACCCATCCCCGGCGCCCGCTCGCAGAGTGGCAGCCGCACGCCTCGCCTTGGCCTTTCGATCCCTGCATCGCCGCACGTAAGACCTGTTGGAAATGGCACTGATGGTCAGAATCTCGCCCGGCCAACCCCTCCACAGCTCCGGCTGGCGACTCCTATGGGTACAAGTCACACACCTCAAGAGGGCCGCCCCCAGCCCAAGGGCCTGCCGCCGTTGCAGATTGGAGCGGGTCTCTCAGCAGGAGGCTCGAGTGATGCGAGTGCACACTCGCGGTCGGGTAGCTTTGGAGAGGTCCAGGCGAATGGCTCAGCAACGTCGTACTCGGCTGCTCTGGGCTTCCCTGGCCTTCAGAGACCCCATCAGGGCTCGGATCCCATATCTGCGATATCTCAGGGTGGTAGCGAAAGCGCACCATCGATGGAGAGAGAAAATAGTAGCCAGCCGTTACCAGATTTAGAGAAGTTGGCAGAAGAGAAAGGCGCGCCGCTGGATGTCGAGGATCTCGACGATGCAGGCTGGAAGGCCGCATCTGCAAGGGGCATGGTTGAAGAAAAGGGTAGCCTAGGCGAAGGCGCAGGAGGAGCCGTCACGAAGTGCGTTTTGAAAGGCGGAAAGACCATCTTTGCCTTGAAGGTATGTTTGGCAGACCCCTTCCACCTACGTCTGCTAACAGAGATCTTAGATCATAACAACAAATCCAGATCCCGACGTCAAGAAGCAGATTGTGCGCGAGTTGTCCTTCAACAAAAATTGTGCGAGTGATCACATCTGCCGCTATTACGGTGCATTTATGGACGACAGCACCGGCACCATCAGCATTGCCATGGAGTTCTGCGAAGGTGGCTCCCTAGATTCGGTCTACCGTGAGGTCAAGAAGTTGGGTGGCAGGACCGGGGAGAAAGTACTCGGCAAAGTGGCAGAGGGAGTTCTTAACGGTCTTACGTACCTTCACTCTCACCGCATCATCCATCGTGATATTAAGCCTAGCAACATTCTCCTGTGTCGCAATGGACAAGTCAAGCTCTGCGACTTTGGCGTTTCAGGCGAATTCGGCACAAAGGGGGACGCAAACACTTTCATCGGAACGTCGTATTACATGGCACCTGAGCGGATCACAGGTCAGAGCTACACCATCACTAGCGATGTGTGGAGCTTAGGCGTGACGCTCCTTGAAGTGGCGCAGCATCGATTCCCGTTCCCTGCGGACGGTACAGAGATGAACCCACGTGCTGGACTCATCGACTTGCTGACATATATTGTTCGACAACCCATCCCCAAGCTCAAAGATGAACCAGCGAATGGCATCCGGTGGTCTGAGAACTTTAAATACTTCATCGAATGCTGGTGAGTATTTCGTTTCTTAGTTCTTTATATATGCTGACCACGATTAGTCTCGAAAAGGAGCCTCCTCGACGAGCCACACCGTGGCGTATGCTGGAGCACCCCTGGATGCTCGAAATGAAGACCAAGAAGGTCAACATGGGGGTCTTCCTCGAACAAGTATGGGATTGGAAAGACTAATGCTTCCCCCAACGGTCAATTTCAATTCAGCGAGCGTTTCTTCTCTGCAGCAATGTTCTACTCATCTTCTTGGAATTACACCTAGGGTCATGTGCTGGACATAGACTACGGGAAGACAGCATTATTTGGGCTTTCCTTGGCGAACTGTGAAGCAGCACATTCGTCACGGCTTGCATTGGGACCTTTTCTTGCGGAGTCTCAACGTGATGTAATGGATTGGTTGGGAATGTGTGGGCGGACTTAGGAGGGAGTACGAAGGAATCTGGACTGCTAAACACCCCCAGTCCAGCACGACATGGCATTGACAGGCGTTCAACTCTTGGTTCTGGTGCAGAAGCAGCATACTATTGGACACGTAAAATCGTGCATTTGAATCAAAGGGATACCATATTAGGAATACTCTTCTATGTTAAATGTAGTCTGACTACCTATTGCGCTACAAATCAATATGTTGGTAAGTCGAAGTATGTAGAGGGGTAGCTCGTTCGGGTCACCTCGTTCGGGTCTAGCGTTCTCGGATCGGGCCGGTTGTTTATCCGAAACCTCAATTTCTCGGAATTGAGTCAGAAGACGCTTCTTCGAGTCAACGCCTATTACTTAGCGCAGAGAGCTGGTCTGAGTCAATTGAAGCTATATCTTCATTTCCGTACCTCTAGCGCATTCGAACGAAACCACCTGCCGCCTGAAGCCTTTCGAGGCCCCACGATTTTACTCTAGACAGCCCCACCACGTTGCATCGAACATCCCTCACCCCGCGTGCAGTGACGGCACCCGCGCAATATGCCTACCATTACGGTAGATAAAGCTGCTCTCTTCAAAGAGCTTGGAAGAGAGTACACCACAGAGGAGTTCGACGAATTATGTTTCGAATTTGGCATTGAGTTAGACGAGGACACCAGCCAAAGCACGAAGCCGGAGGACCAAGCGCAGCCACCACAGCTAAAGATCGAGATACCGGCGAACCGATATGACATGTTATGCTTCGAGGGGATTGCGCTGAATTTGAGGGTCTTCTTGGAGAAGCAACAACTTCCCAAATGGACGATTACAGCGCCAACGTCGGGCGAGCTACAGACGCTTACAATTAAGGAGGAGGTACGCGACTATGGCTAAATTCGCTGAGACGGAGGTTTTCTAATTTTTTACAGACCATGAAGATCCGGCCACTGTGCTCTGGTGTGGTTCTACGAAACGTCAAGTTCACACAAGAACGATACGACTCCTTCATTGCGCTGCAAGACAAGCTCCACCAGAACCTGGCTCGTCAACGAACATTAGTCTCGATTGGTACACATGATTTGGATAGTACGTGATTGTACTTGGAGGTATCGAGAATTTGTCTGACAAAAGACAGCAATCAAGGGTCCCTTCACGTACGAGGCTCTTCCGCCGGAGCAGATCGAATTTATCCCTCTCAACCAGACCAAGAGTATGAATGGGGCACAGCTTATGGAGTTCTACGAGGTACGCTTGACTGAATTTACCAATAGGGGCTCGTTAACCTCGAGTAGAAAGACAAACATCTCGGTCGATACTTGCACATCATTCGAGACTCGCCTGTCTATCCCGTGATATACGATTCTAATCGTACAGTTCTGTCGCTACCACCCATCATCAACGGAAACCACAGCAAGATCACGCTCGATACTAAGAATGTTTTCATCGAGATCACAGCTCTCGACAAAACCAAAGTCGAAATCGTGAACCACATCCTTATTGCCATGTTTGCGGGCTATGCAGAGTCGATAGAACCGATCAAGATCATCTCACCGCACAACAACGAGTCAAGAGAAGCTCCCGATCTTTCTCCCCGAGAGATGGTCGCTGAGGTAGATTACCTCAACCGGACGACCGGCCTGGAGCTCTCGCCAGATCAAATAGCCAAGCTTTTGGCACGGATGGGCTACGCCCTGGCCCCGTCAAAAGCCGATACTAACCTCCTAGATGTCTCCGTGCCGATTACACGAGCAGACGTATTGCACCAAGCCGATATCATGGAAGACTATGCCATTGCATATGGTTTCAACAAGCTCCCGCGGTACTATCCTAACAAATCGTCGGCAGTTGCAGCTCCACTCCCAATAAACAAGCTTGCCGACATCGTTCGTCTCGAGTCTGCTGCTGCAGGGTGGACGGAGACCATGCCGCTTATATTATGTTCACATGAGGAGAATTTTGAGTGGTTGAACCGGAAAGACGACGGCAAATCCGCCATCAAGCTTGCGAATCCGAAGACTGCAGAGTACCAGATTGTACGGACTTCGTTGTTACCAGGACTGCTGAAGACAATCACCTCAAACAAGCATCATGCTGTGCCTATGAAAGTCTTTGAGGTCAGCGATGTTGGCTTCATAGATTTGTCACAAGAGAGGAAAAGTCGAAACGAGCGACACTTTGCAGCGGCTATCATGGGAAAGACAAGCGGATTTGAACAGGTGCACGGCTTGTTGGACAGACTCATGGCGATGCTCAAGTCTGCCTTCATCACACGCGAAGATGGTCTCAAAAATGCCAAATTGGGTGGCTATTGGATTGAAGAGGTTGATGGTAAGAGTATTTCTATTCTGGTAAAACTTCAACTCACAGAAGCAGATCCGACCTTCCTAAAGGGACATTCCGCTGCTATCAAGCTGAATATTGATGGGAAGCACCATACGATTGGCGTTTTTGGCATTCTGCATCCCTCGGTGTTGCACAAGTTCGAGTTGCCGTAAGTGTTTTCTCATCTAGTCATACGCATTAGCATTAATATTAATGTCTGTTCTAGGTATCCTGTTAGTACCGTCGAGTTCAACCTCGAAGTTTTCCTATAGTAAGAGCCGAACCCAGTCGGTCAACGCGCCCCTAGCGCACGTTAAGACTTCCTTTCGAGCATCTTAGATACCTCAACCTGATGTATGAATGAAATGATGACGCCGTGTTGGCGTACCTAGCCACATCTCATCCGCCTGCTTCCCGAGACCTAAGAATCTTATCTTGATACACATTTTTGCAGGCTCAGCCACAACTCTTTGCCCATATAGGGTAATAGATGAGTTTCAATAAACAGTCATATGCCTAGCAGCGAAGTGGCTCGGACTTTCCTATCGTGCGTGACAAATAGCGTTGCAGGTCGACCACCTGCATGCGGCACAGCAACATGAGCGCGTATTCTGTGACAGACTGCGAATGCACCAATCAGATCAACATCACCACCCGCCGTAACCTACGCCCATTAAACCCGTCTCAAGGAACATCGATGGCCTTCTTTCACCATTGATCACTGTTGCGAAAGTACCTGACACATTCTCGTCTCGTTAGTATGGACAGCACGGGCTCATTATTGTCGTCTCAGTCAAGGAAGACACTGGACGAGCTGGGAGACTATGAACCATCTACTGCACAGGAAGCACAGGCCTTTATCGAGAAGATCAGGGCGGAAAAAGGTTACCTCGGTGTCAAAACATTGCAAGATTTAAATAAATTGCCGGTGGAGAGTCGCGAAGAGATTCTGCGCATAATCGAGAAGAAAAGACGGACGGAAGCATCCTACACGAAAAGGTTCGTTGTCTATCCAACTCTCTCTTAAAAAAATGCTTACGACAACCTGGAATCAGCGTCTCTGACGATCTCTACTCTTCCAAGTTCCGCTTTCTGTTCGAGCTTATTCAGAATGCCGATGATTCTAGCTACTCCAAAGCGAATGCAAATGGCAGGCACCGTTGTCTGAAGTTCACAATCACACCCCAAGCTTTGATTGTCGAAACAAATGAAGATGGATTCAGGCGCGCTGATGTCAACGCTATCTGCTCGACTGGCGAGAGCTCGAAAAAAACCTCGGCATCCAGCGAACATATTGGCGAGAAGGGATTTGGTTTCAAATCCGTGTTCACTATAGCTGATGAGGTCCGTGTGCAATCCGGTATATGGTCGTTTCGCTTCGAGCATCTAGAGGGTGAAGACGGTCTCGGAATGGTAACGCCGTTGGATGCTCCATCCGAACAACTTCCGATATGGGTAACTACACGAATAACTCTCAGGCTTTCTCAAAGTGCCTTGCGTGACCATCAACGTCTTGTAGACGAAATTACCGGTTTGCCTGATACTACAATCCTTTTTCTTCAAAGGCTGCAGAGAATTACCATGTTAGTTACAGGGGCAAGTTCTCGGAAGGAAGAAATTGTCATTCAACGACGAAACCATCTCTCGGTGCCCGGTTTGTTCATGGGAAGGCGTTCTCTCACTCGGACCAAGACTTTGGGTGACGGCCATGAGGAAACAAAAGAGACTGGAAAAGACACGTACTATATCCAACACTATGTTAAAAACCAAATGCCGAAGGACAGGCGGCGTAAGGATCGTATGTCTGCTAATATCAGCATTGCCTTTCCGGTTCGTACAGGGAAGAAGCAACCAAAAATATCCAAATTTGGCGAATATGTGTTCGCATATTTGCCACTTCAAAAGATCCGCGAATTGCCAGTAGGTATCGCCCAAGAGCCGAACTATGGTTGCTGACGATGGGTATCTAGTTCTTAATTCACTCAGATTTTATAGCATCCGCAAGCCGAGAGACTATTCGGGACTGTGCATGGAACCACGCTATCAGAGATGGAGCTGCCACCGCGTTTGCAAAAGCCATCAAAAATTTCGCTACTCACGATCACCCTTTACGATATTCTTGGCTCGATTACCTTCCAACTGAGTCCGATGATCATTTTTGGAAACCGCTCTTACCGTCAATCAATAAATTGTTACGAACTATGCCGATACTGCAGACATGGAAGGGGAGACGATTCCAAGAGCCTACTACTCTACGCCGCTTATTGCCGATGCATCTACACCACAATGAACCAATTTTCCCCGATCTTGGCGATGAAGTTTATTTAGCACCAGATTACAGTGAAGATCACTACGCTAGACTGGAAAACATCGGTATCCGACATATGGACTGGGATTCAACCATGGAACGGGTAAGATTTGATTTGGTGAAAACGACCTCCTCACTTAAAACTCGGCCGGCCAACGATCCATGGCATGAGTCGTGTGCAACACTGCTATTGAATCCATTTAGGTATGGCCATCTCCATGCCCAGAGGCTTATCAAACAGCTTGCTATCATACCCTTGGCTGGCGGAAATCGATGGGCTGGTGCCCCTGGGTTCTCTTTTGGTGGTGTTGAAACAATCTACTTCCCGTTTACGCAAGGCGTCCCCATCCCAACAGATATCTCCTTACACCTCGTTGAGCCCACCGCTGCGGTCGGTCCCAAACGAAATGCTCTCTTCAAAGAGTTGGGTGTAAATGATTGTCCCAAAGAGACGGTAATAAAACAGATCGAAGCTGTTCACAAATCATCAAGGTCTTTCACACTCACATCGTACAAGACCCACATACGATACCTATTTCAATTTCATACCTACCCGAAGTCTCTCAGGTCTTGGATGCTCGTGTGTAGTGGAAAGAAAATCTTGCGGGGTCCTGTCCCCTTCTACTTCCCATCCGCCCGTGAGTACGACACGCAACAACTACTTCCACAGGAATTTTTCGATTCCCAGACTTCCGTAGCTCGACTGCTAGATGCTTCTCTCGTAGATTTGAGGCTAGCTAACGCTGCCGGGCATAGCCTCTTATGGGAGGAATGGCTTCAAGAAACCACGGGTGCTCGCTTTCATCCCCCTCTCACAGCAGTGGAGAGCCTCTTCAAATACGATTTATCCGAAATAGTACTATCAATACTCGAACACAGCCCAGAGAAACTGGTTGGGATGCTGAGGGCGCACTGGACTGAGTACAAACAAGATGTAAGCCATGTCAAAGATCAACTGATGGAGTGTCAAATTCCCTGCGAGACAGGAGATCTGCACCCTCTTCGATCGACTTACCTACCTACCGAGCCAATCACATTGAAGCTGCGGGATTTAGAGGCGGAGGACAACTTTCCCCTGCTCAAGCTCCCCTCAACGGAAGCGTTCGATTATACCGAATGGCAGTTCTTAGAACGACTAGGTGTTCGCTCGACCATTGACCTCGATTTCTACTTGATTATCCTCACAAACATTCTGGATGACGATTTGGCACCATCGATAGAGGTATTGGAGAAGGTATATACTAGTATGGCCTCTTCTGCGACCTTACCCGATCAAGAGCGACTGAGGTAAGTAATTACGCTAAGAGTGGCAATGCCTCACTAAGACAGTACAGACAATTCTTCTGTTCCCGTAAATCAATCGGGTTCCTGAACAGGAACGGTGATGTAACACTTCATCTACCATCAGACTGTGTCTGGACAGGACCAGACTTTCTTAGATTGAAGAAACCCTTGGAGAAACATTATAAAGAGTTTGAAGGTGTCGAGATGTTGCTCCATGTCTTCGTCGGAATTCGCAATTACAGCGTAAAAGATGTTCTTGACGAACTTGGATCTAATCTGTTGTTTGTGGATCTGTCACACTCGGCCGCTGAGACTGTGTATGCATTTCTGGACCAACAGTTTGATTCTCAGGAAGATTGGAGAACAATCAGGTTAGTCATCCTACCTGATTATAGTAAGGATGGTGATGAAAACCTCCCGTAGGGAGGTCTCTTCTTATTTCCCCCATACATACGGATTCTTGAGAAATTATCACTTACTAATCTGGATCATAGGGAAGCATTTGCGACCAAGCGACTGGTCTTAGGAGAGGATGGAACATGGCATTCGCTGCAATCATGCTTGTGGAGAAGCCCTTTCTCACTTTCGAATTTTCAAGATCTATCGGTCTTGTACCCAAATTTAGAAAACTTCTTCGTCAAGCGTCTCAAAGTCGAAACTGCACATCCGAGCATGCTTATCAACGAAATAAATAATATGGCAAAGCGCAATGCGCCGCACATTGGTGATATTCGCCAACGTTTGGTCGAGGTTGGAAAGATGGTAGCTAAGATTGGGGTGGATACCCAAGTCTCCAAGGCTTTGGACCGTCTCAGTAAAGTTAAATTCTTACCAAAGAAGGCAGCCCACGGGAGCTCGGAGCTCGTCGGAATTGACGATGATTTCGCAGTCAACGACCATAAACGTTTTGGGGACGCCTTCGCGGAGGAATCGGTTTTGCTAGACTTCACAATTGAGGAGTCGAATATCTTGAACACAGTATTTGAGCATATGAGTCTGACTCACCATTACCTCTCTACTGCTGTATCAGAAGAATCGACTGTGGGTGACGATGCAATCGAAAACGAAGTGCTTGGGAAGCAGCTGAGAGCCAAAGCATATGCATTATACTGGTATGCGTCCCCATGTTTTCTCATCCTCCTCTTTCTGTTTTTGGATTGCTGATAGCTTTAGTTGCGCGGCACGATACAAAAGCGTGAGAGCTCTCCGCGAAGAGCGGGATCTATTCGATGAACTCTCTCAGATCCAGATATATACGACGGATAACATTTCAACAGATCTTGTGCTACGATTCAGCAGCAGCATGGCAAAAGTTCAGAGTAATCGGTTAGCCGTGCATTATGAGCTATCCGAGGGAGCTCTTCGAATTTATGTGCCACAGGGCCAAAAAGAGCGAAAAGGATGTTATCGATCTCAGCTTCCAACTCTCCTAGTGAGGGTCCTTGATGTTCCTTCAGGAGCGACCCACGCAGTCTCACTCATCCTTGGTTGTGATATCGCCGAAATTGACGATATTCTTCTGGAGCAAGATATACCTGCCGTTGATTGGATTGAACGGCCAATCATAGAGATTCCTATACCGCCAGAGAGCGAACGTCCGAGCACGCCTCCATTCATTGAGCAGCCCCAAGTTTCAGAAGAAGAGAGCTCGACGAGTCCTCCAGCTATCTTGACACCAAGCAGCGATCGCCTTAATTCTGGATCGTCCCCCCTGCGGACTGGAACTCCTGGTCATACTTCGGTCGTCGATGGTGCTGGAACACCTCCTTATACTCCACCTCGTCGATACGAAAGACTTGTCGAACAGGTTGTACGAAGTGCGCAACGGGCAAATTACAACCACAACGGTGGGACTATACCCGTCCGAAATGCGCCACCTGAGGACGATCTAGTAGATTACGACTTTGATCATGTTGAGACATTCGGGAACCGCGATGCAAATCAAATGGCACATGACCGGAGAATTGGCGCTGCTGGTGAAGCCTACGTAAGCTGTCCGTCGATTAACACTATTTCTTACTCTGAACATAGTCTTCACAGGTCTTCGAAATCCTTTCCAATCTCAGCCTACCAAGATTTGGGCGCGAGAACTGGCGGAGTACGATTCGCGGCGAACTCCAAACGTACGCTCGTTATGCCGATATGAATAATTGGGAGGGCCGAGAGACAGCTGATATCGTCTACAAAGATCAAGATGGCACCCTCACGAGATACTTGAGGCAACACTGTAGTGGTGGCTTTCCAGAAGGTATACGAGAAGACCGTGATCTTACCACAGAGCCAATCGAATACTATCTGGAGGTCAAGACGACGACGAGTGCTTGTTCCACCAGATTCTTCATGAGTGGAAGCCAATACCAGAGGGTGAGCATTCTTTATGGTTTGCCAGACCAGCCTTAACTAATGGAATTGAGCAGATGCAAGATTATACTGTCCACTCCTTTGGCCACAATTACAAGGTATATGTCATCTTAAGGGTTTTCAATTTATCTTCTGAAGTGGGATTGCGCATTTTTGTAGATCCTCTCAGATTGAGGGGACAACATCTCGATTTTGAGATCGGAACGTGGCATTGTAAGGTCAAGGATATATGAAGTCCGCGTGTGGTTTGGCGAGCGCCTCTATATCAGCAGTACTTTTACGCCTAATTCTAGTGAAGTTCCCTTGTTCACGTCTAGAGGGGGAAAGAGGATGAATAGCACGCCTATCGTCTATCTTGCTTTTTGCAAGGAAGCCTTAGCTGGCCATATTGCGCCAGAAGTGGCACACGTGAAATATGGGATGTCGATCTGTAGTCTTATAACTCCATAGGCCCGATTCAATGCGGCGCAGGCAAGCTTTCTTAATGCGAATCTCATGGTTTTGATTAAAATATCAGCCCGTGGCTGTCCACTCGCGCGAGAGAGCGCGATACAGGTTTGAATACAGCCAACAATGCGGCGTGTAGAATCGGGCGCATTTGGCACTGCGCAAACTATGCTTTTTCTCGGCCGCTGCGGTCGAATTGGGATATGGATTTATTGTATCTGATCATTAGTGTTCGCGAGCCGGGCAAGCCATCGATACTGTGACGAAGCCACGGTCCGACGCCCCCATGTCAAAGCAAATGAACAAGATAACGATTTCTGGTGGTGGCTGCATGTCTTATTCCCCGAATTGATCCTGAATCCGATGCCGTGTGGCTGACTTTCAGTGGCATGCCGGTGTCAATCGATCCTTGAGCAAAATGCAAGTTCGGCACACACGCAAGGCTCAGTCCTTTTCCGCGAGATGCTTGAGATGGACGAGAGAGCATGGATCGGTATCGTGCTGTGCGGTGCGGGAATCGCATGGCTATTGGGAAGGTGTCCTATAGAGTCGCATGCACGACCGATATACTGGGATTGATTAATCCTAAAAGGTACGATACTCGACGGCTTCGATGCCGCGTCACGGAGACGAGGACATGAAACGTGCAAAAGCCTTACTGTCGACCATGTATAGATCGAACAAGCCAATCATCAAGTACGCTTTTAGCTGTCCACAATTACGCAGTCATGGAAGTGGTCGGACCCCACGAGCTGCAATAAAGGACCGACCAAACCCATGTTCCCCCCCATTTCGCCCCGAAAATCATCAACGCCACAAAGTCCCCGGCGGACACGGAAGGATCCCGTGAACCTTAAAAGCAATGAACTACCTCCTGTCCCGTAGGGCGCGACCCACTGCATCTCATCTCCAGCACGAGCGGCCATGAGCACGACAACAGCTGCTTCGACGGCTTCGTCGACGCCGTTATGGGATCGCCCGGTTGCGCTGCCACCTACAGGGCGCAAATCGAACTTTGAGAATCCGGAATCGACTGCTGGAGGGCTGCTGGCTATCAATATTGTGTTTTTGACTTTGGCTGTTGTTGTGGTTTCGATGCGGGTTGCGGCTCAGGCGATTCGGTCGAGGCCGGGGGATCGGTTTGGGGTGGATGGATGTATGTGATATATTATTCATCGTTGAGCACGCTGTGTACTGATGAATGGCAGACATGTGCCTTATTGCGACGGCAGGCTCCATCGTCCACACCGCACTGACGATTCGAAGTATGAGAGCTTTTTTGATGCCAACAAAATGGAAATGCTGACTCGACCAGGCCTCGAGCTAGGTTTAGGAAGACATCTCTGGGACATCCGTCTAGTCACCATGACGCACAAGAACATTCTTGTCAGTACTTTCCCGCACCTGACCTAGCTTTATCTCCACGGCTTACTCTTTTGAAGATTCAGACGCTTTTGTATCCAAGTTACATCGTATCTCTCACATTCGCAAAGTTTTCCGTACTCTTTCTATACCTTCGCTTCTTCAAAATCATCGATTTCACACGCCGTCTCATCTGGATAGGTCTCTTTGTCACCGCTGTCTCATCATTGGGGTTTCTCGGTCTAGCAATCAGTGAATGCGTCATCTGCTCTCATATCGAGGCGTTCGCAAAGCCCTTTTGCGCAAAGACCAGCCAGCATATCGTCGTCCAGGCTGCGTTCAACGTCGCCATAGACTTTTATGTCTTCATTATTCCCATGCAGCAGGTATATCGGCTGAATATGACGTCAAGACAGAAGTGGGGCGTTGCCACGATTTTTGGACTAGGTCTCTTGTGAGTTTTGCGAAGCTTGGGGGGTAGTTTTGATGGAAGGTCTAATCTTTGATGTAGAGCCTGCATCGTCAGCACCGTCCGACTGGGCTGGGTCACCAGAAACTTGCACGAGGCAGACTTCTTTTGGGCTTCGGGGCTGACGTCTGAAATGACGGTTGTCGAAATCAACGCGACGATCATGGCGCCGTGCCTCATATTCCTTCCAGCACTGGCGAAGAGTTTATTCGGATGGCGGTCCCAGTCTTCTCCCAGCTATGATTCCGCGCAGGCGAAGGCATCGCATTCGCATGCCGATCGAGGGCGAGATTCGTACGTGAGGATGGGGGATGGGGACGAGGGGTCCATCAAGCTCAAGGTTTTGTCGTCGACGGTGGATAAGAGGAGTGCAAGGGATACTGGGTGAATCACCTATTTTGGAGGTGATTGAATTGACCATAAAAATGAAAAGGGAGTAGTGCCGCGAGCATCTTGGAGCTCTTAGTAGCAACAATGGCTCAGAAGCAAAGTGGTCTTCGAGAAGTAGCCCGTGTCGACAGCTGCGCGACATTAAAAAAAGCTTGGAGCGCCAGGAACCATTAGACTTTAGGCTGGGACTTCGGCGTTTGACTGAGTGGCAGAGGCAGCCAACCGCATCAGAAGGGGAGGTGGAAGGTAAAATATGGGGATACGCATGAATCTCAGAGCGGTATACCTGGCCTGCCACGTGGAGGTTGAAGACAATGAAAAGGGAGAAAAGAAAGGTTTTGCACCGTAGGACCTAGGAACAAAAACGCAAAATAGGTAGAGGCAGTGCCATATCAAGTGGAGAATCTAGAAACTTATTACCTTCCCTTTCCATCAATGCTGTGTGAGCTTATCCAACTCTTCAATGTCGTGACTACACGCCCGGCATGCCCAATACAGATCTCAACTGTGGAATCCCTCTTGGTAAAAAGTACACAGTCCACAAGCCTGAGAATGCCACTAAAAGTCCAGTGAACTTCTCAAACCACGTATGGAAATATGCAGCCGTCATTAACAACATCCACCACATGAGCGCCGCCACGCCAATGGAGAACTTAACTCCCTGAGTCGTCGATCCTTCTATCTCAGCCCTTGGGTCCTTCTCGATGGCTACAGATGCAACTTTGCCGTCGGCAAGCCTGATCCGTCGTCCGTCGCGAAGACCCTCAGCATGCGTCAGGGCAGGGAGAAATTCGAACCAGAGGAGCGCAGAGCCGAGGATGAGAAGAAACACATGTCCTGAGATGTCATGACCACCCTTCCACGTCCCACCTACACCCTTACATGCTGCAGCAGTAAAGTACTCGCGGGTATCGCTCATGCTCTCCCTCGCGCTCGAATCCCTCAATAGCTCACACTGGCCTCCCGTAAATCGGAATCCACGGTCGATGATCGGCGGACCAAAAAACCACTGCGTGACAAATACCCACCACAGTGTTACAACGCTGTAGCGCAGTCCCGCCCTTATCCTTCTGGGGCTCAAACCCCTCCCGAATCCTGGCCAAAGAGCTAGAAACACAGTAAACGCTGCAGTTGTCCAGAACCATCCCACCTTGACAAAATATACGTTGAAGACATTTTTCTTTCGCGCAAAGTACGAGGGGGCGAAGGCCGGGTCGTGGGATTGCGAGACAGCGGAGTAGGGTGCGTTTCGCGCCGTGGGCTCTAGCACGCTGAAAACCGAGCCGAAGAGAAGGGTCAAAGGGTAGATGGCAAGAAGGGCGGTCTCAAGTCGAGTAGGAAAGAAAGGCGAACGCGCCGCAGGTGTGGTGCGTATCGACGACGCGGGCATCGTAGATGTAAGTGGAGTAGGTTGACCGTTGGCGGCGGGAGAAATAGGTTTGCGTCGCGTTGACATTTCGAAGTACTTGTGAGGGAATGACTAGATAGGCGCGAGGACAGATAGGGCAGAGCTATGGTGAATTGTGTGCTGCCATAGAAGGTGTGGTCTTGGAAGTAGTGGGCAATTTCTCGCATGCAACTTCGTAGGTTATGACGTTCGTTGACATTATGTACGCCACAGCGGCTAGTAAGCTAGACCGTTGTGGGGCTAGTTTTCACTGGAACATATACTTCGCTTTTCCTTTGCCTTCTATGCTTGCCTCTTGACACGTATAGCAGAGAGGCGACAATACTCTGAGATTTTGAGCACTTGAGACATGGCGCAAACTAGAAAAGAAAAAGCGGAGTTCTATCAACAGCTCGCTGTTTGCTCTTGAGCATAAACAGGTGCAGTTCTCATGCCACAGCCTATTGAGCACACATATTGGGCAGACATGCGGAGGAGTAAGCAAAACCGCTGTGGAGTTTCAGAATCGAAAAGATTGAGATAGAGAAGAAGAGACTCTTTAGGTTGACTGACGTCGCCGAGGACATGAGATACCTTCTTTGTAAAAATGATGATAATAATTCCGGCTACAATAGCACTGGCAAATGACATGAACTACCCATATGATACGCCCATTACTGACTGGAAAAGCGCTGATGAAAGCTGATCCCAAGACTTCACTACAAGCAACACCTTGCCCCTCTATCAACATGCACACCCCTCCTTTGGCCCTCCCACTCGGGCACTGCCCAGATTAACTCGCGCATCCTCTTGCCGGCCCAAATTTGTTTGTCCACCTACGCCCCTTGGGCCCTTCAAGCTCGTCTCTGGAATGGCATTTGCAATGGCAGTAAACACTTCAGGGACATTCTGGCCTGTCTTTGCACTGGTCTCGAAGAACAGTAGACCCTCCTCATCAGCATAGCCTTTGGCAGTTTTAGTGGGCACTCTTCGCGCGTCGGTGCTCTCGTCGGCATTCTCTTCGCCTTCCGCAGCCGGCGCTGCGTCTGCGTCCTCTGCAGTCTCTTCCTCACCTGCGGTAGCCAAGTCAGTCTTGTTGCCCACCAGTGCGATAACAATTCCGGGAGAGGCCTGGCGGTGCAGTTCTGCGACCCAATGCTGGGCTTTCGTGAGCGACGAAGGCTTAGTGATATCGTAGACAACGAGGGCGGCTTGAGCATTGCGGTAGTACATGGGAGCGAGAGAGGCGAAGCGTTCTTGGCCGGCTGTATCCCAGATTTCGAATTTGATGGTTCGCGTGGGAAGGTTGCATTTTTGAGTGAGGAAAGCGGCTGGGTTTGAGTTAGCTAGGAATCTTACAACAAGATGAATTGCGTCTTTATTAGAAGCTATCACGTACCGCCTATTGTGGGTTCCTTGTTCTCTTGGAAGTCATTATTCACGAAGCGCATCACAAGCGAAGACTGCTCCCTGTCAGCTTTGCACACCCGTTTGCTATAGTCGCAATAGTATGCTGACCTTTCCTACAGCTGCCTCGCCCAAAAGCACCAGCTTGACGCTGCTACTAGGCTTTGGTTGTGCTGGTGCGTCCGCCATTGTAAGATGTGTATCGTTGAGAGTAGATTGATGCAGCAGCTGGCGCACGGGAATCGTAGAGCGAGCGATGGACGTAGTCTAGCTTATTAGAGCTGTAGTCTAGCACGCGGGCTTCATAGGCGGCGTGGAATAGATGATATGTGTGGTGATGTTGCAGGCAGACAGTTTGGTATATTGCCGACCATGACGACTGGGTTGATGGGGAGCCAGACGCACGAGCCATGCGCTTTCCCTAATTTGGACATACCGTACCGTGACTTCCTCCAGCTCACTGCCTACGCGGCTGGTTCTCTTCTCTCTTCTCAACACTGACGTCGAAGAGTTTGCATGGAAAGTTGACTCGCCCATGAACATTACCAGGATCGACAGAAATCACCGTCTGACATGTGTGGCACGCTTGCATCTACTTCTTGTTGAACTGCCTACTGCCTATCGAGCTGTTACAAGCTGTCAGGTTCGCTGGTCACTTTTCGACAGCAATGTCTGCATATTCGACAGCTCTCAAGCTTGCGTATCATGGAGATGGGTATGTACCCAGACCTAATTCCGAGCCTCACCAGTCGCTATTTACGATCAACGTCAAGCATGCAATTGGTTGGTCGTTCAAGTCACACTACTCGGGATGGACACCCAAATCCGGTTCATGAGAACTTACACTATTCTCGATCAACAGAATGAAACATGGCGCGAACCCGACTTACATGATCTCCCCGAACATGGTCAAGTAAAGTCTCAGAGTTTTCCTTCAATGTCAGCTCGTACTGTCATTGTTCTCATAAGCGAATTGCGCTTGCAATACAGGCTCGATCCATGATAGGGTGCCCCTCCGTTGCATATATCCTCGCAAGGTTCTTTTAGCAGTATCATGTTGCTATATGCCGCCCGCAGCCTCAATATCCTGTCATTGGTGGCAGATACGTCTTTTTACTGCTGCTCTTGCAACTTAGCTTCCTCACACATTCGACATGTCCTCGCCTCTACCATGGTGATTTCTCTTCTCGCCTGGTCCAGAAGCCAAGCTTATGCTCAGACTTGCAAACCGTGGGAAGTTAAGCTTCGGTACTGGGCTCCGACGACCACTGGAAAGAGCGAATGAATTAACTCGGCTAACGAATGATTCGTTGCAACGACTTCCACCCGAACTATCCACAAAGAAGGAGAGAAAATGAAAGAAGCAGAGGCTAAGAAGTACGCTTCTACTTTGTCCAGACCAAATTTGAAAGAGAGATCTGTGGAACGGTACGCTGAACTGCGACACTATCCGTCAGATCTGGTGACACGCCTTTACAAGGGATGCCTTCGTAATCATAGGCGACGACAGGGCAAACATCCGTCGCGCAATTCGCATGAATTATTGCTAAAGTGGCAGAATTTCTTTCAGCTTTCACGTATCCAGATTTAGCGTTCCTTGAACGCTTCATTGTGATTCGTCAGGAACCGACAGAAGTTTGGACGGACCGAAGCGTTGTCTCGCTGGCGTTTGAGCTTTCGCGGCAAAAAAAAAAAAGGCAATTCCATTTCGCGGTTCATGCCCCGAAATGCGCCATCTCAGCAATGACGTCAGCCTGTGGAGTCGAAACTTGCTTCGTGGCGGTGGCCTTGTTATCAGAGGCTTTCAGAACACAGTTCCTTTGCACTAGCCCAAAAGAGCTTGGTGCGCTTCAGGACGGCGACACAAGGAACTACGGACCATGGTTCTGTACATGTCGAGCGGCTGTTGAACTGCTGTCAAAATGTCCAGACAGATGAGTTATTCGGCATCAAGCGAGAGCGTCAATCACTCCCAGAGCCCTAGCTGCGGGTTAATCTGAAGCTTCGCGGTCGAGCTTATCCGGCGCCTTGGATTATCGGAAAGACGAATTCTGGGCCAACAGGCACTTAAAGTAGACCCCTCAGCACCTGCATGAGGAATATACAACCTTGGACCAGAAAGATCTAGCTCATGGCTTCCCCACAGTAAGGCGTATATTGGAGCTTCACCCGCGGGTCGCAATTCGCAGCCATGGAGCTAGGCTCGGCACAGTCAAATGACGAACCAGAAATTATTACCATGTCGGTGCCTGAGTGCGGCATGCTCTCATCTCAGGGCCTTCCGAGAGGGCCGGCGGAGGCTGAAGGAGGCATTACTTGCATGACGGACGTGGAATGCACTCACCCAGCAACCCCACGGGCGCAATGTGAGGACGTCTCCCACTCCCTAGCGCAATGGCAATATGCACAGACACATGGGGCCGATCGCGATTGCGCCAAGGCCAATTATCAGAAGGGGCAGCCCACAATGGAAAGCGGCGAGAGCCAGGGCGAGGGCGAGGGTGAAGACGAAGACGAAGACGAGGACGATGGGGTGGCGGAGGGCCCTGGAGCACAGAGCAGCGGTTCTCGTGCAGCGCAGGTCATGAAGATGGGCGTCGTCCGCTGCCCATCACGGCGGCGATCGTGGTTAGTCAGAAGCCGCGAGCGATCCGACGGCGTCCCGTGGCAGTCGAGGCGATGGTCGACAGGTCGAGGCGCGGGGCCCGGGCGGCGCTGCGAGGCAAGATCGGCAGGCGTCCCAAAGCGGCACAGGCTTTGTATCGAGGCGCTCGAATCGCAGTGCTGGAGCGGGGGCGGCCTTGTGGGTAGCGAGCAGGCGCTGGAGCGGCAGTCGGACAGGCTGCGCTGGCCAGGCACACGCCCGCACGCGCTGTTCCTGGCGACGGCTGCGTGCAGCCAGCTGGTCGCCGAGTCTCGAGGGCCGGGCGGCGCGCTGAGAGACAGGCAGGGCGGGCCTGGCCGGGAGCGCTCATTTGCGCCGGCGGCCAGTGAGACAGACGTCTGGAGGCAGGCGGGCGGGCAGGCAGGACGGCCGGCTTCGTGGGCGGCCATCAGCCACAGTGAGCCGGTACCTTGCGCTGAGGGGGGCGCTGGGGGGGAGTTCGCGGCCGGGCTATCATGATCACGTTGCGCTAGCCGCTCTGCTGCGCAACAGAAGCGTCCGGCTGACCAAGGAGGCCTCTGGTGCGCTGCCACGCCCGCGTGTTCGCCCTCGCTCGCAATAAATATTATTTCCGTCAGCTGCTGGCATCCTGTCCTACCTGCCTGCCTGCCTGTCTCCCTACATACATACATACATACAGACACCCGCACATACCCTGCACTGCGCTGCCCGGTCCGGCGTGCTCTTTCGTTGCTGTTGCTGCTGCTCTTTGTCCGCGCGCCGAAACTAGTCGCCATCGGAGTTCCAGAGCAGGCGCCTGCATTCGAAACGATCCGGCCAGCGTGTAACGCAATATCGAAGAGGGGTCCACATTCGACATATTTTTGTGAACGACACAACCAAGCCCGATCCCGCCCTCCCAACTGCCACACCCACACTCACATCACCTCGCTCTCTCGCCCTCCGCCCTCGACCATCACTCCACGCAGCGTGCAACGCCCGCGCTGTCCACCAACACCTCCCCGGCCATCCTCGAATCTCCCTCCCCGGGGCAGTGCAGCTCTCGCTCCGACTGCTGCGACGCCGCCCGCACGCCATACCGACCACGCCAGCGAGTCGACAAACTCGCACGCACAACCATGACTGTCCTCAAGGCACGCACTCCTCGTGGCAATTGCTCTCTCTGCCCACAATTGCGTTTGCGCTAACGTTACCTCCGCTGCAGGAACCCATAGCCGTCCGTCCCTCGAGCCAACACCGGCATTCGAGCCAAATGGCCGGCTCGCTCCCCAAGTCGCGCCCACACTCGCACTCCATGTCGGTCGGCTCCATCAACCCTGCACACCGTGTCACGCGTAGGAAGAGCATGAGCTCGACGGCAGCAAGCAATGTGGCCGCCATGGCCGCGGCTGCCAAGGGCATGACGGGCGCGCCGCTCGAGGGCAACACCACTGCGCGCCGACCCTCGAAGCCCGCGTCGCAATTCCGTGGCCCAAGTCTGAGTATGATTCCGTCCCTGGCCTCGAGCGTTCCGAGCAATGGCTCAGCGTTTAGCCCTGGGAGCTTCAGTGCGGCCGCCAAGACTGAAGCCGTCGCCGACGGGCCTCCGCTCGAGGCCATGGCTGAACACGAAAAGGGCAATGCTAAATCTAGAGTGCGCCGTGCAAGTGAAGGCTCTCGCCTGGGCAAGGGCGAGGGCAAGCGCACAAGCGGTAGCGATCTGAAGTGTGAAAAATGTGGGAAAGGATACAAGCACAGCAGCTGTCTGACCAAGCACCTGTTAGTCGCCCCAATCAGACCTTCGTCCTCCCACACACTTTTCACAACGCGAGGCGAATGCCCTTTTCCCCCCCGCATGACATTGATCGCAGCTGCTTGAACTTTGCGTTGACTTTTTTTTGCTTTAGTTGGGAGCACACCCCCGAATGGCAGTACACGTCCAAGTTGCTCATCTCCAAACACCAGCAGGTGCAGCTTCTTGAGGCCGCCTCTGTCCTCGTCGCCATGAACCAGGACGGCCCTGACCGCGACTCGGACGACCAGTCTTCGGTGTCGCCCCCGGCGTCTGGGACTTCTGACGTGCGCGACGATTTGAGCTCCACAGACACTACCCCGCCCCCGCAAATTGACGATCACGCCGTGGGCTCCTTCCCTCGCTCCCATTTTGGCAACCGCTCCTCGAAGCGCTATTCGACCGCCAGCTCCGCTTACAGCCAGTCGTACCAGTCTGCCGTCTTCTCCGACGGCGGGCAGAGCCACCACTATCGCCAGTGGAGCAACGTGTCGGACCGCCCCACCACGTCTGGCACGTCGGTTGCAGGCTCGTATCGCGACGACGAAAACGACCAGGCAGACCTCGCTGCTGCCGTCGGTCTGTTGAGCTGCTCCTACGGAACTCCCAAGTCGGGTCCTGTGTCGCTGCCTCCCGACGTCCCGCCCGTCCCTCCACTACCCGCCAAGTTCCTCGACTTCCGCAACTCCCCGTCGATATCGGGCAGCACTACCGTGACTGCGCAACAGTCGAGCTTGCGCCGCGGCAGCTCGCATTACCACGAAAACAAAGACGTCGACATGGACGACGGCAGCTTCGCCGACGATGACGATTTCCGTCACAGCGACTCTCGCAGCCGTGCGCGCATGGAAGACGACGACGTCGCCTTCTTCGGTAGGATGGAGGAATAATAGTCCTTGGACGTCATGTTATCGATGATGTCCATGATCTCGTTTTCGTTCCAATTCACGTTTCCGACCTGTAACTCAGCGATCAGCAATGCAGCGATCTATCTCCGCAGACTCTACCCGCACCGTTTCGGCAGCACCGAGGAGAGGGCCCTCAAGCCATGTCGAGCTCTTGAGGTTAAAGTTGCCGATTCGGCCCGGTAGTCTTTCCCAGTCTTGCGTCGAGAGCCTCATTCACATATACTACCATTTATCGGAGTTTTCTCGTCACCAACTCTTGATTTTTCACACAATATACAACCCACAAATCATGTCAAATGTTATTTTACCCTGGAGAATTGGGGATCGACCGGATTGGAGACCTTTGGCGGAGTACCACATGATAGGTTCGTCGTCCTCGTTTGGCCACCCTGTGCATATTTGGCCGGGCGAGGGTAATGTGTGGAAGATGGAAATGTGACGGGTACGAATGAAGGAAATTGAGATGAATGTTTGAGTCTCAGCTCTTGAGTAATGTGATATGTGAAGTACGACATGTGAAACAGGGCTACGACCCGCGACCCAATGATGAGTCTGAATACATTGCCAGAGATGAAGATGAATTGACCGATGCTAGATTGCTAAATTTGAAGGAAAGTGGAGGAGAGAAATTGCAAACACAAAACGAAAGGTGCGAGGGACAGACTGATAAGAAAGGAGGGGAAGCTAAGTGCGACGCTAAGTGTAGACGCGATGAACTCAGAAGGGAACCAAACTTACCATCCCCCCTCTCCCGGCTTTGTCGACGAACCCGCGGGAATCCTACCATCTGGGTGCCAACTAACCAAGGGCCGCCTTCCCATGTAACCCTCGAACCCGATGACATGCATGACCTACTGCTTGCATCGATCTAGAAGGACCATCGGCCAGATAACATGTGCCGAGGGTATGGGACAGATTGCGGGCGCCCACCACGAAGCCGGCGAAGCGCAAGTAATCGCACCCGAGCAGCGGCGGCGGCAGCCTGCAGTTCCCACCCCCCCTCCTTATATACCACGGGGGGCCACAGCATACGTCATTTCGGCACGGGGGCTGTGCCTAAATTACCGTCGCACGAAGAAAGTATGCGTTGCGCGCGCGCGCGCAGCAAGATGGCGATCTGCGAGTTAGGGACTGGGTATGACGACAGAGATCGTCGGTTACCCTAAATGGGGGTGCTCGCTTTCCTTCCCGCCCCTCCCCCCCAGCGGATTATCAAAGAGGAGCAGACGAGGTGTACACACGCGTGCGCGAGCGTCCAAATCTTTTTTCCGTAGAAAACGTTTTTGGTGTCTTGAGGTTTGTTGTTGATTCTTAGTGTAGGTGAGGTGAGGTGAGACGGGAAGGTTGGGTTTGAGACGGGGAGATCCCACCCCCAATTGTGAGCACGATCGACAAAATAGACGGCGGACGGATTTTCACTTCTTCTTCCTGCCGTATGGAGTATTGCTTCATACTATGGTGGGGATTTTTTTAATTTATTTCAGACGATGGACGGGAGATGGTGTTTTTTTTTTCCCAAGCCCCCTCGCCGTTGAGAGCGGCTCTGAATGGTCTTGCATACTGTTTTCTTCCCTCTTTTTTTCTCTTCCTCCATCCATGTTTGTTCTTTGGGGATGGAATTGGGGCATAAGCCATTGTATACTATTACTTGTAGCTTACTGACATATTGGTCTGCACAGTAAGCTTGAGTGATTGTGGGAATCAAACATGGGAGTTGTGAGATTGCGGCAGCACGACAGCATTCAGGGAGATGATGTTGTTGCTCGTCTGCCGATGAGTGAAGAGTCTGTAAGACGGAGATGCCCATTGTGTCAGAATGGCTTTTGACATCATATGCTATGGAAGTATGAATGTTGTAATCACAGTGGCCTTCAGTATATATAACCAGCAGCTTCCTCCATTGTCTTACTCCCCATCTCATCCACATATCCACAAAAACACTCGCCAACATGCCAAGAGGGAGATTTTCCGCGCTCAATCAAAGTCGAATTCTCAGGCAGCCCAAAGCAAGCTTTACATCTCTCCATTCCAATTCTTCTTCAATCCAGGGCCGGTGCCACAGCTCCAACTGCCGCCACTACACCCCGCGTCAACACATCCATGCTCACTTACTCTGTGCACCCGTGTCCTACAATAATCAGCATCTCTAAATCTATGCTTCAAATATGCAGTACTCACCAAATACACCTGATAAAAGTCCATCTTCACAGCCCCATCCACCTTGATCAAGTGCGCATACGCCGCCCAATCCAATCCCGTCTCCCCTCCCGCTTTCAAATCATACTTGACGGTGCCATGCAACATGACCTCGTCCGAATTCGGCCCATACGGAAAAATCTTCTGCGGCCTGTGGACTCTGCTAGCCACCTTCTCCCAGAGACCTTTGCGCAGCGCCAAGATTTCTGCAGACGGTCAGAGAGCTGCCGATGAAAGGGGAAAAAAACCAAGAGTAAAAAAAGAGACCTTGGGAGCCCTTTGCTTTCTTGGATGCCATGATCAGTGTTGCATCTTTTGCAAAATGCTCGACGTATTTCTTGTGCGCGTCGGGTGTGTCTGATGTAGCGTAGAAGTCCTCGAAGAACTTCTTGTACGCTGGATCGAAGGGGATCGAGGGGTATTCGGATGCGTATGAAGGCATTTCGGCGTCTTGCTAGGCTCGACTCAAAAAAGTAGAAATCAAACAGTATTTCTAATGCTACAAGGTTGAATACAAATGCAATGCTTGTTCGAAGCTTCTTCGGATGAGGGACAGGGTGGAACCTCGGATACCTCGAGTGGAGTAGTCGTCCGTTTCAGGCTAGTGCGGTCAAGTGAGAATGTTTATATCGCGGACTTGCTTTAGAACTTCAATGGCCTTCAAACTCAAGAAAGGAGCTGCTCATCTCCACAAAACCTGAAAGTCAAGCCTTTTACTATCTTCCCTTTGACATGAATCCCGCATCTGACTACCTCGTAATGATCACCCTCATAGGACCTTAGTGCGTCCTCATGCTGCTTGTTGGTGACTTCAAATTCCCATCCAAGCACCACATCTTTCTCGTCTGCGTCAACAAGAGCACGGTATTTTCCGCCCCAAGTCTTCAACATGCCGCACTGGACTTCTGCTGATCGGAATGCTGGTTCTTCCTCCAGGCCAAGCAGCCGACTGAGGATTTCCGGATCAGCTAGCGTACCGTAGAAGAAGTACGAAACTGGGTATTCATCTTGGGTTGGAACTGAGTTGGCAGCGCCACGATTCTGTGGGAGCGTAGTATCGATGCCGAGAGTAGGTGCAACTGAATAACTCGAAAGCTCTTTCTGCGCCGGCTTCTTGAGCAGTGCGAACATGAGCTGAGTGGGTTGCGCATACTCCTCCAGAGCTGCGCGAGCTACGGCATTCACGACGATGAATTTTGAGGTGCCTGTCTCATCCCAAAACGTGTCCGGCGTATGGTCGAGCCTCGCTACGTCGCAGACTCTCTCGATTGTGTTTAGCGGGTGCTCAAGCTTGAGGACGTATTCGCATGTATCGGTCTGAAGGGTTCTTTTGGAGACGACCGGAAGCTTCGAGCGCGAGAGGTGATATGTGTAACTTTCCTTGTCGTGATCTAGGGCATCGGGGCTGCCACTTAGCAGGTTCCATTGCTCATCGGAAATCGTTATACGCGAGAGATTGTTCAGATGGGAGTCGATGGCATTCTCTGCTTGCTCCCGGCTGAAATTAAACAGCTTCATCCAGCGCTCAGCATTCAGGTCGCAATAGGTATCGGGGATGGTGTTATTAGACTGCACCATCTCTTCTAGAGCTGCAAGCATCTCCATGGCTGTGATGAGTTTGATTTGTGGCGAGTATATCAGTGATAGTCGCGTGTCTCAATGCTTTTTCAGGTGTGAAGTCATGACGATTAGAGGGGAAGTTTTAGCTTTTTATACACCTCTAGGCGGAAAACATTGGGTCATTTCTATTGTTTGGTCCGTGGTTTGCGCCATAGTCTACCAAGGTCCGATGTCATAGTACGCCTACATTTCCGGTTAGGTTCACCCAGAAAGAGCACTTATCGCGACTGCGGACCTTCAAGAACCACGGAACGGCCATCGAGAGACTTGGATTATCAATATTGAGTCCATAGGTGAACCATCTCATTTTCATAGTGCTACCACGGATGAAAGCGTTACGCGCTGCGCCCTTTGCGTGAGTCATATGTTTCTTTGATAGCTCAACAATGTGATATACGGGAACAAGCTTGTTCCGGTTTCGTTCTCAGAGGATTGATTAATAATTGTGACACTATGAGTCTCTCACTGCGTATCTAATTGGAGCTTAGACTGCTCCGTAATGAGAGTAAGACCTTGCGTGTCCTTCCATGAGCGGAAATAGAATAGAATTTACCCAAAGAAGAAGCTTCTACCTTAGAGCTAGATATCAGAAGTCGCATCCCTAACGAGGTTATTGGTTTTGTTTACCTTCCATTCTCTTCACGAAATCGCTTGCACTCTACCACAACACAGAGCAGTTTCTTTGATCTTTCATCTGAACTATCACAGTGCCTTTTCAAAAATAAAACTGCCCCAGGCCTCACAGCCAATCTGCACTCTCTCCTGTAATGACAAATGCGCCCCCCGCTCGCGCAAATCTTACTCCATCCTCCTCATCCTCCAGCTCATCACCTACTTCAACTGGTTCAATTCCATCGACCAATTACCGGCCCTTCAACTTCGGTGCGGAATTCGAGCTTATCATCCGCCCGAGGGATGTCTCAAGCATCTCCGATCTCTCATTGCCTGACTCGGATGCCAACCGTCGACAACGACGAACGTTCAATCTTGGGCTGTTGTCAGTAATTGCTCAGTTGCTCACCAAAACAGAGCTCCCCTAAAATGTATTCGATCAAGCTTCCTATGAGAAGCCTGGCCATTCTAAGTGGCAAGCTACTACGGATGCCTCTCTCTCTAAGGGGCACATTGCAGGTTGGACATGTCATGTGGTTTCCATATTCACGTCTCGCCAACATAAACGGGGAGGTGCGTCTGAATCTTTACCAAATACCCTCTCATGTTCATCCCATAACATTTGAAGAGCTTGTAGATAACAAGCATAGGAAAGAGTAGCAGATGTTGGGTCATGTGGAACAAAGAACATCGGCCTGAGCTGAATCGCCGCCCATATTTTTGAGGTTTGGGTCTAGCTGCTCTCCAGATTTGACCTTCCTAGAGCCCATACAGCCCGTAAGAAGCAGATCTATAGCAGCTCCGTGAGTTAGAGGGGTTATCATGCCAGACCTTCATTGAGAGAAGCATTGATCGAGAACACGGAATACATATGAGTTCATCTTGCGGCTATTACACCAACGGATAATTCGGAGTGTGAGGCTGTTGCGTAACAGCGAACTTTTCAGATACCTAGATAGTGCCAATCGATCGTATGTTTCATTGCTGAGGCAAGTTGGCAATTGAGATAGGCCTTGTCAATCTTGCAAGTGGTAGACATAAGAGAATACAGCACGAAGCAAAAGGGCCAAAAGCGCACATGGCTAAATGAGGAGCCATGGACATGTTTAAAACGGACACAGATGGTGTATTGCGGACCACCGAGCCTTGGCGCGTGTCTGCTTATGTAATGCACTCGCGAACACGGGGCAGCGTGTCTTTGGAGCTCAACTTCGTCATATTGCGACAGACATGTGCAACGCCGTTTTTCAAGCCCTATAGATTGCCGATAGCACCGCTACGGCCATGACAGAGCTTCAAAAGCTTGAGACTTTGTCCGCGGGCCATTGTGTCATTCTCGCTATTCAATATGCAACTGAATCCAACATTAGGGCTCTACGAGCATTGACTGCTCTCCGCGGCGCCGACTTTGACCTGGAGCTCATTCTGCGCATACTTTTAACACACGTTCCCGAAAGCGTCGACCCTTCTACATATTTCGGATTCCTCGACGAACTGGTTAACGATGCGCGAACTCCAGGCGACGACCCCGCGGCGACACTCGACCTCTCCTCCGTGGAGAACCTTTCAAACCAACAAGCAAGGAAGAAGCGAAGGAAACTAGAGCTACTACCGCTTGTGTATCCGCTGTATGAAAGCGAGGTTGACCTCGATCCACTTACGCACTTCTTGATCCACCGCGCTCATCAGATCGACGCTGAGACCGGCCTGCTTGACCTCGCCCATCAACTCGTAGTGCCCTTCCTGAATCATTCAGAATACCTTCGGATATGGTACATTTCCACACTCCTACCGTTGCTCCGGCTCAGCTACGAATATTATCCGAACAAACCTGCGCCATCGCTGGCCAAATTTGCACGATTGAAGGGAAGGGAGGCGATAGAGAAACAGCTGTCAAATCTCCTCGAAAGGTCACATCACATTACGGAGGCTAGTCATGCTGCACGAGATTTGAGAGGTGTCGTCGGACCATGGGTTTGCGGGGCAAATGAGCGCAAGAGGCGGAAACTATCAACAGAGGATCGAAGAATGTCTCTTGCCGAACAGTCGACACACGAGCCGGACGATTGGGAGTGTTTATTTGATTGGCTACTACAAACATCAAAGTCGAATTTTGGACTGGTCTCATCAGCAATTTCTGAGTGGGACGGGCCGGACGATATAGACTTCGGAGGCTACGAAGAAGGCCGAGAGTACATTGATGAAGAATTACAAAGGAACCTGGAGTTGCGATATGCTCAAATCGCCTTGGCCTGCCTATATCTTATCGAAAGCAGCAGCGTGGAAATACTGCAGTCTTCACATGCTTTGCTGACCCGAATCTCGAATCTTCTTAGCTTTGAGCCACCATCAGATCTAAATGTGGGGGTAGATACACTTCCTACATATGACCTTAAGATTAGTATCTTACAGGCAGCTTCATCTTCAAGTCTTCAAGAAGGGCAGATCTCGCGACCGGACAACCCCCTCACCCAGCCTGATCACCACGCGGTTCGTCTTCTCGAACTATTCATCTTCTCGGCTTGCATTCTCCTCAGTCTTGAGCATTCATTGTCGACCAGAGAGGTTGCACGGATTTACCTTAGAGACGATGCTGCTGAACAAACAATTCTCCTTCAGAAGCTTATACATGGCCTCAGCAGCGGTGCGAAGAAGAATGCTGAGCAATGGAGGGGAATTAGAGTGAAGCTCCTATGGCTCTGGAGTTGGGGATCAACTAGCGGCACGGGTGATCGTTTCACTCAAGGTATATTTGGCAAGATCGATGAGCAGACAGTCGAAACAGAGATCCTGAAAGGCCTACTCGAAAGCGGCCACTATGCGCTTGCAGTCCAGATATACATACGAGATCCGGCTGGCCAACATCCACTACCGCCCTCCGTCGTTCAAAATGTCGTCCTCGCAGCAATAATGCATCATTACGATAATGCCAGCAATGGTAACCGAACGAGGGGAGGCATGAAACGAGCTTCGGATATCAACGCCAGCTTCAAAGCCCACTTTCCAAACTCGAGCCGGTTCCAACGGGTCCAGGCCCTCCTTTCCGCAACTCATGCCATGTCTTCCTATTCCTTGACGCTTCAGCATGGCGTGCCTTTCCAGCCCGTCAACATCCGCGTAAGCGCCGACCCGCTGTCACTGATTGAGAAGATTCTATCGCAAAACTCCGGAAGCTACGCTCATCTCGATGATCTTATCTCGATCGGCCAGAATCTTGTTGTTGCCATGCCGTCGACTTTGATGGATGCTGATGCAGATGCCACCAGCCTTGATCCGCGAATCGTGGAGCAGAAGAAGTCAGCAGCCGAGCGCCGCGTGATTGGCATGACTGTTGAAGCAGCACTCAGGGAGGAAGATTTCGAAACAGCATATTCATTCGTGGTGAACCGATTAACCCCACCTACGACATCGCCCGTTGTCTCCCCTGCTGCTTCTACTTCGTCTCAACGATATTCTTTCGGCTCAATTGACTCGCAAGACGACAAAGCTGACGGCGAGGATATAGCATGGCGTGCTGCTCTCCAGGCTGGCCGTCATCATTCATCACCGTCATCGTCAATAGCCTGGACGCATTCCAACACCGCCGCCCGACCGGAACTGCGTAGACTAGAACAGCGGATGGAGCTTCTTTCACAAGCGCTTATCCTCGCACCACCTCATCACCTAGAAGAGGTACTTGCTGTTTGGCAGGAATGCGAGACGGAGATGATTACGGTACTGGCGGAAGAAAACGAAGCTGAAGAGCGATTCAACGACGCAGCAGATCGGAGACTGCCTGGGTCCTTTGCTACCGAGACAATTGCTGTGCAGCCACGACGCGAGGTCGGAAGGGGTGCGGTTGAAGAAGCGCCCATGGGTCTTTTCGACGTTGCTAGAGGAGCCGCGGCAGCATTTTCAAAAAGCGCCTTTCCACTTCGCGGCAACAATCAAACCGCCCAAAGGGCGGACGACAGAGACACCGATAGTGATCCGCGTCGAGTGTCTATGGATCTCAGTGATTCTGGAAGTACTGAAGAGAGAGTGCGGAGGAGGGATATGGTTGCCAATGCCGTTACGGGTGGTCTGGCTAGCGGCATTGGCTGGGTTTTGGGTAAGTGCTTGCTGTTCCGCCTCTTTCTTGGACCATTGACTGACCACTCTAAGGTACCGCGCCTGTTGAGCAAAATCGCGAGTGATTTTCTCGGTGTATTGCAATGGCAACACGCTCTCAATAGATTATCGTTGGCAGCACTCAAAGAATTGCCTTCTTCCCTAAGACAAAATCTGACGCACATGCTATGGTATGACAAGTTGTAAATGTAAAGCCGCAACAAACGTGGGTTAGACTTGTTGGACGAGCTTATTTGCTTATCCTTCGAACTACATATCGGATAATTCGAGCGATTAAGACTCATCTTCATTTTCTATATAGTGATGTGATACAAGCCCCATCCCTATACCCTGATCCTGCAATCACCGTCCTTTGTTTACTGATTGAGTTGCGACACGAAACCAAAGAGGCAGACGTATTGTAATTCGATTTCTTCCAAAGTCTGTCATACCTGTCGTGTACGTATTTAAACACTTCCAAGCGACCTGGTAAAAGTTTTCTCTCAGTCCCCAATTCTTTTCACATTATATTCCCTATCTGCGCATGCGTAGCCGAAGGGCCATGATATATCCGGTCCTGTAAAAGAAAGAAAAAAGTAGCACTAAAAGGTATAGAGTAATTCCTCGTCCTCTCACTCACTCGGCCAATGGTCCTTCCTTTTCTACACGCCTTCACCCACGGTCCTTCCCTCTGTTCGAGCGCTCTTTCCCAATCTAGCATTCTACACAAGCTTGTCCTCCCAAACTTGCGACTTCAACTCGCAAAAACTAAAACCAAGAACCTCACGCTCCCTCTCCCTATCGCCGACTTCTAAAACGAACCTAGTAAGCCTGCTTCATCTGCCTGCCTGCCTTCCTGCCTGCCTGCCTCCCTCCCTCCCTTCTTCATGCCTCGATTCTTCAAACGAAAAAACATACACTAACAAAAAAGACCAGACAAAAGCTTTCCTTACCCTCCTCTCAACCCACCTAACACGTACAAAATGCGCTTCCGCTCTCTCATCAGCAGCCTCGGCCTGGGTCTCGGCATCGCAGCAATCCTCACCTCCTCATCCTCCGCCGCGCTTGCCAAAACGAGCACTTCTTACTCTACCACTACCACCAGTGCCGCCGCCAGCATGCCCTCCTCACCGCGCACCCGCACACCTCTCCTCGAGCTCGCGCAATTCGACAGGCCAGATTGCACCGTCGATTCTGCATCGAGGAAGAGGAGTCTCGTCGTCTACGACTACGAGTGCCACGGTGTCAAGGGTGGTACGCGGAGCGTGCGTGTGGAGGGGTTGGGCGTGGGGATTGGGTACTACAATGGTATGTCTGCTCTTCGAGTTGCGGGGGTTAGTAGGACTGGTGCTTAAGAGTTGTGGGTTGTTGGGACGATGGCTGACCAGTGGTGTGCAGTGCATTATTTCGGCAGCGCGAATTGCAGCTCTGCATTTTGGGTTGGGCCGATTGATGGGAAGTGTCTCGATGACGGGACGGCGAGGAGTGTGCGGATCGTGCTTTGAAAAGGTTCCTGGTCGGTCACTTCTGTCTCTCCTAGAAGGATCCTAGAAGGAGTAAGCTCACGTTTAAGGGGCATGCAGCATCAGCAGCACACATCTCAAGCAGCTGTCAGGCTCAGAATGCAAAAATCATGGTCTCATTCACCCCCAATCCCCAACCGCCGACCCTCTAGCTGTGAATATAGACAAGACCATATATACACCGACCACCTTCCATGCAATTGGTACAAATGAATGACCTAAAAGGGAGCATATATGCAACAGAAACCTCGCTCTTATTCTAAACTCCGTCGCTGATGCCATGATTTGTGATTTGATGCAAGACCATTCCAACTCAACTTAAAAGAACGGGGATATCTTCTCGCCAAAATTCATTTTGCGCAAGGGGGAATCGTGCTCGTGACACCAAAGGACAACGCTCGCTGGTTCGATTTTGTTTCTCTGGGCGGAATGTAGTCTCGGGGTAGGTGAGACACATTCCGACCACATGATACTGTGTTCCACCTATGCTTTCCAACTCTTTATTTAAGGTAGAGGTGGGACTGCATTCAAAATTCGGGTGACCTCGCCCTGGGCCATTGAATTGTTCTGCAGGCTGCGGACTTGCGATCCTTTTCTAAGGCGCTGCAGACCCATTGCCACCTTCCAGCTCTCGGACTCGTCGATAAAAAAGACGTATTTCTTGCCGTCCGCATCGCGGACGCTCGCGCGGAGGATGTGCAGGCGTTTGGAGGCGTTTTGGCCAATCTAGGAGAAATCAAGTCAGTAAACCCCATGTTGGCAGTGCAAGAGAAGGGAGGAAGGATGATAAGGGGTGAATATAAGGGGGGGAATACATACCTCGATCAGCTTCAACGTCCAGGCCTTGACGTCCCACTCGCGCTGCGGCATGTTCCGGATATCGTCGTCTATGAACAATCCTTCGGTCTGGATCTTCAGTATCAAACCATCCGTCACCTTGCCAACGTTGGAAACAAGCTGAGCCACCGGCTTCGGGAACAAGTCGTTGAATAGGTACACGGCCTTGATCTGGATCTTGTCGGGATCGTTGGTCGAGTACGGTCCTCTTTGAGATGGCGGCGGCGTCGTACGTGCGGTTGACTGTGAAGCGGCATAGCTGGAGGCAGTGTACTGCGAGCCATGTGATGGCGGTTTGGGCGGACGGTCGTAAGGGCGAAACGAGTGCTCGTCCTCGGTGCCAATATACGACTTCGCGGACGGCTTCTCATAATTCTTCTTCGGTGACATGGTCGCTTTGATCGGCGAGGATTGTGTCGAGGTGACTGATGCCGCGGGTGGACCCTTAGCACCCGCATAGGGATCTAATCGTTCTCCGCCACCGGAGCCTCCGTAGGTGGTGGAGCGTCGACCGGCTGAGCTCTCGCCCCCGGCTTGTGCCCTGATCTTCTCAGCTTCGGACTTGATGCGAGCTTCTCGGTCGCGCTGAGCACGTTCTCGAGCAGCTTTGAGACGCTCTGCCCGTTCTGCGTCGGCTTTGGCCTTGATGGCGGCAGCCTCAGCAGCGGCCTTGTCCTCGGCGGCCTTCTTTGCCTTTTGTTCCGCTTCTAGTTTGTCTCTTATCTCCTTTTCGATCTTTGCCCTGGCTTCTGCTTCTCGAGCCAAGCGGTCCTTCTCCACCTTGTCCTTGGCGTCCTTTTCTTTCTGGGCCCGCTCTCGCGCTATGCGTTCACGCGCTTCCCGCTCTCGCTGTTCTCGTTCCCGGGCCCGCATCTTCTCCCACTTCTCCTTCTCTGCCTTGGCTCGAGCCTGCCGATCGGCCTCCTCTTTCGCTTTTTTCTCCTCGTCCCGCCGTCTAGTCTCCTCCCGCGCTTTCTCCCAGTTTGCACGAGCGTCGGGGTCAGGCTGCGAGCCAGACCACGACTCATCGTCCTGAGGGCCGCCCCGTTGTTGGTGCTGCCCACCCCAGCCTCCATGGGCCCCTTGAGGCGGAGGGGCCCCATTGCCAGAGTAGCTGCCGTGAGGTGGAGGAGATGCACGCTGATAGCCTGAGCCTGATGTACCTGCTCCTGCACCTCCTGCGCCTCCTCGTGGTCCGTTGCCGGGTCCTCCGGTGCCCGCAAAAGCCCCCGATTCATATTGCGTCTTGACCGCCCACAGCACGGCAAACAGTGCAATCAGGAGTATGACGCCATTTCCGCTCGTCGCTACGCTCTGGCTTATGAGGACGGACCACTGCTTGATTGTCGGCTCGACTGTCTTCCAGACAGCAATGCTCGCCAAGGTGCTGGCAACGCCGGCAAGAAAGCTGTTCCGCTGGACCTGCAGGCTGGGCAGGTACAGAAATCCGCCACCCGAGGAATGCGGTGGTATTATGAAGATGTCGTAGTTTCCGGGCGGAAGGCCACCGCTGCCTCCCGTTGACTTTGGGTTTGAGCCATGTGGAGGCGGAGGCGGAGGAGCGCCGTCCATGGCGGAAGATGGCCGCTAGGGCCGGAGTCTGTCGAACAATCAAGTCGAGGCTTGCGGGATCGACCGAAGGCAAGAGCTATCTATGCTCACAGAAGAGGTCGGATCGTAGAAAGGGCGAAGGCGGCAAGGCGGAGAAGAGCATCAGCGGCGGTGCAGCGAGGTGAAAGAATATACACAACAATGGGTTTCTGCGGGGGTGTTAGCGCCTTCGCTGGGGCGAGACGGCCGAGGGGGGAATTGACCTACTAATAATGAGTGCAGGGGCAATTTGGAGGGGGTGGCAGGTGGTGATCAAGATTTTGAGGGTTGGGTCTGCCGTGGGCGGTGTCCCGTAAACGTAAACAATGGTCCGAGCTCCCCTCGCCAGGCCCAAAGCTCGCGCTTGGGGTTAGACGGATACAGCCGCACCTGCCGTTGGCTGCAGCGACGCCTTCCCTGCCGCCGCCCGCCAATGCCCTGGGCCCGCGCCGGCTATCCTCATCGTCGCTCTCCCACTGCCTCCGCCATTCGCTCGACCCGCCTCCTTTTCTCTGAGCGGCCGCAATGCGCGACGCCGTGGCAACCCACTCGACGCGCCCATGGCCCGCAGCACGCGTGCTCCCAGCTGCCCAGAAGCCCGGAGAGCAGCGCCCAGCCTGCGGCCGCAGCAGGTCCTTTTGGCTGTGATGCGGCGTGACCTCGAGTCAGCAAATGCACGAGAACGCGGCGGTCCATAATTCGCTCGCTTTGCCAGAGTGGAGCCCGTGGGATATCGTACGCTCCGCCTTCATACCGGAAGAGATTGTTTTGATTTCCAGTGCATGCAGCTCGCAGTCGTGGCTCGGATTTCTCAGAGCACCAAAGAGCATGCGAAGGAGCCGTTGGCGAGCGTTGTTGTGACACGCATGCTGACAGGCCTGGGGGGGGGGGGGGGAGGGGGGACGAAAAAAAGCAAACGACGACACGGGACGTTGGGTATCCACCACGCCTCGGAGAAAAAGACGCTTCGCCAACTCCCAGGCTGACTACTCATGCGAGGTACCGACGTCTTACATGTCCCGGTGGCCTTGTTACCATGGAACAAAACATGTCCAGGGTCCTTTTGACATCGGGGTTCTCCCTGTGAGCCTTCAGCTCTACTACGGCCTGCCCCGCGGGAAGCCACGTGAAGCTCTCTGCGCTAGTCCAGTTTGGGCTACACTTCTCTCCAGCCTTACGTACAGGCATACCAACATCCCTCCGCATGGAAGGGGAATTCGTCTGACAAGTGATTCGACACATGGGATCGTCTACAACCTCCGCGAGTGCAGATTACCAGATACGAGAAGTCAATCTAATCATCTCAGCTGCACATCAACTCCCGAAATACGATCGAGTGCAAAAAAAGGCAGAAATGCCCGCATCGATATTTATAGACCCTACACCATGTGGGTGAACTCCTTGCACGCTTAGTTCCGGCGATTAGGTTACGTCTACCTAGATATGACCTTAAATGTTGATTCAAAAGTGTATCATAAGGTCCCTCAAAGGACTAGGCTTTGGTATATTGCTTGGAGATAGATTTCCAAGATAGATTTCAAAGCAATAGTCTACCATGCAAACACTACATCTCTCTAACCCAAATACCTCCATGCTCCCACAATTCTCTTCCGGCTCCTTCTGTACGTACCCAATCCCTACCACTTAGAATTCGTTCAGCTCCTCCGCCCGATTATAGGGACAATTCAAACCACCTCCACCCAGTCCCATCGCTGCCTCAATCTTGCTCTCAATGCAGCCTCCATTAGAAAGCACAGTATTGAACTTGGCAATCTTCTGGCTCTTGGACCCATCCGCAAAAGTATACCCGTCGTAATCTTCGTATTTCCAGCCTGTGACCGACAGATGACATCCACCCATGGACCTCTGGATAGACTTGCCCCAATCACCGTCGTCCCACTGCGAAATGTAGACCTGGTAATTGTCGGCGAACGGATTGCTGCCCGGCCTGTTGCACGCGACGTGGCGGTGGCCAAGGAAGCCGGAATCCGTAATGGGGTCGTGATGGTTGCCGTCGCCGTTGACGGCGCGCACGCCCGCCTGGTAAAACTCGTAGTCGTTGGGGCCGTTGATCCAGCCCGCGTCCTTCTTCTGGCTATCGACGCACTGGTCGATGATCTTGGCCGTCGCATCGTAGCAGTTTTGCCCGGAGCCGCTGGCGTAAAAGTAGAGCTCCTTGTCCGTGGCGATCTTGGCCGCGAACTCGCACCCGTTTGTGTTTTGCACCTTGGCTGCGCTGAGTTGGCCTGGGACGCCGTCGATGCTCTCGCATTTGCTCTGGCAGGCTTGGTCGCGCATGCGGTACAGGATGTCTTTTATCGAGTGCTCTTGGCCGTCGGTCAGCACGAAGCCCGGGGGGAAGTTGGCATTCAGGGGGGAGCCGCCGCAATTTGGTTCGGGGACTGGCTTTGGCGGCTGGCTTGGTTGGGGCGATGAAGCGCCGGAACCGTACTTCTTGATATAGTCGTCTGGGTAAAGCGAATCCGGGTTGGTGGGGCCAGGGCTGTAAACGTTGTTGTAGTTGGCGTCGCGGTTGTCGACGTCGTTTGGTTGGTCCACGGGGTCATCGCCGATGAAGGGGTCCTTGGCTGGATCAAACGCGGGAGGCTTCTCAGGATACCTATTTGAAAGATGTTAGGTTTTTGTGTTCTTCGGGGGCAAGAGGGAATGGTAATCGAGACGTACTCGCCGAATTCATATTCCAAGTATCTAGCTAATGCATAGTATGCGTAGTTGTCATCTAAGGTCGTCAGCAATGCTTTAATTGAAGCAAACTCTCTCGCAATACTTACTGTTTCTGGATGCTATTTCTGCACCGTCTGCACCAGTCTTTGCTAGATATTTGGCCAACGCTGCCTTGTATACCGTCCTATTTTTGCCTCTAACATCTATCTCATTGTCGACAACTTAAAGGACTCAGTAAGTATCTATCATATGTGGTGCTATCTTTGGGGTGATATGACTTACTAGTCGGGTCACCGATGTATCGAGTCTCTCCGCTTACTTTGCTGATATGCATCATTTCGTGCAGGAACGTGACGGCTACGATACTAGTCAGCTTCTGAGGTTTTAACGAAAGTAGAAGGTCGAGCTTGAGAGTGAAGAAATGTAATACATACCCCGATTTCTCATATCAGTGGTATTATGCCAGTCTTTGGTCCCCGCATGGCCCATGGCAATGATCTCCGAGAGTGGCTTCAGCTCGTCAAACCAGCCAGGACAGAAAACAAACGCAGGATACTTGCGACCCTGTTTCTCGTTCGTCTGCAGCGTGTAAGCCGCAGCCCTTGCTATGGATCCATCCCGCCTCTTAAAAGTGCACCCATTCGTCGGAAGGATGTCATTGCAGTGAATTTCAATGTAGCGGTCATACCACCAATCGCCAATCTTGGTGTGGTCGGCCATTGCACGAACGAAATTATCTGCAATGCGGTCTTGATACGGTCCACTATATTGAGGGGGGCCAAAGTACTCGAGAGCAGCGGGGTGGTTCCAATCGATTCGTTTGAGGACGGCGTCCGTCGCAAGCTGTCTAGCGTCCGCAAAGGCAGTGATGACATCGCTCTTCTGGGTTGCATTACAGGAGGAGAAATTCCACAAGCCAATGAGGTCATCTTGGCGAGATAGGATAGGAGTGCCTCGGACAGCAGTGAGGGACAGGGCGAATGCCCCAAGAAGAGCTTTCATGTTGGAAGTTCTTGCTAGATATTAGGAAACAAGAGAAAGACCCTGGTTGAATGAGCGTAGAAGAGTGAAGCCAAGGCCACAGGTTAGAAATAGTTACGAAAAAAGAAAACAGGAACCCTGATGGGCTTGAAAGCGGAAGAGAAAACGGGTTATGAAAGAGTGTGAAGTGAATGGAAATACTAGCCAAAGGGAAAGAAGAAGACCCTCCCTGTGTATATACTTCTAAAAAGACAATTACTAAAATGTCTCAAGCATGACCCCTTTCAATTTTCCTTTGGTTCTCGCAACATCAGCAATCCTATCTCTGCTGGCGTTATACTGCTAGCCTTAAGATTTCCAATTTGAACTTACAGCTGACGCTACATTACCAGTCTTTGGTCGTGTAGGCTTGTCTCGAGCGATTACTCATTTGAGCCACAACGCCGCTTTCGCCCCAGTTTCTAATTGCGGCATGCACGGGCAACACGCCGACTTGCTGATTTTACCTCCGGTGACCATTATAGTCCTTAAATTTGCTTATTCTATTCTTTCCCCGCGATCTCATGGGATCTCAGTTGAGGCTTGTGCCTTGTGCTAGATGCCTGGTTTGCAAGTTAGTGTCCGAGCGCTGAGCTGACTTCGAGACCACCGGACCGTACGGAGAACGACCAATATAGCTGTGAATTGCACGTACATAAGGCGAATGGGTGATCAATCACCTCACGTTGTCGATGTTCCTTCGTAAATGCGGGAGAATACGAGTTTACGGGAAGAAGTCAAATCTGAATATAGTTTTGCACAGTTGCGTACTTCGTATTACAAGCCGAGCAATCCTGCTTTAGTAGACAGGAACAACATAATACTTTAGCTACTAGTTACTTTAACAAGTAGGAGAATCTGGAAGATACGGTAGCAGCGTGGAAGTTAATATTGGAAGAACAGGTACATTCTAAAAGTAGTTTGATATCTGTCAGGTTGGAAGGCCTGTCAAGCCTCTCTTATGTTCTGCGGCGCTGCCCCAATTAGCAAGCGCACGTGACTAGCCATCACGTCGCTCAGACTCACCTTGTTGTTACTGAGAATTTGTCTTGTTGACTCTTGTTTATAAGTATGAAGTTGATTTACAATCCTCTTTATTAACAACAAAAACCTCTAGCCTCGTAGTCTAACTTGCTATCACGGTTTCTTCAGACTTAATACGGAGCTGGTAATATAGTAGTCGCTTAAATTCGTAGATTGATCCGCCCTCCGAAACGAGTCGCACCAATGAGATTGCAGGACATCGACACGGCTGGGAACCCGAAGGACATGGGCGGTTCGAACATCGAGCCAGCGCGTGATGGAACTAGGGTATGATTGAACATGGACAAATCAGGTGTCGCCGTTACGAAACGGGCAGACCATGTGAGGAGACAAGATGCAGTTACGAGCCGTATATGTAGGCGGACGGTCACCGACTCAAGCGGAGATGTTTTTGGGGCATTCTCCGCAGCTCAAGAGCAGAGAAGACATTTATAAAAGCATCCTTTTTTCCCGCATCGTGAAGTTGTTGAGTTAAGGGCAAAAGCGTTCCTTGGTTCCAACACCAACAGCTCCTGTCCCACCAGTGACATTCGAGTCTTGGGTATAAGATAGCACAACATCAAGTATTCATTCCTACGATCAGTTCTTGCGATGCGGTCTATTATTATTAGTATTGTGGGCCTTGTGCCTCTTGTCTTCGCGGCACCCGCTACCTTGGCCACGCGCGAGACCGACATCGAAGCGACCGACCGCCTCCTCTTCAGCACCTCCATCACCGACTTCGAGAAAGCTCGATCGGCTAAGAACCCTGCAAGTCTCGACTGGACCTCCGACGGTTGCTCGGATTCGCCAGACAACCCTCTTGGCTTCGACTGTAGGTCCCGATCTGCTTCCGTGTCCAGTGCTTACACTATCCATGCTGATACTTTGTAGTCAGTCACTCGTGCCATCGCCATGACTTTGGTTACCGCAACTACAAAAAGCAGTCTCGCTTCACTGACGCCAACAAACTGAAGATTGACAATAACTTCAAGAACGACATGTACAACCAGTGCCAGACCGAGGTCCTGAAGAGCTTATGCAAGGACTTTGCTAATATTTATTATGTGGCTGTCAGAGAGTTTGGAAGTAAACGAGCAGTTGAAATTATGGATTACGAGGATAAGATGAAGAGGGAAGCCAAAGAAGATGGAGGCACAAGCTGGAAAATAAAGAGAGATGCTAAAGAAGATGGAGGCACAAGCTGGAAGATGAAGAGGGACGCTAAAGAAGATGGAGGCACAAGTTGGAAGGACTAGAGTCACGGATAAGGGATGTTAAGGTGGTTAAAACTGAAAGTTACCATCAAGAAATCCGCCGTATATAGAGGAAGGGATTTGGCAGAGAACCAAAGCAGGATAAAGCACCGCTTTTATTGCAAAACTTATAATTAAGTCTTGGCTTTTAATTGGTCCAGTTAGCCCCACATTCTCGCCATGTGAAATTCTTATGACATCCCATACACCAACACATGAAAATGCCCCATAGCACAGAATATTCTAGCACGCCTAACCTCCTCAAATAATCCATATCCGGAAACATTGGGCTAAGTCATCGCTATGGCAGGTGCAAAGAGCTACCTTGATCTTGTTAAGACTGTCGACAAGCATGTACCTAGCGAATCCCAATAATATTGGTTACTAACTATTTCAGTTTCCCATACATCGACATAGCGCAAACACCCTACCAAGAAGACGAAGCAAAGTCATTCTACCAACTCCTTCTTCCAAATGATTCTCGACCCCATGGCTTCATGCTACCCTCCACCGTGCACAAAATGCCGTGGACGACTGACTTTGAGGTCAGCCATAGCATTCCCAGAACAGTGCAAATCCTGGACAGTTCAAATGGGAGAGACACGGCCGGCGCGTGTAATCGCGCCTTTTCCGATGTCATTGAGAAGGCTATCCAGAAAGGAACCTTTGCGAGCTTGAAGAAGCCGCATAGAGAGGATTACAAGGTTTTGGGAGCGAAGTATCCTACTGTATGTCCTACTGAGGCTGTACGAAGTTGATGATAGAAAGATGAAGCTGAATTGTCTTAGGTGCAACTTCTCCGGACCGCAGCTCCACTATTTGGAGTCTGCTGTAGAGGAGCGCACATGACAGCATACACACAAACCCCAGAAGGCATGAAGATTTGGGTACCTCGAAGAAGCGCACATCTCTACACATACCCCGGCAAGCTGGTACATACCAATCGGATCCAGTGTATTCTCCCAGATCTTGCTGACCTGCACTCTTTAGGACACCACAATTGCTGGAGGCGTCCGAGCAGAAGAATCTCCTTTTGAATGCATCGTCCATGAATCCGACGAAGAAGCCTCGATACCTGAATCTTTCGTCCGTAGCCACGCCCGTGCCTGCGGTGTAATAACTTATCTCGCGCAAAGCCGAGCCAGTGATCTCCGTGACGGGGGAGACCTCGGCCTCATGGTTCCCGACTGTCTCTATATATACGATCTCGCGCTACCGTCTCACATCATTCCTAAGCCACAGGATGACGAAGTTGAGGAGTTCTATCTGTGGGACGTGGAGACTGTCAAAGCAGCGCTATTCAAGGGCGAGTTCAAGACTAATTGTGCGTCGGTTATGATAGACTTTTTTGTGAGGCATGGGATCATTACGGATGAGAATGACCCAGACTACCTAGAAATCGTGACGAGGCTTCATCGGGTACTGCCAGTACCCACATCTGCTACTGCTGAATGAAAGTGTGGTGGGATTGGCAATCGTCCGGTGGGTCGGTGGGACGACATCCAAGCGGGTCCGGTGCATTGCTCGGCCCGTTACTATAGACACCTCGATTCAAGCGAGTAAGAAGGCAAAGAACAGAATAAGATCATGGAGCGGGTCCGCTTCCTTATCTGTCATTCTCTCCGTGGCCGCATCGAAGCTACAGGAATCCGTGTAGTAGACTAAACATGAAGCGCACGTGATGCTCTCATCCCAGACTATATATCCAGAAATGACGTCGACAACCTCAAAATTCTACTTTAGAATGCTACGGTAAAATTTACCCTCCCATACCTGATTTCCTTTCCGAACTCTCCTTTTATTGAATATTGAATCAATCGGATCTATACTTTCAACATGTCCATGACAATCGAAGAATGCGGAACTGACCGCCCCGCACGCCCCGTCCCCAACATCCCATCCAATGTCCTCCAACAATTCAGCCTCAAAGGTCGCGTCTGCGTAGTAACGGGCGCCTCGGGTGGCATTGGGTCCGCCATTGCTGAAGCCTACGCCGAAGCAGGCGCAGACGTAGCCCTGTGGTACAACTCCAACCCCTCCGCGGTAGAAGCAGCCAAGCAGCTAGCAAGCAACCATGGCATCCGCGCGAAAGCGTTCCAAGTGGACGTCACGTCGCCTGAAAAAGTGCAGGCCGCTGTCGCGGATGTAGTCAAAGAGTTTGGCAAGCTGGACGTGTTTGTAGCGAACGCGGGCATGCCCAACTCGAAGACGCTGCTGGACATGCCGCTCGAGGAGATTCGGCAGCTCAATTCGGTAAATTTAGACAGCGTGGTGTACTGCGCCAAATACGCCGGGGAAGTGTTCAAGAAGCAAGGCACTGGGAATTTGATCATTACGTCGAGTATTTCGGCGCATATTGTTAATGTGCCTGTCGATCAACCTGTACGTTTCCACAACGCCCTTCCCCCTCCCCCCCTTGCTCCTTCAATCTCAACACATCGCAGCTAAACGCGAATGCAGATTTACAATGCCACAAAAGCCTACGTAAGCCATCTGGGAAAATCTCTAGCTCGCGAATGGCGCGAGTTCGCGCGGGTGAACATTGTTTCTCCGGGCTTCTTTACTACGGCCATGGGTGCATCGGAGCGAGTTAGGAATGAAGCGCATCGGATGACGCCATTGGGAAGACAGGGTGATACCAAGGAGATCAAGGGGTTGTATTTGTACCTGGCGAGTGATGCGTCGACTTATCAGACGGGAAGTGATGTGCTTATTGATGGGGGATATACCTTGCCGTGATACGAGCATCGTCTTTGGAGTGGGTTGTCAGTGGTACATCAGATGTTTTACTAGAAGAGAGAGAGAGAGAGAGAGTAATAAACTAGCTGATATCAAGTACAGGTCTGAGACAGAAGCTCAATGGTTGGATGGAGTAGGTGCAGTTAGAGAGTTAGCGTTGCTGTTGTATATTATGCCGGCTACATCGCATGGTCATGATGTACATATGGAAGTTCTGCCATAGTTTGAGGGATTATTTTGGTCCTATTTAACACGATTCTCCAAGGACTTTGAGATGTAATATGAGGCTATATTGATGTGCAAGGGGCGGCTCACATCGGTGAGAGAAGGCTGACAAGGAAGGTTGCTCGGGAGAGGTGAAAAGACTGTTCAAAGTCGAGAGGAAGGTTGAATAAATGATGCCGTTTGGACGTCCATGAGAAGAGACGAGTAGATAACATTCTACCTACCGGTAGACATACTATACAAATGTATGATATAGTACAGAGCGGTCCATGAGATACCTGCTCACCAATACATAACCAACTATTCTCACTGCACCATAGTTTCGACCGTGCCAACAGGGCGCTCTACAATCCCCAAGCATCCATCCACAATATTCTTCCTTGCATCCTCGGAGCTCACATTCTGCCCTCCCAGATATAGCAGCCAAACCAAGCGACTCACGCGCTCATCCTTGACGCCGCCAAATCGCTCAAAGGGGCCCATTTTCTCCCCCTTGTTAGTTTTAATAATAGGTTGGTACATGAAGTCCAGCGCGCCCGCTCGATCTCTCGTTATGATAATGACACTTCCTTTTGGCGCCTTCCCGCGACCCTGGAACAAAGCCTTGAAGTCCTTCATGGCGAGTCCGAAAGATTCGTCTGAGAACTCGCCCTCGTCGACTGGCTTCGGTAGTGAGATTTGCTTTTGTTCGGCGGCTTGCTGTCTTAGAAGATCTGCTTGCTTCCTCCTGACTTCATCTGTTCGCGAGGCAATGCCGCGCATCCAGCCGTCCTGTAGATGCTTGAAATCGGTTCCGCGGGTTGGCACGACACGGAAAGCCATGTCGACTGCATCTGTGCCTGTTCTGCTCATAATGGCTTCCCAGATTTGATTGCTCTTCTCGGGATCTAACAGGGCGGTGCGAAGGTCTTCCTTCTCGCCGGGTATAAGAGCGGAGGCGGTGGGATTTACGGTGTTGATGAGGTGATTTTGCAGGATGTGAAGAGACGAAGTTTTGACGTAGAGACCGACGACATAGACTTGCACGCGGAGAAAAGATACTTTGCGAATGCCCAGGCCAAGAAGGGTGTACTCCGCCTCGCTCGCGACATCCTCGGGCCCGCTCGATGTGGGAAGTTTGATCGTCTTGGGGAAGTACGGGACGTAAGAAGTGCCTGTCGGAACAAGCTCAATAGTGTCTGCGTCAGACGCCGTAGGGTTGTCCGCCGAGGTCGGGGCCGCGATGATTTTGTCTCCTGCTGCAATGACCACCTTCTTGCCCTGGAACTCTTCAGAGGCACCTCGTGGAGCGTCATTCTGCGTAGGTCGTGGGTTTAACATATCCATCACGCCTCTACTTTTCTGCTGCGTCTCCTTCCCCTCCTCTTTCTCCTCAGGCGGAGGCAAATCCCATAGCCTAACAAGAATCATGGGCGCAATCATGGACAGCGCAGCGCCCAGAGCCAGCCAATTCCGCTTTCGGATCAGCTTGGCTCGCCGTATAGCTTCTGCACGGTGGATGGAGACATGATCAATCTCTGAGGGCCCTTTTGCGCCACGATTGGCTCGATGAATGTTTTGGGCAAGGCTTTCTAGGTCGGGCTGAGCATTGGGTGCTTGTCTGCTAGAGAGATGTCGAAGCTGCGGTCGGGGGGCCGGCGGAGCGTTGAGGCAACGGAAAACGGGCCGGCGCGCGGCGAGGCGTGCCGGGGTCATGTTTAGTCCAGAGAGATGCAATTGGTGTTGAGGTGGATGAGCCGGGTGAGGTGCTGCATGTCGCAGAGCTCGAACCATGATGTCGTTGCCAAGACTGTTTCTTGCGGGGACTAACCGCTGCAGGTCGCGACGCGCCTCCAACAGCCCTACCGCGCGATTGCGGGCAAACCCCACCCGTGCATCCTCACCCTGCAATCCATACACCTGATACATACACTTCAAGATGGCTCCAGGCTCCCGCAAAAGACGCGCTGTACGTATCTGTGCCTACCGCATCTGCGAGCAAGACTGATGTATATCAAGCCTGCCGACGACGACGACATGCCCACCTCAACGCAGACTCAGAGCAATGGGCAGCAGCAGACGCCAGATTCCGATGACACAGACATGGACGAAGAAATGGAAGAAAGTGGAAGCGGCAGCATTGCCCAATTATCTAAGAACTTGATCCGGTATGCTCTGGCCTGTGAGTACTCGCGCATCCCGATCAAACAGGTGGATGTAAAGACCAAAGGTATGAATCATCTGCTAGTTTCAGGCGCTGTTCTAAACATTAAGTCCTCGGTACGCATTCACGGCTGTTCAGGCAAGTCTTTGATGCGGCAAACGCCCAGCTTATGGACGTGTTCGGCATGCGCCTCGTGGAGCTACCTCTAAGAGAGAAGGTGACAATACGTCAGAAACGTGGTATGTGTCTACACCGACCCTTGTTTCCCCATCAAGGAACTGATGATTGCAGCTGCGGCGGCGTCCGAGTCACAGTCCAAAACAAGCAACATGTGGGTGCTACAAACCATACTCCCCGAGCAGTATCGTAATTCGGACATCATTGGCCCCGGACGAACGCCGCCCGAGGAGGATGAAGACGTCGATGCCGCCTACATCGGTCTCTACACCATGATCATCTCGCTGATCTTGCTATGTGGTGGTCGGCTGGAGGAGAACAAGCTCGGCCGCTACCTCACGCGCATGAATGCAAACCAAATCACTCCCGTGGACGCCACAGAGAAGCTCTTTGCGCGCATGATCAAGGACGGGTATATTGTCAAAATCAAGGAGAATTCTAGCGGAGAAGAGGTCATCGACTACGTTGTTGGTCCGCGGGGCAAGGTCGAGGTGGGCAACGAGGGGGTCGCAAATCTGGTGAGGACCATCTACGGCGACGGCTTGGAAGATCTGGAGCAGCGCCTGACACGCAGCCTTGGTGTCGGGAGGGACAGCGATGGCGCTGAAGATGGCGAGCAGCTGCAGGGCAATGGCGATGGAGCGGCAACACAAGGCGGGGGTGGGCGACGGACGGGCAGACCGAGACGGCGAGCTGCAGACGACGATTGAGGCGGGCAGACTAGATGCATGGTTAGGAACGATAGCTGGGGGGTTCGGGCCGTCTGCAGCGCGCCATGAACAGAGGGGCTGTCGGAGAGGCGATTCTGGGTGGACGGGACAGGACTGCACGCCGAGGGCCAGCGGCGCGGGCGGCTAGGTAGTAGCACAGGATAGTTGCAAGAAGGCAGCGGAAGCACGTTGGGACGCAGAGTGGAGGTCGGCTGACGGCATGCTGCACGCTCCGATGGTGGGTGGTCAGTGATCGGTGGCCAGTGGCCAGTGGACGGCGAGGGCGGGTTCGAGGGAGCGGGAAAGGGAGAGGAGGAGGCAGCGCAGAGCAGAGCAGAGCAGAGCAGAGCAGAGCATCCGTATCCAAGTACACAAGACAAGGTCGGCGGCCCCTCGGAGCGTGGCCAGTGCGCGCTCTTCAGCCCATGACGGCGCCGGCGTGTGGACCATCTGATTATTATTATTATCCGCCGCGACTTTCTCACTGCTCACGACTCTCACCTTGTTCGCCCTCTCGTCCCCCCCCAACGCCCTTCGCTCCGTCGCCGCCGCCCGCCCACACGCACCATGTGTCCCGCGCCGCAGTGCCTCCCTTTGACCTCGTAGACACGTACCCGCAACCATGAGCAGCATCAACTCGCTCCTCAACCACGAGCCCGCAGCCGGCCAGCCCCAGCCGTCGCAACCGCCGCACCAGACCCAGAGCCGCGGCGCGCACACTACATACGAAGCTGTCGACGCCCTCAGCACCCTGGCCACCCTGGGTAGCGGCCAGCAATATGCAGCTGCCCGCGAGCTGCCCTCGCCCACGGCTTCTGCTCACCCACCGCGCCGCTCCAGCAGCTTTGGCTCCCATGCCGCACCCGTTGAGCCCGAGCCGCCCACAGAGCCCCCCCAGCCGCGCTCGCCGACCCTCGAACACTACCATCACGGCTCCAAATCACCCGAGGAGCGGCGTCGGCAGTCCTGGCTGACCAGGACATCTCCCGCGCCCGTCCTCGCGCCCATCCAGCACGCCTCGGCCACGCTGCAGAATCAAACCCACAGCGAACCGGCTGCGCTCGGCCAGGATGCATCCCAGGTGCTGTCGCCGCCGCCGACTCGATCGGTCGAGGGTGATTCGGGACGCGACGAGACACAGCTTCGCGAGCCTGCCTTTGTTCGCGACGAGCCCACCACATCGCAAATCCGCAAAGCCGAGTCCTCGAGTGCTACACCCCATCCCATTTCCACCACACTACACCTGTCGCGCACGAGCGAGCAGCCGCCGTCCCCGCTGCCCGTCATCAAAAATGAACCGGCTGGAACGCCACGTGAAGCCTCACCAGCAACCGAAACCGCTCAGCCGCCGGAGCGACAATCCTCGGTCGCGACTGACGGCGTGGACGCCGAGACACTGAAGGCCATTGAAATTGCAAAGCAGAGCGATCTGGGACTGCGCGCGAAGCGTGCCAGCATCGCCGAGGGACTCACTTCGCCCACAGACGTCAAGCCTCTACTGTCAAAGAAGCGCCCAGCACCGTCATCAGCGCCTGCTATCAAGAAGAAAGGAACTGCGACTGCCAAGAAACCCTCGTCTAAGAAGCGTAAGCTCGACACCGATGGCGATGCCAACGCCCGTTCCGTCACGCCTACTTCACGCCCGAGACCGTCCTCCAGCAGAGCCGGGAAGAAGGGCTCGCAAGCAGGTACACCTGTGGCGGGATCCTCGCCAGCCCCAGACAATTCGTCTCAGGTGCATCCCTCCGACGACGAAGGCGACTCGTCCGAAGACAGCACTCTCTATTGCATCTGCAAGAAGCCAGATAACCACAGGTGGATGATTGGCTGCGATGGCGGATGCGACGACTGGTTTCACGGTTCCTGCGTCAACATGGCCCAGTGCGATGAGGATCTGGTCGACAAATTCATATGCCCGCTCTGCGAAGAGAAGGGCAGGGGACAGACCACCTGGAAACCCATGTGCAGACGCGAAGGTTGCCGGAAGCCTGCTCAGCTCACAAGGGGCAAGGAGAGCAAGTACTGCTCAGAAGAATGTGGTGTGAGTTTCTTCTCCGAACAATTGCAGCGTACGGCAGGCGCAAAGAACATACACAAGAAAAAATCGAAGAAGAGGACGGGCAAGACTGGCGACGAAGTTGCATCTGATGATGACGATGAGCCTACGCCACTAGGTGGAATCCTGCGTGCCAAAGACCTAAAAGCTCTCATCCAGCAATCCAAGGACATTCAGGCCTTCAAAACCCTCGGCTCTGGCGTCCTTTCCCCGCCTCAGACCGCATCACCGACCAAGGCTTCGTTTGTCGATGATTTGTCGCTCACTGCCGCCGAGACCGAACGCCTCAATGCGCTACACAAGGAGATTTCACAGCTCAAGGATCGACTGGAAGTTCTCAAGGATCGCGAAAAGTTTGTGAGCATGGCCAAGGAACAGGCCACGCGTGTTGCGGAGAGAGAGAAGGTCAAAGCCAAGGATTTCTGCGGCTATGACTCTCGCCTCTCCTGGTCAGACGCAGAGTTCTTACGCTGGCGGAACAGCAAACACGGGCACGCCGCATTCAAATTCTCAACGCTGACTCCTACTTCCGAACAGATCAACTCTCTTGGCGCCGTCAATGGTGAGGATGCCACCGCAGTGAACGGAGAGGAACGAGACAAGGAAACAGTCTGCCTAAAGAAACGCTGTCCAAAACACCCGCAATGGCAGAAGCTCAACCTCCAAGATGCCCGTTTTGAAGAGCTCGAAATCGTCGAAGCTATCAAAGAGTGCGAAAAAGAAGAGCGCAGCGTCCGGGAACGCGCCCGTCGACGTGGTGCAAAGGATGCCATGGCAAAAGAGCTAACTGGCGGCGAAGCCGGAAAAGAAGGAAGGAATCGCGAGGGTTGGGTTGAAATGGTCTCTTCGTGACCACTATTATATTCTATCTCAAAAGCTAGCGCGGTGGTTTGAACATGTTTGGATAGGCATATACCCCTCATCCCTTTGTTTTTTCTTGCGGCCTTTTGAAACCAAAAGGGGCGTTGGAGGAATTGCCCTTCGCGGGTCTTTTTTTTTTTTTTTTTGCTAAAATAGCGAGCATTTACGTGATATTGCCGCGACGGCTGCACTACTGTGGGTCTTGCATTGGGTTGAATTTGGGTTGGACTGGGTATGGTGGCCAACCCCTGATAGCATGATTTTAATACACTCCTACCTCCCCAAGTGCAGCGACTGGTATGACTGATGTGATGGCGTTGGACGGACGGATGGGCCTTATTGCACCGACGACTTCAAAATGTCGGATGCCCATGGTTGGCAACAAAGTTGCTGATTGTCCGTCACTGAGTTATTTGGTCCTAATAATCTTGAAGAAGACAGCCTCCATAATAAGAGGGTATCTATTATACATGCAGGTGGCCTTTGAGTCGGATTGAAACCGTGTCTACTCATGGGGGAGTAATGTGGAGTTTGATTCCAGTTGGGTCTTCTCGCGTACAAGAGAGATAGGTCGATTGAACTTGAAATATAATCGCTTGATATCAAAGGAATGTTCACTTTTATATCACACACCACTTTTTCTTTTAAACATAATGCATATCAAAGAGCAGGCCTCCAGTAGCTGATGTTCAACTCAGTGTGAAAACTAAGAGCTAAAGATCAACACGGCCAGCTTGAAGTTTTGGAACGTCGATATAACGCAAAGTGGGGATAGGGTCTCAAGCTATTGTAAACAGCCTCCCCGCTTACTTTGTACGTGATACAATTTAGTAACTTGTCATATTTGCTTTGTTTGATTACGTGTTGAAGTGTGACTGTGGGGTAATGGGCTTGGTGTACATAATTGTTGCATTCATTCGACCCCTTATACTATGAGTGTTGCTTTTTATGAATGCTTAAATTCATTTGTTGGCGAGATTTATTTGTTGATGATTTTAGAATGATACGTATTATCATCATTTCAAATCGCCTTATCCGAATCGATTCACCAATAAAAACCCTTCATTCGTACGTCCTAGCCTGAACTTAGCATCTCTATTGGGTTCATGGAGTCTGACCTACTTATATTTGCATAAGTTAGACCGTTAAGATGATTGCAGCTAGCCATAAACCCACCTGATCGTAGAAGGTTCACGCTAGATTACAAAGGATACTTTTCAATAACCTTCGACGAAGATTCTCATATCAATTGAACCAATATACTACCTGAAGACCTGCATTTGAGTATCGAATACGGGCAATAGTGACTAGGTTCCGGACATAGGTAGTACCGGCTCCGATATCTAGGTATTCATTTGCTTGCTAGATGCCGTGGATCTCGAGTAATTGACAAGGCAAATAGTTGCAGGAGGGCTGCAGAAAGGATGCAGAATCATGATAAACGAGCAACGTTGGGGTAGCAATCGCCACCACGGCTGCACAGACCTTCCCAAGAAAGCTAGCCGTCTGACGTTGCCCATCCCCAAACAAGCCTCAGGCATACCAAGAGCTGCTCGTCACTGCGTCTCCCCGCACCACATAGCCAATTGCACCCCAAAATATGGCTGCTGCCTACGCATGCTACGAATATCGTGCTTGTAGACGCGTGGAACGTTCACCGCACCGTCTAGCGCCATCTGACGGCATTTGAAGATGTAAAAGTTCAAGAAGCCCAAGAAATGTGCAATTGGGCCAAGAAACACTTAAAACACCTCGCGTTTCTGCACCCCGAAACATTGTGACAGAGCTAGCTTTGGCCAGCCTCAGTCCGCAGATCAATCTCATTATCATTGTTTTAAAGACTGACGTTTAGCCACCATGAGCTCCTCACGCTGGAGAGATTCTGACACTTGTTCTTTTGTTTCTACAAATTCCGATCCGCTTTCTAGTCCGACAGACGGGTACTTTTCTAATCGCGGGCATCCTGACGAGATGTTTATTGATACTGAGGCGGCGAATAAGAGCGCGAAGCCGAAGGTGACGGTGAGCAGTGCTACGAGGTATTCGGAAGAGAGGACGCCGCTGCTTGACTCGTTTGTGGGACAAGATGCACCACCGAGCTATCTAGAGGCAACAACGCCGAACCCGTGGAATGGAAGGCCGAGTGGAGATGAGGGCGCGCGGTTATTAGACGGTGGAAGGGCATCATTTGCGCCCAGGACGCCGGTGCGGGGAGAGATGCAATACACAGACGGGAAATACAGGAAGAGAAGTCTTCGGGAACATTGTACGAAGAAGAGAACGCTGTGGGCCGCAGCAATCCTTTTTCTCATAATCATAATCGCAATCATCGCGGCGGCAACGAGCGGCAAGAACAAGGTACGTTGATGATAATAAAAAGTTAAAGTAGGTTACTCATCATTTCACAGCCTGCGGTTTCACCACTACCAATTCCGGCTGATCCAGCGCAAACGGGAGCCCCAAAACAAAAGGAAAAGTTCCCCATCCGATGGCCATCGCGTTGTGGCAAACAATACAACACTAAGAGTGAAGAGTTCAGCTTCGGTACCCCGTCCGAACTGAAGATTGTGGAAAGCGTGCATCAACTCGATGGTCCATATAAGCGAGTATCTGGGTGGATTCACGTCGCTCAGGCCCCAGCGGACCAAGCAGCTGGCACTATTGAGGCCACGATGTCTTATGCCGTCTCAAAGTCCGTTGACGTGGACAGCATCAAATATTCTCACTCGCCAGAGGGTCTAACAATTGGCGATCCGACCTTCCCGGATGGCTTCGACGGCATCCGTAAGGGTTCAGCATGCCTCGGTATATCTATCGTCATTTATATGGCGGCTGGTGCGCAGCTCAAAAACTTCAACATACAATCCACACATCTAGGCATGCAAGTCCACGAAGGTGTAGACTTTTCCGTCACAGACAAAACATCCATTTCACTCACCACCGGCACCCTTGACTCAACCTCCTTCAACTCCCGCGAAACACATCTCAAGACAATCTCCGGATCTATTTCCGGGAAGTACTCCCTCTTTGATTCCATCTCCATTGAGACAAAATCCGGTTCTGTAAACATCAACGTCGAGCCTAAGGAAGCTGCAGAAGGCGGCTCTAAATCAGCACTCTTCCTCGCAGACTCGCTCTCAGGCAGCATCCGCGCCGACTTCGAAAGACGCGACATCCCCGAGCGCGACTATCAAGTCTCCATTAACACGACAGTCGGCTCTGTAGACGGAACTTTCATCCATGGTTCCAGCACATCGATTTCCTCGGTCGCAGGCATGATCAACGCCGATATCCTCCCCTTCAAATCAGGCGATTACGCCTCGATACTTACCACTCACACACTCGACGGCCAGACGAAAATCAACATGCGCTCACCATACAACGCCGAGGGAACAGCCATGAGCAAACTCGTTAGCTCGCACGAGGCTGTCTCGGGCATTCTCGACCTCACATACCCACAAGAATGGGAGGGCCATTTGGAGGGCAAGTCTATGACTGGCAATCTGCATCTGCAAGGCCAGGATCTCGAGTTGATTCATCAGGATGAGAAACCCGGACTCAACAAGGTCGAGGCCAAGAAGGGCGGTGGCGGGAGTAGTATGATGTTTAATACTGTAAGTGGAATGTGCGAGGTCAAGGTCGGGAAGATATGAGAGGGTGGATTTTAGCATGGGGCGAGCACGGATAGAGAGATACACATGCCCGTATGCATCATGTTGGGGCGTTTATGGAGCGCTGTGATGATTGTTTGGGATGGCTGTTTGTGCTTCGGGGATGGATGGGGAGCGAAGGATCTGGAAAGTGTATCATGGCTGGGTTGTGTTTTTGGCTTGAAGTATTATACCATAGAATCGCAAAAGGTGTCATTTCATTTACATCAATCGCGTGCCTCTATTGTGCTATTGTTCTACTGGTGTGCTTTTTTCTCTTAGAATAAAGTGTCCAAATTGACTCTTCAGGTCCCTCCCTATAAGACTTGTTGCACGACTTGACATTATTATAGGTATAATTTCTTCCAACGCTACGTCAAACATGAGGCAACACTGTATTTTTTATTGATACTTCAATAATCGACAATACTTTTCAGACCTTTTCAAAGTCCCCTTAACTACAACCCATGACACAAAAGTCCAAGCTCATCCCCCTCCAATACCCCTCCCCCCCCCTTTCACCCCCAACTGCCCCGCGGAAAGATCCTCGGTCCCCCGATTGATCTCCCCGAGTATGATCTCAGATCTCATGTTCTACCTCGGAATCTTCAGCCTTGCCTGGTTTTACTTTTTGCTAGGTCAACCTGTACACGCGTCCCCCAATCAGGGATGCGGCCGCCACGGGCCCAGAGGCCGGGAACACGGGTCATCCCCGCAGCATCGTTGGAGATTGCGCCGACGCCACGAAACCCCCTCGACAATCCATATTGAGGTGATTGTTGAGTGATTTACCGCGATCGCCCGGCTCGTTGCATCGATGGGTAGGGCTGAGCATAGATTGGGAAATTGGAAGGTGTGAATGTCCGCTTTAGGTTGGGTGACCTAGAGGGGTAATTGGGTCAAGTCGCTTTGCTGCCCGACGGGGTATGTGGACCGTAGTGTATCCGAGGAAGAAGCCTGGCATGTAGGGGCCACTGAGCCTCGGGTTGTTATGTGAGTTTGTGGGTGTTCGTTGCAAAGTGGTCCAGGGTGAAGTGGATGGGCTTCGTAGTCTTTGCGCACTACTTCTCTACCCGCCATGACTCGCTATTCGCTGCAAGCCTAACTTCTATAGACTATTAAGCTTACTTCTGCAGGAGGGGTACTTTTGGTGTGTGTCAATTGTTGAGATTTTGACCAGTCGTCTTAGTCATCTAAATCAGCAGATAGTCCTGACTTTAAATGAAGCTTATCATTTCTCCGACCGTTGGTTGTACTACGTGACGGCCGCGCCGCACTGCACAGGGCGTGCCGTTGATGGAGCGCGGCGTGGTCGGACGGAATGGTCCTTTGGGAGGCCTCGCCTCTGCTTGCACACGTCGAGGAGTCTAGAAGGCTTACACGAATCTGGTCGCCCAGACGGTCTAAGGAGAGACATCGATAACAGCGGTGATAACGGCGTCCTCTCGCTCACGGCCGAGAATCGAAACAGACCTCATGATCATTGTTCCTGAGGGACGTCTGCCAGGGCGTGGCCCAAAAGGCAGAGGTGGGTGATACGAACTCCCGTTAAAGCTCAATGTCCGAGGCGTTCACCTGGGGTCAGGGAAGATCGGAGGTCAGCCGCGCAGGTGTTCGTCAATCCTTAATTCTCCGGTAACTGCGGGAATGGGTGCTTGCCCGTCCAAGACATCGATAGACGCTGGCCGGAATCTTGCCTTGCCCCATTGGGAGGGCAGTGCAGATGTCTACGCGGCCTGAGTGGGACGGCCCGTACAACGAGGCACGTGGAGAGACAGAATGTGGATAATAGCACTTCGCTGTGGTGGGGAAACGTGCCTTTCACAGGCACGCGGCGATAAACGGAACTGTTGTGGCGCGGGGAAGCAAGACTCCCTAGTTCAACTCCGTCATGACCTGCATCAGAACGCAAGGGAGCACTTGAGGACCGTCGGCCTTGCGCACCTTCCTTCTAAAATCCAGAATTCATTACTTGTACTTGCAAAGATGGCGCAAACGGAACCCAGCGGACCGTGCTGGCTCCGGGATGCTCATTTTGACGCGCACGTCATGTCGGGAAAGGCGCGCACATCAAGCCGATCTGTATCTGCAATTTGCCCGTCTGTGAGCTCGCCACATCGTACTCTATGGGAGAGATGGCATGACAGTGGCTGAATCGTAAACAATTACCTCTAAACCGTTCTATCTCGCAATTCTCATGCCTGGGGGTGGCTTCTCAGACTGAACGACAGATTGGGAGCTGAAGGATGGGCTCGAGCCGACGAGATCCGAGCGAGGTGCATGCTCATTGACAAATATATGTCTCGATGTTTAGGGTGGACTGAGGCAGCTGAGGCAGCAATGTGATAGGCAGGCGGCTAATACTGGCGACACTCGAGGTCGGAATTCGGATGCCCAGGGCAAGCCTACTTCAGCGCCCACGGATGATACACGTTGGTGCTGCTGGAACCGTTTTTATGACGCGACGTATTGCATGTCAAACATTGGAGTTGAACAGACTCGGCACGGACTTTCTCACGGACGGTTTTGCACGCTTCTTCACACCCGAAGCGGCGGACATCAAACAGCATTGCCTGAGGCGGTGAAAGTGGCGCTCACGTGCGCCGCCGTGGTACGAGATGTCAATGAGCTGTAAAATGTCAGTCCTCGCGCGAAGATCGGCATTCCAAGCGATAGTATACAGCTGAACACACGCAAGGCACGCTGTGCTGGCCGGCGGCACCGCGCGTGCCAGGTCTCCCCAAGCTGCACCAGCCGCGGTCCTCTTCGCAACGGGCTGGTCTGTCCCAACACGGACGTCTTGACAACCAGGACGGCGAGCTCGGCCCTTGCTCCGCCACAGGCCTGGGTTCGCCATGGTCCATCAAGGCGAGCTGGCGGTCGTCATAGTATGGTGGGGAAGTGAGGTCGCGACGCCGGGGCCCTTCGCTAGCGGTAACATACAACGCCAAGACGGCTTCGGCAGCTTTGGTCATCGTACTACAACGCCATCGTGAAGGTCGTGGCGCCCGCATTTTCTACATCGACGACACCTGACTGGCCGCATTTCCGTCCTTTCGGGGCCCTCCGCTCTTACGCGATGGTATTCACCACCCGCAAAACGGCCCTAGCGACAAGGGCGCTCGTCAGTGTACGCGACAGGTAGCTGGTTTCAGTCGCGTCTCAGAGGTGAGACGCTCCAGGATTCTAGGATCCTATCCGACCCTCGCCAGCTTCAATCGAGCCATCAGCTCCAGTTCACGACCGAAGAGAGCCGCAGCTGCCGGGGTCATCCTGAAACGGGCCTCTTGACCAGGTCTCGAGTTCGAAAGAGGGCTTGAACACCCCGGCTGGCCGCGCTCCGGCCGAAGATCAATTGGCTCTTGCAGCTCCACCATGGCAGAGCTGCCTCAGTTTGCAAGGAAGCCAGACTGCTCGCCCTCCAGATGCACCTCCAAGCCCTGGCAACTAATCTCAAGCCGCCCTGCGGTACGGGTGCAACCCCCCCAGCAGCCCTACACCCACCGTCCCCACCGCTGTGTGCTCCCCTTTTGGCGAACGCCTCTCCTCCAGGCTGTCGCTGTTCCAGATCTCCTGCGGCCAAGGCGCCTCCCGAAGCTGCTCTCAAACCTTTTGACCAAAAGTGGTTCCTTTGCGTCAACTCTGCACATGTCATTTCATCCCATCATCACTCTCGGAACCCTTCAATCCGCTCTCTCATTTATACTCGCTGTCCCTCGAGCTGTGTTTCTTCTTACTTTGGCCTCGTCACTCTTTAGAAACCCCGTCCTATATTCTTACTATTCATTCTTTTATCTCAGGAGCGGGCTCCTTTCCGCGCTGGCTGCGAGGGAGACATTGTTCTCCGTACACTCTTTTGATCAGTACCCGCGCTTTCCTTTGTCACCACACCATCACTTCAAGTCGTACAACACTATCGACTAGCCACATTCTTTTGACCAGAGTCCTTCCTTCCAACCTTTACCAAATTGTAGGTCCTCCGTGCGTTTGTGTCTCCCTTGCGTCACTTGACAGCTTCCCCCACGGACTCGCCGTCGCCAGACGCACCTCGCTGCTCTAAGTTGTGTGCAGGGCTATGGACTGCCTCTTTGGGTGCTAACAGCTGCGCCAATCTAGTTTACACGGGATCCACCCAGGGCCATTTCATAGAAGACGAGGCTAAAGATGGAATTTAATGCGGTTCAGCAGTAGGCCCCTCCCACTTGATTGTTACCACTATCTTGGCCAGAGCCATGCTGACGACTATAAGATATCGTCCATCATCTAATAGATCTTACACCATCAATCAACCCACCGGCCACCCCGCACAAATGATGTATTCCTACGGGAACATTCCTTTGCCGCAACAGCAACAACAGCACCAACAGAACTCCATGCATCAAGTATCAAGACCTTCGCCTCCCCAGTCCACGTGGGCAGTGCCACAGACCCACAATCCGTATTATCAGATGCAGAGGGGTCCCATGGCAGCGAGCAGAGATGACTCTCAGCAATTGGTAGCGAAGGCTGACGTCCCTACTTCGCATTCACCAGCCATGAGTGCGGCAGCTTTTGGCCATGGTGTTCATGCACCATCTAATGACTATTTCCCCGGCGTTATCGATACTAGTACGTCTCCATGCCTTAAGTACCTTGATTTACCTAACACGCACAGCTCCCTGGGGCCAGAAAGTGTGCGAAGAATTGGAGTCTTTCCCATCCATGGACCCAGACATGAATGAGTTCAACCAAGGACTTATGGGACATGACGAAAACACTCCTATCATCGATCTTAGGCAGTACCATGGTGGTATGGAACAGCAGGAGGCCGACAACATGGCCACGTTTAACCCCAATTCCTCGCGACGCATGTCCGAGTCTTCATTTTCGATTTCTAGTACCGGAGGTGTTTTGCCTGAGGTATCGAATTACGAGGAAATGGGTTCGTCCGAAGCCGTTTCATACGCGTCAGACTGTGAGGCGTGGAACAACCTAGAGCCAGCCCCTAGCCTACTTTCACCGCTTGCTTCTCCACGCCGGCCCCAGCACGACAATGTTGTCCGGAGCGGGAGTCGATCTCGTGCCTCGCCGGCGCCGCACAACAACGTGCGCTCGTCTCCCTACACCATGGAGAGCAGTCGTTTCAAGCGATGGTCAACTGGACACGCGCCGACCTCTACACCAACCTCGTCACGTGCTCTCGCACAGGTGCAGGATCGATTCGCTCCTTATGGTCCTCGACTAAATCCTCACCACTCGATGCCAGCATATCCGCCGAGCGCTTTGGGTAACTTTGGGCTGCATACGCAGAATGTGCTTTACTCACAGCCCCACCCACTGCAGTCAAGCAACCCAACCATGTTTGCTTCTCCGGATCAACCCTTCCATCTCGAAGTTCCACGACCGCTCCCATCCCAAGGACTCTTCCGCCTACTACAGAGCAACGCTGATCGACATGGCGGCTGCGCATCGCATTTCGCTGATCTCTCTGATCCGCCAGACCTGTACTCGTCGCTTCACGAGGAGCCTTCCGACCCCCCGGAATCTGACATGAATCCTTCTGATCCCGACCTCGTCCCTCATGAACAGGACCTCCGCTTCGCCGGCGATCTTTACACCCCGCGATGGGTGCGCGGTCACGGTAATAAGCGAGAGGGCTGGTGCGGACTCTGCAAGCCTGGTCGATGGCTTGTGCTCAAGAACAGCGCCTTTTGGTACGACAAGTCGTTTACGCACGGCGTCAGTGCAGCTACTGGCGCTGCTTTCCAAGGACCACAAGACACTCGCCGGACTGAAGGCAACCTCGATGTCTGGGAGGGATTGTGTGGGAGCTGCGGCGAGTGGATTGCGCTCGTTAGTAGCAAGAAGAAGGGTACGACATGGTTTAGGCATGCGTACAAGGTAAGTCTAGTCGACCTATTTGCTTCTTTTGCATGTTCCCTGCAACTCGTCTGCGCCAATGCGCGGCCAACCTACCGACCTCAAGTTACACGAGCGCGCGTATGCTAACGAAAATGACAGTGCCACACGCATCCCAAGGTCAAAGACGGCCCCAAGCGGCGCCGTGAAACGCATGCGGTGCGGGCAAGGGCAACGTCCTCTGCTTCTGCTACTTCGTCGAGCTACCCAATCAAGTCTGAAGTATCTGCATCGCAGCAATCAAATGCTACTGCGCAGCGACATTCAACGCCAATACCAACATCCTCCCTGCAAGCTCTTGGCATCCCGACATCCACGCCTGGCATGCCGACTTCGACACCGCAACCGAGCATATCCACGTCGTACCCGACTACGTCCGCATATCCGACGCCCACTTCCTCAACGACCCTGCATCCGCCGGCTAATGCGCTCTCAAATGACGTCCACTCCAAGCATGATCCGCCCGTAGTAGGCTTATTTACATCTCCCTTGCAGCCTGGCAGCACGTTCAACCCTGCGCATCAGGTGAGCGAGCCGGAGCTTGTGGGCGTGCCAAGGACAACAGCGCTCAGTTCACTTGCAAGTATGATCTGAGGCGCGAAGGATTGCACTGCCCTAAAGGGCAAGGCGCGTCGACCAATTTGCAACCACACAATGTCTCGGAGGATGTGTGTCGAGGCGAGGACTTTAACCTTCTTTCGCAAGCAATATCTTCTTTTCGTGAGCTTGATTGGCGTTTGTGGCTAGAAGGATGGACGGGATTCAGGTCAAACTGCATTGGGCTTCTTGGAGTGGTCTTCGACCCATTTTTCTCTCTTTGCTTTGCTCTTCGGTATCGGTACGGAGACTGTTACGCCAGTCATGTAGTTGTACGACCGGAAGCACGCACTTCTCTTTTTTTTTCCTCTACGATGTCTCACCTTCGACGGTGGGACATCACATCTGGGCGCTATTTGTTTTGTTCTGTTTTTGAGTATTCCCCAGCGATGCTTTTTTTTTTTTTTGGTTTTGGCGATCTCTCTACAGGCATTGGACTCGCACGCTTGGCTGATCAATGGGCGGTGCGGCCTTGTCTGACGACTTTACGACTCTACTCAACCCGACTACCGGTTAGGCCTGCGACTAGCAAAGCTTAAGCCGACTCCCCCACGCTTTTACGTAGGTAGACCTCTGTACCACACCCCCCCGCTACATGTAGATAGATGTCGTTTCTGCAGCACGAGCGTCCGACGAGATACAACAAAAATGCTTTAGAATCTTGTTTTCCAGACCTGGCAAACATTACATTGGTGAATCCTGTGCATAGACCAACATAGACATGGCGCTGTGGCACTCTCAGCTTACGGTATAGTAGCGCTAGGCGCGCGGAGGAAGAGGTTGCACAACGACGATATGGAGGGCTTGAGCTCCATCGGGGGGTTACGACCACAACAGGTGAGCACTGCTCCGCAGAATTCAGCGGTGAGCGCTTGGAGACAGTGTGGTAACCTCCAATTCCTCGACCGGCACTTCCCTCCCTCACATTGCCAGCGCATACCGGATCACCGACAGATCCGGCACTTCGAATTACCAACACCTTAGCAAGCCTGATCGGCGAGCCACAAGCCTGGCGAGGGGCTTGGCCTCAAACGCGGCCTGGGGCTGACTTCTCATACACGAGGGACCCTTGAAACAGGACCCTGTCGCAAGTGGCCCTTAATGCTTGAGACATTCCGAAGGGACGGTGACGAACGATATCCCGGTGGGCGTACGAGAAATAGAGGGACAACAGGTACCTTGGGGAACACTAGATAGATAATCGTCATGGTAATGGAGACGTGAAAAAGTGAAGTATTGGTCGATTGTCGCGAGTTGATTACTGATACAAGGTCATGCGTTAGAGGGAGATGGGATATGAGAATGGTGATACTGATACTGTGAGCGGCCATTGAGACCGTCTGTGATGCAACGGAGGGCCTTCCGTACCGTGGTTGGAATGTGCTGTAGTTCGGACGGGAGAGGCGCCGTACGAGATACAAGCCCCCTCGATGCCGAGGGCTTGCCTCAGGAACTTGCGAGATCCGAGATTTCCACGGCAACCTCAGACAAGCCGTACTGAGTCGCGGACGACCGGAAGTCAGCGTGAACCAAACCCAATCTTCAGCCTCCTCTTGCAAGATGCAATGTGACAAATACGGCTAACTCTTCTAGAAGAAGGGTTGTGAGATGCAATGCGATCACCTTCTAGCGCTACCTGAAGCAGCACCTGATAGGTGTAGCTGCAGTCTAATGCGATCGTTGTACAGGCAGCAAGGTTCGTATGGTAGCATTGCGTTCATGTACGTCAGGTTCGGGGTGTCCATGCGCTCGCGGCAGTGGGAATTGATGATCCTTGGCATGCATCTCCAATTCCAACAGACGCGCAAAGTAGGCAACGGTATTCTGCAATGCAGGATATAGAGCGCATTGATGGGCAGGTAGAGAATAAGGTTCAACACAAGATCTGCCTCCGCGTGAGTTTGGTGATTTCTCCCGCATTCTGTACCTTTTCTGGAATGTACGATGCGTATGCTAAATGAATCGAAGCTAGCTTGACTTTGTAGCAGTATAGAGATTTGAGGAGATGCTAGTGGAAATTGGTTGTGCTGTGATAGTGATTGTGGCGTCTAGGAAATGAGGTCATGCCGAGGTATAGCGTGTGAACTCAATGCTGGAGCTACTTTGACCGGAAGAATGAAGATTTACACCTCATTGAGATCCGGTATTTCCGTACCTAACGGGTGCTGATTCGAAGGCGATGGTCTTGGCGAAATAATAGACTTAGCATTGACGAATATTTCGCGGCTATGATGACTCTTGACAAGTGTGGTGACAAGCTATTTTACCGATGCACCTCTCCCATTAACTGTAACACACTGGTGATAATCAGAGACGATGTCGGTGTTCACCGCCTTAACGATGTGTATAATGCAAGCTCATGGTAGCGTCGGATGCGAGCCTGATGCGCGATGAAGGCATTAGGAGGGTTGATATCACTATATCAGCTAGCATGGTATGTATAAACCCAGTCTTGGGGCGGTCGAGACTGCGTGACCCAAGGCATCATGCAGATCCACGTGGAGAAGGTTCTGTATACCCTCACCATCCAAGGAATACGGTTGACCTGGTGTGGCGCCGGCGTGACGAACTCAAATTCAAATCGCTTTGGGAGCGACGGAGCGACGGAGTCACTAGAGGTGATTAGGCGTTCTACTTCTGCGAGAGGTAATCGAATTATAGCACCCAATGATGGCCAGACTGGGACTTCTGTGCAAAGCGTGGAAGCTCGGAGCGTTGTGACAAGCGCCTCAGTCGCGCGATGTTGAGCCCACGTTTTCTCCTCCGTAAATTTTTTCCAGTGCGTCCTGGGGGTCGAAAATCATCCGCATCCACAATGAGGTTTGCCACGAGAATTGAATTCGTGATAGACTTTGCTAACAAGACTGAGGGTGGATTCGGGTTCCAGTCCAAGGGTTTGATTCGCATTGCGTACTTCAAAGGACTCTTTCGCGCCGAGGGATGTGTCGTATAAAATACTCCTTTCCAGCAAGAACATACCAGAATCAAGAAACCCTCTTTCGAGGCGAGATTTGCCTTCTCTTATACATTCTCCAACATCGGAATAACCCACGCTCCACTTCGACTTGGTAGCCTGTTCGAGAGCAGCAACCAGTTCATCCCCACAGACAAGAAGACTTGCAGCATAGATGAACTGGTTCTTGATGCTATCCCAGATCTGGATTATGCTTTTGACCGTAAGTCCGACTCTTTCAAGACTGGATGCGGGAAACACTTGTGTCCCGGAGCCGTTGATAGTGGCGCTCTGCCATTCTAGGTCAAAACCGAGGTCGCCGGTAAGTAACATTGGATCCAGAACACAGCCGACTGCAACAGCCACCCACTCTAGAGAGCGCTGCCCTCGGAGGTATTTAATGACCTTGGCCCGTCCATCCCCACCCGCAATGCTCCGCTGCACACCATCGTTCAAAATATCGTGACCAAACTCGGACGGGATGAACCGCTTAATCCCAGCAGCAACGGAAGCGTGAATGATGTTCATCTGAAGCTCGTAGTTGCCTCCGGATATGGTGCTTATTACCAAGTCCTCTCCCGCAAAGGCTCTCTCGAGCGAGACTGGGGTGAAATCGCATGTGCCATGTTCGACTCGTCCAGCGGGAATGTCGGATGGTAAGAAGAGAGACTGCGAAGGATAAGTGAGAATAGTGACTCGATACCGGGCAGCAGCGTTGGTCGATGCAGGGACGGTAAGAGCGCTGGTGATGGAGTGGGAAATGTCCCCATTCTGAGATGCGGGTCAGCCGAGACGTGATAGAGGGAGGCGATCAGGCCTCATACACCGATAATAAGAATGTTCTTGATGCCCATTGAACTTCAGTAGCTGCTCATGAGCAGTCAGAGAGCAGCCTTGGGGGGTTTATATGGCGTGCAGTATCCGACGTGGCGAAACGGAAGAGCTGGCTGTTCAGATTGGCAGTACGTTAGCATGGCATTTGAACGTTAGCACATGATCAAGGAGCGTGATGAGCCCAGCAAAAAGACGGTGTTGCTTGACTTTGTTGCGTATTATAGTTGATGCGCCTATATTAGCATAAGGCAAGGTGATAATGCCAGTGGAGCCGGAATGCAAGCTCTGCGGAAAGCGCGCTTGGTAAATGACCACTCAAAGCGCCTTTGAGAAGTGCCACTACTCAACATGCACAAGACTAAAGCGCTTGAGAGGCAAAGCGTAAAGGAGAATGAAGAAGGAGTAGGAATTTCATTCTCGTTCTTCTAAGGGTGTCCTTATTCCCCCACGTGAGGCTGCGGCTCCGGAGGTGCGGCGGGTTACATAAGCGCCAAGAGATGAGATGCTAGCCAAACCGAGCTTTTCCCTTCACCCAAGGGCCGACAGCATTCGAGCTATTCCGACTACCACCCCATCTCCATCCATCTCCACGGGCTTCGAGACGGTCACCTAGTACGCCAATTCCCTTTATAAAAGCAGTATTGCTGCCATTGGAACCCCCGCAAGCGCGCGCTGACCTCCATCGTCGCAGAGCCCGCCATGAACTCCACACGCTTCCTCCGCCCGCTCGCGAGGGCTGCCTTCCGCCAGCCGACGCTCGTTCGCCCGTCCGTCATGGCGCGCCCTGCCCTCGCTGCTACTCAGAGCAAGACCCAAAGCGCCGAGACGCCCCAGCAGATGGTATGCGAGCTGCACAAGCCCCAAGAATCACCTCCGAAGCGCTAACGGGGAACAGACGATTCTCAAGTCGGCCATGCCCCAGCTTATCCCCTTCTTCTTCGTCAACGAAACCACCGTGGCTTTTGTTCTGCTGCCTTCCCTCATCTACGTCTTGTCCAAGTACATCCTCCCCCAGCGCGTGCGCCTCTTCGCCGCCCGTCTGTTCATCAGCAAGCTATGAGCGGAGCAACAGCGCACGATGAGCATAATGTACAAATAGCCAGCATGTGCCCGTAGACAATTGAGACATCTTCGACTAATTTCTGGCTATGGCTTCTGCGTGATGATGCACATGTGAAGGATTGACGTCTCATAGTTTCTACGACCGTTTCGCAATCTCGAGCAACTGCAGACCCAAGTCGGCAAATGTATCCTTCGCACCCGTGAATTTTAGGCCCAATACATTCTCGACCTTACTAGTGTCCGCCCGATAGATATCATCCGCCAGCGTGTTCTTTCCTGGCTCGCCTTTAGGCACGATCTGATCAGCTCCTGGCACCTCCGCCCTCAAGATGTCGGCAATTTGCTGGCTGTCCACGCCTCCGCCGGCCACAATGAATCGCTCATTCCCTGCAGCGGGAGGGTCCATAGAGAGAAGGTGAGCTTTAGCAATATCCTGCTCCCTGTTAATTCACAATCATCCAGCCGTTCAGTGGGCACACCTACCCGAACATCAACATAAAGATGAATGCCATTAGGTGGCATATCCCCATCCGGATTTTTCTCTTTCAAAAACAGGTTATAAATGCGTGCCACGCTCTCCCCCAGGTCGTTCACACTGCTGACCTTGTGTGCCAGCGGGCCATATACCATGGGCGGATTCAAGCTCACCAGATCCCATTTGACGCCATCTCGCTTCTGGACTTCCCAAGCGGCCAGTTCAGCGAATTTCTTGGAAGCGAGATACGCGACGTTTTTGTTATCACCGGCGTTTTCGGCTGCTTCGAGTGGCACAGGATTCCAGTCGGCTTCAGTATACACCTTACCCGTTTCGTCGATTTGGCCAAATGCACCAATAGATGCAAAGGACGACGTAAGCACAACGCGCTTCACTGTAGACTGCGTGACGCGTTGGATGCCTTCCAAGACTTCGGTGGTGCCTTTCACAGCAGGGTCGAGAAAGTCTTTTGCGCTAGAAGCAGCACTGTAGAGGAAGGGCGATGCTGTGTGCATGACGATATCAAAGGGCTAATTCAGTACAGATTTAGTCGTGACTTAGTCTTAACAATTTGCATTGACTGGGAAACGCATACCGGATCGCTCTCTAGTGCTTTGTCGAAAGCGCCAGACACCGTCATGTCAGGTACAACCGCAAAGTCAAGCTTCTCGGAAGGCACAGATGGGAAATTCGACTTCACAGCATTCACTTTGGATTGCGAGCGCACGACAGCGCGGATGGAGTGTTGAGCTGGTGACGACAACAATTGCGAGAGGATATGAGAAGCTAAGTAGCCGTTGGCACCAGTGAGTAGAACGCGATGGGATGCCATTGTTGCTGTGTATCTTTATTACACTGTTGAGAAAGATTCGTGCAATAGCAATTGGGTCTGATACGAAAACATCTTTACAGCGCCAGAATACCAATCTTTATATCTTCTCCACCCTTCGCCCCTCTATTTCGTAGGCTTCCACAATGTCGCAGCCCTCAGCTGTCCAGGAGCTCGAAGAGCTCCAGACCAAGACGACCGTATCACGACGTTGAATTCATCCAATCGTAATGCCCGATTTGCTTCGTCAGCCTACCCGCATCTTCTCCCGTATTGTTCCGCATGACCGCCAACAAGTAAAGACAGAGATACTTCTGCGTTGCAAAGATCTATCAGCAACATGCAGATTGCACTACTTAACATCGCAAGCCTCAGGGCGGGGTGTGAGCGGGGATGAAAGCATATGTAAAGCCATGGCTTGATTATGAAGGCGTACCAAGGCTGCAGCATCAAAGCACTCAACATGAACCTGTCGCTTGGCTAATCAAGGTGGAACTTGACGTTATCATTTGCTCTTCTCGTCCAAAAGCAACCCTAAAATAGCTGCACAACCGCTATTCCAAGGAATAAATCCAACGCCTACTCAACAGGTCGAATTCGTCTGCGTTAAAAGTCCTAGCCTCCACGGCAACGAATTATAGTCCGTGTTCGCGGCTGGATCTACACCCTGGTAGAAATATCGCATCTTGCACGGGCTAATTGTCAACGTCTGATCTACTACAGTCCGTATCATCTCCCCATGACTGATGCTCTTAGTCCAAGCCGTGCCGTTGAACGCAACATTGCTGGCCCCCATGAACGGGTTGCTCTCCGTAGCCGCCAGAGCTGTCCAAGGTCCCGAGATAGAAGACGCAGTCCAGGAGCGGAAGTACCGACCCGTGCTCCCAATGCACTCGACGAGCAGGAGATAGGAGTTCTTGCCGATAGTGTAGACATTCGACGCTTCAAAGAGATCATTCTTGTTGCTTGCTTGCATCGCGATAACCGGCTCGCTCATGCCGTTCGGAAAGTTAGACACTGACGTTTGCGACCGGTAAAGCCGTCCGTTGTCGTCCGATGAGAAGAGATGACAATTCGCATCATCGCAGATGACCCACATGTCTACCCAATAGCCGCCGTCCAGTCCTTCCTGAATGATACTCGGCGTCCCAGAGTAGAAGGTCTTTGGTGCTGTCCATCCGTTTGGATTGCTGATGTCCTTATTCGTGCTGTATGCCGCATTTCCATTTTGATAGACTAAGTACCACAGCTTCTGCGGCTCGAAGTAGAACACCTCCGGTGCAGCTCGATAGCCTGTGCCGATCCCGCTCTGGTCCAGGTAATAGAATGGCGCATCGTTTGCTTTGCTGAAGTCGGTGAAGTTGAAGTAGACGAGGCTGTAGCCTGAGGAGACTGCCGTGGAAGCGAAGACATGGTAGGCGTTATTGTAGGAGATGATGGATGGATCTTTTATGCCAGCAATGTTACGACTATCGGATTTAGGATTAACGAGTGCAGCGCTAGAAGACCATGTGAAGCTTGAGGGAAGGGATTGGCGGCTGACAAGGGAGTGATTGGGGGAGATGATGCTGCGGGCTGTAGCCGCGGCTATGATGGTGAAAAGAATGAGGGCGCGCATGATCGCGGAGACGGTCGTTACAGTGTTTCAAAACGTATATTGTGGCATAATCATTCTTTATATGCTGCTTCTAGTAGCGCATAGTTCTAAGCTAGGTACGGCTTTGGTCTTAGACCAAAGTGCAAGGTGTCAATGTACTACTTGTCCAAATTAATCAACTCCCTTCAAACTTAGCCGAAGCAACTTCGCCAACCCTGATTTAGAACTAGCTTGGCCTGATGTATCATCATGAACTGATGGCAGCGATCAGTATCGCTGCTGTCAGTCGCTTCTCCTTGAGTGATAGGGATAGCCCGGTGGTTGAATATGGCAAATAAAAATTCCGTCTTTGCCAAAATTTGGCGGAGCAACTACTCGAAAAGGAAATGTTTAGTTCATTCCACCAATGACGTTGTCAAATGGCCAATCTAATCTTCCTACACGACTGAATCTCAGTCCGCATGTCGCAGACGAAAGTGGAGGAAGGATAACTTATTAATCCTGAATCTTACGATCCGATGGGGGGGTATCTCGAAGTTCTAAACAAAACTTAGCCGCCAAATCTATATACACCGTGTACATATGCATCAAAGACCATATACAAAGGTCATTTTTTCATCGCCCTCTCTTCCTCCCTGTGTGGCTTCTTCTAGCCAAATCACAGCTTTGCTCATCATCCTGCTCTTCCTTAGAACATCCACTGCTATCCCAATGAGTCTATGCTTATTCTCCAATGGACCAGAACCATCAACCTTTTCTTTTTCCACGTCTTCCTCATCCCACTTACTTAATAGCTCTCTTCTTCGTGCATTCTCAGCCTTGAGGTTCCGCCATAGTAATACGTAACCCACAGCAGCCGCAGCGACGCTGGCCAAGGTCCACCAGAACGGAATAATGTATCCGGTGGCGGCATACTTGGGTTTGAAGAGCATCGCGGAAAGAACACCGGCAAGATTACCCCAGCCATTGATACCTAGAAGAAGAGCGCGCTTCCCAGGGGAAGGAGTATTGCCGGAGATCCAAGCCACCGTCAGCGGAGAGGCAATGAAAGTGCCAGAGAGGAGGACATTCAGCGCGAGGTAACGCGGGATCGCCCATGGTTTGGTAGTTGGTAGTGAGACGACCAGTGTTAGGCCAACGACCATTATGGCCAAGCCAACTAAAATTGGCATGATTCTTACACGGTGCTTGTCACTGTAGCTGGCGAACAAATACAGAGTAATAGCTCCGCAAATGTATGGTGGTGCGGTCAGTAAATTGACCAGAGCGGGGTTTGGCGCTTCAGTCAGAGGAGCTAGGACGAGGGGCAAGAACACCTGGAATGCGTAGACGGGTATGGCAGAGAGGATGTTGACTGCAAGGATGTGCCATATATTGATGGACAGAAAGGCAGACGCGACGTCATGTGGAGTCAGCCCGCGGTCATTAGTGACATGCTCCGCTACGGCAGGCGTTCGACGAGACGGGTTGAGGAGGCCGCGGGATTCCTCATCGTAGTCCCTATCTTCGTCGATGTCGTCGGCGGTATGTATAGCCATCTCGGACTGCGTAGTACGGTCTCTTATAATACGCGATGATGCATATTCCCTCTCCTCAGGCGTGAGGAACCAAGCTGTATCGGCCGAATGTGGAAGCCAGAAGTAGCCAACTAATGCCACGATGATGGTGAGGCCACCTTCCAGCAGGAATAGAATCTGCCAGCTCTGCCACTTAGAATTGAGCTCTGGGTCGCCGTCCTCACCATGGTCATCCTTTATGCCTGGGAAGTAGGAGAAGACGCCGTAGCTGATGATGCCGCCCAATGCGCCGCCGACAGCTGCTTGACCGTAAAAGAGAGACAGACGCCGTCCGAACTCGAAGCGCGTATAGAAGAGAGAGAGGTAGGATACGGTGACTGGGTAAAAACCCGCTGAATACAATCATTAGCAACCGGGAACTGGGGTCATTGGACGCGGAACTCTCGTACCTTCGAGACAGCCTATAATGATGCGCAACACATATAGCTGCCATCTACTCCTCACCCATGTATGCAAGGCAGTTGAAATGCCCCAAAGCAGCATGCAGCTAGGTACCCAGAGCACCATGCCATATCTCCTTCCTAGGGCAGCGCCCGCCGGCTGCAGCGCAACGAAAAAGGCGAAGAAGAGGGCAACGGCTGTGTTGAGATCCGACTTGCGTAGGCCAATATCGCTCGTGAAGTGCGCCGACTCGGCATTGCCAATCTGCACAGGATTCCAGTCAGTGGACGCTCGTTATGGTGTCGGAATGCAGCTTCAAGGCACGTACGTTTGACTTGTCAAGAGAGTTGAACAGGAACAGCAGCGCGAGGAAAGGCAACAGCAGAAAGTCGAGCTTTCGGATGGTCCGCCTATGAAGCTCCGGGGCGACCTGAAGAGCCGCCTCGTCCATCTCTCCCGGCGTCGTCGTTTGCGGAGCTGCGCCGGGGGTCGCTGAGGACGTGCGGGTGAGCTCGTACTGCTCCACCATGGCACCGGGTATCCGATTCTGCCGAGCGCTGGTGGGGAATGGGTCACGGGTCGAAGGGGACGTCGCATCACCACCGATTTCCATCTGGGAGCAAGACGACACATTTTCAATATTTAAAGAGCTTCCAGGCGCCCCATTGCTAGCAAGCTGATGTGTTAGCTTGCTTATTCACGCTCTAAGACCCTGATGACGTTGATTGGCATCCTCAGCCGTGTTTATATCTACGCGAATACTCTTGGCACATGTGACTATCTTCTCACACCTCTTGTCTCTACAAGTATCAGCGCACCGCGGTGCATGCTATGGCACATACAACCAGGGCTTCTCTCCACCTTGTGTTCTCCATCTCCTCGTCGCTCTTCGGTTATACCATAAATACACTGCTTCTTGCACAATGGCAAAGAACATGCCCACACTTACCATGATAATCATCGTCCTTAGCCCTTTATGGTAAAACGGTAGGTCACCGGCCCTGAAATATTGCGTACCAGCCATGAGTCCGCTGATGGCACTCATGACCCACATGGCAATGGAAATGCTGCGCTCGCCAGGCTCCTCGCAATTGAGCTGTACCCACGAGTTGTGAACAGGATGGTAGCCGATGGCGAATGCATTCACAGTAGTCCAGAGACCCCATCGAGACCAGCGTCCAACACTCGGGTGAGCGGAACGTGCGATAATCAGGACGATTAGGTAGCACGTATGGGCAATTATGACACTAAGTCCGCGTCTATTTGTCCGGTCGGAGAACCAGCCGAAGAAGAAGACGACACCCAGAGCAAGAAAGCCGCCGACGCAAGCAAGCGCATTGGCTTGTATGCGACTGAATCCTAGAGCCATGATAATGGACGGTGTGTAGGTAGTGAGCGGACTCCAGGTCGAAAAGACGGCGAAGGTCGAGATGAAGTGCGGCCAGCGACGGTAATGCTTGACGGTGCGCCAGACGAGCGCCAGTGGAATTCGCATGCCTTGCGCGCTAAACTTCCGCGTACCATCACTGTCTTCGATACGCTGCTTCAATGCGTCTCGGTCCGAGTCTTTGAAGTGGATCAGACCTGGAGAAAGAAGTGGCCGCGGATGGTCCGGTGAGCCAGGGAGTAGGAACAGGAGGACAATAGACACCAACATCGTGAAAATTCCTTCTACTGCTTATGTGTTATTCTTTTGCTCTTTTGGATCGCTATCACGGGCTGACTTACGCAGAAACAGCCATTGCCAGCCCTTCAAGCCGCCGTGGCCACGCAACTTGAGGATTCCTGACGCAAGCAGTGGACTGATCGCATTTCCCCCAAACATACCAAAGAAAAATACAGCGACGCGCTTAGCTAGCTCACGTTTTGTATACCAATTCGACAGGGTATAGATCCCGCCGGGGATATAGCCCGCTTCGCAGAGGCCTAGGAAGGCTCGTGAGACGAGAAATCCAGTCCTGTTTTTCACAAAAACTTGAAGTGTAGCGACAAGACCGAATATAAATACCTGCGCAGACAACCATTTTCGGGGTCCAATCTATTCGGAATTAGCTTGAGCACAGTATCTACCACATGCACCACGGTGACACTAACGCGTTGAAGAATAAGATTGGAGGGTATCTCCAACACAACAATTCCAAGGAACATCAATTGATTACCGAGATTGATTGTGTTTTGATTGACATGGATGTCTTTGGCAAATCCATCTGTAAGCGCAGATGCCAGGTTCATGCGGTCCAGCTGAAAGACGAGGAGGCCAAGAAAGAGCAACGGCAAGACCGTGAGATCGACTCTTACGAATCTGTCAGCTACATTTTACGAGAGGAACAAGATACTCACTTCCTCCTTGCCCGTAACCCAGCAAGATCCTTCTCCACATCAGCAATATCATTAGAGCTAACGTCGCTTTGACCCTGGGGCTCAATCACATTTTTCTCGTGCTTAACCATTTTCTAGCTTCTACACAGAATGTGAACTCTAGAATCTCGAGATTAGAGAATTCGTTCAATATATGTGCCCTGACTTATGGTAGAACGGTAGACCGCAGTCTTGTTCCCGAATCACACAGACGCGTATCCATGGCCTTGGGTCGGCATCCCTTATACCTACTATCTTGCCGATTTGCGACACACAAGCATGCCGGTCCAGAATTCGCAATCGCCCAGCCGTCAGCCGAGCCAAACGTAGTCTTGACATAGGCAGAAATGCTGCGATGGGGTGCTGCCAAGCTCTGCTGGGCAGGGTTTAGTCGAATTGCGCAATGGTGGATGCTCATGTCGTAAACGTCGCGGAGCACCACACTGTTAACGAGCGTTAAACTCCGCACATTCGACCGACGCGCCGATGCCGATTCAACGGCATGTTGTTGTAAAAGTTTTGATCGGATGACGAACAGGTGCTTAGTGCGCTGCTCTTATCAGTATCTTATTGTTGCCTTTTCCCTTTGGCGCTACGAAGTTCTCGACTTATCTATAACATCAGAGAGGTCCGATTATCAACATTCAGACCAAAAAAATCTCCAGCATGCCCGCCAAGCGTGTAGCAGTAATTGGACTCGGTCCTGCTGGCGCAATAACGATAGACGCCTTAGCACAAGAGAAAGTTTTCGATGTCATAAGAGTGTTCGAGAGGAGAGAGGCCCCAGGTGGCTGCTGGTCTGTACCATTTCCAACTGAAGCCGTCTTTCGCACGTGCTAACTTCAACCAGGCTCGAAGACTCGCAGCCACATCCAAAACTCATACCCACTACTTTTGCATCTCTCGCAGCGCGCAGTGGCGATGATTCCCTTCAGATACCTTCATCCTTACCAGCAAAGACGCCGAAGTCATCCCAGCCGCGGTATGCTGAATCATCAGTATATCCGTATCTCGAAACCAATGTCGACTCTGTTCCCATGTCGTTCTCCCAAGAACCAATCCCTGTCGAGCCCAGCCAGCTTTCAGTCTCGCGGCACGGCCAAGACACGCCGTTCAGACACCATTCCGTCATTCGAAAATATATTGCAGGTCTCGTGAATAGGAATGGGTATGACAGGGATGAGGTGCGTGCAAGCCAATTTGCTTACAATTAGTTGCTTCTTCTCCAACTACTTGATCGAATTCGCGCTGATATATCTTACAGAAGCTTATATCATTCAACACCACGGTCGAGTTAGCCGAAAAGATAGGGAGCGAATGGAGATTAGTACTTCGTAAAGATGGCACTAGCGAAGATGAGTGGTGGGAGGAGCGTTTTGATGCAGTCATCGTAGCAAGTGGGCACTACAATGTTCCGTACATTCCAAAGATCGAAGGATTGGAAGAGCTCGAGAAAGCAAGGCCAGGCAGCGTGAAGCATAGTAAGATGTATCGTGGACGACAAGCGTATGAAGGCAAAGTGAGTAGAGGAGTCATTTTCACTTCATGAATAAGTCAAAGGTTGACGAGGGACCAGAGAGTCGTAGTGGTCGGTGCCTCCGTTTCCGCGGCAGACATCGCATACGATCTAACAAATGTCGTCACCAAGCCAGTATACGCAGTGATAAAAGGCCATAAAGCAAACGGCTACTTTGGCGACGAAGCTTTCAAGCACCCAGATATCATCGCAAAACCGTCGATCTCGCACATATCTACAACTAACGGCGAGCAAACAGTGCACTTCATTGACGGAACATCAGTCCCCAACGTCGACGAGATCATCTTCGGAACCGGATACTCATGGTCGCTACCCTTCCTTCCCAATGTCGAGGTAAGGAACAATCGCATTCCGGGACTGTATCAGCATATCGTTTACCAAAAGGACCCAACGTTGCTCTTCGTCGGCGCCGTGGGTGCTGGCTTGACGTTCAAGATTTTCGAATGGCAAGCAGTTCTTGCTGCGCGTATTCTCTCGGGACGCGCAACATTGCCTTCAAGCGAAGAGCAGCAACGCTGGGAAGAGGACCGAATTTCTAAACGAGGCGACGGTGCACTTTTCACATTGGTCTTCCCCGATTTCGAGGAATACTTTGAGACTGTGAGGAGGCTTGCTGGTCAGCCGGGGGAGGATGGACCGGGCCGAAAACTTCCACCATTTGATAAGGCGTGGTTCGAGATATTTTCAGCGGGTCATGAGAGGAGAAAGAAATGGTGGAGAGAGGAGAATGAGAAGGCGCGGAAAAACCGTCAGGTCGGACGCCCAAGGTTGTAAGAGTCGAAAGAACACAATTTGCTGAGGTATAAACATACCATTTCATCACTCCTCGTTTACGCTATTCCAGTAACATCACGTATACATAACCGCTGTTGTAACTTTTTATACATACTTCTTCCACATCTGGGACGGTCAACTAATGATATGCTCTACTCATTTGGCCACGAGTCTACATTGTCAATTAACCAAGAAGTTTCAAGACTACATATTTTAAATCTAGCAGGAATCGCGCGTGTTGTTGGCCATGAGAATGGCTTTCCAATCCTAGAATCTCTGGTCATTTTTGAGGCATATTGAGATGGCGTGGGCTACGGACGATTGTGCTCTCGTGACAAAGGAGTAATGGTACCACCGATCTCGTGCATGATCGATCTGTCTACACGCTCTGATATTTTTTTTCCCTATTTTTAAACATTCTCTTGTGAACTCGAGCTTATGACCATGTTAGTTAGGAAGGGCTTTCTAGCCCAAGGAATCCAATTCTGCCTGATGTCCCACATCCGACTCTTGCGTGGCAATGCCTGGTCATGTCTTGGCTTTCCCATTTCGTGACGTTTGCGGTATTCTCCGTATCCGTTTGAAAGTATGGGGGTCTCGATTCAACATCGGTTCCTGGTCATTGGACTCGCCTGACCCGGGTCCAATTCTGCCTGAGATTCAACATGCATTGCAGTGCGTGGGTTTTCTTGGCCTGCCAATTCAAGAAATGCATGGAGAAATATCGATTTCCTTCTGTGGACTATCGGGATCTTGATTCCTGGATGTCGGACTCTTCGTGCCCGGTGCAGCAACTATTTAATCTCTATGTAAGATCCTTCTACACTTGACAAGCTCATTGCCAATCTTCAAGATGATTTTCCAAATTACCTTCTTTGTTGGACTCTTTAACCTAGTGGCGGCCCAGTGCCCTGAAGTCTGGACGGAGGTCTCGTCAACTCTTCAGTCTGAATTTGCTGGTTGCAATGACGACGCTCGCGCGGCTATCAGAGCACCGTTCCATGACTGTGTCAATGGCGCATGCGATGGAAGTCTCATTCTCGGAGGTGAATGCTCTCGGTCAGAGAATGCAGGTTTGGAAGACATATGCAACAAGTTGAATGGATGGGCCACACAATACGACGTCGGAGTCGCAGACATGATTCAATTCGCCCAAGCCGTGGCCATTGTCATTTGCCCAGGAGGACCGCGCATCCAAGCACTGGTCGGTCGGGAGGACAGCTCTGATCCAGCACCCGAAGGCTTAGTACCCGGCAGCGAGGACTCGGTTGATTCTATTTTGGCAACCTTTGCGGCTATTGGGCTCGACGCTAACGATGTGGTTGCCCTTGTCGGCGCCCACTCGACTGCAAAGCAGTTTTTTGACGATCCTTCCCAAGCTGGTGCTGCCCTGGATACTTCGCCAAATGTCTGGGACGTCGCTTTTTACGGACAGACACTCACCGGAACTGCGCCGTACACGCTGGAAAGTGACAAGAAGATGTCGACAGATCTTAAGGTAGAAGAATATCCACCTATGGAAGCTGATTGAACTTGTTACTAACGTATATGTCGCAGACCGCCGCACAATGGCTCAACTTCTCCCTCAATCAACCGGGCTGGGCGGCCGCGTTCGTGAGCGCAATGAATAGATTCAGCGTAGTGGGAAGCGATGCGGACTCTCTGACGGACTGCTCTTCTGCACTCCCTGGTGCAGCAAAGATCAGGCGGGAGGCAATGAAGGCTCCAATTGGAGATCGGGCTTTCGCTCCGGTGGTCAGATCTGAATAGGATTCCGGCCCAGGTCTCAAGGACGGGTCCGTGATGTTGTTGAGCCTGGTAATTCGGGTAGTACAACATGTATTGAATGCATGCAGAGACGGGAGATCGTATTCGCTCAACTGAACGTGGTTGCTGGGATGGCGAGACGTTGAATGGAAATCTGATGTTTACCGGTCGCTAAACCGCATGTGGTGAGATTCGGGATCTCGGTGACGCACCAACTGCAGCTAATAGTATTTTACCTATCTTCCCGAATTTTTCCACTTCGTGTATGCAGGCGCTCGGTGCACGCACGGTTGGGGTACGCGTACCTTCGTGTAATTGCATTCAGCGCACGAATGATTGGGCCTGAAGGTCTCAGTTACTTGCTAATGTGGTACCACCTTTCGGAGACGGTATTCTTCAATCCGATGTCCGACAAAGGATGAATGTATCGAAACAGCTTATCGGTACCATCTCAATCACCATCCATCGTTCGGATTTCACTTTCCGCAAGCACTTACTGTCCTATTGCCGTGCTTGAAAATTCCCCTGCTCAATACAGGTGTTAAGCGTAATCATTCATGTTGGTCCCTCTTCGTTCAAACTCTTCAACGCTTGTCTTCTTCTCCAGACATGTAGATACGTCTACCCGTCCCAAACAAGGCGGTATTTCCATAGCGCTCGTTCACCAAGCAGCGTCAAGGTCATCGACTTACGGACTGAAGATAGTAGCGGTTTCTTTGACTGTCCTCCCACAACCCCATCAAAAGCAACATCAGATTAGTTTCGGACGAAACATCGGACGGTACTTGAGATGATTTCACATATGCGGGAGGCTTGATATTTTTTCCGAGTTAGGAAGGTTGGAGATAGTATTGATCACTGTATAAAAAAGCCGGCTGTTTTGGCTCAGATTCTCGTTCCGATGGGTTTCTTCAGACGGCCCTTCAGGGCGGTCTTTTCAGGGCGGTCTTTTCAGGGCGGTCTTTTCAGGGCGGTCTTTTCAGGGCGGTCTTTTCAGGGCGGTCTTTTCAGGGCGGTCTTTTCAGGGTGGTCTAAGTCGTTCCCACCCCACATTTTGGCCACATCTCCCACCTATTCCACATGACTTCACGCGATCAGCATGCGAGCGATGGCCAAAAATTGAGGAGCAGCCTTGCTGCCGCGCTGTTTCGGTTTTGGACCGATATTATGGATATGCCATGAGTCACGTAGTCTGCTTCTTTCACGGTCCCCCTGGAAACAACACTTGCTGCCTAACACTTACTTAGTCAGCTTCACTCACCGAAAATGAAAAATAAAAGAGCAAAAGGTAAAGTCCTGGGGTCGAACTACCGCATCTGTTGTCCCTATCCTACTCGTACCGGTACTCCCATCCGGGAGCAGAGACCCGATCTTTCAGACATCCCAGTGGCGGTCAACATCTGAGATGATAACCTTAGACAACCCGTTCGCAAATCCGGTGCCATCCTCATCATGCGTCATGACTAGGCAATCTACAGGAATGCTATGAACCACTGGCCCACCCATGCGTTATTTCTGAATTATGAATAGAGTAGATAAACTTTAGAATATATACAGATAAAAATCGTTTGTGGGGTCCCAGCCGATAGGAATTGCGCATTGAGGGGTTTCCTTTCACTCCGCTCGTTGCTTGAGCTCTCGGTGATCACATGCTTGATTCGCTCCCAAAATCGACGCCGTCCCTCACTCTCACTTCGCTCCGTCCTCCTCGTCTCAGACTCGCACTCATTTAGCTAGCCGACAATTCTTAATCAACAGGACGGGAACTTGCACACATTACCATGGCACCTTGCCACAAACAGGAAAGTCTTCATCGTCCCAATCCAATAGCTGTGCCAGGAGGCATCACCAATTTTCTAAGCACCACAGATCTTCTACAACTTCACCCTGCCTCTCGAGTATTTATTGTGTTTTGCTACAGCGAAGAACATATGATGGGCAGGATTTGAAGTCTTTATGGACTTGGAGCACATATTCGAAGCCTAGAATGCAGTCGACACTCTTGGGCATAGAACATGGACACAAGCGCAATGGAATCATCGATCCCAGGCTGGTAGCGAGATCCAGTGCTACAGCAATAACGTTGGATGTCAAGAAAAGCCTTTCTAAGGCTTGCAGTAGACTCTGCTAACGATCTGCGTATGAGTAGGCTATTGCAAACAGCTGTTTGACACTTTAATGTTGCGCAAGGTGGCGGCCAACTTTGTCCGCGTTGTCATGCTAAAGATTGTTCCGCTGTCTGCGACCTGCTTCAATCAGTGCTTGGTGACCCCGAGCTATGCCAATTAGAAGAACATCCTATTTGGTCCTCGATAATTTTGCTTTCTAGAGGACTAGTCATACAATGGCGCCCAATCGATAACAAAATATATGGCTGCTTATATCGATTGTAGAGATTGTAGTTTAATGGATCCCTACATAACTCTCGAATCACGCTCCTCGTTTTTGCATCCCCGTCTTCCTTTTACCTAAAACATCTCTGCCTTCCTCAATATTCAATAAAGCCTCCCTCTTCTTCTCGGTCACGGGCTTCAAAGCGTCCCTCACAACCCTGCCTTCGATACTTACGCCCTCTTCAGTGTACTCCTCCATCTCGGATCCTACCCTGCTCTCAATGGCTTGAATGAGATTGACATCGCGTTGGCCGACTAGGGTAACACTGTGGCCTACACGACCTGCACGAGCCGTACGACCGACCCGGTGAATGTAGTCATCGGGATCGCGGGGGATATCGTAGTTGATGACAAGCGCCACTTCTGGTATATCTAAACCGCGGGCTGCAACGTCAGTGGCGACAAGGATTCGCGCTGCTTGGGCTCGGAAACGCGCGAGGTTGTTGACTCGCTCAGATTGCTTCAGGCCCGAATGCAGGGCAGTCACGCGCCATTCGAGAAGCCGCAGCATGTATTCTAGTAAAGTCGCCGTTTTGGTCCGGTTGCAAAAGACTATGACGGATTTCTTGAGATTTTCTATAAGAAATAGTGAGAGTTGCGCATATAAGGTCTCGGGAAGCTAAAGACATACCTGGTGTACCTAAAAGAACATGCAGATAACACTCCTTGTGAGTAACCGGAGCCTGAATATACCGTTGTTGGAGCTTAGGAGGGATGGCCAAGGCCTCTGTGTCGACTTCACAAACAAAGATGGGAGGTTTACCTGCGGCGCGTGGTCGCTCTTTCAGTGCAAGAACTTCTGGGGTCACTGTTGCGGTAAACAGCAACGTCTGCCTCCGCTCTGGGCTTGGTAGAACAGATAAACACGTCTCCAGATCCGGCAGCATTGAGCCTCTGCCCGGCGCGAGCAGGCGATCTGCTTCGTCAAAAACGACGAAGCGCACTCGTCTAAGCCCGCAGATTGTATCTTCTCCGGAAGTTTTGACGTGCTCCGCAAGACGTCCCGGGGTCGAAATGACCACATGTGGTCGGGAAGCGAGTTGAATGGCTTGTTCTCGCTGGTCTGCTCCTCCAGTTATCAGGATTGACTTGACGGACTGCGGTGCTCCAATCGCTTTGATTTGCTCGTATATCTGAATGGCCAATTCCCTGGTCGGCCTAATATCGAATTAGTAAGTTGAAGGTACGTTGGTGGAGGAGACCACCTCACGTGATGACAACGGCGAAGATGCCACATGGATCTTCAGACCACTTTTGGAGAATAGGGATTGAAAAGGCAACAGTCTTTCCTGTACCGGTCCGCGAGCCTCCAATGCAGTCTCTGCCTTTTAAGATCTCTGGGATACAAGCCTTCTGGATCCCTGTTGGCTTCCTGATCTCCATGGATGAGAGTGAGGCGGTGAGCCAGGGAGCCACATCGATGGATGCAAAGCTCGTCTTTTCCTTAACAAGAGCATCTTTTATTGAGGAATCTTCGATGCTGTCCGGTAGAGACCGTCCAACATTCGGGGGCTTGGCCTTTATTCTTGAGGATGTTAACGATGGTATCGGTGGAGCCGTGCTTGAAGGTAGGGAAAGCTTTCTTCTTTTTCGAGATCCATCCTGGTGATCTGGCAATTCCTCGTCTGAGGACGCCGAAACTGAGTATGCGGACATGTCGATATTATGGTCTGACGCTTTCAACGCACCTTATGTGTTGGGTAAATCTGCGTTGCGCCTTCGCCAAAATTTGTGCAGGTTTTCGAGCTCACGCTACCCTTATCGATAAGAGCAAGGGCCATTGCCTCACTATAATCGAAGCATCCTTTCCTCAAACAACCCGTTTTCCTAGATATTTTCAAACAAACAATCCCAAAGGAAAAGTCAGCATTGCTAAATTGGCGCAAAGCCATCGCTACGTAGCCTCTGTAAGCCGATTCATGGGATGGGCTGAACAAAGCGCGAGAGTATCTGCCAGCCGCTCTACTTCGTCCTTCTATATCTACAACATGATTCACCGCATAAACATGATTTATCCAGTCCTGCCCAGTATCGGTCTCCATAGTCGACAAAGACCTCAGCACCCGCCTCAATGCCTTTACTCACCAAGATTATTCGCTGGGTGTCAAGCCAAGTGAACTGCGAGAATTGCGCATTGGCCTTGCAGCTGTGGTTGATAAAGCGCGTGTAGTTCCCTTGTCTGCCCTGCCAAATCTGGTAATTGGATGTTTCCGTCGAGCTATCCATTACATCAGCATGGCGCACGCCTTTAGTGATCAGTCCAACGAATTCGCCCACAGCAGCTCCCCGCTCGAAAGGCACGAGCGCGATCAGACCGTTATTGCGTCCGTCAGGCGTCCTGTATACCTGAACTGGTGGAGGACTACGTCTGACACATCCAAAAAGTCTTGGGAAACAGTAGCAAGAGTTGGACTTTGGATCGTCAGACTGCCTTGCGCCACACGCAGCACAGATGCAATTACCATCTGTGCGAGCAACTGCGTCAGATACCTGAGGAATCCACCGCGGATCATCACATCCCCAAGCGCCTTCGTCGATGACGGGCTCATCCAATTGCTCGAAATCAAAGTAAGGATCTTGCTGCAGGTACGTGGATCGCAAGGAAACAGGATCCGAGCCGTCTTCGAAGATGACCCAGTCATGAGGGTGACCGACGTACAGCGGTTGGGGAGATTCTCCAACGATGGGGAGTATCTGCCGCCACTTTGGATGCAGTGTGTCTGCCGCAACCTCTAACCGCTTACGCAGATTCTGCAGGCGCCGCATGGCATCAATGGTAAATTCGACGCGGTACTTGCAGAACCGGTAAATCCCCATTCCGGCAAAGACCAGAGCCGCCCACCCCGCGGCATCCTTGACCTCTTTGTAACCCTTCCATATCCCCATTTTGTTCCGCAACTCTTTCTCCGACCAGTCGAAGTCCTGGCAGGCCTCCATAAATGCGGCCTTTCGATGTTTACTTTGGGAGATTTGGGGTGCTGCGATAGCGCGATGTTGAACCTGCTCTTCAAATAGTTCGGTCCACCTTGCCTGCACGATAATCTCGATGGATCGGCAGACTCGGCTGGCCTGGGTGACCTTTCGGCAGAATACATTCATTCTACTGAAGGCATCATTGCTCATTGATGCTACTAGACTGGGGTCGCTCACATTCATTTCTTGTATCTGGGCTTGAAGCGCATCCGGCTCGGCTGTGGGGTTTGTTTGGAATTGTTCGAATATGGCACGTGGGTCGAGGTTTAATGCTCCGTGTATCTGTTCCCAGATTCCTATGATCAACTTGTCGAGCGTGGACGGCTGAAACACGAACTTTTCAGGTGCAACCTTTCTTCGTTTAGGGAAGTTGCGGTTATCACTGGACATCCGCCGCTGATGTTCGCTCAGGTCTTCCTGGATGGCCTGTTGGTGAGAAATGCGCAATCTAGCGGTTCCTTTCCGACGAGGACCGTCGATGTCTGTTTTATTTCTTGATAGAGTATCTTCATCACTCTCTATGCCGTGAGTTTCTTGTTCTAGGTCTTTGGATGGTTCATCGTGGCGCTCATTGGCAGCACCTAGATTCTCCGGGGGGCTGGTTGGAAGCCTAGAGGGAGAAACGATACCAGCCAAGTCCACGATTTTCTATGATATAACTTAGCTTCAATGGTCTACGTAGGTGACAAACCAAGGTAGGAGACCATTGTCGCTAAATCCAAATTGATCCTCGCCTTCCGCGCCCGAATATTATGCGATACACTTACCGATGCAATTCGTTCCGAACGAGACGATGTAGTTCCGTTTCCTCCTTCCAAGAAGGCTTCGATCCTCAAGACGGGATTGACGATGCCATCGAGATGCTGCCAGTCAATATTCTCCTTAGTGAGGTACTCCTGGATGGCTCGACCAATGCTCTCTGAGAGACTATCGTTGCGGACGCTACTCATCGTTCTCGGCGTTGTTGGCTTGTCCTCGATGCATTCCACCAATTGATATATTGTGTATGAGCGAACAACACTCTAGATGTTTAGCTACGGTGGTTTTGACCCTACGGAATGTAAAGCTGCATGTGAAGCACCAAGCTTGGTATGTATCTCGGCACGGTCCAAAGCAAGAAGTCTCTGTGAGGTCGTAGCAAGGAGATATATCGACTTGGGGTCTTTTTTGACTCAGCTTCGCCACTGAGACATTAGTATGAAGTCTCGATGCTCTTCTCGGTAGGAGTTTCGGGATATTCTAGGCCCTTGTTTCGCGAAGCGGCACCGAAAGTTCGGAGCCTCATGACGTTGCGATTAGCGCGACGCCTTACCAGATTAGGAATCGAGCCGTTCGTCCTCTTGCGTCACTACCAGATGAACACCAAACGTCTCTCTATCGCGAATCAAGCATTGCTCTATGCGAATTCTTAACAAAAGATGAGGTTTGTCACAACAAGCTCAGAATACATTATTTATATAAAAGCGCAAGAAAGATGTCTCGAGGAATTGCACTCTTTAGGTGCGCTTTTATCTCAGTTGACTTCACGATCTCTTCGTAGGATGTTCTGCCCGGGCAGCGCCACCAGCTAAGGCAAGTAGCGGGTAGACTCAATTAGCGCCAGTGATTTGGCTGTTTGCAACGTCAAATCCTGGTAGGGTTCACTAAGTATCCTTTGTATTCAAACGTCACTTGAGTTACATTCAAACACCCAGTGCCTTTGAAAACTAGGAGATACCATGGATAACATGACAAGCAAAAGCCTTGGATCAATCCTGGTCACCCTGTATGTCCGATCATGGTACCGTATGTTGTTATTGAGATTCCATCCCGAAGGCACGAACCCTTCTGATAGTCACATCCTGCCAAGGCACGCTAAAACCCCCTCCACGCAGTGGCCATGACCATGTTGCGGTAAAGCGATATAAAAGATGAGAGCCAGGATCTAGGAAATGTTCTCGACTAATATAAGGAACACACCTGTGTTTGCAGATCCCTTTTCCGGGCCATTTGGTATTCATTCACCTTCTTTCTCTACCCCAATCTCTATGGTACATCTCAAGTCTATTTGTCATATATTGCGTCTCATTCATTCGTTTCCTCGTCCCAATTATGGACTCTGCCGCGGATTCTGCGGAGTCGGGAGGTACCCAACTGAAACAGGTACAAACGAACACATACACGTTTCAAAATCAAAAAGGATGGCGACAATGGCGCATATTGAGGCCTGGACATGGCATGTACCACGATGTAAAGCGACGGCTCCCTTACTACTGGAGCGACATTGTGGATGCTTGGACGTATCGAACTTTTGCTAGTACGGTGCGAATGTATTTTGTCAAGTGCGCCCGAATCTTCCCTATTCTCAGTATATTCTGACCTTTTAGCCTCCTTCCAGCTATTGCATTTACTCTTGACATGACTCGAAGAACTGGGGAATTCTTTGGCGTCAATGAAGCGCTACTTGCTTCGGCGATTGCGGCCATGGTATTCAGCATTCTCGCCTGTCAACCCTTGACGATTGTCGGCATCACTGGACTGATAGCCCTCTTCAACTACACCATCTACGATATTGTCAAGCAGTATGACATTTCATTATACCCACAAGTCATGGCCTGGACTGGCATCTGGGCGGCTATCTTCCACTGGATAGTATCTTTTGGCAATTATTGTGACTACATGGGATACATTACCGATTTCTCAAGCGAGTCTTTCGGTCTATATGTTGGCATTATTTATATGAGTGAGTTGGTAGTGTGACTGAATAATCTAGCACGGCTAATGTGAGTACAGTCAAAGGCGTCGAAGAACTCACCAATGAGTTTAGTGTCGCTGGAAACTCAGCCGGCTACCTATCCTGCCTCATTGCAATTCTCTACTTTGGCTCCATCTACGGCCTCGAAAAGCTCGGTTCTAGTGTGATTTGGAAGCCTTGGTTCCGCAGCATTCTCGCTGACTATGCGTATGTGTTCCCGACGTTGTTCTGGGTTGGCTTTGCGCAGATCCCGGGTACTCTGAGGAGCACTCATGCTACTGTCGTGCCTACGACAAAGGCATTTCATCCTACACAGCCGCGCAACTGGGTGATAGACTTTTGGAATCTTGATGTTGAATGGATCTTCATTACCCTGCCATTTGGGTTCTTAACGATGTTGCTCTTCTACTACGATCATGTAGGTTTCACTTTCCTTAAACATTTGGTAAACATGACTTACCTGAGTAGAACGTCAGTAGTTTGACCGCGCAAGCTCGCCAATTTCCCCTCAAGAAACCTGCCGGTTTTCACTGGGATTTCTTCCTACTTGGTTGCACTACCTTCGTCGCCGGCGTCATCGGACTACCTATGCCCAATGGTCTCGTCCCGCAAGCCCCTGTGCACACCGATTCCCTCACCAACTACGATACGCGATTGGATGTGATCAAGACTAAAGATCATGATATAGCAGAGATTAAGAAACCAATGGTGGAAGCGACGGCAGTCGTGGAACAGCGCATCTCTCATTTCCTGATGGGACTTGCGATCTGGGGCACGATGACTGGCCCACTGCTCATTGTCCTGCATACTATGCCCACCGCAGTATTTGCGGGCGTGTTCTTTGTCGTTGGTGTAAGTCTTTTATCCATATCAATCTCTCGCAATTAACGTATCTGACAGTGGGGTTCAATCGAAACAAACGGCATCCTCCAAAAACTTATCTACCTTCAAAGTGAACAACGTTTCATACAATCATCGAACCCCCTGACTGACATCCCTCGCCGCAAGGTCGTCCTTTACATGGGCCTCCAAATCCTCGGTGTCGCCGTCACCGTCGCCATCTCACAAACTATTGCTGCCATCGGCTTCCCCGTCCTCATCATCGCACTAATCCCACTCCGCACCTTCATCATGCCTCGCTGGTTCACTTCGCGCGAACTCTTCGTACTTGATGACTTGACTGCAAACAATAAGGCTGTATTGGCAAGTTTGGGTGGGCGGCCTGCAAAGATGCGCGGACTTACCGATGACGACGAGAATGGGGATGAAGCAATGGAGATGAGAAGGGAGGAGAATATGGATTCTGAAGGAGAAGTGGAGCATCATGATATCGAGATATCGCGGCAGAGAAGCAGGAGTGCCGTGAGACAACGTATGGGTAGTATTACCCGCCAGACTGTGCACAAAATCAGGTCACACTCGAGCGAGAGAGTGCCAAGTAAAGAGAATAAAAAGAGAGATACAGATACTGAGAAGGGACTGGAGACTAGAAGCTCAGGTACGAGACAGCAAGTGGGCACTGCGACAAGTTAGACGTTGCATATGAGTGGGCCAATAAAGGGGAGGGAGTATTGATGGACAAGTTCCGATGTCTCAGATTAGGAGACCCAGGGTGATTGAACGGAACGAAAGAGGGCTTGGAAGCTGTCATATCAATTGCAATAACTTGCCGACCCTGCCATTCTAGATATATATAAGCTGAATGCGTGGATACAGGCACAAAACACTATGTCCCTGCTTAGACAGCTTAAAATCACTGATAGAGAGAGAAATGTTAGATATATTATTGGCAAGTCTTCTCAGTACTGCGCCTTTATTGTACAGCCGTCTATTTAAGCATTGGAGCCACTACATGGGTGGTTTTCTCGGTTGCCTGCTTATTTACGGGAGTCGTAGTGGGATCAGTCAAGCTTCAAGGCCACAATTGTCATGCTTGCTGGAGTGAACTCGATTTTCTTCGATTGCACAGCGAAAATACCTCTAAGAGATCCTTGAGTCGATATCTGGAACGATGAGGTTCAATAAATTCATGGGTTGTGGGCGGAGCACGTGAGTCATGAAAAAGTAGATGCGGGCTAACCCGATCCGGATGACGGCGTCACCTTGAACGTCCCGCCGAGCCCACAGATGGAAAATTTTCTGCTAGAACAGTCACAACAGCTGATGCAGGTCTGTTACTCGATGCCGGTGCACTCCACGATCGCTTTTGCGATGCCTTGCACATTTTTGCCTATATATTAGGTCTTTTGCAGCATTTTTCCATCAAAGTAACAACCAGCCCGGTTAGCTCAATCGGTAGAGCGTGAGACTCTTAGTATTCACGATCTAATAGAACGATTGATCACGTGATCTCAAGGTTGCGGGTTCGACCCCCGCATCGGGCTTTCTTTTTTCTTTTTTCTTTTCCTTTCTCTCCCTTTCGGCATCTTTTTATCACTTTTAGGGTGGCTTTGAGTGGGTAGTGCACTATTAAACGTGTAGTCTACGGAATTTGAGGGTTTAACGGCTCTAGCTTCTTATATTTTTATGACGGATCAGAGGGAACTATTTTATGAATTGCTAATAAACGTCGATTTGATTTAGGTAGAAGACTGCAGAGACCCTTCTACTTACTTACTAGCCCTTCCACACAGCTGGCGCTGGGGCAATGAACTGCTTATTCTGGTAATAGAACGTCGTGGTATTGAAATACACATCTATGTCACAAAAATGTTAGCGAAATTTGCCATCGAAGTTCCACTCTAAGCACTCGATAATGTGTGAACGACTCACCAGGTTGTCCAACTTTATACACACCTGGGATCTTGACGAGCGGTCCAGGCTTCCCAACATTTGGCGAGTTATTGACAATCTCGACATGAGCGCAATTGGGATACCACTGAGCTTGATCTCCACTGACAGGATAAATATGCTCGAATCGAAGGAGGTATTTTCCAGGAGGCGTCGTCGCAGGTATGGTAAAGTTCCACTGAACGTTGCGTCAGTCATCCTCTCCAAAGCCAATTATCAAGACCTTTCCCAAGAAACTCACACTATCCACCATATAGGTTCCCCAAATCGACTCGACGGCCCCATAATACCTTTTATTTTCTGGTTTGTTCCAATCCAAACTCTGTTCCGTTCGATTTACAACGCTTAGAATCTTGAACCAATCCCCATCGCCTGCATACTTATCCAGTCCATCTTCATCCTGATCTGGGCTCTTGCTCATCCATACTGACGCAAACCCTGTATGAATGACTCGTGGCTTGTCCAATCCGCCGCCGACAGTGGCGATTTCACCAGCTGCGAACCCGACTTTATCGCCCGCATGTATGGTCGCGACTTTAGGTTTGGATAGGTAGGGAATGGTCGTATTGCGACCGCAACGAATGTCGGTAGAGAGGGGGTCGTAGAGGGGGTAGGCCCAGCGCTGAGGCTCCTTTATGGCATCGGGCGTGTTGGAGAAGGGCGGAAGGGGAGTTATTTCTCGAACATATTCCCAAGTCTTGGTCCAAGTGTTATTGACAATAAGACGGCCAAATATATCTGAAGTGAATTGAGTCAGCGACTAGACATTGATGCTATTGGACATATGCGTGTTCACAGTGTGCATCTACTGCTCCAAGAACCGCTGCGCCGAGAATGAGGAACGATGACTTCATGGCTGAGGGTGTAATTTGTGTCTGTGAAGAAGTTCAAGAGGTCTCGCAAGCTGAAGCTCTTATAACTACTCCCCCTTCCTGTTCACCGATAGGTGCAAGTGTATGGCGGCTATGCAGCTGCTCGATCACCTGCCTACTCAAAAACTGTATGGTCTCCTTTCAGCTATATATTTTCCACGACGGCAAGCGTTTTGCAGTCACCTTCCTTTGCGCGTATTCACGGAGAAGGGATTGGTAAATGAAGTGGTTCTCGTGCAAGTATAGAGGCGACAATGTCCAGGATGTAGGGTGCCAAATGCTTCTAATTCGTACTGCACACCAAACAGGCTAAAGAGAAGAATGCAAATCGAGCCATATGCAGGGAGCCTGCTTTGTATATAATAAGACACGCCTAGATGTCTGCCTATGTGCGAGAGTAGTAGACATTGAGGTCCTGCTGTGTAACCCATCATGCAGGTATGATGGTAAATGGTGATGCTGGAATAAAGTGAAGGCTATGCATGATAATATGGGAGAAGGGTTTAAAAGCATCTTGCGCCATATCGAGAACTTAATTTCGACATCTCGTGCGAGAAGGACTGGCTCGCACAAGTCCTAACTTGACCTTGAAATGCTAGTAGGAAACGCTCTCTGTGCTGCTAATGCTAAGGTATAATCGCTAAACAAATCTTTGATTGGATAATCCCTGACAGTATTTAAAGCTCGAAGGCTATTGGCAAAATACTGAAGTGTTAAGGTGACGATTCTCCTTCCAGGCACTGCCCTTACGGCTAAGCCGTCAGAGTATTACTAAGACAGAGTGTCTCAAGAGTATTTCCCTCCGCGTTCAGCACTTCACAAGTGAGAAAAGGTCGGGTCTAAATCCAAAAATCCCATTAGCTGACCGATAGTCCTGATTAGGATGACTGCATAGTTCCTATCGGTAGGAACGCTGCACACTTGCCCTAAATGGACGGCTGACTGATTTCAGCTTACCATATGAACTAGGGCCATGATGGTCAACTTATGTCCGTTGGAGTCTGCCATGCCACGCAAAAAGTGGAGATTTACGCCTTATACTAGAAATCAGAAGTTGAGCGTCGTAAGTCAATCTTATGCCTTTCATGGTAGCCAGTTAATCACCCTATAGCGCGAAGTCTACACGCATTCTAAGACTCGACGGCTATCAATCTAGATCTCGCAATTCTTTTCAGCCCTCATCTTACTTCCTTCACTATTCACCGGTTCACTCGTTCGGTGGGGACGCGATGGTATGATACCCTACTCGGCGATAAGCACATGTGCATAGACCTGAGTTCTGCGAGGCATCTTGATCCGTAAGTCAAAAGAAACCTCGTCCATTCAGAACAGGCCGGGTATTCCTAGAGCCCTCAAGGGAGGCCTAGGCAAACAGTATGCCTTATCCTGAGCACCTTCGCAGACTTTTGGGCCAATGACGATGCCTAAGACGTATCATCCCACGTATCATCCCACGCACTACGATTATGTGCCACTTGAGAAGCGGCAGTCTGGTGCTTTATAATGACATATTCCGCAATTGATTGATCATGTACAAAGTGCGTTGGAGCATTCACCGAATGCAAATACTCCCCGACAACGAGAAGTAACCTGTCTGGAGACCAATTGGCCTCCGGGTGCCAGGTCGGGGGAGCAACCAGCCTCCAAATGTTTCACCGCATTATTCTCACCCGGAGCTCACAAGATCCTCGAGCACCGAGTCTTACAGTATTTAGGTGTGGCCCGCCTGAGCCCATAATCTACCATCAAATCTGCCCCAACTGGCCTCTCGATACAACATCAACCTCGATATTGCAATTCTGACTGCCAATGATGGATCGAGTTCTTATCTTAGACCTAGGGGACGTTCTCTTTCACTGGAATACTTCAAGTCTTACGTTACTTCCGCCAGCGTCCCTACACTCAGTCATCCTTTCGCCCACGTGGGGAGCACTAGAGCGCGGAGAACTCTGCGAAGAAGCAGCCATCAAAGCCATCGGGGACGAACTGTCAATTTCTCGCGAGACCATCCACGGCGCTCTGCAGCAATGTCGAAGGACGCTAAAAGTCGACACGGAGCTGGTTGACCAGCTGAGAAAGCTCAAGGGTTCCAAAGGTGGCGACTTGAAGGTCTTTGCAATGACCAACATCTCCTGCGGCGACTTTGACTTTCTGAGGGCCGTGTTGTCTGATTGGAGTGTCTTCGACAAGGTATTCACTTCGTTTGACGCCGGCAAGCGGAAGCCTGAGCTTGACTTCTACGCGCATGTCCTCGAAGCCACGGGGGCGGATCCGACCAAGGCCATCTTCGTAGACGATAAGATCGATAACGTGATTGCAGCCCGCTCCCTCGGAATAAAGGGAATCGTCTTCGATGATGCAAAGACGTTCATACGGCAACTACAAAACCTCCTCAATGATCCTGTGGAGCGAGGCAAGAATTATCTTGACCTCCATCGGGGACGCCACATGTCGATGATTGAAAACGGACCTTCGTTCCACGACGCCTTCTCGCAGTTTCTCATCCGAGAAATGACTCAGGATGAGTCTCTCATCCACGTATGGCACGCCGATGACTCAGCTGCGCAGGATGAAAAGGGGTAAGAGACCATCGTGTATGAACGATCCAGGCTCGAACACTCACTGACACAACATACACCGAGCAGGATCATCAGCGACTCCCCAAAACCGCGGCTGTGGAACTACTTCCTCACACCCCCCGTCGGCACAACACCTACCTTCCCCGACGACGTAGACACCACATCCTACTCCCTCCTCTCCCTCCCCCCTTCATCCTCCACCCCACCCCCACCTACCATCACCGCCACCCTAACAGCCATTCTCTCAAACACAAACCCAGACAACCTCATCCAGACATACTTCTCCCCAACCCGTCCGCGCATCGACCCCACCGTCCTCACAAACGTAGCCCGCCTCTTCTACAAGTACGCCCGCGGCCATCAAGTCCAGCCATCGCTGGACCACGTGCGCCGCACGCTGATGCATCGAGGCTACGTCGACGGAACGCACCACTACTACTCGGCAGAATCCTTCCTCTTCTTCCTCTCGCGCCTGGTAGCTTCCCATGGCGACGCTGAGATCCAAGATCTGCGTGAGCCGCTGGCGCAACGTCTGCGCGAGCGTGTCGGCCGCCGCGACGATTCGCTCGCCGTCGCCATGCGGGTTCTCGCGTGTCAGGCCGTGGGCGTGTGGGCGGGGTCGGATGTCGAGTATTTGAAGGAGTTGCAGGATGTGGATGGCGGGTGGGAGATTGGCTGGGTGTGTCGGTTTGGGCGGAGCAGGAGGAGGATTGGGAGTCGGGGGGTTGTTACTGCGTATGCGGTGAAGGCGCTTGAGAATGAGAGGGTTGCATACGGGGAGTAGGACGGTGTTTTTGGGGAAGTGATGACGCTGATGATGGATGGGCTTGGTTATCCCTATCTTCTGGCTAGTAAGATGGGACTTGATTTACCGATCAACGGGTAGGACGCGCTATGAATATGGATATCTACTTCGGACACAGCGTCGATATGACCTGCTTGTCACAGGAGCGTATACAGAATTCATCAGAATCCGGTGAGACTAAATAGATAGAATAGACACTCTAGGATAGAATTACATCCATTCAAGTAGATTAGAGGCGAAAATGTGCATGTAGGTAGTTTATTATTATCTTGCTACATGCTCTTAAGCCGCACTGTAACGACTGTGATGTGACTACACCAACGAACGCACCCGCAAAACATCTGTTCAATTTCTTGAGACATCTCTGTCGAATAGAGGGTCAAGTTTCCCTCGTGCCACTTCACCTGAACAAAGGGTCAAGCCCACTGTGGTTGCTGTTACATTCCAATCATCCTCTTCACGAGGGTGGCAGCCTGGAGCGCAGCGTTGGTGGTTCCACCACACCCATCCTCGCTTCCACCAATCTGCGATGCATCGCATCCATCGGGATAGAAGAAGCTGCTCAGGGCGATGATGACATAAGCCGAAATTAGCAAACTTCCCTCAAGATAGTTACTCCTGCCATCCAAGACAAGGAAGTTCACGACGAACGCAGTGACAAAGAGCGCAATCGTCTCAAAAATGTTGAAGTAAAGTGTCATGGGTTTGCTCATGATCCAGCCGAGGATGACGATGAAGGGAGTGACAAAGATGGCGATTTGGATGGATGAGCCGACAGCGATTCCAATCGCAAGATCCATTTTGTTCTTCATGGCCACTGTGACAGCAGTAACGTGCTCGGCAGCGTTGCCAACGATGGGAAGGATGATCAAACCAATAAAGGCTTGACTGACTCCCGTCTTCTCGACCATAGGCTCAATAGCATCGCTCATGAAGTCAGCGCAGACTGCAACCAGGGCGGTGCTAATCACTAGCATCATAATAGCAGCAGTTCGAGACATTTCTTGAGGTCCCTCATCTTCAGGCTCCTCTGCATGAATGGAAGGCGCACCAGATACATGACGTGACGGAGTCGGGCGGGAAGTAGTGCTTTGATTGGATTGCAAGCGTCGGATATCCTCTGGCTCAGACTTGGTACGACGAAGCGTTCGAGGGGCTGCTGCTGCCACGCGAATATTGGGCGTCGCAGCGCCGGCGGGAGCTGGAGTCGGATTGACGAAGACGTTGTTAGATAAAAGAGAAAAGGCTGGGCGGTACGCCGGCCGTTTGGCAGCAGACGCAGCTTGGCCATGCTCCACATCCTCGGCAAAAGCGACCCTAGCCGTATTCTCTACTTCTTGAGGAGTCTGGGCAGGTTCGGCTTCTTTGTTCTTTTCGTGGTGCCTGTTGCCATGGCTACGATGCTTCTTCTTGTGCTTTGACTTGTGTTTCTCGTCCCTTGTCGTTGGGAGCGAACCCGATGAGCCAGCCTCAAAGTCACGAGCGATTGGTGCATGACGGTCATCTGTGTCTGCTTCATCGCCACTCATTATGGTGGAGATAGCACCAACAGAACCGCGGCGGGACGGGTGTCCGGACTCAATGGCATGTTCATCGTCACCACCATTTCTATGTGAATCAAAATAAGTCCTGTGGTGCTCGACGGATGGTGAGCTCATGACAGAAGGCGCCGACGGCGTGTCCTTGGAACTCGCGCTTGATTTGCGACGCATCCTGCGAATTGTGCGCTTGATCTTGGACTTGGCCGTGGTGTGAGAGCCAGCGGAGCTGTCGCTATCGCTGCTGCTCGAATCGGAAGACGAGTCGGAGCTCGACGAATTGAATACCTCGGCCAGAACACCAGGATGCGACTCTTCGTCAATAATGTGTTGCGGCGTGCTGGCGTACATATACGTATGGCTTTTGAGCTGGAATAGTAGGTATAGAATGTAGACCAGCAGCAAGACGACGCTAGTGCCGCGGCTAACCTGCAGCGTCTGGCTGTCGGCGATCGCATTATTCGAGAACGCTGCATGGAAGGCTGTGGGGAGCAGAAGACTCATGACAGCCAAGCTAAGCATAACAGCGCTCATCTGGGTGACGGTGCTATTGTAGACCTGCATGAGTTAGCGTCGGGCCGATTCAAGCATTCACTGCGAAGCTTACCTGCTCTTGATAGCGAAGACCACCAAGCAAGAATGCCATGCCAAGAATTAGCAGCAAGTTGGCCAAGATCGAACCCAGCAACGCTGCTTGCACGACCGAAATCTGATTACCGGCAAGAAGAATGATGAACAGGATCAATTCAACGGCATTTCCGAAAGATACGTTCAACAATGCTCCAAGCGTGTCTCCAAGACGTACTGCGACTGCCTCGGTGGCGTGCGCGAGCATGCCAGCCAAGGGGATAATGGCAATGGCGTTCATGGAGAAGACAATCTCAGGACTCAGGTCGGCGGCGTGGACGGCGATACCAATGGGCACAAAGATGAGCAACAAGTTGACCCAGCTGGAGAATAGTGCATCTTTGGTATGGCTGCCAAAACGTTTGATACCATTTTTCATGCGCGTAGACATTGGTGGTTTAGGTTCTACGGCGGAAGTTGTCTCGCCCTCAAGCGGAGGCGGCGCTGGGGGTGGCGGAGATGAGGCTGTCTTGTCGGCGACATTGTTTCCGTTGGCATTGTTGACGCGGGAGCTGAAGCCGCTTCCGTGGGTAGGCTTCTCGGTGAGAGTTGTGTTGGAAGTTGCACGCGTCGCGGAGTCGCCATTTGTTGTTTTGGCGAAGGAGTGAGTGGCGGAATTGGATTCTTGGGTGGGAAGGGTGTGCTGGCGGTCCTTTTTGCGTCCCAAGCCAAGCTTTGCAGCCTTAGACTTGACACTGGGTGATAAAGGGGGGTCGTCAGATTCTCCCATCGATGGTGAGTGAGGGCGCTGGGGTGAAGGAGTACAAAGTGTACGTGGAGAGTCCAAGCATTGCGCAAGACACGGCGGGCCTTTGTATCTGGGCACAGGAAAGCCGAGCCGGTTAGCGGCAAGGTGCGACTCATGGGCCGCGCTTGCTGCTTTGGGCGACATGACGAGCGCTTGTATCCACCGTGCCTGCCGCTCATTGGCTGCGGGGGCACGCGCCACCGCCACTGCACCGCCCCTCGGTGGCCCAGGCAGATCGCTTGTTGGAACCAGCGTCGAAGCAGAATGCCTTGTACGTCAGTTTCTTTGATTGATTTGATTGCCGTGGCCGTCCTTGTTTCCACGTCGCATGGCGCCTCTGCAACCGGATGCACGAATGTCCCTGATGGAACTTCGTCGTCATCCTGGCTAATCTGGCAACTTTCTGGGTCGCACTTTCCGCCTGTTCTTGCAGCTGCGTGGCCGGGGCAGGAGCGATGCGAGGTCGGACATGTCGGTCTTACTGTGCTGCTTATCGAAGGAAGTTACGGTGTAGGGGAACCTACGTTCGGCCAGGGCGGAGAATGCGGCTTTCGGTCCTCAGGATTGTTGACCATCACCGCGCTCGAGGCCATTGTCTCCGAGCTTGCAAATGGTAAGATGTGGGGGAAACGAGCGATCCAAAGCAAACGCCGGAGCGTCCATGCTCGTCGCATAGGCTTGAATTGCCCAGACTATAGTACCCAAATCCCACCATCATCTACGTATCAGCGACTTTCACAACAACCTTTGTGCTTCCCAATGTGCCACTCTTTTGCACATCCCACGCCTTCAAAATCCCGTCGATTCCCTCCCCTTCCTCGCTGTACTCACCGGCTTTCAGCTTACCCACCTTCAGTAGCTTGTAGATGACCGGTACGAACTCATGTAGCCGCTTATTCAGCTCTACCGCATCAGGACGTCCGATAGGCCCGAGAAGAATCGGGTTGGAGCTGAAGCCGAGAGAAGCTTCGGGAAGAGGCTCCCAGTCGTTGGTCGTCGTGTACAAACGCTCGGAAGTAGGGCCTGGTAGCGATGTGAAGATGGCCGAAACGAGCTTATTGTTCACGGAGACCGCGTCCATGGCGAGGTTCAAGCTATCGCCGGTGACCGTCTTCAGTTCCGAGATGATGTCGGCCTCGGACTTCTTGTAGTCGATGGTTGCATCTGCGCCGATGGACTTGAGCAGCTACTCGAGATCAACATCATTATTTTCCTGCCAGAACCTAGCGGCCAATGCTTACATCGAATGATTTTGCAGAGCATGTCGTCGCAACCTTGTACCCGCAACATTTCAGAGTCTGAACCGTAAACTTGCCGACAGTACTCGCACCACCAAACACTAAAACCCACTCATCCTTCTCAGCAGGTAGCTTCTCCGGATCGACAAGCGGGATCTTGAGCCCATCGAATACACCCAGAAACGCAGTGACAACACCGACTCCGACGGTAGAGGCTTGCGCAAGAGTGAGAACACTGGGCTTGGGTATGGTGACAGCGGCGTCCATCAAAAACTACGCATCGACTCGTCAGTCACGCCTCATTGCACATACAATGAGAAAAGAGCGAGAAACTTGCGTATTCCTGCCATGGCGAATATCCCGTACAACCCAGCCTCGTACACCCAAAGACCTCATCTCCCTCTTTGAAGTTCCCTCCGATCGGACTGACGGCATCCTTTCCAGTCTTTACGACGATACCTGCCGCATCACAGCCCGGAACGAGAGGCCATCTTTCAACTAGAATGCCCCAGTCGGCCATGAACTGGTCGACGGGATTGACAGCTGTGTAAATCGACTTGACGAGGATCTGCCCGTCTCCAGGCTCAGGTGTCTCGATGCTCGTGCTGACTTCGGCGGAAGCGCCTTGCTTGGGGACGATAATGGCTTTCATCTTGACAATGGAATGACTTGCGCTACTCTTTAGTCGCGGACTGACAGATCCTGTTCAATCGCGATGAGACGCCATGGGCGGGAGTCAATGATTCTACTTATACTCTTCCATTTCGTATCTCGCATTCCATCTTCAGCTCGATGGCAACTCGAGACCCCTCAGGAGGCCACCATCATTGGCGTTACAACGCCACATCTACTGTCTCTCTGCGGCCTCTTCTGTCTTTGTCATCCAAGGCAAGCAGAGTCATCACAGAGTTGCAAATCTACTGGACGCCAATCGCACATCTAGCGCAAGTGCAAACAAAGGCAACAGAATAAATCTGCAAGCCTCGCGGGTTACGGCGGGGCTAGATTGATCTATCGTATTCATGGTTCGTGGCGTTTGCGTCGGGGCATCGGTGACGTCGTTGCTCCGACCTTTCACTGCCAAGACTCCTATATGCACGTGTTTGCATCACATAAGCACCTCCTGAATAGTCGCCGTTGCGACGCAAGAGCAAAATGGAAGGATAGAGGATGTTTGATTTGTGAGATTTATTTGTAAGCTCGGCGAGCTGAAGGAGCACTTTGTATTTACAATAGACACAGGCACGGACGATGCGACGCATGCACTTAGCAAGACGATGCGCCATTCCCCGTTCCATTGGCATAGGCACCGTCCGGATCACCAAGGCACTCAGCTGCAATCCATTAGCCAATGGCCGCATACCATCAATGCGACGAGAGGACTCACCGACAGTCACGAGCTTCAAGTTGTTCGTCTTCGCCCAATTGATCAACCACGGCGTCAGCGTCTCGACAGTGGACTGATACGTCTCATGCATAAGCGGGATATGTCCATTGCCACTGGCGCCTGCAGCCTGGAACTTCTGCTCGCTCTGGCTTGCACTCTTGCCGTTCCAGTCTTCAGCGTCGACGTCGTCGGTTATAATGCGGTACCCGAGCGTCTTCATGACGGACGTGACGCTGCCGGACGTCTCGAGGTAAGGCGGGCGCATGTAGGTCGGTTTCACCCCGATGATGTTGACGAGCGCGGTCTCGAGCTTGGTCATTTCGGTTGTGAGGGCTGAGGAGCTGAGTGACCCGATGTGTGGGTGCGTCCAGGTGTGCGAGGCAATCTGGTGCCCTGCCTTGAAGGCGTTCTGTACCGCTGTCTTTTGGTTGTAGATGCAGCCTATTGGTTGTTTGCGTCAGTTCCCGTGCAGGTAGGCAGATGACGGAACGCCGTGAGTGGGGTTAGTACCGTAAAGCGTGCCAGTCACGAAGAAGGTACCCTTAGCTCCGCCATTGCTTAGGATGTCGGCGAGCTTCTGCGTGTACTGATAGGGCCCATCGTCGTATGCAAGAGCTAGCTGCCCTGGCGATGAGCACTTGGTGATGACCTGGCCAGCTGGTGGTCCTGCAGCCTGTATCATTTGAAGAGGGTTTGCGATTGGCACCGCGCTGGTGAGGCCCGCTAGCGCGGCAACGAGAAGTGTATTCAGGCCCATGATTACGACTGAGTAGCGCACAGATACCGGTGAAGTTACGAAGCTGTTCTATATTCCGGTGGCATCTCTTTCTTTAAATACTCGCATTCAAATCGTGGGGTCGACTAAGCGTCGTCATGGATATTGCAGAAGCTTGAGAGCCTCTTGGCTCATTCCTGGTAGATCAACTCAGTTTATCCGGGCTCTTGGTACGGCGAACTCCTTATTCCAGTGGTCAATCCGTGCACGTGTGTGCCGATAGTGAGGTCCATGATAGTGTGACGGATGCTATTTGCGGATTGCGTACAGAATGGGGTTCACCGTCGATGCTTTCATTGGTGGAGAAGGGATGTGCGGGTGATGGACACGAATCATCTTGGACAAGGACCGCTTATTTCATTTGAGATCTTCGACCCCCTTCATCCGAATATAAAAGGCGAGGCGGCGTTGAGTCCATATTAGTGTGTTTTGCTTCCGCCGGTTAAATATTGAAGCTGGGATTTGAGCACGTGATGGAAACCCGACCATCCTCTTCCATAGCGTCTTCCGAGAACCATCATGATATGCAACTGGCCTTTTCATGTGGACTCAGGTTTCATTAGCAAGGTGTTCCCGGCACCATTCCCCATGAAATATTTTGCACTTAGACATCGGCGATGTCTAGCAGGACCCAGGGTGGTGGAGCGATGTTGGCATTGTCTGCACAAGTCGCCCGTCCAGATCCACTCATAGCCGGATGCTGAATCGATTTTAAGATTCCCCTCTAGAGGCCATGGCTCTGCGTCTGATTCTGCAAACTCAGAAAAACTAACCTGTTCCCAATCCCTTGTCGGGCGGTATCCGATCATCGAAGTATCATCTGAAGTATCATCTCAACACTCGGAATGGTACAAATGGCGGGGATTCCATGGAAGTTGTTGGCATCGCGGGCATGGAGGGAGGCGACCATCCTGAGACCGCTGGTGCCTGAAATGGAACCCTCGGTGTTTTCTTCTTTTCGCCCATGTGGAAGATCTCTCGTCGTGTCACTAATTGAGGTTTTCCGGTTCCGTCGGCTTGGTGCTCAGCCCAGATTGGCTGAAAGTGTAGCTTTGAGGACTCTGCGGTAATTGTCGGGTGTTGTCTTTTGAATGGGTCGTCAGCATGCTCCCAAGCACCCATAGCGAAGGTGCCGTTTGACATGGACTTGACAGTGCGAGCCAGTCTTCGGCCTTCAGGTGACGAGAAGCCCCCCAGAGCTTCCCAGGCAATCTTGGTAGAGATGAAACCGATGGTATTGGATTCAGAATCTCCTTCTCGTTTCTGATAGTCCTTAAGCTCAAGGCATCTCACTATCTTGAGTGCAGCGGCGGTCCGAAGCGACATATACTTGGGTGATGGCGTAACAGTGTGGATAATTCTGAGGATGCAAATGTATGCCGCGTTGTAGAGCATATATGTTGTAGCGCACTCGTGGTTCGCGATCCGGAAATCCTTGGCGATGTTGGATGTCTTGTCGTTCATCATTGTATCGTTGAGTCTTTCCCACCTTGGATATATAGCCATTAACGTCTCCAGAGCGGCATTGGCGGATGAAAGTAATGGCTGGAGGTCCTCTGGAGAGCCGTCTCCACTGACTCGAATACATGTTTTGATTAGCGTGGCGCAATCAGCTAGAACCTGGAATATAGCGTGTCGAGTCAAAGACGCCTCGTCTTGATATGCACACGGAATCTGCTTCCACTCATCCTTGGCCCACACTGAACATTTGCCCTGGGCTAACGCGGCGATGATGGACATGATCCGGAGATTGTGGAAGATCACAGCGGACTGGGTGTCATTTGGGCTTGGAGGACCCCTCGCTTCTGTGATTGCTTCAAGACCCCGCACATGTTTGAGGAAATGATTTGGTCCAGTAGGAAGGAAAATCTCGAGCAGCATGCAGGTGACCGCGGTCAATATAGTTTCGTTGGTAGTTTGGAATTGTGACAGCGCGAGGTGAGTGTTGAGCTCTTTTAATGTTTCACCATACTGTCTATATCCCCGGCTTGTAACGGCCTTTTGACGATTTTGGCTTCCAAAGAAGGTGATGGCCAGACTGAAGATTGCCTTTCGGAGTAAGAGGAAACCAGGGCTCGCGCTATCATCTGCGGTGTGCCGTGATTGGACCAAGTCGGCCGCAAGCTCTACGGAGCCTCCTCTTAACAAGTGTTTACGCGTGTACGCTAAGCAGAGGTCGTCTTCGAACGCTACAAATGAAATGCCCCCGGGAATTTTGTCAGGGGGGGTTAAGGCCTCCGCATCGGGCGGTGATGGAGGAAAAGTGTTGTTTTGGCTAATCCAAGTAGGGTCCTTGGGCCCATCGCACTGTAAACCTCGCTTCTTACAGCGGTTACAAATAGGGCGGGACTCATCTGGGATATATTAGATATCGCTTTTGTAGCGGCTATTACGCGCCGTCAAGTGTAACCTCAGACGGGTGCTGCTGTAGACTTACCGCACTTGACGCGTCTCCGGCGGCAATTGGTGCAGCCTTTGGAGCGTCCTCCTCTACTAACCATGGTGCCTGGCGAATACGATGTCTATCACTCCTGGAAGAAAAAAAAAAGAGTGGGGTCTTGGGATGCTACACTGGTTTTCGTACGGGGGATAGGTAGAGGGATGCTCAATCAGGCAAGTGGGCGAGGTGATGCAACAACAGCGCTCTCTGAAGACGGGAGAAAGGCGACACTTTCGCCTTTTGAGTTCATATCGCGAGTTTAGAGCAGCGCACGCGCGTCCTGTGACTCCTAGACCAGGAGAAGCCAGCGCTGGGCGCGGTTAGGCCATCGGACGCTGTAACGCTCCGATCCCCCTTGAGCTAACGTCTGCACCGCCTAGTGTACGCAGTGGGTCCGTGCACAACCACCCTCCCTGGTAAGTACGACACAAACATCTTACAGATAAGTCTGCGCTTTCGTCCGGCTTTATTCAAAGCATGCCTTTTTTTCCGCTCGCTATTTCGTGCTGGACATGAACCAGAGTATCTGATCGCGACTCGGAGCAGACTGGACGGTAGGCGGCTGCTCCCGGTCGCATGATTGTGACGACATTGGGCTTCAAAATGCAATTTAGTCCCCGCTATACCTTTTCCCTAAACCAGCACTTCCCCAGCTGTTCAATTTTACGCCTAAGAACCCAGATTCGAGGCCCAACCCGACACCCTACCGGACGTCCAATCACACCCTCCATAGGCATCATTGAAGCTTGCGACTTCGGGAGGAACGAACCGATATAACTGCTTTGAGTCAGCCCGAGTGCTTCGACGGGATATAATGATTCAAGAACAGAAGACCATAATACCACGCGGGCTTCAAAATACAGTGCCTTCGCTTTTGCTTGAACGATGCCACCTACTGTACCCGTTTCCCCAATACTGTCCAAATACGAATTACTAACTCTACCATTACTCTCACTACGACGAGTAGAACCAATCCACAGAAAAAACAACATTGGCGAAAGATGATGACCCGGCGGCGAAAGTAATGCCCGATACCGGAATGTTCCGAACCATTTCTTTGTCGCCCCGAGCGGAACTTGTCCAAGACTTCTGCTCTGCATGTGTCTTGGCGGCCTTGGGAAGAGACTCGAGCCAAACCTTTGATGCTCATTTACGCCAAATATAGAAAAAACGTCTGCCAAGAGAAAGAGTTGCCCAAATAGGTAGTACGCAGCAGGATCAATGTGGTGATTTCAATAGTCTTCCACGACAGTCTGTTCGCATGACGTAAGTTGATGCTTCGCGCAGCCAGAGTTAAGGAAACTAGAGCGCATTATTATGCTGCCGATCATATAGAGTATGAAACTTTATAAAAGGATGAGAATCTGGGGCGATTCGAAGGTGGAAGGAAGCATAGGGTCTTAAAAGACAGGAAAATCCCTGGGAACGTAGTCCCAGAGCTCACTTGTCTTTTGCGCTTCATATGCGGATACACTTCACTCTTAACCTTCCCTTGCAATATGCCATCTCTTTCCTGTTACAGAGGTAGTATTTGCCCGAAACACCGAGGTGCGTTCACACGTGATCAATGATCCGTGCGCACCCAGGTCTTCCTAGGAGGCACAGGTTCGCCTCACTCAAGTGCTCATCTACTCTTCAATCTCTACACTGATTGAGCTCGTGTGGTAGCTCGAATATTGCCTAGATCGTTGTCCATTCGTCATATCGCGCACCATGGAGTACTCGCATTCAGGGCGGAGCTTCACACCCACGGTAGAGTCTGTCTTTGTGGGACGGCTACGAACTCGTGGTGGTCATCTGTATTGATTCGATTACGACATTCTAACATGATCAGGTTGCGTGCTCACCTTACTAGGCCTCGGTTCCAAAGAAGCGTCCCGAACAAAATTCTCCTATAACGATGCCGCCGTCGAAGCGCTGGACGACTCACCAACATCCAGATGACGGTCTTCTACATGTCAGCACCTAAGTCCCGCACATTGAGGTTGATACAGGCGTCTTAATCATGTCCTGGAGGATCGTCCATTCGTTTCACGGTGTCCACTTGACGCCAAACTCAAAGAGCCGGAGGGTTTAATAGGCTCTTCGAACATGCTGCGCAAATTTGCATTAATTACGAGATATAACTGGTGATTTTTTGGTTGCGACGGTTCAATCAAATACTCAAAACCAGTCTCGCTGTAGCCGACAGGTACCAATCTTTGGCCCAACTCAACTGCCAACACCGGAAATCTTGATGTCGTCCAATCCCTCCTCGCCCACATACTACACTATTTCGTCGGCTTCCGCCTCTAAGGGGAGATGATATATGCTACAATCGCATGTGGACAGGTCTTACAAATACGGGTGATAGTAGAAAGCTTGGGCTGAGTCGTTGGACGCCAGAAATTAAAAAATACTATGGTCGTGCGAAGGCTCTATAGATGAAGACTTAAAGCTGCTACTGAATCAGCATAGAAAGCTGTGGGTTGACTATTGCAACTCAACGAAGGATCGACGTAGGCCCCGGAATAGCTTTTCACTTCCCTACACATGCGCCTCAAAGTTCGACTGAGCCATGTCTTCTCGGGGGCAAACTTAGTACTCATTTGTTCTCGTGCAAGAGCTGTTGCTAGCTATATAGCACATAGAATGGATTGCTTTTACGCGACGTCGCTAGCATGCTGTGGCTTCCTCCCCTATTTCGTGCACCGGTGCATGCGATCCCATACTCGTGCACCAGACTTTGGTCCCATGGTCGTCATCAGTCAAAACACGTTTACAATCAAGGCTACATTCGGACACTTTCTGCAAGTTTGCAAACAAGGCAATGTCGCTATACTCCACTGTCTGATTAGGTGTGGTGGTCTGAAGAGGAATTATGCTTCGCAGGATGGTGGTATTCCCTTCGATGCAGTGCGCCGCGGTCGTATAGAAATCGTAGAGAAGCTGCTACAAGAAGGCGCAAAGGTTAAATCTACGATGACGGCGGAACGGCGAGGCAATACACGAAGGCTCTGTCCAATACAGACTGCGATTCGTGACAGGAATGTGCAAGTGACAAAACTTCTTCGGCGCTACCGTTGTCGTTGAGGGAGGTTCAGAGAGAATCTAGGTCTTGGGCAGGAGCTAGGGTCATCTCTCAGCCCAAGAACAGTGGATAGCCTGGTGGCTAACTCAGTGAACAATGTGCTATGAGTGGCATTCTGTAATCTTCGTTCTCTCTTAGAAATAATCAATTCCATCTGATCCTCACTGCGCGAATGCAGACTGAGGCAATTGACTAATATACCCCTTTATTTTCCGCTTATTGATCCTGATAATGATTAAGAGAATATACTTGAATGCCTCATCTCTCTTGAGACTTGTGCTAAGCTTGCGGGACGGAGCTTGAGCGCTACGTTCCTGCCTCTAGCTTGACGGACCATTGCGCGGCTACGCCAACTGTAAAGGTCTTTTGTGTTCTCTGCATTTCAGACCTTCGCTATTTACATACTTATGTATGGTTCGCCCGCCACCATAAGTCTCCTTCCTATAAGGGAACACATCCCAAGCACACTACCATTATTCTGCCAGTTCATGACGGATCTGGTCAACGATATATTTAGTAGAGCTTGTGCATGCTGCTAGAGCTTGAACCCACCAACCAAGAAAGAAGAGATGTATTCAAGCTGTGTTTGCAGATCTCTGCTAAATTTCAAGATCTTACGAATGCTATCATCTTCCGAGCCCACTTACAATATAACAATGTCCACAGTCCCAGCATGGTAACGATGACCTAGCCGATGTATCTTATTGATTCAATATCACCACTAGTCTTGTAAGGGAAATAACTCGGGAGGCGTTTTGGCTCATAAAGTATGGTGACAAAGACTAGCAAGAGGACCCGACTGGCTATGTCTAATTTGCGGGGAGTGGGGGCGCAGCAATCCTCCAGATATCCAGCTGTTCAGCAGAGAAAATCAAGGAGACGGGTATGGAGGATGGCCTAATGACGTTTAGGCTGCGGAAGATCGACGTCTAGGTAGAGGCGGTGCTAGGCCTAAAAGGAAATCTTCATGGCCAAGACCTTTTTCCGCCCCATCAACTCTTCGTGCTAGAGGGAGAAATTGCTCAGCCCGAACAGCGACTGCAGCCTATGCATGGATGGTGCTTTCTCGGTCTGAAGTTATACCCCTAAAGTTATACCTCGTAGATTTCAGGCTCCATGCACGTGCCTCACCGCAACCCTTGTACTTTCCGGTGTCGCAGTTGGCTTTACTTTATGAGGAAAAAAGCCTTCTGGGTCAGTGACGACAATGGCTGGACAAGTGAAAAGCATGGCTTAGCAGCTTCACGGACATAGAGGACGCTCATTTCGTTAGGCTAGCAAGAAATTCAAACTGTGTATATAATAGATGTCGGCCGGCTCCTCACAAAAGAATCATCAACACAATATCTGCTCCTAACACTTAATCTTATAAAGGACGTCTATTGCTTTCATTACTATGGTCAATTGCTACTCTGCCTTAGCCACTTTCGCGGTTGCCGCTGCGGCAACACCGCTTTCTACACGAGCCGATAGTAACCAGACATCGGACAAAACCTTCAAAGACATTGCCCCTTCCGCCGAGCTGAAGTACGTCCCTTGCTACAAGAACTTCACGTGCGCGAACCTTGAAGTCCCGCTCGACTACGAAAATAAGGAGGCTGGCACCACAAACATCGCCTTTTTAAAATGGAGTTCCCCGAAACAACCTGCGATGGGGGACATCATCTTCAACCCCGGTGGCCCAGGAGACTCTGGTGTTCAATTCGTATCCGATCTGACTGATCTGCTCATCCCCCTCCTCGGTGACTCCTACAACATCGTGGGCATGGACCCTCGGGGCGTGAACAACAGCGGACCGAGTCTAGACTGCTTTCCTGGGCAACCCGCAACCCGCGATTTCTATAGCAGCCAGGCAGCGCTGGTCGATCCTCGTAGTGAAGCGTCTCTCAGGACCTACTATGAGTATTCTGGGACATTCGGAACGTGGTGCAATCAGAATCTCAATGATACGGCAAACTACGCTAACACGCCGGCTACTGCTCGCGACATGTTGCATTACTTTGAGCTGCTTGCAGAATGCGACGGAAAGCCACGTGAGGAGGCATTGGTTAACTTCTACGGATCGTCATATGGATCAGCCTTAGGAACAACTTTTGCGTCGCTATACCCAGAACGCGTCGGGCGCTTTCTCATCGATGCCGTTCTTGACGTCGAAGACTATTATTACGGAAACTGGTCTCAGAACTTGCTCCAGGCAGACGAATCAGTAGAGGGCTTCTTCAAGCTCTGTGCCGAAGCCAAGGAGGAGTGTGCCCTGTACAAGAATGGATCCACGGCCGAGGACATCAAAAAGCGCGTAGATAAGGTCCTGAAGAATCTCGAGGAAGACCCTGTCCCAGTTAGCGATCCATACTTTGTTCAATTTCCGACAGTATTCGAGCACTACGATCTACGTGGACAGATCATGTTGTCAATGTATAATCCTCCTGCCAAGTTCAAAATTCTCGCTCTCAGCATTGCCGGCCTCGAAAACAGAAATGGATCATATGCAGCTTCTTTGAGTGGCAAAGGAATTATGCCAAAAGCTGAATGCGATGGCACGAGTGAAGAACACGAAACCATTCAACCGAAGCTCGTCATCGCCTGCAACGACAACGATTCAGGCAAGAACATGACTCGAAATCAAGTTGAGGATCTCTTTAAGTATCAAGAGAGCTTGAGTGGCTACTTTGGTGAACTTTGGGCATCCGTCATTTTGCCTCAGTGCCGCAATCTTAAGTTCTCCCCTCCGAAGAGCCAAGTCTTCCCAGGTAAGTTTCCCCTCTTCATCGTGGTGACATGGATATGACATCCTGCCAACCAGCAGCATTCCATGTTATTCCTCCACATTGCTGACCCATTGTAGGCTTCAAGAAAACCAAGACCAAGACTCCAATTCTTTTCGCCGACAACACCATTGATCCCGTCACATCAAGCTATGATAAGATGGCCGCATTCTACGAGGGTGCCGTCGTCCTCAAGCAGAAAGCTATCGGAGTAAGTGGAGACTCTTCACCATATTTGCGCAGATACTAACGAAGTGACTAGCACGGTCTTGTGGTCACGACCTCGAACTGCACCTCCAGCTATGTGCAGAATTACTTCAAAACAGGCGAGCTCCCTCCAAAGGACACTATTTGCGACACAGACTTTAAGCCATTTGCTGCGACTCCTGCTTCATAATGTTGCATATTTTGTCCACAAGGGCCCCTTCAGTGTTTGCTACGATACGTTCGAAAGAACCTAAGGGGGTCTGATTGTGATGAGTATCTAAGCGATGGCGTTATGGCAATTTCTGTGTATATTTAGGTCTACTCTTTCCTCTCCTTTTGTATGTAGATCATCCTGTACAATAGCACAACGGCATATATTTATACGATACACCATGCAACCGTTGGACCTCGTATGTCTTCAAATCATCCTTGACGATCATTATTTGCTAGATTTCCCACACGCTCTACTCAAACAGGTTACCACGGATATTCCTTAGGGGTAGGGAAGTAAAACTACATGAGTAATTTACAATTTAGTCCTGTCCACACACTTCACGACAAAACCCAATCTAGGAAAATGAATCCTTATATCTAACTCTCCCTCCTCCAGCGGTTTGATAACCACTTCTTCCACGCCGAGTTTGACCAATGTACCGATTGTCGGATCATCTCTCCCCGTATCATCTGGTGCAATGCTAACTACCACATTCGGGTTGAGTCCTCTTTCTTTATCCAAAGTGGGATGTTGCTCCACAGCTGCAGGAACGAGGCACCCATCATCCGGTACTAATGTCGCTGAACGAAGCACTTCTTTCCATTCGGGAGTATCGCCGTCTACTATTGCTTCTAGATGGGGAAGTTTGGCAAGGAATTCTTCGAAGCGATGGAACCACGACCACAGCCCAGGAAATCTGCTTTCATTGAATACAGAGTCCGTGATGGGAGTCTGGGTATCTGCTGCTCCACCACCGGTGAGGTTGTACAGGCCTTTGCCGGCGGAGATGTCGAGACCCCATCGTAGCTGATAGTATAAACTGATGTCTGCTAGGCTTGGCTGCTTCGTGCCTAGCGCCCAAGTACTGCTCTTGAAGGTGGGTTCTAAGAGGGACAGATGCAGATCTAGGTTGGACAGATTTATGGGAATTTTCTTGCCTAGCTTTTCGGGGTCGAGTTTATGGCCTATGAGTTGAGAGCGGTCTGTGCCGAACGAGCTTCTCCAGACGCTAGGTGGGATCAATCCTGTTGTCGTTCGGAAGAATGGTCTCTATCAAACTATCAGCCCTCTCACCCTCTCTAGGCCTAGACCTCGAAACTTGTTCACATTAGGTAGAAAAAAGAGAGGAATATTACTCACATCAGTCCAGAAACTCGCAAAACCCCTCGCAACACCTTTATACACCCACTCCCCCATTCCCTGGCACTCCGGATACACGGTTCCCCATCCTGCCGAAGAAGGAAAGTAATGTTCCAAAGCTTCTATGATGATGGATGTATCGCAGTAGATGTCACGGCCGATTGCTAGGACGGGAATTTTGCGGTAGCGGAGGCCGAAGGTGGAGACTAGGAGGGGACGCGGAAGCATGGAAGGGACAGGAATGTACGCTAGGGACGTCAGACAGTAGGCCTTTCAAGTTGAACGGGTATGAAGTTGGGATGTAATCACGCAGAAGGTCCGGTCAGATGAGGAAAATGTGCTTGGTCGGAAGCCGGAGATGTGAACAATAGAAAGTATCATACAAAAAGGAACTTTCTTCAACCTCAGGACCAGCCTGACTTTGTTGGTGAACGGACTGGCTGTGTACATATCAGCACGGTCACATTATAGCATTGGATTGCACTTGAGAGCGTACAGTCATACCCGAAGAGGATAACGGGAGGTTGAGTAGAAGGCGGCATGATTTCTCAATTCAATGGGGGAAAATGAAGGTTACAAATGGTGCAGAAGCTTGCATGGTAGTTGGAATGGCAAAAGGCAAAGTTCAAGATACAAGAGCTTCCCTTACCCCGCCTGCCCAGGTGTAAGCAATAAGCGAATTGCATCCGAACCAACGCTACCGATTCCAGCCGAGGCTCGATTGCTTTGGCATAGCAATGGTTTTGACTAAAGCCATCAGATTCTGTAGGACCACTGAGATGGTGCATATGCTGACGGGCTGACGGCTCAACATGCACTGCTAATGACGCCCTTTTCATGCAGACAATGGCAACAGTCCCTTGGCAAGGCTAAGTAGAGTTGTAAATGCTCAAATGGTATATCGACTCATATCTGTTCATACCGTAAGATCCATATACGCCTGGCGCCAGAACCCTTTCCGCCTATAATAGAGGCAGTGCTTTTTCTCAAGGCCGTCATCATCAGGTGAGAGGAGAGTTCTTCGGACCTCTATAATGTGGTCCGATGACACCCTCCAACGAGCCTGTCCCTTACTCATCAACATCCATCTCCTCAACTCCACCTCCAACCTTCATCCTCAACTTCCTCTTGGCCTTTGTCTTAGGTAGCTCTTCCTCCAGGTCACTGGCATCCTCCTCCAACTCGGCCCTCCTCCTCTCCACCCTCTCCTTGACCTTCTCCACATCCACCTCCTCCATCGCATTGGTCGGCATCGTCTCCCACCGCTCGCCCGGGGGCAGCAAATGCTGGTTCTCCTCAACCAGCTTCCGGTCGGCGGCTCGTTGCCTCTCCTTATTGCCCTTCATCCTAGCCTTGTAGAATGCGCGCTCACGGCGCGCGCGAATTTCAGATATACGAGACATAGCCTTGAGGGTAGTCTGGACAAGCTCGCGGTTGTAGCGCACAGGAACGTTGCGGCGGGCAGCAAATTGCAGGGTCGAGTCGACGGTGAGTTCTTTGCCGTGGGCACGGCGGAACGATTTAGTCCAGGCGAGCTTGCGCGGGTTGCGCTTCATTTTGAAGTTCTTGTGGCATTTTGATTTGCAAAAACGAAAGGCGCGGGCATCCTAGAGGATAATGTCAGTCACAAAACCGGAATGGCGGAGAATTGGGAAGCGTACATTGCGAACGAAAGTTATGCCCTTGGACGGATATACAGGCGCCGAGCAAAAATAGCACGTCTCAATCCTCATGATGTTCTCGTACCGCCGGCGGTGGGTGGTGGAGTTGGAGGTGGCAGTATCCCATCGAAGCGGTAGCCCACCGTCCAGATATTTTTCCAGATGCCAAGAGTTCGCCCCACGGATTTCCGCCGCTCCGATTGGCTCACGCCGGCCAACCTCGACTTTTCTCCGCGAGGTCGTCGCCATCATTCATAGCGTCTGACCAGCTCATGTCGATTCCTGTCCCAGCATCTCAAACACCACCAACCTCGACACCTCAAGCCGCACAGCCACCGGCGGAGAAATCGAAAATGTCAGCCTGGGTGTGGGTGGCAGGCCTCGGCGCGACCGCTTTCTTCGTATGACCCCTACATGCCAACGACTGCATTGCAGCACGAACAAACAGCTGATGGATTGAACAGGGTCGCGCAGCTCTCGTCGCCCTACGGCGCTCAGGAGGGGGGGCCGGCGCATTGGGTAGAGGATTTTACAAAGGCGGCTTCGAGCCGAAGATGACGCGGAAAGAGGCATCCCTCATCCTCGAGATGCCGTACGTGCCATCCAATGTCATATTGCGTCGCAAAAGTTTGCTCACACTGAACAGGGAGCGTGGAGTGACGCGAGAACTCCTCCGGAAGAAGCACCGCCAGCTAATGCTGCTCAATCACCCCGATCGCGGAGGCAGTCCATACCTAGCCACCAAGGTCAATGAAGCAAAGGAGTTGTTAGAAAAGGAGGTTAAATAAAGCAATGTTCGTGGCATGACGATCGCATCATACACAGGTGTATAAAGAATTGTATATTATAGGGAATGTTCTGCTGCATCCAGCATGGCGTTGGTATTTGATTACGAAGGAGGAGGCATGCATGCTTTTTTGACATATAGGAGGAATATCACCACTCGTATCGGAAAGTGGGAAAGCAGTAGATCGCGACCACCGTTCTGGTCGTCCTTGTTCAATACCACTAATATCCAATCTATGACCGCGACCTAATGCGCCGCGTCACTTATCAAAGTGTTAGGAATGGGAAGAAAGTCATATCTGAAGAGCTGTATGTATATGTGATGTATGCACCTACACTATTACCGCGCGGTGGCGGATCTTCTGTAATAGTACATAATCCGACTCATCTCCTTCCATGGGTACTCTATGATACAATACACATGCGCTTCTGATATAGCGCGCTCCTTGGTGAGTGGAAAGAGTGCTCGCGCCGCCTAATGCAAACAAAAGAAGTTCAACCCAACTTGCCCTATACATGCGAGGCGCCAGAATCTAAACATATACTCCTCTTTCAACCTACAATCTTACCGCCTTGCTTCATCATTCATATTTTTGAATGCCGGTGCGGGCGGCACCACCGGTCCTTTCACTCCGCTATCTCCATTGGGCTCGATGAGTCCAGGTACTTTGCCATTCTCGCCGCTGAAGTACTTGTGGAACTCAGCCGGGTCTTCGAATGGCCGGGGTCCAAGTAACCGGATCATGTCTTCCCGGCCAAGCATCTCCTTTTTCAACAGCTCCTCTGCTACTAGTCCAACTTCATGCTTCTTCTCTGTGAGTAGGTCCTTGCATTGTTTGTAGGCCTCGTCGACTATGCGCTTAACCTCAATGTCGATGTTCTTGGCTGTCTCCTCTGAGAAGGGCTTCTGGATTTGGTTCTGCTGGTCGTCTTCGTAGTAGATGTAGCCAATCTTCTCAGTCATTCCCCACTTGGTGACCATAGCGGTGGCCATCTGTGTGACCTTTCTGAAGTCGTCCGAGGCGCCAGACGTAACTGTGTCAAAGTGTAGCTCCTCCGATACACGCCCGCCGAGCGTCATGGCCATGCGATCCATCAACTGGCGAACATTCATGAGGTATGTGTCACCAGCAGGCAGGTACTGGGCGTATCCAAGCGCACCTTGCCCACGGGGAATGATGGACACTTTCAACAGGGGATCAGCATACTTGAAATACCAACCGCAAATGGCGTGGCCGGCTTCATGGTATGCGACTGTCTTCTTCTCCTCGGGCTTGAGGACTAGGGACTTCTTCTCTAAGCCACCGATGACTCTTTCGATAGCTTGTTCGAAGTGCACCATAGTCACTGTTTCGGCGCCGTGACGGGCAGCTATCATGGTCAGCAAATGCTCATAGAAGACGAAGTGATCACTTACCAATCAGAGCGGCCTCGTTGACACAATTGGCAATATCGGCGCCCGAGAAGCCAGGGGTCAGGGCAGCCAAGCGACCCTTTAAGAAGTCTATGTCTTCATTGGTCACAATCTTTTTCAAATGGACGACGAAAATCTGCGATCGGCCTTCCATGGTCGGTCGGTCAATGTTGATGTGCCTGTCAAAACGGCCAGGACGCATTAGAGCCTTGTCCAGAACGTCGGCTCTGTTGGTACCCGCGAGCACGACGACCTGCTCAGTAGTGTTGAAGCCATCCATCTCAGTAAGGATCTGGTTCAACGTAGCCTCACGCTCATCGTTCCCGCCGCCGTAATTCTGCTTCGATCTTGACCTTCCAATGGCATCGATTTCATCGATAAAGATTATACACGGAGTGTTCTTGCGGGCATTGGCAAACAGGTCGCGAACACGAGACGCACCGACACCGACGAACATCTCAACGAACTCGGAACCGCTCACGCTGAAGAAAGGAACACCAGACTCTCCCGCAGTGGCCTTGGCAAGGAGGGTCTTACCAGTACCAGGGGGACCAGACAGAATCGCACCGCGTGGGATCTTAGCGCCCAACTTTTGGAAGCGGCCAGGCTCTTTGAGGAACGCTACGAATTCCATGATTTCCTGCTTGGCTTCGTCCATCCCGGCCACATCGGAGAATTTGACCTTGATGTCTGTTTCATGGTTGAACCGCTTCGCACGGCTTCTGCCCATACCGAAGATACCGCTGTTGCCGCCACTGCCACCACCAGCACGCCTGGTGAAGTAGAACAGCGCCCCAAGTAGTATGATCGTGGGTCCGAAAGAGAGGAAGGTACCAAACCAAGAGATTTCGTTGGCATAAGCGACTGGTATCCGCTCGGTGCTGGGGATGTTCAATTCATATTGTGCCTCGTCCATTTTCCTTTCGAAGGCCTCGACAGAGCCGATTGTGAAGAAGTAGTGGAAGTTTTGGCTTGCTGCTGGCGAGTCTGGATACATGGATGCGACAGCCTCGCGGTGGAGATGCACCTTGGCCTTGTTGCCGTTTAGAATGACGATCTTCTCCACCAAACCTTTGTCCAAGAAGGTCGTCCTGAACTCTTGCCATGTTATCTCCTTGCTATTCTCGACCGGCACGAACATGCGGTATGTGATAAAGGCGAGGAAAGCCGTAGTCAACGTTGTGCTCCAGTCCATCGTTCTGTCAAACCTGGGTGGCCCTCCTCCTTCGCCCTTCTGCTGCTTCCCTTGTGGGCCCGGATCATGAGCCCCGGATTTTTGTTGAGGTTCTTCGCTTTTGAAATGCTGCTGTTCGGCGGCTTTGCGTGCCATCTTTGTCGTCATGCGCGAGATCTTAGCTGCTGTGGCCAAATCTAGCTTCTCGCCTCTTGCGAGCTTGTCCATCTCTTCACGTAGCTCTGTAGGTATGCCGGTCTTCTTAATCTCGTCCATCGCCTCCCGGATTGCCTTCTTTTGCGACTTGGGCACGCCCATTGACACGAATGATACAAGCTCATCTAGCATCTTCTCTTCTTCTTTCGACAGCTTCGACGTCTGCGACTGCGAAGCTGCCTGCTGTGCGTCTACATTTTCCGGGGCAGGCTTCTCCTCCTTGCCTGGCTTATCCTTTGCTACCTCATCCTGCTTTTGGTTTTTCGGCTCTTCGGGGGGACCGGTGGCAAACAATCGTGCGCGCTGTTGCGCATATATACACTGTGGGACTGGTATGCGCCTTCGTACGGCGAATGGTGTCCTGGATGTGGCGTTGAAGTTAGGCCGTGAAAGTCTCGCGAGATGACCGGAACGGCGGAGGAGAGTGGACATGGCGGGTCGGGGAGCGGATGTGGAGAGAAGATTGAAAGATACTACACGCCGCTGCAGACTACCATGCGCAGACAAGCGAGAAGCGAGTGCAATGAAGCGAGGGGTGATGGCGAAAGCTTCGCTGTGATGAGAGTGGTGATGTCGATGTCGAGTGACTAGCCTTTCTTTTCTGCACGGACCGGTCGGCTAACTGGACGAATTCTGGCCGATTAACGCCACCGGGACCGCAACCTACTATGGTATGATACATGATGATGGAAAACGGGTGAGTAGTCTGATCAAGCTATTATTATTCACAGTCTGTCTACTGGACGAAGTGTCGTAGAATGCGTTTATCAAGTGCAATTCCTGCGACTCTTTGCTTCGACACATCTGCCTGCATGCCTGACAATCCAGACCCTCACGTACCGGAAGTGATATGAGCTTCAGCAATCAGGGTGTGGAAATAAGACATTGACCGAATCATCGAAGCTGTGCTGAGATGGCTGGATGTAACAATTTTCTTTGGCAACATTCCACTATGGCGGTCCGCTTACTTTTTTTTTTTTTTTTTTTTTAGCTTCATAAGTCCCTTTACCCGTCGTCAGTGACAACTCAATTCCTACCATTGAAGTCTTGATCGTGATGTTCATGTCAAGCTGGATGCCTGCTGTGCTGCTGGTGGCTTCTACCATGACGAGCCAATCCGATTTGAACACCACGTATCTTACAGCCACAGCTCTAGTGACCAAGGATAACGCCTCCGCATTCGAATGCTGGCGGCTTACTGAGCCCTTTCGCCGCTCTTCGGTCCCTGGAATTAGTGGAGCCCAGGTCGCGACCATTAGCAACAATACGAACTTCGCTTACACCATACTACCTCCGCGATACGATGGCGGAATTCATACAGCGCCTGCGCCACAGTAAGCGATACATCCCTTCATATCTGATTCCCTATCTGGTCGAGGCTGACCGGTGTAGACTTGTCCACTTTCTTTCTGGCGTTGCTCATCTAACCCTGCCTCAAAATGATTCTGTTGATGCCTGGATTCTTGGAGGAATTGGGGGCTTATTGTTTGCTGCAGATACGACAGGAAGCGGACATATTACCCGATATCCCAGCGACCAAGAGACGGTGGCTATTGCAGCGCCGTTTGCAGAAGGCAAGATTCCAGAACACGTTGTCCTGCAGGAAGGGCCATGCATTGGGAGACAGACATTTGTTTAAGTGCATGTGTATGGCTTAGCAGGAAAACCGATGACGAAGGCGCCGATGTCATCCTACAATCACTGTATGTTAATGGATAATTTGACGCCAATTGAAGAAGCATATCTTGAAGTTGAAATACAGCCGATACACAGTCCGTGTGCCAATCAACAGTGATGATCGCGCCAAGGGTCGCCTGATACGGTGGATTCCATCATCCTACGCGTCACAGCTTGACGCTCACCGGAAGCTGGGGCTGTGCCACGACTCCGCTCCGCATTCCTCACCTTGCACACCTCCTTCTGTATTCTCATGCCTTGGACACCACGGCAACAGTCATAAAAGCAACCATATTTCCACTCCGTTGATCGGATCGCTCCAACTAACTGTGTCTCATCTTTTACTTTGACAGCGCAGCTTTCTTGTATTTAAAATGGGTCGATGGGCTGATCAAGAATCAGTAAGTAGTCACACGAGTAGGCAACACTGAAGTACTGCTAATCACGATCTCTCTAGGACGCTGCGCGTCTACCTGAAGGCTTTGAGCGTGTAGGCTATGATGCTGACTCGCAAACCTACACCTTCAGTGATGGTCGCGGCGGTCTTTACGAGTCTGAGCCAGGTAACCGCTATGGCAGCCTCCACCCCGTCGGCCAGCGCCCCTCACGCTCCCCCGCCGAAGTCGAAGCGCACAATCAAACGCTCAAGAAGAGCAACCGCGAGTCCGTCAAGATGATGCTCCCGTTCGCACTCCTCGTCCTTGTCTTCCTCCTGCTTCTGTTCAAATATCTCGGTGGCGGATCGGCTGATGGAGAGGTCCCGCAGATTTACTGTGCTGAAGGCGCTCGTGCGATTCAAGTCAAAAAGGGAGACACGTGCTATGAAATCGGAAAAGCAAATGGTGTGGGTGTAAATGAGTTGTTGGGGATGAAAGGGAATGAGGGATTAAACTGCGATGGGCTGCAGGTCGGGCAGAAGCTGTGCGTGCCCGAATAGCCATTTGGAATTCTTCGTATATGATACCACTTGTGATTTGCTATGGACATGTTATGCTTGCGACAGGGAAAGCTAGGCACTTTCATGGTTAGATTGGATAGTAAAAGGATCATGGCAGACGATAGGTCAGAATATACCGCGCGCTACGGTGCGGATGGGATGTCTTCCTTTTTGAAATGAAGTAGCTATACATGCGAATCCAGACTATCCTATTTACAAAAACTACTTCTTCAATGGTACCCATTAGACCTAATCTCGTGTTGCTGAGCAATTCCACACCTGTAAAGCGGACGACCGCGGGTCTTGGCACACGTGCCTCGCCCGGACTATTCCCGATACAGCGGCGCATAGGGCTGGATTTGTTCCAAGCTTTGCAAACCCGCGACATGTCCTGACGAAGCTTCAACAACCTCACTACCATCCCCACGCCTCTCCACACACCCGATCGACCTCCGACCGACCTCTCCTCCACAATGGCTGGTGGTTCAGAATCCAATGGCGCCCGCCACAAAGTGACGTACGACCCCTCGATGCACTCCCTCCCTTCCACTCCACCGATACACCTCGGCTTCATCAATTGAGGGCATAGTAAGAGCATGATTGCTGACAATTGCTATCAGATGGCATATCGGCGGCTGGGGCAACCCCTACGAAGGCGGTGGCCAGCCCGGAAAAGGCCTCACCACGTACGCAATGAGCTCCAACCGTCAGCGCCCGTTCGTCGGCTTCTTCACAAAGGGTGTATGGAACACCGCACGGAGGGCGAAGAACCAGATTCTCTACGTGGTGCCACCCTTTATTGTGGCTTACAGCGTTATGCAGTGGGCGATTGAGAAGTGAGTGGTTCTGCTTTTGAGACGGAGGACCGGTATGCTTTGTTTTGCACGATCAAGGCTAATTGTGGGACAGGAACGAGTACTACAACTCTAAGCAGGGCCGTGCTGAGTTTGCCGATGAGGAATAGAGATGGAAAGGGAGCGAGGGATGTGGAGAGTGTATGAGTAGGAATCATAGATCCGACTGGACCCTGCACCAACCAATGTCCACGGATTGCATCGACCCTGCGCCGGCTTTCCTTCCGACCTTTTACTATAGACCACTGCATCCGTGTATACAATCCATGTCGTCAATATTCAGCTTGCGTGCTGTGTTCTACCTTGACCCCGAATTTTGTCGCATTCAATTCACCATTGACAGCGTTCAGCCATGTCAGAGACCATGACTGTACCATGCATTTTAGCATCCTTTGCAGAACGGTGTTGTTCTACGAATACTACGAGTCATCAGTGATCTTGTCAGCCATCCGGGAGATCTACAGTGCGGTACAATGCATATGGCTCCTCCAATGCGGGGTTTGGGGAAGCTGCTCCTCAGCACTGCAGCGTCACGCTACGCCGTGCTTATGAGAGCTCACGGCAGGCTATCGCCATGATTCAATCTCCCTTGCTCAATTCCTAAAACTTTAATAGTGTTTTCAAGATATAATTCTGACTTATTCGACCTATATACACCCTCGAACAATAAATCCACAATGCCCTCACCCCGACTCCAAGGAAAAGTTGCCCTTATAACGGGCGGCGGCTCAGGCTTCGGCGCCGGCATCGTCCAAAAATTCGTCGAGGAAGGCTGCCTCGTCACAATCTGGGACATCAATCCCCAACCCGCAAACACCCTCTCCTCTAACGTCCTCCCAAAATCCACAACCTCCGTCTTCATAGGCGACGTCTCCAACCTCTCCGACTGGCACTCGGCCCTGCAACACACCCTCTCCACCTTTGGCCACCTCGACATCGTCATCAACAACGCGGGCGTCGTGCACGTCGCGCGGCCGAGCGAGGAGGTCGAGGAGGAAGAGGTGGACCGCATGTGGAGGGTCAACGTGAAGCCGTTGTATCACAGCGCGAAAGTTATCATTCCGTATTTCAGGGAAAGGGGAGCAGGAGGCGTGGTTGTCAATTTGAGCAGTATTTCTGCGCCGAGACCCAGGCCGAGGGTAGTTTGGTATGCGGCTAGTAAGGGGGCGGTTACTGCTGTATGTCTCGTCTGTGAGGAGCGTGGTCACTTAGTCCCTCTCACATATTCCATTCTTCTTTGAAAGCCCGACGACAAATTTGCCGTGTGAGCTGAGCATTTCGACAGGCAACCCGCGGTCTAGCAGCCGAATACGCAAAGGATAAGATACGATACAACTGCATCCAGCCTGTCCTGGGTGAAACAGCAATGTAAGGGACCCTCTGATTCCATTGTATTCTCCTATCCTTCTTGTCTCTCCCCCCCCTCCTTTTCAGTCATCATAAATCCAGCCCTCCTATCCTGGTCCATCATTTCTACATTTTTAAAAAAAGCACCCATTGAAATACCATGTCTCAGGGTCGCCCCCGTCCTAGGCGGCACCGACACCCCGCAAGGCCGCGCCGTCCCGCTCGCAGGTATACCGCTGGGTAGAATAAGTACGCCGAGGGACATTGCGAATGCGGCGTGCTTTTTGGCGAGCGACGAGGCGGAGTTTCTGACTGTAAGTCTAAGCATGCTGGATAAACTTTTTCAGATGATGGGGGCTAATGGTGGCGTGTAGGGTGTTTGTCTTGATGTCGATGGGGGGAGGAGTTTAATGTGAGGCTAAAATAATTTAGTATGGACCATATAGACATAGTAGGTCTCTAGAGACGAAGACTAGGCTAAAGAAAGTTGTCTCGAGAGTTGAATTGTGTTCAAATGTTTTTGTTTGGGACCTAGGTCACCCACCCACCCTTCCTTTCCCTCCCTTCCCCTCCCTCCCTCCCGCCATTCACACCGCCATAAGGATAAATAAAGGATAATAAAAAAAAAGAAGCAAAAAGAACCTGCGCTCGCATTGGAACACTCAGGGAGAAAATCGGCATTACCTGATTTATCTATTCAGAGGAGGGGGGAAGATTTACGCAGCAGATTCACCTCTCGCTATGACCCCCGGAATCGAACTCACGTCCTCGCATTGCCGGCATCGATGGTCGGTGAAATCTTAGGCCCCATTACCGGCACAGCTAGTGAGTGATTCATGCTGGTTTGATAAAATTATACGGTATTTATAGGGCAAATTTAGGTCGGGTCGGTATCAGCGAAGACCGGAAGGAATGATAGTGAGTGTGCTGGTGTTATGTTTACGAACGGTATTTATTATGGTGGTTGTGCCGAGCGACCGCAATTCATTCACTACACCGGGGTGGGCTCGAGATCTGGAAGGGCAGGCTATGAGCGCCTTAGGATAGGCTTCGGCTATGCATGGCTGTATCTCACTGTAGTGGTAATCCAAGCTGATTTCAACTTTATATGTCGCTGCCGCCTGCCGTGACGTATCATTATAATCATATGCGTGAGCAATCTATCTACGTATTGGAGGTCGACATATCTCTTGGGACGAAACCAACGTGAACGGCGCATCTCATATTCCCTCCTTCTTGTTTAGCTCCACGCCCCTTTGAATAAGGGACTCCAGCCACCCATGAAACTCTTCCCTCATCTCAATCGGAATAACATGGCCCTGCCCCTTTATAAACCTCTTTTCTACCTCGCCCTCTTCCCACACATCCGCCTCCTCCTCAATCCCCAACCAGTTCTCCTTCCCGGTCTTGCCCTCGCCCTTCTCCAACCCCCTCCAAAGCACGACTCCATGCGGAAATGTAATCATTCGATCCTGCGTCCCGTGCATAACCATAATTCTCCTCTTGCCTACCGTCGTGGCAATCCTCTGCAGGTCTGCAGGGCTTTTGTAGTGCCATCCTGCGGCAATAGCTTGGAGAATGAACATCTTCTTTTGGAAATACGTTGGATGGGTGCGTTTCCAGTGTTCGCCTGCTGCGAAGCGGTCCCCGTTGGTGGGGAAGGGCTTGACTACATGCTCGAGAGTGTCGGGCTCGGAGAGCCAGGATTGGGTATAGAGGTTCTGTTTTACGCCTTCGATCTGGACGTCTATAGATTTGGGGAGGAAGAGATTTACACGGTTGCGGAGGTTTTCGAGGAATCCCTGTAGTGTGTAAGATATGGGCACATAGAATTGGTCTTCTCGAACGTGAGATGTGAAGGTGGAAATAGTGAAGAATGACTGTGTGTAATTTCACAAGCAAAGACTTGTGCTCGCATTCTTGTAAAATAACATGAGGAAATATTGAGTAGATCGATTGCACTTACACTTGTTCTAAACAATCCTGCGCCAGTTGACAGAAGCGACAGAGTGCATATCCGCTCGGGTATCAGCATGGCCTGGAATCTTTGTCAGTAGGCTGTACAGCCACGACAAAGAACATGTTGACTATTTCCGTCGTCTACGATGCCATTACCGGCGTCGCCAAGGGCGGGTCGTATAGAGGGTGGAGCGGAGAGGTAGCCAAGTGGTGAGATTGCAGGGGTGCACTTGGCGAGTTCTCGAAGTGTTTCGATGCCTTCGCATGCTGCTTCACAAAGCCTCAGGTTGTTTGACCGGAAGGCTGCTCATCCGATCCGCTGACCAAGCGTGGTCGAAGATGAAGCATTGCGGATCGGAGATTTCCTGGGGACAGGACAAGACAGTGAAGCAGATATCACGGAACTCACCACTTCCTGCGCAATCATGCCGCCCATGCTAATGCCGATAATGTGCAGTTTACGCTTGCCGGTCCAGCCCAAGTGGTCGATTACTTCGATCACATCCTTGGCCATCTCCGAGGTGGAGTACCGGAAGAAGAGCTTATCTGATTCGCCGACTCCACGGTTGTCGAAGACCAGCGACGAGTATTTGTCGCCGTGCGTGTGGCCAAAGTCTTTGGTCTGGCGCTGCCATTGATATTTCATGCCGCCGAGACCCATGATCCACTACATTCTGTCAGCAACGGACCGGGCCTTGATGCGGTCCAGCAGAAAAGCAAAAAGGCAGATAGGCATATTGCGGCACGCCCGGAGGCACGGAAAGGACATTTTGGAAAGAGCGTGGGGCCATGCGCGGAGACGGCGTAGTGAGACGAAAGAAAGCAACGGGCTGAGACGGCCAGTGCGACTGAAACGAAACAACGGTATAGAGAAGAGAGTGATTGGTGGGATGTGCTCGACGGTTGCAAATCACGCCCAAGCTTCCAGACATGCAATGACAAATATTGCCGTTGGATGTGCCATTTTTTCAGGACGGCAGCATGCAGATGGCTAAATATGGAAAGGAGACAACCTACCACGAGAGGAAGATCTCCATGGCCGTGGACCTCATATGCAATATTTAGAGGCCCGCCTCTGTCTTTGGCAACGGCAATCTGGCCCTGTTTCTCGGGCTCGAGCTTCCAGATGGTGTGGGGATATTCTGGATGCTTGAGCAGCTCATCGGCCGTCATGGGCGGGGCGGTGTCCGCCATGGTGAGCCCGGAGAGTAGCGGGCCCGTCGGCTTCGAGTGCTGCGGGCCCGTGGAATAGGGCGCGGACTGTATAGATGCTGTGGCACAGCGGAGGAGCACAAGTAGAGGAGCTGGCAGAGGCTCTCACAGCATGTAGGTGTTGCAGGCGTGGCTTAGCGTTCAGTAGGCGATGCGACGAGATATAGTTAGCCACAGCGGCGCCGCACCCTGGCACCGTCCGCGCGGGCGGTCCCCGGCGGCCGGGCAGGTAGGTGCCATGTACGACGGCATGTAGAGAGGCACGACGCAATAAGCCACGGCCCGCACAGCTATTTTTGCGTTTTTGCGGGAGCAGCATCGCACGGCGCTTACACAGTAGCCGGCCGGGGCGGCGATGCTGGCGTACATATAGCGGGCAGCGCGGAGGTTGTGCGGGCGTGATGGGAAGGTGCTGCGTGCATCGTGCCTGACGTTTGCCAAACCCGCTAACTAACTTGCCGGCAGCAGCGTGACTCGCCCACTTTTAGCATCTCTTACGAAGCACCTCAGGCTTGGACTCTTGCGGCGCGTCGGATCGCTCGGACGACTGCGGACGCTCCAGTTTTGCCGTCGCCGACTGCCTCTGCCCAACCTGCCATACCGAATTCCCCGCTCGCCGTTCCCTCAGCGCTGACTGTGCCATTGGTCGACTCAGCACTACCTGCATCTCGCGCGCTGCTGCTCCTACTTAGCCTTTCGCCGTGAGCGCTCCCGCCAGAGGCCGCCAGCACTCAAACAAGCCTCTGTTGCTACTATTCGATAGTCGGCTACTTCTGCGACAGCCAGATTCAGGGCCCTGCTGCTGCTCGAGTTGGCACCGTTTCAGGTCGCCTAGCCTTGGACCCCTCCTCACTGCGGCATTCTTTATCACAAAACACCGTCCCTCCTCGTGCGTACCGCAATTGACACACAAACATATTGTCCGATCCCTACTCTTGCCCTTCGCCATGGACGCCTCGAGCGCGGCCTTCTTCGGCCAGGGCCCGCCGCTTATGAACCAACCCCCGCGCATCTTCGGAAATCTCAATGCAAATGGTTCACCTGTTCCCGCCGCCCTCCCCGGTCCCATCTTCAGCCAGGATGACTACGATGACGGCCACGACCAAGGAGACCCGAAGCGACGCCGGATCGCGAGGGTACGTGCTCCCGAGAGAGGAGGGCATAGCAATAGACCAGAGTGCTGACAGCTCTAGGCGTGCGACATGTGTCGCAAGAAGAAGATCAAGTGCGACGGCAAGATGCCCGCATGCACCCACTGCCAGAATTACAAGACCGAGTGCATATTCACCCAGGTGGAGAAGAAGCGCCAGCCGCCCAAAGGGTTCGTTCCGCACTTCCGCGGCTTCAGCCATGGCTAATCCGCAGTAGGGCCAAGTACATCGAGGGTCTCGAGAATCGTCTGGCCCGCATGGAGTCGCTGATGCGCCTCTCAGGCGTGCTTCCCGAGGACGACGACGGCAGCACCGACCTAGCCACGCTGGAAAGGCGCCTGGCCGACCGGGCGCGCCAGACGGGCGGCACACCAATGATGCACATATCAGAAGAACCAGTGGAAGCGACGCCATCGTCAGAAGAGAAGACCGAAAGGACACCCGCACAGCCAGGCCTGCCAAGCCCTAGGAGCGGCACCACCTCGCCAGAGCCGTCGCATGAGACGGCCGGAGCTGTCAAGGAGGAGGATGCGCTCGCCGAGATGATGTGCTCGTTAGTAACGAATAACTGCGGAGAGACTCGGTACATTGGTAAGAATAAATAGAAACGAATGTTGTAAGCAATATGCTTATGGACATAGGTTCATCCTCCGGATTCTCCATCTTCTCGCCAAAAGGTATACAATGGGTCAACGACAAGACTGGAGATGCCTCATTCCAGGACATGATCTCGACAGCTGCGATAGAAGATAACAAATGGATTGCATGGCGACCAGATGTGTTCCAAGACATCTTCAAGCGGCGAGTATACCGACAGCTTCCGCCCAAAGCCGAGGCCCTGTCGCTGCTCAAGGACTATTTTGAAAACTTCAACTGCATGTTTCCACTCTTCCACGAACCTACTTTCATGCATCTTGTGGACAAGCACTACTCAAAGGATCCCTACGAAGGCTCGGGATGGTGGGCTAGCTTGAACGTCTCACTCGCCTTTGCTCACCGCCTTCGTGTCATGAGCAATCTTGTACCGCAGGAGGAGGATGAAAAGGCGTGGCAGTATCTCAAGAACGCTATGAGCGTGCAAGTCGAGCTCACCATGCGCAACACGGACCTGCTCAGCGTGCAAGCCCTTCTTGGAATTGTAAGCTATCCCTCGCGTATCCGCGTCTTCACGTGACTAACTACGTTAGGGACTATTCTTGCTCGGCACACCCAACCCGCAACCCACCTACTTCTTCATAGCGGCTGCTATCCGACTATCGCATAGCATTGGACTACATAAAAAGGGCTCAGGATTCAACCTGAATGCGTCCGAAGTCGAACAGCGGAAGCGAGTCTTCTGGATTGCATACATGCTCGACAGAGACATTTGCTTGCGCTCTGGTCGTCCACCTATCCAGGATGACGATGATATGAATGTCGAGTTACCAAGCGAAGACCCTCCAGACAACATTGGCAACATTCCGCTCGCTGACGGCAAGCGCAAGATGAACTTGTTCCGCCTAATGTGCACCTTCTCCATCATCCAAAGCCACGTCTACAAGCGACTTTATTCAGTCAAGGCGACCAAACAGACCGATGGCGAACTGCTCAACACCATTGGTGAGCTAGACAAGGAGCTGGAAACATGGAAAGATGGCATCGCACTCGAATTTCGGCCCGAACACGATATTAAAGCCTCGCATACGCCGCTCATCCTCCAGGTCGCGGTCCTACATCTCGGATACTACAACTGCTTAACGACTATCCACCGAATGAGCGTACATCATGGGTACTGGACTAGCCGATTGTCCAACTTTGCCATCCAAGGACTGAACGCCCGGCCTTTGAACCCTCGAGTCTTCATGTCAGCGCAACTGTGCGTGCAGGCTGCCCGAGCGTCGATACATCTTTTGAAGTACATACCAAAAGGCGACCCCTCTTGCGTGTGGCTCATCATCTACTTCCCCGTTACCGCGCTGGTCACTCTCTTCGCCAATATTCTCCAAAACCCGCAAGACACCCGATCACGATCCGATCTCAAGTTGATGAAGCTCGTCGTAAACTTCCTCGGAATGCTTCAGAATGAACAGGGCAACGGCAGCGTCAAGCGTATGCTGAGCGTCTGTGCCGAGTTCGAGCGTATTGCTACTATCGTTCTCGAAAAGACAGAAAGAGAGCACGCATCGAGACGCAAGCGAAAGCAGGGCGATAGTGAGCAGGACGCTGAGATTGAGGCTACAGCAAATGAGATCCTGAATCCTAATCGCGGTCCTCAGTCACCGCCCCAGAACAGTGTAGGCACGCCGCAGAATCAAGCGGACACGATGATATTCAACCCAGATTTCCACGGTTTCAACGAAGTGAGTGCTTGTCTTATTCCGTTCTTGCTACATCTAACGTGTTTAGCCCTTCCCCTTCTCACCCAACTTCACCCACGCTTCCCTGCAAAACAATAACATGCCACAATACGGCTCGCCGTCGATGGCAGCGCAAATGCTCCAGCAAAGCGTGCCCATGAGTACCGGTGCCGAAATGAATGGCATGAACATGAATGCGATGACAATGGGCACCTTCGACCAAACCTTGAACAGCGTGCCGCAGGACTTGTGGAAGATGCCCATGACGCTTGAATGGGACTGGGCAGACATGACGGGCTATTCAGGCTACGAAGACGGCATCTCGATGAACGGTGTGCTGCCCGATTTTTCGCAGAATCAACACGGAACCAGCGGATTCAATGCGAACGCAATGAACGGTGGCAGGTAGTAATCAATAGCACGGGAGGATGCATTTCATTATTTGATTCTGGAGTTTGATTAGGGCATTCTCAGGCATCAAGGGCGAATGGACGATTCATCGCCAACTAATCGCAAATGTATATTGTAAAGTCCAAGGCTGGGCCTGGCGCGAAAACGGAGGCGCCGGTATATATCCAACGGATATGAGCATGTTTTACGATGTCACGGTCGGTTGGTATCTACTCTCAATGTTTGTATTGTCGTATCGCATAGTGTAGGATTTGTATGAAGCAATCAAAACTTTGACGGCAATACTCAGCCTGTGGATGCTTGCACTTCCGACTTGAGTGACGACGAAACCTTCATGCTGGGAGAATGCGCTTTGGCAGCTATGGAATTGGACTCATTCGATTTTTGAGTTAGAACAGATCTTCTTATTCGTCATGGCAGAGCAGCATACTTCGTCCTCTTTCGCGGAAAAATATGCACTCAGGATTCCGACCCCGACTAGCCAGTATCCATCGGATTCTAACGGCTTTCAGTCCGCTCGTCGAGGAGGAAGGAGCATCCGGATGAGATGTTCACAACCTGCATCAGACGTCATTAGCCGTAGCGCTCTCCGCCTTGACAATTTCTCCGAAGACGGGCATCACGTTTTCCAGGTTGTACTTCAGAATGTAGTCACCTAGCTCTCTAATGGGTTATTTCCCTTGTCACCCATCGACTAACAACGCACGTGAGGCTGCGCGACGATGGCGTTGCTGATATTTTGCCTGCTTGCTTTACTGGCGGCGGTACTTTGTGATGCCAAAGTACTTTGGTCGTCGGTGCCTGTCACTATTTACTCCAATATCATCAGAGAGGCGTACCTGCTCGGCAATGGAAGACTGGGAGGTATGGACTTGGCGATTTGAGTTGCTTGTATGCGCTGATGTGGATAGCAATGCCGTTTGGGTCGCCGGGCAATGACAGAATCGTCTTGAATGTAGATTCGCTTTGGTCTGGTGGGCCGTTTGGGGCTACTGTACGAAATCATTCTTGTCTACGCTTTCCGGATGTAATGGGATGCTGAATTGGGGATAGAACTACACGGGCGGTAATCCAAGCGAGTCAAAGGGCCAGTATCTTCCCGGAATCCGGGACTGGATATTTCAGAACACAACAGGGAGTATGTTAAGAGACTGGATCTCTTACTAGGCTGACGGATGCAGATGTGACACAGCTTCTGGGAAACGGAGATGATTACGGTAGTTATCAAGTATTAGGCAATTTGTCCGTGTCTTATAATGCTACCGTCAAGGCTGGCACGTATCGAAGAGAACTTGATCTTGAGTCCGGAATCCATACGACAGCATTTACTAGTGTCACTGGGAGTGAGTACATGACTGCAGTGTATTGCAGCTATCCTCATCAAGTTTGCGTGTATCAACTCAACTCAACTATGGCACTACCGGGACTATCGATCAGATTGGAAAATCAACTGGTAGACAAGAATCTCGCAAACGCGTCCTGCCATGATGGTTATGTTGCACTGAAAGGCATGACACAAGAGGGCCCTCCTGAGGGTATGAAATATGAGAGCGTAGCAAAGATAACAGGATCTCATAACATTTCCACGCTATGCGACAAGACTACGCCGGGAGTACTCGTCATTCCTGGAAGTTCGAAATTACAATCCATTACCATTGTCATTGGATCAGGGACCAACTACGATCAAACGAAGGGTGACGTAGCGCATAACTTCTCCTTCCGTGGTGAGGACCCGGCGAGCTATGTCCGTGATGTGACATCGAAAGCCGCATCCAGATCTCCAGACCAACTCAAACAGAGTCATCTCGAAGACTTTCAAAGTTTGTCAAATACGTTCAAGCTCGAAATACCGGATCCCAATGGATCGAAAGATGCTGAGACGTCAGTCCTTCTCGAAGGCTACAGTTCTTCCCATGGAGACCCTTACGTGGAAGCCTTACTATTTGAGTACTCTCGCTACCTCCTCATCTCTTCGTCGAGGGAAAATTCACTTCCTGCCAATCTCCAAGGACGCTGGAGTCCGGACTTATATGCTGCCTGGTCTGGCGACTATCATGCCAACATCAACCTCCAGATGAACTACTGGGCCGCTGAGCAGACCGGGCTCGGGGACATTCAAGAAGGTTTATGGCGATATATGCAAGATACGTGGGTGCCAAGAGGCACTGAGACTGCAGACCTGCTGTATGGCGCAACTGGATGGGTTGTACACGACGAGATGAACATATTCGGACATACGGGGATGAAAAATGACGCCCAATGGGCAAACTATCCAGCATCTGCCGCGTGGATGATGCAACACGTATCAGACCACTTCTCCTACTCGCAAAACGTCACATGGCTACGCAGAACAGGCTACCCTCTTCTCAAAGGCGTAGCACAATTCTGGCTCTCGCAGCTCCAAGAAGATACATTCTGGAACGACGGCACCCTCGTAGTAAATCCATGTAATAGCCCTGAACACGGTCCCACAACATTTGGTTGCACTCATTACCAACAACTCCTACACCAACTCTTTGCCTCTATGCTCCTCCTCGCGCCTACCGCCCAGGAACCCGATCAAACCTTCATCAAGAACATAAGCTCAACGCTGTACCGCCTCGACAAAGGCTTCCACAGAACCTCCTGGGGCGGCGTCAAAGAATGGAAACTCCCCGACCCCGAAGACTCAGAGGTCTACGATATACAAAATGACACGCACCGCCACCTCTCCCATCTCTGGGGCTGGTACCCAGGCCTATCCCTCAGCTCCCCCTCTCCACCCTACCTAGCAGGTTACACGTCCCCCACAATCCAAAAAGCAGTCGCCACGTCCCTCCTTTCCCGAGGCAACGGCAACGGACCGGACGCGAACGCCGGATGGGCCAAGGTCTGGCGTGCGGCTTGCTGGGCGCGGCTCAACGACACTGACAAAGCGTATTTCGAGCTCAAGTACGCCGTGGAGCAGAATTTCGCCGGGAATGGGTTGAGCATGTACAGCGGAAAAAGTCCGCCGTTCCAGATCGATGCGAATTTCGGTGTCGGTGGGGCAGTGCTGGGTATGCTTGTTGTGGATGTTGAAGAAGGAAAGGAACGGACGGTGGTCCTGGGCCCGGCGATCCCGGAGGCGTGGGGTGGGGGGAGCGTTAGGGGGTTGAGGTTGAGGGGAGGTGGCAAGGTGGATTTTGGGTGGGGGGATGGTGGAGTTGTAGAATGGGTGGGTGGGGCGGTGGAGGGCGTGAGGTTTGTGGATGTGAAGGCGGAAGAGGTAGAGGTGCGGAGTTAGATAGTGCTTTGAAAATGGGCCGGAATACTACTCTTTGGCTGTGTTTTCCTCGTCATTGATGAAGGACGAATTGAACTTGTTTTCCCCCTCGCTCTCTCATTCTAACGACGTCGCTCATAATTGAGACTGAGCATTAGTACGCCATATTGATGGAATGTGTGGCTCAATTGGAAAGTTTCGTCTGACATACTACTATCGAGGCCTAGTCTAGTCAATCCTCGAGTGCTAATGCCAACTGATGTTCTGGGGCGCAGCATCAATTGGCTGCGAGCTCTGTTCCCAAGTCACCTCCTTTCGAATGACACCTGCTCCTGGATGACGGGGAGAATGCAAGACAGAGACTATAGGTACCGATCTTCCACGCCGCTCGGAGGCTGTCAAGAGGCCCAATTCATCCGCATTGTTCATATGTGGTTCAAGATCATGCGTCGTTGGAATCGAGTATGGGCCGGTTCTTCGCTTCTTCCTCTTGCTACCTTCCACACGCTCCGGAAGGTCGTAGTATGACGAGTTGCTTTTGTGGCTAGAAGAGTTGGGTTGTAATATTCGGAACAAGCGGGAGGGCAGGATATATGACTTGTAGAACTTTGGTAGGGACGGCACGGAACTGCAAATGACGGATATGCCGGCCTCGATAAAACTAGAGCATGATTAGCACAAGGGGTGCACTGGTATTTCAAGTGTAATAATCACCCGCATAATGACACAATCTGCCCGGCTAGCGGATTCAAAGGCCTCTGATAAAGTCTCACCCTATAATGGATGGTGATACCATCGGCCACGATGGCACTGTCATTCATATCAATCGGCTTCTGGCATCCGCAACTTCTACGAGTGAACTCACATCAGTCCCGTTAGGAAGACCGCCAACACGCCTGATTTCTTCCTCCTATTCAGATTCAAACCTATGATCACTGGAATCGGAATACCAAAGATGAGTAAATCGACAAAAGTGCCGACTACGCCAGTCGCTAACGATACGACGACGAGGGCGTGGTAGCTCCCCGGATGTGGCATAAACCCCCAGTGTTCCCCGGGAGGTGGCGAACCCAGTATAGGCAATACCACTGTCGATACTAGAAGAGGTATGCAGCATATCGCTGTAAACCAGATCTGATGGCGTACGCGACGTATGTGCCCGAAGAGACGGTAGTAAAGTGCGAGTAGACACAACTTGCCTAGAAAGAGCGAAAAGGAAGCGAAAAAGATTTGGCAGGCAGTGAACTTCAAACCTAGGTTAGACCAAGTCATGCTTCGTACATGGTGCTACTCACCTTTTGTGTCACGGGCGCTGTGAGGAAGCCAAGGGACACATTCCATCCGTCGTGGCCGCATCGTGGCACAAGTTTGAAAAAGGTACCGGCCAGAACGGTGGTAAGGATAGTAGTCACAATCGAAAGCCCTCGAATCTAATTAGCACTACGCTTTAGTTACTGAAACTAGGAACGCACAGTCATCTGCATTCCACTTTCCTTCTCGTCCAAGGTTTGTGTATATCCGCGAAGCTACGAGCAGAAACTCCAGCGACAACACAATCGCGCAGATGATGATTGTCGGGGTCAGCAGCTCTGAGCGCTTGTGGAAATCTGACACAGTCCCGAGAGGAGGTGTCTCGAGCGGAATTGTGAACAAGTCTGTGCCAGGGGGAATCTGAAGATATTCGCTAGGCATCGTAAGAAGTTATGTTGTCGACTTTGCCCGCGACTCGGCGCTTGCGACATGTGCAGTACCATCGAATCCAAACATCTGGATCCGATATACCTTAAGAGTCTTGCGATTTCGTGCATGTGACCATCATCTTCTGACATGGGCAAGGCTCGGGGAATACTTCTGCCTTCGCAGAATGTGGTGCATGCCGTATCGCTCGACTAGGACATCAGTCCCGTTCTTTGTACAACACTAAACACGATTCGAGAGGCCGGTTCCTATCTAAAACTTGCAGCAAACTTTTTGTCCGTCCTCGTATGCCTGGAAAGCGTATGATGTGTTGTGGCCGGGCTTGCTTATACTCGGGGGTGAGTCTGACACCGCGGTGCTTACCCTGCGGGGGCCATTGATCTCACTAGTAGATCGCCTAGTATCGAGCTGAAAAGTATGAGACCTTCCCTCTTGAATGGCATGCATTCGCTTTGTAATAGGGCTTCTTATCATGGACTCGGATGCGTGTTGTCGGTAGAAGCATAAAAGCGTGGAAATCTTCGAATGCAGATCTGGCTCCGATTTGGCACAATTCCGGGGTGCCAAAAATGATTATGAAAGCAGACGAACGCATGTGGCTAGAAATAGTCTCTGCTTGAAAAGCATTGTCAACTGTGAGTTGGACTAGGACTTCGAAGCACGCAAAGATGCCCGCAGATTTGGCTGTGGGTTCTTCCATCTTTTCGCAATCAAGCGAGCTGGATAGGCATATAGTGACATAGCAGGGTCCTTTAATTATAAGTGTACCTTAACGAAAGCTCGTCAGCGCAGTACTTGTTGCTGGCGTGAGCAACTTGTTCGTTTACGAGGATAGGCAAACGAATGAGATCAGCAAATCGGATGCGGGAAAAAAAGCGATGATACGATGAGTTTTGTAGCTTACTGCACCTAATGAAACGCGCTAGACATGCCTTCTCTCGCGCACACCATGTGGCAGGGTTCGCCACACCAAAGACCATCTGCGCCTCAGTGGTCATTCATTGACCGTAAAAAGCTAGGGCCGGCCAATTCTACTCTTACACAAACGAGGGTGGCATAGATTTTTTACATCTTTCAAACATGTTCGGTGTCCGACATTTACATATTTAAGTAGATTCTATCTTTAGGTAGTTAGATAGGCAAGCTGACACTACATTTCAAAAGCTGGTGGCTTGCATGGCAAGTTATATGGTGGGTTCGCCTTCTAGGCTGCAAAAGAGCAAGGGCAGGTGGTGCTGTATGGATTTTACGGTTCTTATCCGGCACACATCTCGTTTAGCTGCCTTTACCTAGGAATAAATCAAAAAGTACAAGCTTGACGGCGTGGAACTAGTGAAGCTCTGAGTATGTGGGAGAAGAAAATAGGTGAATGGACGACTTTCTATCGAAGTATCTATTTAACTATTCATGGCGGAGCTGCAAACGTGGTATCAGATCTAAGGCTGGCGCGCTACGCTCTCTGACCCTCTGATTGAACATAGTCAGAGGATGCTTAAGCCTGCACCTTTTTCACTGTCATCATCATTCCATCCCTTGGCCTTGCCTCGGTCGTGTGCTCTTGGAAAGCTCGATCGCCAAACACCAAATCCAATTTTGTCCAACCTGCCCTAGGTTCGCTCCTCGGCTCCAACCCATAGCACTTGAAGTCAAAGTACTGTATCGTCAACAACATAATCATCCTCATTTCTTGCATAGCAAGCGATTGTCCCAGGCAAGCCCTCTGGCCGCGCTCGAATGGTCGCCAGGCGGTTTGTGTCATCTTATCATCTGTAGAAAATCTATCGGGGTTGAAGTTGTCCGGGTCTGGGAAGACGTCTGGATTCCAGTGCCACGTATGTTGTACCGGACAGATAATCATATGCGGTTTCGTGGGGTATAATTTCCCCTTGTACGTAATCGGGTCAGGTACGTCAGGCGAACGACCGGTATTTCCTATCGGGTACATCCGCAGTGTTTCTTTCAAGACATTTGTAGTGTACTCTAGCTCATTCAACTTTTGTGGACTAGTCTCCAGCATCGAAATGGTCGAGTCCACGTCAGCGGAGAACACTCGGCGGTGCTCCTCGCGAAGCTTTTCGACCACATTTGGATAAACTGACAAAACCATGAAAGCAAAGCACAATGTGTCGGCTGTCGTCCCTGATCCTCCAAGCATGATGGCTTTGATATTTGGGAGGGCCATGGCAAGGAAGGCTTGGTCGAGTTCGGCTCGTTTTGAAGACATATCAGCCTCCTGTATCCTTTCGCGAAGGATCAAATCCACAATGGAGAGGCCTCGTTTCTTGCTGAGGTCGATCTTCTCCTTCTGCAATGCATCAAATCGCGCTATCACTTTACTCGTGATGCTTGCATCCAGGCTCTTGGCAGCGGCAGCCGACTCTTGACCCAATTTCCATTTCTTAATAGGGTTCCAGATTTGTTTTCTGTCCATTTCTGCATGGACAATCACCCTGAGATCCTGAAGATCTTGGTTCCCCTGTCTTTGCGCGCCTGAAGGCGTCCCGTAAAGTGCTCTGAAGATTACATCAAAAGACAGGGAGCTGATAGCTTCCTCGAGTTTGAACGGCTCTGCAGCATTGGCTCTCTCACAGAGGATGTCATGGAACACCTTCACGTTCTCGATGATAAGAGTAGTGAAACCATTGACATGGGCAGTCGAAAATGCAGGCGCAAGTATATCATGCACGCGCTTCCATTGAGTACCATTTGCCGTGATGAGATTACCCTCGCCGAGAATAGGATCAATATAATCGGCAATCAACGGATGCTTAGGCAATTTGCGGGTGTTGACATACTGCGCCGCGAGTTCGGGATCCGTGATAATGAGTTGCTCGGGACCGAGAGGCCACAAGTCCATATAGAAGAGTCCAGGTAGGTCATATTTTTGAGTCAAAGTCGTGATAACGTGCATAAAATGACTGAGAGAACGTCAGATCGAGGTGGGAAGGGAGACTGGGGAGTATACCTTCGGGGAGGAAACAGAGCGAGAGTATCGCCGTACAGCTTTAGATGTCCCCAAAAAGTAGAATGTGGGGGTCCAGGCTACAAGTGGTCAATCATAGATGGCATTGTGAGTGCGATAAGGGTCGCTTACCAGCTTACTGTAGAACCGCCGGTGCTTGATGAACTTCACAATGTAGAAGATGAGTGGCGTAGTTACAAGGGTAAGTAGAAGCTGAAATGTAGATGCCATCCTATATCGACTCCAAGATAATAATTGTATTCGATGTACTGTAGGTCTACGATGATTTTGAGTGAGTGTTTTTGTCGTATAAAAAGGAGGATTGAAGAGCGTCTGAAAAAAGTGACCGTGCGAGATGCTTGGGGTGAGATGCCTACGCTAATCCGCGCGGCATGTTAGCGCCAACAAATTTGGGAGTCTGCACCATTCAAATTCGTAGAAAAAGACATGGTTTCGGAGACACATATACTTTTCCTGCCGTCTCGTACGGAAGTTTTCCGCTATTATATGCGGAAAACTCATTATGAAATGCCATCCGTTCGATGGCTGTCTTTTTCTGCCAATCTTATCGTGGTCCCACAACAAGGACTATCCCTACTCTGGGTTGGGGGCTCAAGAAACCTGTCAGCCTTCACGGACTATACCATACTAGGTAGGTATAATTCGCCCTACATTTACGTAGTAGTAATTATGTGACAGATTGTCTATGAATGATTGGGGGTTATTACAATACCCATGGAGTAGTCTTTGTTCCTTGGAAATATTGGAACGATATTCGAGGGAGAGGTTTTTTTATCATTGGAATGTAATACACTACGTACTGTGACGAGTAAGATGACCCACCACAGTAGTCAGGATCGCTCTAAAATCATAATACATTCTTGTCTACCGGTGCTACCTTACTATCGTATTGATATATGCTACCCCCTCGGCTCGATCTTCGTCTTTTTCCAAATAACTTTTGTCGGTTCGGAAGACGAAATTCGATGCATTGCTGCCATACTGCGGCCATTGGGCGATTCCGGGAACTGTTGTCAAATCGGTCAGCGAAAACAACAAGTTTCCTACAACACCAACATACCGCCATGTCCGTTCGGATTGAGATCATATGCGAAGGCAGTCCACATTCTACTGACTAGATGGGACAGTGTGATCTCGGCAGAACTGTTGCCCAAAGGCGTAATTCGCTGCTCGGTGTTGCCGAAGACATACGGAATCTATTTTTCGTCAATTGAGCTACTAGACAAGAAGGACGCCAAATAATTGCCTCGGAGAAATGATTGATGCCGATTGTATTAGGCGTGTTGTTGAACTTCGGCGCGTCCCATCTATACGAGTATACGTTTTCGACATGTTTACTCATCTCTCCAACCAAAAGTCTCCGGGGGGCAAACATAGTTAGATCTGTTGCAATGCTTTGGTAACGCTTCCATTGTAGTCCATTCTCTGGCCAAGTGCGGTTCCCCCATCCATACGGCTCACCTATAATAGGATCATTTGGGTACAGGCTTAGTAACCTTCTAGCCTCCTCTTCATCCACATTCCACCGCTTCGAAGTTACCAGCTGCTGTATTGCTTGTTCATCGGTATTTACCCCATTGACTCCGAACCCCTCGTCTGTGTTGGTTCCCGCGATGATCGGTATTTTGGCAAATTTTCCCTGAACGAGAGACTGTTGCCCATATCGTGGAATTAAGGAGCCGTCCATGACATGGAACCATTCAAGTCCTTGGTACCCATATGGAGCGATTGTCTCATAAGGAACGTCGCGCAGGCATTGTAGAGTGTCGTTCGCGTGAGCACAACCAACATTTGCCGTTAGATTGTCGTACATGTGCTGATACCAATCAGTCCCGTTAAGTGGTGGACCAACTGCACCACCGCTTTCAAGAATTGCAGCTCGAAATAAGCCCTTATTATCGCCGTTGTAAGCATTGATGTGGTCGCCAACAGAGTAAGCACCGGCTGACTCGCCCCATATCGTCACCTTGCTGGGGTCACCGCCAAAGGACGAGATATGCTTGTGGACCCATTCGAACGCTAATCGCTGGTCACGAAGTCCTAGGTTCTGGTCCCCGCTTCTTTCAACCTCTTTGCTGTAAAGAAAGCCAAATGCTGCCATGCGATAGTTGATTGAGATTCCAATGACAGGTTTGTTGTTCAACACAGACTGCTTGACAATGTAGCTCATGTTATACCTAGCGAGATGTTAGACTTATAGTTTGCTCCTTCGATGATGATGTGACCAGACCTTGGATCGCTCGTTGCACCTTGCTGCCACCCACCACCGTAGATCCAAAGAAGGACAGGAAGGGCATTGTCCTTGACGCGTGGCTTTATGATATTCAAGCGGAGGCAATCCTCGCCAATCTTCGTCCATCCACCTGCGACAAGAGTGTTTGTGTCCGAACCGTAGCCAAGGCAATCAAGGCCATACTGACTGACATTGAACGCCTCCTTGGGCTTATCGTGGATCAGCTCTGCGGGGGCGAAACGCACCGGCTTTGGTGCATACTTTATGCCGAGATAGATATCTTGATCGAACTCGGAAAGGTAGCGACCATGGAATATGCCAGCCTTGGAACGGACTGTTTGAGATGCGGAAAGGCCAAGAAGGATGCAAGGAATGAACAAATCAAGCGGCCTCATGTTTGCGTGTAAGGTGAGCAGCCCCGGGCACTTCCATTTCATATGACCTTGCGAATGGTTTCTATTTCACAATCATTCCATGGAAGCTTTCTACGCGTGGCGACATGGGAGAGCGTTGAGCTAGGTCGAGAGACGTATGAAAGTCCACCAATAAGGATGCAGAATTAGGACTCTATCTGTCTAAGTCAGATACTAATTGATCATTATTTCCTTGCTGTAATCGTTTCTTTGATGACTGGAATTTGAGGAAAATCGGATATCGAACTGCAGCCCAGACTTGAAATATTAAGCATTCAGGAAGTCATGGTTAATGAAGTTGGGTGAGCTGGTGTAATTTGAGATTCTCGAATTAGCCTATAGTACAAACGGAAATACGTACCTCTGAAACTAGACGATCCCCCGCAACACTAAAACTTGAACCGGTCATTGTAAATATGATCTATTCTTGTTTAGGTTACTGCACAGTGGGGAAAAGGAGAGCTTGAAAACACCATCGTAGCGTGGGTATTGCAACTTCCTTTTAGATAGCCCCTTGTCGACACAGCCGCAACACTGCGTATCTAAGAATTCGTATTCGTTCTGCATCTTTATGATGGTTTCATGGCGCCTTCATCCTAAGGCAACGGTGGCAGCCACATGCGCTTATCGGCCGCTCTCGTTGGTCACAAGGATTGCTTAGGGCTCAGCCTCGCACCTCACAACCTCGAAAGATGCCTCGCGAGAGGCGCTGCTTGACCGCAGACTCAAACGGGCATTTCTTGGCGATGTTTGCAAAATATATAAGTTCTTGACACTCGAGCTCATTCCTCCTAAGGTGATCACCGGCGACTCTTGTTCTTGCGCTGAATCGCATCCACGGCGGATTTGCCGCTCTCTTCATCGGCTGACCAGCAAGGCGGAAATTGAGGTGTTCGTTTTCGTCTCACCATCATGGCCGACAATGAACGCAAGAAGAGATGGGAGGACAAGTCAAAGAATGCGAAGAGAACACAGTCAATACAGGTCATGCAAGAGAATTCTGGAGCCCCGCCGCCTTACAGCCCGCAGCCGGCTATTTGGACAGTACCATCATCGAGTGCCAGTCCGGTCGAGAGTCCTAATATTGCGACAACACCCTTAGAAAATTTAGATTTCAAACCCAGTCCTCTCGAGCTACCAACTCACGCAGAATGCATAACACACCTGAAGTTGCTGCATGCTTTCGCAAAGCTTCGAAATGAGGTTGGCAATCAAGAGAATCTCTTTGGTATTGCGTATGAAAAGTTCGAAGATGCCAAGGAAGCGATAGATTCTCCAGTTCACGAAGCACCGGACCATGAGAGATCTGGAGTTGGCCCCCAGAAGGTGCCAGTAGTTCATGACCTAAGCGAAGAAGCGTCATTGGCAGAACGCATGAGAGAAAAAAGATGGACCGTGTTCGTTACCCAAGCCGTAGATCGGTTTGCGAAGTGGTGGAATACTCTACCCGCCTTGAGTCCATATCGTACAACGGATTTTGGTCCCGAAGAGACTCATCGGTCACCCAAAAGCTTCCCAGAGAAGGGAGATGGGCTTGATGATGAAATGATTCATCGTTTACCTCCTCTCGATATCTTAATGGTCTGGCATGCTTACATGCTGAACCCAAGGGCGTATCTTGAAGACTGTATGAGAAAAGCCAAAAACCCAGCTTGGCGAACCTCATTCCCTTGGAAGCTTATTCACGACTCCATTGACTACGAAACCTCTGATTACAATCCACCACAAGAAGCGAAAATCAATTTCATACAAAGTCTCCCAATTCCATGGGATTGGAGGGACGACTACTCACTCAAAGCCTTTGCCTGCCCGAAATGCAACGCCAACATTACAGTGTCTTATACGCGACCCCCCGTCACTAGTAGCTCTGACACTGTCGAAATCTATCTTTCTGGGGACACAGGCTACGCCGGTAAGGCATTCAGCGAAGTATGTTATCGATGCGGTCTTATCATCACTCATGAGACGCTCCGCGTGGGCAAGTTTCTTGAGGACGCGTCTGCGCTCTATCTTCATGGTTTCCCACTTCCCGGCACCATTCTGAACACCAAAGGTATGCCAGAAACAACTGACAAGAAGAAAATGATTGGCACACACGACCCGTTCTTTCCAAATAGGGTCATTGAGAAGCTGGACGAATGTAAACCTAGTGTGTTGCGCGAGAAAGTAGATAGACTCTCCGTTCAATCGCTCAAGGAAATGTACCGCGCCGCTACTATCACAAAGGACAAGCTTGTAACCGTCAACTCCGAACAATATGATTCAGGCTTTTGCGCGAAGGAGAGCAAGATTGCAGTGCGGAAGATGCTGAGCCACTACTGGGATAACTCTAGCCCCTTCGGCCTCGACCTCGTTGGTGCAGTCATACGACAAGGCAGCTTCGTGCAGAAGATGCACAAAATCGACTGGCTGCACAGCCCGTCTGCTGTCCAAACTATGCAAAGACTTATCGTCAAATACCACCGCTTCGTCCGCCTCATTGCCGACAACCCTCAGAAAGTCGCCGTGCCGACTCTTGACGTCGACCTTGCATGGCACACGCATCAGCTCTCGCCCAAGGTATACTACTCCTACACGGTCGCAGAAACGAAAAAGTTCCTCAACCACGACGATAAGATTCCCGAAAGCACGCTCAACACCGCCTTCCAGTGGACATCGACAGCCTACGAGAAGAAATATGGGCAACCGTACTCGGAATGCGCCTGCTGGTACTGCGAGTGCATGCGCGAGCCTCTCCGCTCCAGTTTCTCTAACCGTGTCAATCCATTTCGCTCCTCTGTCGACGTGCGAGAAGTCGCAGCGAAAGGTTTACCGAGGGATCCAGCTTTGGGACCACATATCAGCGCGCATAACGCGCTAGTGATGGAGGGAGCTCGCTCAGCGCAACAACGGAGACAGGAATTGGAGATGCTTGATCTTCAATACGCGAAGGTGTGTAAACGATACCAAAAGAAGAAGCGGGAGTCTGAAACACCGTCTCGTGAAAATGACGCGTATATCTACGGCGCGTATGGGTATCCGATGTACTACCCTGTCTACGTGCCGTATTATGCGGATTCGACGTGTGAGGGGAATAGATATTCCAGTGACAATGGAGGAGGAGGTGGTGGTGGTAGTTGTGCTGCGGGCACATGTTCTGCTGGTGCAAGTGTTGGAAACTGCGCAGGTGGCAGTGGAACGCCTGGTTGCAAGGCAAGCTGTGGAGGACATGGAGATGCAAGCGGTGGGTGTGGAACTTGTAGTTCTGGCGGTGATGGTGGCGGTGATGGAGGTGGATGTGGCGGGTGCGGGGGATGAATGAGTAAAAAGAATGCTATCATTTCGTCTAGTAATGAATTTTCAGTTGTCTACTCGATGGGTATTGAGGTAAATTAATAACAATATTCAAAAATGTCCCTGATGTAGTCGAAAATAGAAGATTCGAATCAAAGAGACTTCTGGCAAGGCCTGCACGAGTCGGAGACTTCTCTTTGATGCACATACAACTGAGTGAAGCACGCGAAAAGTTCCAAGCGAATGTAGAGATGTAGTAGATGTGTTACAGCGAGCTTTGGTTGAACTAATGTCGGCTTGCAATTTCTAGATGCACCTCGGGCCTAGTCAGGTGTTTTGTCGAAGTCCGGGAACATTGGTGATAGAGTTGATGGCCAACGAGTCCACTACCGGACCTGTTAGCAGTCACAACGCAATATGCCACCCGGTCAGTCCAGTCAGAATTCTTAACCTATATGATTAGGGCATACGTTACAGCCTGTTCAAATGCCTTATGCAATAGTCTCTTTATACTGCCGACCCGCTAGAAGTGGCCCAGCTAATTCTCCTAGAATAATCGAGCCGGAATGGACCTTATCTTTTTACACTCATTGTGGAAATTGTCAGCCTCCTATGTTATTACTAGTTGCTACATATATAAGATCAACCGACGTGCAATGCTGTGAACATCGATTGCCCGTTGGACCTTTTCGCTTCCTAGCTACCTTGTGGGAGCTTCCTTATAATTCCCAATTCCGTCCCGGCCACAACAACCCACCTCTCGCACTTGCACATTGTCTGCATGTGTATTTAAAGCTAGGTTTAAGAACACGTTGGCTCTTCTCGAAGCTATTATAGAGCATAATGAAGCTGTTTTTATCGAAGCGGCGCCGAGCGCCGGATTTGAAGTGATTGTTTTGAAAGCACTCGGAGAAAAAGTCATTGGACTGGTATTCGAGAACGGTCCAGACTTCTGGATTTTGCAGCTGCTCGCCATGCAAAAGGACTTCGTAGCAGCGTCTGTGTTCCGTAGCACCGCGGCCGTTAAACCATTGCGCAAGCGCCGCCAAAAAAGGTTGGTCCCTACCAAAATTTTGACGCCGCACGTACGAGAGTAGTCCCTCCTCGATGTTTATATAGACCTCTTGTGCGTCAGATACATCTTGCTTTGACAGTCGAGAACATATGATAGTACCCAAGTCTGCGCCCGAGGTTTGAAACGCTTCAACAGCGGTGAGACACTCAGATCCTGGGAAAATGTTTGTTTCCCACGAAGCCGAAGAAAACCAGGCGCTTAATGCGATGGACGATCTTATGAACCAGCCCCAGCAAGAGATATTCCTGTCTTTCCTGCTCCAGTTGTGTATATGCATGATTGAGGGTGCATTTGGATCCACACCCTGTTGGAGACAGAACTCGATAGTTCTGAAGTGGGCAGCTAGTCTTTCATTGAAATGTGTGTCTGGCCCGCCCTGTAGATAGCAATACTCGCGTGATAGAGCAGCTATGGCACAAGAGAAAATATGTTGTAACTTCTGCGATGACAATAGCGATGACGACGTGTGTTTCTCTAGATAATACTCTAAGCCTGAAAAGGCAGCAAATTCAATGGCATCCTGACAAGGGAACGGCCATCTTGTAGAGCCGATAGGAGTACAGATCCTATCGACCGCATAGCGGCTAGGCTAGGGTGCGCCAGGCCCGTTGAGTCTTGCATCGGTAGCCCTAATCACCTCAAATATATACACTGGAACATCCACTTATGTAGGAAATTGCTGAAGGATGAAACAAAGTCGTTGGACTTCGTATACATAGGGGGTAAATATGATCAAATGTTGCCGGCTGTCCTCGGGACGACGTTCTCTGGGTTTGGATATGGTTTTAAGATCGATTGGACGCAAGTTGGAATCGAGACAGCTTTCCTTGGCAACTAGATCGGGAACTAAGGTTAGATAACCTAGCAAACAGTCAAGACTTGCAGTCTTTCCGTCTTTATCCCAGTCCGCATTCTGAAAGAATTCCGGAATGCGCTGCGATAGAAATTCCGCCACACTACGGTGGATAAACTTGACGACTCGAAGACGTGACCCCAGCTCACTGTTTTGAATCAGGGCATAGAAGTCCTCACTTTCTGGGGTTTCCACCTCGATTGAATAGTCCAATGCACCTCTCTGGGTGCCTGATGCATCTGTACTCCCCATAATGGTGCCGATGTCTATGAGCCCTGCGCAACAACTATGTAGCCTTTGTACAATTCTATCGCATCTGTCGCGGAAATCTGCAGTCTGGTAATATGCCCAGTTGGAAGCTAGAAAATTTCTGCGGACTTCTCCGTCAGTGAAGACCATGTGGAGTACGGTCCACTTGTTTTTGGGAAGGAACCGCTTGCCACTATCACACAACAAAATACTGAAGTAGAGCGCGGTCTCCTTCCAGTAAAGTTTGCTGATGCCTTCGAGCATAACTTTGTACAAACCATCGATGATCTGAGGCGACATCTCAAGTCTCTGCTTGAGCATACTGATATTATCACGATTGCGAAGCCCAGTCTTCAAATCTTGTAGGACAAGAGTAGTCCAGAGGAAAACGCTGTCAGACTTCTTGCAAAATCTTCTAACCAAGTCATCGGCTTCAAATTGCCCCGCATGAGGATGTACTCGGGCTAGTAATGGGAGCAGCTCCTGTCTTGCAAGCCATTCAATGTCTCCATGATTGAACTGCTGTAGTCTCAGTTGGAGGGTATCGCCGAAATCGGCGTTGAACTGCTCTGGTCGACTGGAAATGCAAAGCTTGACGTTCGGACGACCTTTTAACAGAATGTCGGTTACTTCTAGAAGCTTAGATATGTCATCTGTGGACTCATCGAGGCCATCAATGAAGACACACAATCGATAGTTTTTCGGAATACTTATAATAAAACGTTGCAAGGAATTGCGAAGTCGTCTTTCCGTCCATGCAAAAACCTCCGGACCTTCTCGATTATCTGCGGCATCCTGCATCAAGTTCGCCAAAGTGGGCTGTTGAGAAACAATCTGCCAAAGTAGGGATCTGATCATTCCACTTATGCTTCTCAAATTTTCGTTGGGTCCAGCTTTCCAGAAAAAGAAATTTGGCATGAGTAGCTGTGAGTCCCCTGCCCAAGCTTGAAGTAATATTTTCGTCTCTGGAGAGTTGACAACATGTTTCATGAGTACAGACTTGCCGGATCCGGCTTTTCCTGTTACCCAAAAGATGCCGTCGCCATGTTTGAGCCATTCGTAGAATTGGGGAGTCACAGATGCTTCTGGGATGATTCTCGTGCGCCAATTCGCAGTTCCTAGGCCCTTAATACCTAGGTCTTGAGCTGCTAGGCCTCTATCTCCAGTCTCCGAGATGTTGGACGCCGATACTTCTACTGCCGATGATTCCAGCTTTACATGGCCACTTTCCATCGCTTGTGAGGTGTCTGTGACTCCCATAGCAATTCCCTGCTCGACGGAATGTAATTTTCTGTCAAAAGTACTTGCGTCTTCCGCGAGAGAGTAGTTCACTGTTGAACTTCGGAAAATCCATTCGCAAGTGCCGTAATAAGCGTCTACGATATCATCTTCCCTCATCCTGAGCTCGGGGAATTGTAGGCTCTGTCGAAGCTCTCTGATATCACTTAGACAATTGATCAAAATTTACGCGAGATTCACAGCAGGGGAAATTGATGCTCACGGATTTTAAAAGCTGCAATTGGCTACACTCACATCGCCCGTTTACCTATTCATCAAGTCTTCAGCAGTGCGTGCGCCCTCAACATGACTAGCCGGGATGAGGGAGAGGAGCTCCTTTGCACAAGCTGCTGCAGCGGCAGCAGCGACGGGTTGCCAGCGTCTGTTCTTATGTGAGTCTGCATAGTCGCAGATGCCTCGAATCACCAGACATGGGAAATTATTCATTAATCCAGCTGCTTCCATTTCGAAACAAAGTACCCCACCAAGCTCGCGACTGGTAGTGTCTCTTGATGTTGCATCTTTGATTACTTGGTTGCCGGATGCAATGGTCCCGTAGTGAAGAACGATCTGCTCGGATGGGCGTTGTTTTCGGACCACTACTCTTTCCTGACTACATCCGTCACACGTTGGCCCTCCCTCATGATCGTAGCTCGGGTCGAACAGTGTGTCAGACCCAGCCTCATCGCGCGTGAAAGCAACCAGACCGTCAAATACAGATAGGTGCCTTGCGGGATCACTTTCTCCTGTGTACATGTTCGATTGTAGATGGGTTAATGCGTTTAACAGGAGTGTCGGTGGGGAATCGAGCGCGCCCGTTCGGACGAGTTGGTTCCTAAGGGTTCGTTCGCCAAAATCGTATTGAACCACACCTCCATGCTGTCCTTGCGGCTGGCTTATCACGACATCGCCGAGTCTTACGTCTGCCCCAGCACCAGGAACACCACCGCCAACTCCAACCATCAGGCCGAAACGTATCTTCGGAAAGCGTGATTTCAGTTGCATGGCGACTGAAGCCGCTGAGCTAAGTCCTAATTGGCCCGCTGGCAGACAAGCTAGCACAACATTGTGTCCTCTGATGGAGCCGAGCGCATATAGATTTGAATCGGTCTGAGTTGTGGGGACATCTTGGTGCTGTTCGTCGAGCATTTTCCGGGCCGCAGCGAATTCAATGGATAAGGCTGAAATCCACCCCACCGTATAGTCTTCTATCGCGAGACGGCGTCGCTCAGTCATGGTTCCGACGGGGTGTATTTTAGTCTGAAAGAAGATTTGTAAAGATAGAGCAAGTATAATGTAGAGAGAAGGAAGATGTCAGCTCGCTAATGATCATTGATCTTCGTTTGGGACAAAGGTGCGTGATGATCCAAGCCTTCAGTCCAGATGTTGCAGATGTGTCTTCCTTACCCAACTCGGCATTCCAGTCAGTATGATTCTCTGCCTTTGGTATCCGTTGGTTTTCATGAGCGGTGTTGTGCCGTCGTTTTCTGTAGCAGATACCCTTGGCGTATCAACAAAAGGTCGCTTGTGCCCCTCTACAATTGTGTTAGGACGCTCGAGGTCGAACTTTAGGAGACTCGGAAGGGTTGTGAGAAGAAAGAGGAGAATGACTTGGGCGTCCGTCCTGGCAATTTGTGAAGTTCGATGATTAGGAGCGTAGTTCAATGACTTTAGGCTTTCTGACCCTAATCGTTTAATTCAAGGAATAGGCACAAGGCTGTAGACTTCAGTGTTGAGAGGGAATAAAGTCAAAGACTGTTTCTAAGAGAGAGCGATCGCTTTCCTGTCCTATAGCCGGGTGCGAGATGTTAGAAGGCATTGTTCAAAGCTGAAAACCGGGAGATAGAAGGCAACAAGGCTGCCAAGCCGTGATGTGCAACGATGCAAGCCACCTGTACGGAGTAATCTAAGCGTCGCTGAGACGAATCCAATAACAAGCCGGCATCGGATCTAGCCCATGTCGGATCACTTGGTTTCATGCCCCCGACAAAGTTGAGGTTGTGAATAGACGTGAGTAGTCCGTCGCGTGGTAGACTATCTGCGTCGACCATATTGCAATAAATAATCAATCGCAACGGCTCACATACATCCATCACGTGTAGCAGCAAGCGCTGTAATGCTCCCCTTGCGCGTCTTCACCGGAGCGGAAGAGCGTCAGAGACGTTAATGTTCACCGGTCTCCAAATTGTACCGCCTGCAAAATCTCGGCCCGAGAAATGGTGAGTATACAGCAGCTGCGGTCAGAATAGACGTTGAGCGAACAACTCTTGCGAGACTATGGCGGCCCAGTGGATCTATAGGTTGAGGAACCCTCCGCCTCAGATCTCTACGAATCTTTCAATATCGCATAGGTTCAAATGCAATACAACGGTACATGTTTACCATCACGGAGAATGATGCGTTACTAGAAGGATGGACGCGAAACATTTCTACTCGCAGGTTAACAATCTTTACAGGTGGGCTACATATAGATATGAGCCTTTTGTTCTTGCACGAATAAATACGAAATGAAAGCAAATCTACTGCAATACTCAACAAAATTCCATTTTTATGCGTTGGAAACTCTTTGTAGGAAGGCGAACGAAGTCCTGAGGCTGTTTGGGAAGGTCTCTTTCCTGCGCAACCTTGGTTTCAACTGTCAAGTTGGCCTTTTCACAATGAGGGCTTATAGGGTCGATCGCATCTTTCCGTGAGATTGACAAGCTGTCACTGTCTGATGTAGACCAACTGTCCCTCCTCGTGCTCTCTTTGAACCCAACGATGAGTAGTAAGATACGCATGCAAAAGCTCTAGGATGAATTCCAAATCGACCATCAGCGGAAAAGATCAGCTGCGCACCAATCGTAGAAGGTCCATTGAAATTGGTGGTTTGGCGAGGTACGTGGTCATTCTTGTTGGGCATCCAACAAGCTTTCCAAGACCTCGGCGCATACGCCATGTTGGCACGTACAGCGTGGCTGTGTTGAGATTATGTGCGGGGAATTTTCTTCGCGGCAGATTACCAAAATGTTAGCAATCGGACACACTAGTGGATGCTCATCTGACGCCATGGGCAAAAAAAGTCGGATGTCTTGTCAAGTAGGATTTCGCCGGGGTCGCGATTAGACAGAAGCTTCCCGAATAGGAAATCAGTTGTGCCTGGCATGGATAGCTCGTTTAGTTCGGCTTTCGATGTCGTTAACCATTAGTACCCACGTTTCTTATCGTCTCCCTAGAGTCATCCTGTACTGCGCCTTCGTGTTGATGTAGACAGTGATATTGGAGTTTCAAGTGTGAGCAGTGAGCGCCATCAAAAATGCTGGCGTAATGCATCACAACAAAATCAGCACTTGTCGTATAAACAAGCATTGTTCGGACGCCTTTACCGTGTTATCCTTGGAGGACGAATGTTCGCTGACGTCGATGGTGGGAAAGGCTGCTTGCCTTGCCTAAGAATAAAAGGATGGTCTTTGTTTGGGAGCTATGACCTAGATGTAGAAGGAGAACCAAGGTTGCTTTGACTAATCTGCCGGTCGTGAACGGCATGTTTATCATCAACTGGAATGACCTGCTCGAAGCGTAGAGAGCAATGCTGGGAGGCATCCTTTCCGTCAGAATCATGGTAATAAGTCGAGCATCTTCTTAATGAAAGCAGCCAAGAAGATGGTTGCAATCTGGAATGAGGAGCCAAGCACGGTGAATAGTGCTGAGCTTGCCGTGAAGCGGAGGAGTAGTCTTGTTAAGTCCGAAAGGCAGTGCAATTGCCCGTGCCCGAGCAAAAAATCATTTGGGAAGGAACGAACGGGACTAGTATCCTGAACGGGAAGTCGTGATTGTGCTTGCTGAGGATATACCACGGATATTTTCTAGCTACTCTAATCGATTGTTCACATTTCCCTAACCGCCCAGTGCGCATCGATCCCACACAATATAAGGACCCTTGCTACTAGTTGTTCACTTGAAGGGTTTGACGCTTACTAGAAGAGGAAGGATGATTATCATGTGACGGACGCGACATGTTTCCGCGATATCTCTCTGGCCTCTGCACTTTCATCCGCTCGACGAAACGGTGTAGCTCCACTGTTACGGAAACTAGCTCAACGGTCTCGGAGCAACGCTTACATTGGCATGCTCGTCGATAGGCCAATTGGGCTTGGTGATTGCGTGGACCTGTAGGCTGAGTCGCTAGGGATCCATTGCTGAGACCGTCTACACTGAAATGGTTATCGGATGCTCTACGAACCGAGTGCACTGCCGTTGTGACGACCGAGAGCGATGAATAATTATATGGCTCAGCGCTTACGGCCAATGAGCACTGTTTTCACTCCGCTGACCCTCGATTCAGAACAGACAACGCGCGTATGTCAAGACAAGAGCAACGCCAAGCCGCGAGGACTGATGGCCTGTTCGGCAAGTCGATGATTGCGAAAGCACTGTGCGACGGTGCTGGAAACTCCCAGCGAAGTTGTGCTCGGCGTTGGTAGCGCAGAGCACTACCAGACTTGAAACGGGCCGGAATGGATCGACGCTTGGTGTTGGCCCGTCTCGCAGATCAAGAGTCTGTTTGGACACCAGGTAAGCCCGGGCGCCAGTCAATTTGCGGTCGTATCCTTCCCTGTTCGTCTCGACCTTGTGAGAAATCCCCGCGTGCTGATTCGGCCTGGCTTCCTTTGTTGCAGGCTCAGCCTCCACCACGCGTTAGAGCCCAGCGCGCCGAGCCAGCGTCTCGTTCGCGATAAGCCCCCCACCATGCCATGGCAGAGGCCGAGAGATGCGACAAGAAGCCCAGAAAATCGTCATGACGCGTGCCTGTCTCTCTGACGCTGCTCAAGCCCTCGTCATCCGCAGCCACGGGTCCCCGCGCTAAAGCCACTACCAAAGGGGAATGAAGCAGAGCCCGGCCCTTTGCTGCAGCGCAAGCAATAGCGGCAACCACTACACGTCCGCCATAGAGAGTATATGCCCAGAGCTGGAAGGCTAATGCCCCTCCTGGATATTTAATAAATCATCTACCACCCCCAACGACGCGGTCAGATCTCTGTGGCTATCTTACAGATCCGGGGTGCAAGTCCCAGGAAGCGTCTCCTGCATATCTTATTCCGCCTATATTTGTCAGGCTGTACGTTTATAGATACTTGGCAAGCCCCCATCACCCCGGCCGGCGTTTCTTTGTTCAGCTTGTCAAAAGTTCCTGAACGCCTGCGTTCCGTTTCACAACTACACCTTTAGCATGAGGAGCTTCAGAATACGTAACGTCGTCGCTGGCGTGTTGGCGCTGGGTAAGTGTCGCAGAGCCGTTGCTTGTGTTAACCCCTTAGATGACTGACCAATAGCAGCGTCACATGCGTCGGCTCAGGTCACGAGCATATGCCCGTCAACTGGCGTCTGCTTCAAGCTCAACATACCAGAAAGCACCGCATCGTCTGGATCTGGCGACATATTCTTTCAAATATCTGCACCTAGCGACTATGAATGGGTTGCGCTCGGCCAGGGCAGTGGCATGTCTGGTGCGAACATCTTCGTCGTGTATACGGCAGGAAACGGGAATGTGACGCTATCGCCGCGTCTCGGAACCGGCCATGTGATGCCGGAATACAATAGCGATGCGAAAGTAACTTTGCTCGAAGGATCAGGTGTCTCTGGAGGCAACATGGTCGCCAATGTGAAATGTATGCGCTACCGATTTGCTCTAATCGCGTGAAGCTAATCGCCTGCAGGCTCGAGCTGTAGCAGCTGGTCCGGCGGCACCGCGAGCTTCTCGGAGTCAAATGGTGACTGGATATGGGCTGTTCAGTCTTCGGGAGGTGCGAAAGACACCACCGAGCAATCTGCTAGTATCAGCCAGCATTCCAGTGAGGACAGTTTTACATGGTCCTATGCGAAAGCCAAAGGAGGAAACAGTGTCAATCCACTCGTCAGCTCTGAATCATCACAGACAGGAAATTGGAATGGGTCTACGCCTAGCTATACATCCACAGGATCCTCCAGCGGCGTCTCCAGAGAAAAGAAGATGCTTATCGCCCACGGAACTCTTGCTGCTCTCGCCTTTGTCATTTTCTTTCCGGTGGGCGCGATCGCCATACGGCTTACTTCCTTCACAGGCGTCGTGTGGCTCCATGCTGCCTTCCAAACCTTTGCGTACCTAGTTTTCGTGGCGGCATTTGGCTTGGGAGTGTATCTAGCGAATGATTACCGTCTGGTAAGGAGGTTTGATCCGTCCTAGAAAGTTCCCGCTAACAGGTAGCAGCTTGACAACAAACACCCCGTCATCGGTATCGTCGTATTCGTCTTGCTCTTCTTCCAACCCATCCTCGGCTTCTTGCACCATGCCGTGTTCAAAAAGTACCAGACACGGAATTATTGGTCGCATGCCCATATCTGGCTGGGTCGTGCCGTCATCACTCTTGGAATCATCAATGGTGGTCTCGGTTTCGATCTCGCTGATACAATGGGAATGGGATCGAGGACTGGCATGATCGTATATTCAGTCGTTGCGGGTGTCATCTGGCTGGTGTGGGTTGTTGCGATCTTCATCGGAGAGAGGAAGAGGAAGACGGCAGTGTCACACTCTTCAAAATACACCGATAGCCCACCTGAGGCTGTGCCAACGACGCAGGCGACGGACGTTCATCATACAAACGGGCATTATGCGCGAAAGTAGGAAAGGTTGCGGTTCCCCATGTCTCATGGCTAGAAGCAAGGAGACGGGTCGAATAGGTATATATAAGCACCAAGATTTAGATAATATTTCCATGAGACTTGCGTCACCTCTTTCCAGTCCCAAAAAGATAAGTGATGGTGATTTGTACCTGAATGAAACCTGATTTGGTTAGCGTGCCAAGATGTCCTTGGCATTGCCATGAGGCGCCGGCCGGGAGACGGAGGGGCAATTCGTTTCTCGACCGACCGACCCTTCGCCGCCGTCAACAAACAACAAAGACGCCCTTTGCGCGCTCCTCTCGAACTACGCGATCCCCAAGCGCCGCGATCGGCTCTAAATATCAATACACATTTTAATTCCTTCTCTGCAAAGAAAAAAAACCCACGCGCTCCGTTCACGATGGGAGAGTCAAGGTGCGACGGCGATCCAGGCTCCCACATTGTCTTTTGCTGGCGGCCATGACGAAGACTGACTTCTGGCATCATATAGACAGGAACTCATTGCTTGGTTGAACAACCTTCTCCAGCTCAACGTCACAAAGGTCGAACAATGCGGTACAGGGTATGTTGCGGAATGCAGTCGCCGTGGGCGGTCTCATGGCCGAGGGGCATCCGCTAATAAATTGCGTACAGGGCAGCACTTTGCCAGATTTTTGACAGTATCTTCTGTGAGCAACCACACAATACCGTCCGCGATGGTGACAACTAACAAGGGGTGACAGATGATGTGCCCATGTCGCGCGTCAAGTTTAATGCCAACACGGAATATGCATATCTGCAAAACTTCAAAGTCCTGCAAGGTGCGTTCATCAGCCGATCACCGGCGTCGGCAATATCCCCACCTCTTCCCCCATACCTACTGACGCTGCATAGGTGTGTTCACGAAGCATCATATCGATAAACCCATCCCCGTCGAGGCGCTCGTAAAGTGTAAGATGCAGGACAATCTTGAGTTCCTCCAGTTCAGCAAGCGCTACTGGGATCAATATTTTCCGGGCCACGACTATGATCCACTTGCTCGCCGCAAAGGTCAGGGCGGGCTTGCCGCCGCTCCAGCAGCGCGCAGCGCCCCTGCAGCCCGGAGAGCGCCTGCTGCTAGCAACTCGGCCGCACCCCGAACCCGAACACCGCTTGGCGGAGGAGGCGGTGCCGCGAGTGCAGCCTTGCGCGAGGAGAACAATGTGCTTAAGGAAACGGTTGCCGGCCTGGAGCGCGAGCGGGACTTTTACTTCAGCAAGCTTCGGGACATCGAACTACTCATCCAGCAGTCGATGGAGGCTGAGCCCGAGCTAGAGAAAGATGACGGCTTGCTGAAGCAGATCCAGAGCATTCTTTACTCGACCGAAGAGGGCTTTGAGATTCCAGCGGAGAATGAGGTGGAAGAGGAGACGTTTTAGGCTAACTACTCATGTGCTGCATTTGAGCGCCAGGGCCGGGTCGGGATACCATTTCCTTGTGTTTGACGAATGACGAAAATATGGCTGCTGGCTACTGCCGAGTGGCTGGGGCCCATGTGCGATATGCTTGTTGGTGATAGACGGTGGGAGGGCATATATTTACAAGAGTCCTTGACCCTGTCTCGCTTATTCTTTGGCGTAGGTGAGGGTACCGCATGGCGGGAGATGGGATCAGTGCATAATTTGATCGTTCTCATTTTGCTTCCAGTCAATCAATTCGTCTACTCCAAATCTCTACTGAGTGGTGAGCCTCTACGGCCTGGTGCATTCACATATGATCTTGCGTTTTCCGTTCAAACTCATGAGCCAGTCTCATATGCGAGTATTACGCGGAATGCTCAAGGCTCGTAGCTCATATGTACAATTCTATAAGCGTGCACGTTTTGATCGGACTTGTAAAGACTCATTTTATTCCTCAATTTACGGCATACCCACAAACTCCAAACATTCTCAAGAACGCACTTTTAACACAAATCCTCCATAACCACCTCCCTGCCTATGTCTCAAACATGCCTTATGACATTGCTCTCCCTTCAACATAGACTGATCAGTGCCGCAAAACCCTGGAGATTCTGGTCGGCTTGCTTCCTTGACTGCTAGCCGTTCCATGCGTACAGTTAGGGTCTCCAGGATAGGGACAGTAGTCTTCATTTTCGAAGCTGGGAGTTGGAGGTGGAAGACTGAAGTTTGCGGCCAAGCATTGGAAGTCGTAGGGGGTCTATTCAAAACTCCGAGTCAGCGAAGGCTTCATGCGTCACATGCATGACGATTGAGACTTGCATGGCAAAGAAGAGTTTCTGTGGGCTGTGGGGATACTTGCCTTTCCAACACAGCAGGCCCAGCCCTCGGGGAAATGCTTCACGCACTCCTTAAGTGAGTTGATGGGCGGCGATGCTGGGCAGGGTTTTACGCCTGCTGAGGTGTACTCGCAGCATGTGGGCGTGAAGCCTGGGACGCAGGTCGGATCGAAGTCGTCTGCAGAGGCGAGAGGGAGATTGATAGAGAGAGCCAAGAGGGCCAGGAAGCAAGAATGAATGGGGGGAGTGGGACGCATTGCACTGAGATGAAGAAGCGTTGGTTCTGTAGGAGGCTGGATGAGGTAGACTAGGAACTTGAGAGTGAGAAGCTAGAAGCCAAAAGGTCGAAAGTTTAGTGTGCTTTATACATTCGTGGCTATGTGAGGATGCCCTAAAGGATGAGATGAAGGGCGGATAGAATTCACCGTTCGCCCTGACACGCGGCGGTGTGATTGTCCATATCCAGAGGTAGTTGTACGTCTGTGGCGTCCTATAAGACCCACCGCTATCGAGCATTGTGCGAATGTGGCTGGCAAGCTAGGAGATATAGTATCGATGTGCCACTGTGTTTCCGCATGGTGATTTGATCCTTCTCGATGTCCAGTATGTTGGTGATTTTCAGACGTATCTAGTGGGAATGGCGATCCACTGTTCTTCGGGAGGGTCATTTGACCAGGGTACAAGCAAGCAAGCAAGCGTTCAGACGTAGGATAAATGGGTCTTGATAAGTTCATCATGTGAACGTTTTCTTCGACTTACGGCCGTTGCAGGAGAAAGTTGTTGCAAGCGGTGTGTTCTCAATGTTGGTGTTTGCAGTAGTAGCTGCCTCCACATGACTCGCTGGCTGTTGAAATGGATGCTTGCCTATCTTTGAGGTACGTACTCAAGAGACCTCAGATCAAGGGATGGTTGGCTATCTTACGAAGTGGACTAATGCGTGATTAAACTCGCCGCACGTAAAGATGACATTGCAATCCAAGATCTCTTTCCTCATCTTTTGTCCGTCCATCCCCACGTCTCTTTTCGCGATGTTACTATTGAGGGCCTCAAAGAGCTTATCTCGAGTCTCCCGTCGGAAGACACCGTCATTTTTTCCAAACCAGGATTTCTTTGACGGAATCACCTGGTTCACACTTACACCCGTAAGATGACCCACTTTCTGGATCAAACGGTCATATTTCCCTTGACGAGTCCCTACTTCTGGCATTTCCATTCTGCTTATTTGAGTACCCGTCGGGAGTGTTACGGTGAACTTGACCTCGATGGAAGCGAGCGAATTCGTTCGTTGCAGCAAAGGTCGTGGTGTGGTTGACTAGACTCAACATGAAGCGAGGTCGAATATACTCCACATGCTGGCTCGCTTGTGAAATGATGAATGCAGATACGCAGAGGAGAAAAGACTAGTGTCTTGAAGAAGCCAAAAAACGAGCATTGACAGGTGTCAGGCAAAGAGGACATGTGGCACTGGGTATGTGATTGTGATTGTGCTTTCTCGGGTGTGACGCTTCTTGTTGTGGAATGTGAGTGCTTAGAACTTGGTAGATGACAAGGAGTCAATTTAAAATTTTTGGGGAGCACCTAGCCTCAGCCATGAATGATAGTTGCAGGCCTGTGAGCTGGACGTTTTATCGAAGGTAGGGGCGGGAAAGGCCATCTTTCGATATATCTTTCCTGCGATTCTCATCGAAAGGAGTGATATCGCGACTATCTCCGAAAGATGAGTCCACCCCGTCCATGCAGCATTTACAACTCCCCTAAACTCCACAACGACATGAAGCAAATTATCTCCAAATTCAGTTATCTCGGAAGCCGATCTAGGAATAAGAGCAACGCCATCGGAAGCGACCCACCTTCATCTCCGTCTAACCGTATACCGGTAGTCCGCCTCGTCCCGATCCACCGTCCCCGCAGCGGAACACGTCTAGACAATGTCTGCCCATGACCACCTATCAACACGCGCGTTCTTGCACGTCCTCTCCCCACTCATATTTGTCAAGACGCCAACAGACCTTGCCTCACGCCATGGCCCTTTTCAGTCGACCGATGAGGCCCACGTGCAGCGCAACCCCGCACCAAGACAATGTCTAACGATGTGAATCTACCCCGCCTGACCTCATAGTATGGAAAATATTCGGATGGCGTGTCTCACAAATATATGTGCCACGGGAGGCGGAGGCGGAGGCAGATCGATGCTTCTACACTCTGCTGTGTTCTAGTTGAATTGTTTGTGAGATTACATTCGTATCTTGATCACGTAGCACACGCGGATTGTCATTGCTCTTCCTTGTCTTGTTTGAGTACGGCCCCCCCCTGAAAAAACATCATACGATGGCGAATTGGGACGATTTGCCCGCCGCGCTGAAAGGCAGCTTGGATAAGCTCACCCAACTCCTCGACTCAGATGCGCAGCTCAAAGCCTTCACAACCTCAAACGCAATTGACAAGCCCGCAACCTTCTCCATCAAATCTTCTGGCTCCGACAACAGCCTCCTCATCACCGTAACCAATGGCTCCGCAAAGGCAGCCACCGGCCCTGCAAAAGATGGCCTCTTTGCCCTCTCCGCCCTCCCAGAGCAATGGGAGCAATTCTTCAAAGACGTCCCCGTCGCCCCCTACCAAAGCTACTGGGGCATGTTCGGCATGAACATCAAACAAAAAGGCATTGAAGTGTCCGGCGACCAATCTGCCTTTGCCCACTGGACACACGTCTGGCGCCGCGTTCTCGAGCTCGCTCACGACGCACACTGCGGCCCCATGAAAGAAGATACACAGCAGGAACCTGAGAAGGATTATCTCGTGGGAAGATATGTGTATCTTGACGCGCCCGTCTGGGGAAAGGTCAAGACGTTCTATGAAAGCTCCGGGGAGGGAAAACAACCAATAGTCTTCTTGCACACCGCCGGCAGCGACAGCCGCCAGTACCACGGCGTCATGAACGACGCCCGCATGCGGCAGAAATGCACAATGTACGCTTTTGATCTTCCGGGCCATGGACGCAGTTTTCCCTCGCAGCAGTACTTTCCTGGCGCGCATACAAACACGGAGGATAGCTATGTAGGCATTATTGCGGCGTTTGTGAAGGCGTTAGGGCTCAAAAGACCAATAATTTGTGGGGCGAGTATGGCGGGGCAAGTTTGTTTGGCGGTGGCGATCAGGTATAGGGAAGTTGGGGCTGGGGGGACAATTCCGTTGCAGGGGTGAGTTGAGGGTGCTGTTGACATTGGATCAGAGGCTTACGATGGCAGCTCTGAATACCTTAACATGGAACGGCAGTGGTTCGATCGCTCACCATACGTTAACCAGTCGCTCTTCAACCCGGAATGGGTTTATGGTGTATGCCACTGGATAGTTCCCCAGTGAAAGGTGTATAGTGCTAATTATACACAGATGATGTCGCCTACCGCACCACAAGCAAACAAACAACTCATATGGCACCTCTACTCTGGCCAAGCCTACGGTGTAAGTCCTCTCCCTCACCACTACCCAAATATATCAACTCACAGCATACTGCAGATTTTCCACGGCGACCTCGACTTCTACTTCGGCGGCTGGGACGGCCGCACCCGCGTCTCCTCTATTGACACAAACGCCTGCCCCGTCTACATGCTCACCGGCGAATACGACTGGTCGAATACGCCCGAAATGAGCCAAAAGACAGCCGACAAGATCCCCGGCGCTAAGCACAAGGCTATGCCTGGCCTAGGCCACTTCCCAGCGACGGAGAACCCGGGAAAATTTGTGCCACATTTGCTAGAGGCGATTGAGCATATTCAGAAAGTGCGGAGTGAAAGTTTGAGTACCATGAGATTAGGATCCGATTAGTGTAATTGTCGTACATGGCTTGCTCACTGAGTCCTATGGAATGATAAACAGCCGTGCTCGTGGGTTGAAGGCTAAGCAAAATCGTAAACGCGTTGATAAAACGTTCCTACTGAGTCAGTAGAGATTTACAGCTGATGAGGTATCACAATTCATTGCTGTGACAGATGATTGTGACAGTATTGATAGGAAGATGTCATTGAAGAAGCCCATACTTCGTGCGTGATGCGAAAGAAAATGTAGAAAGACAGGACCCACCCAAATCTTATTAAGGGATGGTGGAAGATAGCGAGTAACTCACATTTGTATTCTACGATATGATGTTCGCTATAATTGATGAGACTTTTGCGATGGATAATTGTGACGGGGGCAGGGCTGGCTAATATTTTTGTTAGATGGTGTTCTTGTTCATCACATTAGCCAAGTTTTATTTGGCTTGAGGGAAATCAACATCGCTCCCGGAGCCTCTACTAGACTATGCTGTGTGAAATCAAATCTGGAATGTTTTCTAATCCCGTTGAGCAAAATCAGGTCTCTTTGAGATGTGTTATGATAGATTCAACGACAGCAATATTTCGTGGCTTTAAAGCTTGCTCACATCATTTCGAAACTGTTATCCAAACCTTTGCTTATGACATGTAGGATTTCAATTGATGGAGTATAGGCTTCTCCAGAAGTTTATTAAAGAATGAGTACTTAAACTACAAGGGATCAGTTGCCGCCTAAGCACATCGCCCTGCTTATCCCCAACTCTTAACACTAATCAGTGAGCATCGTGCAGGTGGTCTCCGAAGGGTTGGTTATAGGCTATCACCATCGTCGTCGTCGTCGCCATCGTCGCCATCGTCACCATCGTCGCTATCGTCGCTATCGTCGCCATCATCGTCATTGTCATCATCGTCGCTGAAGTCTTCTTCGTCACCATCTTCCATATCTGCTTGTTCCTTCCCGTACATGCTTATGAACTCGTGCCTTCGGTGCACTACACCCCGAGCGCGGTAGCACATGAAGCACAATACGAATTTGGCACACTCTCTGCATTTGTAGTATGTGCCAAATACGCCCTGCGTGTCACTCTTAGCATATGTCTATACAATACCCGGACTTGTACCTACTAGAAGGCAGACAGAACAAAATACACCTTCGCGCCTCTGTGCCACTTGAGATGATTTTGAGATGGTTTGTCGCCAGAATATTGTATAAGCGTAATGACCTTTCGCGATTTGTTTCTTAGATGGTGTAACGAGTGCGACAATTTCCTCTCCTAAATCATAGTATCGTGCAAGACTTAAGGGCGTCCATGACCCATAAACGTCATGAACCACATCCATGATGTCCGCACCATTGTCTTTTAAGAGCTCAATGATTTCTTTTCGTTCAGAGGTTTGAGTATCCCATAGAGAACACTTCCGAACCGCCCAGAAGAGCGGGGTGCAACCGTTGTAATCCTTTTCTTTGGCAAGTCCCGGCCGCTCATCCAAGACGTATTTGACAACATCTAGGCGACCGCTAACAACCGCGAAATGGAGAGCATTTCGTTGCATTTCATCCTTAACAAAGAGTTCGGCCCCGTTTTCTCGATCACGGAGACATTTCACATGATTGAGAGTTCGATAAAGGGCAAAATGTATCGGTCTCCGTCCTATCATATCCCTAGCATTCACGTATGCTCCGCGCCTGATGAGTAGATCAATGATATCAATGTCAGTCATTAGACTTGCTGTATGCAGATCACTGCCCCACAACGCACTTTCTTCTCGAACATTGACCATTTCGTTTTCAAGTAGATACGATAGCAAATCCGGCTTCGCGTCTGTCTCGTTCTGGCATACGGCCTGGAACATCGTGTCTTGGATTCCTTGGTGGACAATCTTGGCATTTTCGCCGTTTTCAATGAGCATCTTGACCATCTTCATGGTTCCTACTTTGCAAGCTAAGAGTAATGGCGTGCCTTCCGAACGAATATATTGATTGACGTTCGCCCCGTGTGAAACTAGAAACTCTGCGAGCTCAAAGTCGTTTGAGCTTACGGCAACTGAAAGAGGCGTTTTTCCATAATTGTCGGAAGTATTTACCTTAGCCCCCCGTTGAATCAATAGTCGAAGAACCGGAATATTCGTCGCATCTTCAAGTGAATTCATAGGCGTACATCCCACTTCGTCCTCGCATTCAATGTCAAAATTATGGAGCAACAGCTTGCGTAGAAAATTCACGGAATTTGTGAATACGCATAGGTGAAGAAGGAGAGCGTTGGCATGCTTCGTGGAAGGGTGGCAAGGATCGGTACCAGCATCTAAGAGCATTATTGCAATGTCTTCTCGTCCGCTGGTCAGGGCTCTTCTAAGTATCGTCCTTTGATTGATTACGCAGTTAAGATCGGGAAGGTACTCGAGTATCTTAGCGACGGAGTCTTGGTGACCCCCAGATATGGCCAGGTATAGAGGTGTGTATTCGTGGTTGGATCGGATGTTCACATTTGCCCCTGCGGCAAGAAGAAGCTCAAGAACTTCAGGATTTTGCGATGCAACGTGCATTGGAAACCAACCATCACAATCGCTTCCCGGAATCTCTGTGTCTGCTCCGGCCTCAATCAACGCTTTCACTATCTCGACATACCCCATATATGCGGCGAAATAAAGTGGGGTTACGATACTGCGACAAATCTTCTGGTTCACGTCGATGCCAGCTCGAAGACACGTCCTCACAAGCTTTTCGCAGTTTTTTTCTACTCCTATTTCCAACAGTTGTGTCATTGCATCTTTCATTACTGTTCCAGTAATATGCTTCTTTCGTCCCTCTTTAATAAGCAGATCTACCGCCTTGAAGCCCTTACTAGTTGCTATGATATTATCATGGAGGATGATTGGAAATGTTGTGTCGTCCAGGACTATCCCGTTTGATAGTAAGCTTTCAACCATACTGATGTTGTCAACTTGTATTGCTCGAATTAGGAGGTCATTTCTGTCCAAGGTGGCACTGCTTTGGCTTGCGACATCTGCTCGGTGAAGGGCTTCCAGGAGTATTTTGAAGCACCTTGGTCTTTGCAAAGATATAGCTTTGCGTAGAAGGTCGTGTCCAAATGATAGTGAGGTAGTACACTTGCCGAGAGTCTTGAGCAGAGATTGAATTACGTCAAAATGACCACAACTTACTGCGGTCTGAAGGATGACTTCTTGATATCCCGAAAGAGCTTCGTTGATTGATTTCTCCAAACCTGAGTCGGCAATTGCCTGATCGGATGCTGTCTGCAGGGGAGTTGAATCGGTACTCTGCTGATACTCTCTAGGGGAGCTAAGATTTTCTTCATCCGTGTCTTCAAGCTTCTTATCACCTGGTAATTCACCGATCCCGCTCTTCAGTGTATCATTAGCCATGTGTGGACTATGTGCACGGTCTGTCTTTGCTCCCGCTTCTGCGTCCTCTATTTTTAGGGTCTTGATCAGCAGCGAGCTGGAGAGAGCTGCGTGAGCATTTCGACAGGCTTGCAAAGCAGCCTCGAAGATATCGTCTTTGTCCATCTCTACCTCAAAACAATCCAGTACACGGTTGACAATCTCAATATCGCCACCTGTGCATGCAGCTAGAAGGATCTTTTTCTTCCCTTCCTTACTTATATAATCCCACGTTAGATGTGAGAGTATCTTCAAGGAAATGTCTCGCTGATTTTTTGCCAGCGCCTGGGGCAGAGTTACATAAGAACAGATGGATGAATTGGGTATTTCTAGGGCCTTGCAAATGAAGAATGATATCATCTCTTGGTTTCCAGATTGTAGAGAAGCTTGTACTAAGATGTTGAGCTGTTCAGAATCCAGGGACTGAAGATCAAGCAGAAGGCAGGCAATGTCGATCATTCCATTCCGGGCTGCGATGATGATGGCATCCAATAGCTGAACTTCTAACCACTTTGTTCCCTTATGAACTTCTAATAGGGTCTTAACGATAATTTCCAAACCATGCTTAGCAAAACAGGCCAGTGGGGTTGACAGCACAAAACCTGGGCAGGTAGCTGAGCTAGTACGTACCCAGTAGACCTTGGCCCATGTATCAAGTAAGGTCTTGTCTGATATCAATCGTAGGAAAGCGTCATCTCTAAGTGGAAACTCCGTACTAGCAATTCGGGCATGCTCCGGCCAGTGCTCCGCAGCATAGGATAGGAAATCCCTCCGAGGGTTGGGAGCTGCAATATCCTCGGCATTGATTTGTACGGATTGGAGTAATTTTTGCCCATGCGATGAAACAAGATATTCCAAACACAAATGAGCAAGGCGGCTATGAGTCCTGGGCAGCTCTTTCTCGCTGATCTCGAGGTGCTCGATGTTTGCGGAACATAAATACTCCCGGAAATCTGGATGACTGAAATGGAGTTCATTTGTGCATATATCGATGATGCCGGGAAGCCACGACAGAATTGCCTTGGCCCCTGTCGGTCGAGGCGTATAACGAGCTTCCCAATGCACGCGGGCTCTCTCTAGATCGCTCAACTCACGATAAGTTAGAGGGCGAAATGCCAGTACAAGCAATTGAAGTGTTTCAATAGCTGACGATAAGCCCCAAAATCCTGGAATTGCAAATTCTAAGATGGTTTGAAACGTTATCTCCAAGGAAGCCCCTAAAGTGTTGTGAAGGCGGGATCTTGAAATTGTTGAATCATTCGTTTCGAGATTAGATAGCCAGATTGCAACCATAGTCTTATGTTCAAATGAAAATTCGGGCTGTTGAAAGAAATTCACCAACTTGGGCCCCAGTGAGTCAATATGCATGAGCCCAGCGTTTCTGCGAATCACATGCAATGCCTCTGATTCAGCTGTATCGAGTGCTGAACTACGTATTTTATCCTGATCTTGGCTTTCATGGTGTCTGATTTCGGTAGATCTGGAGACTAAAAGTCGTTGATTGGCGTTGGAGGATGTTCCAGGTACGTTATCATTATGCACTAACATACCCTCGCGTTCGATTTCTGCCTTTGAATCGTTCCAGTCGACAGTCGTCGTGTATTCGGGGCCTATATTGACCTCCGGAACATTTCCGTTGAGGAAAATCACCGTAAAATGAAGGTCGCAGCGAGTGATTGTAGTACGGAGCTTGTTCAATAGCCAGGAACGGGATTCAATCCTCTCGTCAAGGTCTATTAACACCCAAACTACTGTAATATCTGCTCTTGTCAGGATGGCGTGATAGTATATGTTAAATAGATCCTCTATGTTCCAGCCAAGTGACTGGCCTCGAAGACTCCAAGGACACGCAGATAATGTTCCTTCCGTTATATTGCAAACCGCCTGCTTCAGAAATGTAGAAAGCATTGCTTCCACAGTGTTGCTTCTACAGTCCCAAGGCCTGAAATGGAATTGATGGAAAAGTGAGATGTCAGATGAGCTCGTATCAAACTGCGGGAAAAGAAACCTGAGTATTTGATTTCCCACAGAATGGATGTTGTGAATATTGTTGATGGTGAGGAATGGCGTGAGACGGATAGAGGACCAGTGTTCAATCTTGGATTTTTCAAGGACCTGAAGCTCGCCAGAAAAATGGTGGTCTCCCAATCCATGACTGCTTGCATAGAATAAAGAAGATGCATATGATCTCAACTTCGAAAGTTCGGCCTTGGGCGATCCTGTAGCGTATTAGTGCTTCACCGGCAGTACTAGCTAATGCCATACCTTGTGCATAAATTTCAATATCGTTGCAAAGGTTCAGTAGCATGCTGCCAGCCATATCCACATGTGAAAGAGAACATTCTACATTGGAACGAATGGGTGTCGATCTGTTTGGTGTTTCTGATTCATGTCTCAGGAATATCTGGTCGTCTGCGTGAGCATTGGAACAGGGGTAGCATCGCCAAATCTGTCTCACCCTCTTTTGTAGGTCTTCCGTAATGGAGTAGACGTTGTATACAGCTGCAGAAAGCTGTAAGTCTACATCAACAAAGTCCGTATTAATTGCTTCGATTGCATCACCGAGACATGCAGTGATAACTTTCCGTGGCATTGCTTTCAGGTCGTTACTCAGATCAAGAAGTCGACAGAGTGATTCGTCGAGATCAGGCGAGTATCCGTAGATGTGAGGACAACCGATGAAAACCTTGTAATAAGTCAGCACTCAGAACACTATTGGGAGCGTGGGGCTGTGTGCACAAGAATGCGGGTTGAATGGTAAATATTCCTGAATGCAAAGGCGCCGAAGGCGGCTTGAATCAAGGCCTGAAGATGTTAGCATTGAGAACCTGTTTCATGGTCGGATTCTTCACTTCTTTCACCAAGATACCTCCAATGTCTTGACCGAGCAATACGATTTTCTGGTATTCCAAGCTTTGGATTCCCTCGAGGAGGCGTGTTGCTTCTCTGTTCATACCTTCACGAGAAAATATCCCGGAGTTTTCACTGATCAGGGGATACGTATAGATCCATACGCGCATCTGTTTGCTACATTTGCGGAAGAACTCGAGGACTGCCAGCCTGAAGTAACTGGGTGATGTGTGCGCAGTTTCCTGGCCGCCATCGATGCCACACACAGCTATGACACTATGAACGGTATGTCAGTTAAGCAGGGCCTACATTAGCCTCGTCAAGTATGTTCGCTCACTCAATGACCTCTTCTGAGTATGGTTTCATGTCAGAGACTAGTTGTAAGCCGTACATTTTCGATGTGATTGGTATATCGTGGTGAAGGTTGTCGTTTCTGTATTGGATGTCAAATGCTTAAAATGAGTTTCCGAGACAAGAGGTATTTAAAGACCTAGCTGGGTTCTGAGTCAAGAGGAGACGAGGGTGGGGTAAAACGGGCACGCCCTTCTGGACTCCTTGCGCCTCGCTAGCTGTAAATCGAGCCCCTGATCTGCGTAGTGCGAAATCATTAAGCCAATAGATTACGGTTGCGTTCTCAGGTATCTATGTTCGGGTGGCAAACCTAAGATTGTGCAGGGGTTGGAGTCACAAGTATTGTGCACAGTTCAGGTATAGGAATATTGCAGATTATGGCAGACATCTTCAATATGCAGCTAGCTACAGGCTTACATTTTAGTCCTCCTTGATGGCATTTCTCAACACTGTGCGGAATGTCACATCCGACAGTGATTTCAGGTCCTTTTCCCAGCTTCCAAGATTGTCCACATCATATTCGCGGAGCTTGTTAGTGGATTTCTTCTTCGGATCATACCAAACGTCGTCGTCCTTCTCATCTTTCTTGAACACTGCACTGATCCTGGAAACCGTGTCCGCAGTTGCTTCGAGAGAGATGGAGGCCTTGAAAGGATCCATACTCTGTCTCTTCAGCATGATCGCGGCTTGGAGGCTTGAGACGACGCCAGTCTTCGTGATAGGATTCTCGAAAAAGGCCAAGGAGACGGCGTTCTTCTTCCCGTACGCCCTCAAGACGTCAATAGACCCTTTCACTCTGGTATAGCCCGTCCTCTCGCGCTCAACTGTTTTCTCCCGCTTCAAAGCCCCACCAATTTGTGCGCCTGCTACACCTCCACCTATGGTTGCCTCGGCACCTTTCACAACCTGTTCATATTCTGTTATAGGTTCCACAAAGAAGTTGCCTTCGGGATACATGGCTATGACCTCTGGATCGGGTTTGTCTATGTCCATAGCGGCAAATTTGAAAATTGCGTGAGCTTCCTTGATGCGTGCCGCGACACCATTGGGTTCAAAGCGAAGCTTGACGATTATAAGAGTATAAAGGTCAGCGTCGTCATTCTCAGAAGAATATCCGTGTACTATATCTACGTGGTCGCAGAATATCTCGACTCGGCCTTTGCGCTGGACGATGGTATCGCGCTGGTAGGGATCGTTCGGATCGTTCTGAAAATGAAGACTACCAGCGTCTCCAGCTGGATAGATTGGAATTTTGAGGGTAGGGAAATCCTCAACGAAGTAAACGTCGTCCATAGCTGTAACAAATTCCGAACGTGTGTCAGCCGTCATGATTGTTTAGCAGTGGTGATTGAAAGCTTGTAAATCTTTGCTGAGAACATCGACTTTTGGCGATGCGAACTAGCTATCTATCTGTGTAATGCCACTAACTAGTGGCGTCCTGGAATGTGTCACTTGTAAATTCCGGTGAGGACCCCGAGAGCGAGAGATACAGGAAGGGAATGATTATGACGAATGCTTCGTGTCATCCGTCTAATACGACATTGCACGGTAGGTGGGTATGTAGTACGTTAAGACTATGAGTGGGAAACCGTGGTGCCACGATCCTGCGCTGTGATAGGGTGATATATGTTGTGTATCAAGCCGTATATGAATGGCCTGCCAAATGCGGTGATCAATAGCCGAACTGGAGCATCTGACCTTAACTCAAACGCTGGCCCTCAATTTGTAATTCCAGGGGCCTAAGTAGGGCTTTGCGAATGTAATTGAACCTCTAGTTGAAGCCACTATTCCCATCTCCTACTTTCCCAGGTAGGGCAATTTCTGGACGCGACAACCTCAGACATAGACATGCCAACCTCAAATTCGGAAGCCGATCCATACCAAGATACCAGTGAAGCGGCAGATGATATTGATGAAAATTGCAGCGATAGTGATGGAACGGACACGTGTGAATATGAGGAAGAAGATGATGATGGGATCAGTGAGCGAGGAGAAGGAGATGAGAATGATATTGAAAACAGAATGAATATCGAGACCTTTCGAGAAGGGATAAAAAGATTACTTGCTGCTCTTGATGGCAATTCAGAACAAAGTCAAAAATTCCAACAAGATCTCCTTGCCAGATACGAAGCGTTCGTTTGCCCACAGTCGAAGCGAATTCAGGATGCTATCCCTATTCGTGCAAGAAATATACTGTTCAAGTACGCGTATGACGGCCAAGATGCACACGAACTTCCATCACTAATCAAAGCCGTCGTGCAAAAGCATCCAAAGCTCCTGAACGAAACAGATGAGTCTGGTAGTGGCGCGCTTCACTTCGCAATCGAAAGGAAATCAGAATGGTTCATTCGAGCTATTCTTGAGAGTGATATTCCAGAGGAAGACATGCAAAGAGCACTAGATCCAAATGGTTTGATAGGGGGGCAGAAAAGGATAAGGGAGAATTGTATTCACACGGCCATAAGAAGGAATCTAAGACCTTCATTGACGATGAAGCTCATCGAGAGAGCTTCGAAGCATACACTTGATGCACAGAACGAAAAAATGCTTACGCCATTACATCTCGCTGTTGACTATACAACGTGCACTAGTATACACCGCAGTTTAGTGAATACTCTTCTGAAGCTTGGCGATCGAGCGCTTGATAAACGCACAGCACCACCAGATTGCTATTCTGTCTACCAATACCTTGAAAAGACGTGGGGAAAGGCAACTCAAGACCTTAAGGATAGAAAAAATGAGAGTAGGAAATTAGGTAAAAGTCATGATTCTGGCTTAGTGAGCTCAAGGAATATAAAGGGATCTTCCGAGAAGTTCACAACGGACAACAGGCGAAGGCAGCAAACGGCTCTGCAGGAGAGACAAAACGAATTAATTCACGCACTAATGTTTGGTAGCTTACCACGGACGGATCCCTACCAAGAACAGCAGCAGTTCGCACCAAAACTTCCAGACTATGATAAATCACCTGACGCCAAGAACGCAACCAGCGAGTCCAAGGCTACCAAAAAGAATTCTGAGCGTTTCAGCAAGCCGAAGATTAGCTCAGCTAATGAGATTGCAAAAGATCTAAAGTTACATTACTTCCGTTCAACATTTGATGAAGAGTCCGGGCGAAGTCATGCTTCTGCAGAATGGTTTATTTTTGGTGATAACACGGACTGCAAGCTTATCTGTTTCGATTTTCCTGCAAACTCGCGCAACGGCTTCGAAAAGATTGACTTCGACCAGTTCAAAGAGTCGTACAAACGCTTTGTCTTTGATCCCGTCCTGTTGTATGTAAATTTTCGCAGATTGGACCTCCAATTGCCTGACAATCCGCGAGCTATAAAATTAAACCAAGATGCAGGCATCGGAAAAAAGGACATGGAGAAGTTTTTCCATTGGTTGCGTAAGGAGAAACACGTTCAAAATATCATCAAAGTGACCGTTGAAGACCGCCAGGAGATTCCTCACTGCGACCAAGCAATTGTGAACTCGCTGAAAAATCTCGACATTGAGATTTTAGACTGGCGTAAGTTCGATCTTTGTCCCTTAGTTATACAAGAGGCAGCCAACAAGTCGGACAACCTGCGCGAGCTTCACCTCTGGTGGAGTGGAACGAACGCTGTTCTACGTGCATGGAGTGAGCCCCAGGGGCTTGCAGAGGAGCTGAAGAACCTTAAGCGTATTCACATATATGAATCCAAGGTATGTAATACAAGGAGACCTTGACTTAGTTTGATGACTGACATTTGCACGCTAGCCACTGTTAGATTCCATAAAGCGCACAGACGAAGCCTTCAAGGCTTTTAGGACACGGCTTAACACTAATCGTCCAGCTGAAAGACAAATAGAAGTAGTAAGACATCCTTTTAAAGACTCGGATAAGTACTCCGAAATTGGCTCCACGGTCCGCGATCACAGAGTGCGAAAGGTGCAAGGCGTCAAAAAGATTGATGAACATCAATGGCTGACCATTATGGACACCTTTGCCGACGCCATTCGTCAATTACCTAGGCCCAAAACGACCTTCGACAATGACCCAACGCCGGAAATGGAACCAATAATACCCCCTCAGGAGTTAGAGGAGCCAGTCAAGGTAGCACTTATAGACGATGGTGTGGACTTTATGCATCCCGCCATATCCGAGAAGTTACTTCCTGGGAAGAGTTTCGACAGCGGTTTTGGGACTGGTAATATTCTTGGGGTTCCAGAACCTTATCATGGGTCAACGACTGGCCACGGTACTTTCATGGCTTATATGATCCAGAGAGTCTGTCCCGCTGTCAAGATCTTCGTCTACAAGATAGACGTACTGCAGAAAAGTAACGAGTCAGCAACCTTCACAGCTAAAAGTGCTGCAGATGTTAGTATCATATACCTCTTTAGCTGCGATATCATCCGTGATTGACATCCACAACAGGCTGTCGAGGACGCCGTAAAACGCAAGTTCGATATCATCTCCATGTCTTGGACTGTTCAATTGAGTGAGAATGATAGCGCAAGCAACAATTCAGATCTAGCACGTCTCAAAGTAGCCTTACAGAATGCTAGCAATCGCACAAAAGAGGACGGCAAAGAAACTCTCCTATTCTGCTCAGCGCCCGACATCGGCCAGTCGAATCTAAACAATACGCACTTTCCGTTCAATTGTGACGGTGTACCAAACATGTTCCGAATTGGCGCCGCAAAAGCCGATGGCACAATATATCCTTGGGTAGGCAACCAAGTGGGTTTTATCCTGCCGGGAGAGGATGTAAGAATGAGGCCGTCCGACAGAGTGAGGCAACTTGAAGACCCAGTTCCGAAGACAGGGTCGTCAGTCGCTACAGCGCTTGCCGCCGGCCTTGCTGCAATGATCATCCACTGCATCAAACTCGGCGCACTGTACAATTGTCATAGACAAAATCCAGCAGGAGTGAGTTTGAAGTCCGTCAAAGCGATCCAGAGCTTCTCGGCAATGATGAAGGCTTTTACTACCATTAGCAAGAACAGTCTTAGCAACAATAATGACCAACGGCTTGGGGTTGAGACATTTTTTAAGACTCCTGGAAAGGATCTTGGACCCAGTAGTGGTTTGAGCGAAGAAGAAAAGTGGATTCGAGTGGCAGGATTAGCGCGAGACCTGATCTCCGATAACACGGAAAACGCAACTAGATAGTGTTAGAGCTTTATTGCATGTAGTCGTCTCTGGAATTTTTGACAATCGTAAATATCATTAAAGCTAAAAACTCCATCTCACATCTGTACATTTGCTTTTAGATGTTCTCTCCGCTCGAATTCAAATCGAGACCGAAGGGGTTTCAAAAAGTTTTTGAGGGCGGCGTCAGTAGACAAACTCATGTGCAATCCAAGTTTCGATTTCAAGGAAATGAGACTCCGACTTGCTGTGCAACGTTGAACCTCTTCGACTTCTCTCGGATTACTTCTCTATGAAATGCTTGTATGGAATCGTTCATGAGCTGTTCGCACGCCGATCACAATCACACGCATCCTAGGACAATTTATGTCTGAAGAGACCAAATCTAGGAAATTAGCATTCTAGGAAAATGACCCGGGGAGTATGAGCATCCTGGAAAAAAAAAAAAATAGACATCTCAACAAAGTCACCCCAGAAAGAAACAAATTGTACACATTTCGACAATTCCTCCTTTGCAGTCCGCGATATTCTTCAAGGATTGAAAACAAATTTGGTAATTATACAAAATGCAGCATTTCAACACGCCGGGGGCATGGAGAGGCCGAACATAAAAACGCATGTCTCTGTATGATTACCCTTGATCGCAGTCACTTATACGTGTCACTAGTGGTCCATGGGGAAAGCGGAACGGTGCTTGACAGCTACTAGAATACCATTGGTCACATGTTAACCTAATAGACTAGTAGCAGACGCCACAAAACAGGCCCACTCCCTATAGGAGCGGGTTGATAGAGTCTAAGGAACGCGTACGTTAGGGTTTACCGAGTATAGACAAGGCGACATTCTAGCAAGGTAGGCATGGCGTGGGGAAGTGTTGTCACATGTGTTGAGAGGAATGGATATGGGTCTATCTTTGGGCTTGCCTAATAGCTACTGTGAAATTTTATCATACAAGAAGTATGTAATGAGACGGCATGGGGTAGGTGCAGGAGCTAGCTAATAATTATAATTACAAGTTAACAGGGCGGGCTGTGACTGGATGTCGGACTTGGCGCTTTGAGTAACAAGCGATTGCCGAATAGCGGTGACTGAGGAGCACCTGAAAAGGGAGTCAAAAGATCCCGGACGTAAAGTTACCCCGTCAGAAATTTTCATTGGAAATATAAGACTGTATTGATTCCATGGAGAAATCTGGGAGAGTCCACCTCGAAAGCGGCTCGCTTGGTTGCGTGAATGGAGTGGGGATGCGAGGCATTGGTGTTGGATGCGAATGTCCTAGATCGAGGGAAGTCTGTCGTTTTCCGCTCCCTTTTCCTTCTGCTAAATAATAGTTCTCTGGCACTGTTTCGTCGCTGTCTTCCTGCTCCTGGTCTACAGTGGTGTCGGCATGGTCCCGGAACCAGCTCCTCAAATCTTCATTGTAGTCCTTCAAAGACTCTACCAGCTCTGTGTAGTCGAAAGGCATGTATTCCTTGCCAAGCAGCGCGTTGATGACAGTCGCAAGGTCGGGATACCACTCGTCTTCAAACGCCGCGCTGGAAATACCCATACTTCTCCCCCACCTAAGCAATTGCCGCTTCTTCGTCTGACAGATGAGTAGCTGTGCTGGTGTCCGACTCGTCAAAAACTGCGTCCACTTTTCCCAGTCTTTACCTGGTGATTGCGCCTCATAGCCCGTCTCTTCCTGGAACTGACCGAACCGCTCTATCATGCCGCACCACGCTGTGATGCACTTGCCTAGGTATTTCCAACTTTTGTATTGCGGGTGAGAGCGCTTGCTCAAGTTGCAGGCTTGGCTGAGGGTGGCGATAGGCGGGAAGATGTCTTTGAGCACTCGCTCATATTTTAGTTGTAAGGAGAAGAACGTTTGAAGATTAAGAGCTAGGTCCCTGCGAGTTGCGTTATATATCTTGGAAGGTGTGTATCTCTTAGAAGCTGGGTAAGTGCAAATGAAGGTCATGTTATTTTGTTCAGTTCCGGGAGGATCTTCCTCAATTGGCGTAGAATTTGGAGAAATTTGGAAGTGGTTTGAAATTTGATCGAGATCTCCAGAAGATGAAGTACTGATGGATTCGCTTTTTCGGAAATTAGTTGGAAGTGACGATCTCGATTGTAAGCTTTCGGTTCTTGCCAGCGCGCTGTTATGTCTACCATGCCTCTGGTCATTAAATCCCTTCATGTCCCGCTTCCGTTGATTAGCGGCTGAGTGTGATTTTCCAGTGAAAGGACTACCAGAAGTTGCATCACCCCCAGAGTGTTTCCTCTTCTTCTCACGAGAAGGGAGATTTGAAGTCGTCTTTGTCTTCACGCGGGTAATCTCTAATTCGTCGTCGGCTGCTTCCTTGCCTTCTGCCTCCATATCCTGCAAGATGCTGTGTTGCACTTCGATCTCCCTCTCATGCGGCGTCAGGGCCGAACCCTGAGTCCTATGTTTCCAGATGGGAGTGGGAGTGGAAATGTGCGGTCTGCCTAGCGCTGTATGTGATCCTTGAACTTCCCTTGGTTTCTCATTCACGTCCTCAGCTTGCGTCGTGCAGCGTTGTACTTGAATTTCTTCATGTGGCGTTTTAGGACCAATCTGAGTCTTGAATCTTCGCAAGGGGGTCTGCGGCCTGACTTGCGCTTGCAATTCTTTTACCTGTCTGGTCTGGCCATCCTGTTCTTGAAGCTGCGATCTAATCCGACTAGCAATCCAACAGCGTACATTCCATAGAATACTAGACACGTCAGTTCATACCAAATGTAAAGCAAGACTTGACAAACATACACCCACATATCAAAATCAACAGTCCAGGACAGTTTAGGTTCCTGCATGAATAGCTGATTCGTTGGCTCCCAGACTTTCGAACCCAGACCTTCATCCACCATGATTGTCTCTACTTCTTCCATAAGAAAGCTTGGTTGCGATAGCTTCGCCGCGAATGACTCCGGCCCTTCGTCAACGCATTGCTTCACTACCTTTTCTGTGCGAGCATACAGCTCATGCACGTGAGGTGTAATGAAGATTGGCTGTTGTCGTGGGCCTGTTGTCCTAGGATCTATGGCTATGCCAGTGGCCAGCATGTATTTATTCGGCAGCTCTTCGGATGCTTTTGTGAGCGCTTCCACATTGGAGGTCTCCATGAGGTGCGCGTGCTCGAGCTATGGTTTTCGGTGGGCCAATCTCTCCACGATGATTGTGTCGCCCAGACGATTAGCGATTACTACCATGACTGGTAAATTGAACAAATAGCAAAGATCGTAGAAAATGATGTTGGTGATGAGCCCTGTCGGGCGCCGCAGTACGAGCTACATGTTGTCCACGCTAGCTGGTGGCCCAAGCGTCTACAATAACAAAATATATGATCACTCATAGAAGCGCAAGGCGGTGAATATTCGTTTGTGAATATGTGAGAATAGCGTCTGCGCCCTACAAAATGCGACATGTTAAAACAAAGATTCAATTTCCTAGAAGTGTGTTTGGCATGATGGGAATAACACACTGGCAAGGCGGTCGCGATGTTCAACCACATAATATCAAATCCATTGAAGCGCCCGTTGCCATTCATTGTAGTCATTTCAAGTTCAGCTGATCCTGTTCGCTCCAGTCGTGAAAGCAGCCTTGCTGAATCCGACAGCCTCTCGCTTGTCAACCGCCGCCCAGATGGCGAGCACAGCTCCCACGCCGGTGATGGCGGCCCGCACCAGATTGATTGTCGCCCACTTGTCAATCAAAGCATGTGTGGTCTCAGCGTTGGTTATCCCTGCCTCAGCCGCCTTGTCCTCGAGGGAGGTCGAAGCAAGCGATTGTTCCTTCTCGAACAGCTTGTTATTGATGGGAGCGAGGAAGGCGATCGTGAATGGGATGATGCTCGGGAAGAGGACGGCTGCTGCAACGTTGAGCTTAAAAGGTGTCGAGGACGAATCCTCTGCGATGTGTTAGTGCATATACGATTAGACGTGGTTCGGACATAAGAGCGTACGATTGTAGGCAACGTAGGCTATGCTGAGTGAGCTCACGAGAGAGAGCGGAATGCCGACTGATTTGCCAATGTCGAAGAGCTTGCGCCATTGACGTGCAGCCAGAGGAGCCGGTGCTTGGAGCACGGCGGGAACACTGACGAAGGAGAGTGAGGCATTTGCACCTAAATCAATTAGCTAGAATTTCAGGAAACCGGAGGAGCCTCGAACGCGTCAATTGCGCGCTCGCTCAAGGAGAACTGACCGAAGAGGAATGTGCTGGCAGTGATGCCGACCGCCTGGGCGACGAGAAGGCCGGCCGGTGGCCTTTCATTGAAGAGATAGCCTGAAGTCGCCATGTTGATTGCAATTGAAGTCGCTTCAATTCCAAAGTAAATGTAAGATTCGAGGAAAGGAGATATGGGGAGTGCTTCGCGTGTGGTGTGATGGTATAGATTGATGCATGTGTAGGTACGTCATGGGCGCGCTATCACGTTTCCGGCTGGCTCCGCACCCGTCTCAAACGAGCTACCCTGCAGGTCCCAGCGAGCTAGGAATCAGTCTGGGGACAAGGCCGTAATTCATAATTCGAGAATTTCGATTTAGAGTTTGAGACCAGTCTATGCCTTCTACGCAGTAAGCTCCTGCTGGCTGTTGGGCGACTTGGTCCGAGACCCAAAACGTGTGACTGAGGGGCTGAAACGGGCACGCAAACGTCCTCATGGAGTGCTTCATAAGGCGCAGTGCTGCCCTGCGCATGGGTGCTCCCATATCTAGCGATTCTCGTCTATTGCAGCTCTAGACAGTCAGCGCGGAGCCTCAGCTTGAGCATTGCGGATTATCGATATCTTCAGTCAGCTACCTACACAGCCCCACGGCCAGCGGCATACAAAGGATACTTCTGCCAGCGCACGCTTGTGAACGACACCACTGGACGCGAAATTGACACTCTGGAAACCATGTTCTGTACGCCTTGGCTTCTCGCCATCAAGAAAATGTTGCTAATGAGCCAGCCTTCAATACAACGGCGAATCTCCACCACGTCACGCCTGTCCCAGCAGGCACAACATTCGAAGCGGCCCTAGCCAGCCTTCAGAATCATGACCTCTTAATCAGGCTTGATCCCGAACTCGCCCACTACGAGAGCCTCCCTTCCGATGAATCCGCGCCGAACACGAAGCGATATAAAGTCACAGACCACATGCATACGCTACCGAAAGGGCTATGGGATACTACGGTCACCTTTGAGTCGCAAATAACCAATACGGAAGATGGAGTGGAATGGGTGATCAAGGCCCCTCTTGGCCTAGTACAGCGGACAACATGGAGACTGCTGAGGAGCGAAGACGTCGGAAAGGGTAAGGAGAAGGTGGTGGAAGACGACGATAGTGGGAAGGAGAAGAGCGAGTGGAGCCTAGTGGAAGACGTGGAGATCAAGGCGTCGCGGTTGCTGGTAGGAACAGTCAAGGGAAAATGCGAGCAGAACTGGAGAAGGGCCCATGGCAAGTTCATGAGTAGTATTCAGAGTGTTCCCGTAGAGGCATAGAGGGAATAGCGTGTGGTGTGCGAACTGGTACCTTTTGCATTGGTCTTGCTGACTTGGGCCGTCGGTGCACGGGATTTGTGGCGTTGGAGGCATACAACAGCATATAGACATGAATCCTTTGGCCACTTCTCTCCGGCATGTACAAGTACATACTTGACTCAGCATGCAATGTACCGTGCTGTGCGTGAAGGTATACCGGCAGCCCCCACCTTCCCAAAAAGGAACGCCCCCGTGGATGGGGACGTTAGCGGGGCAGGCGCATCTCGCCCACTCGGTCCAGCGATAACGGCGTGGTCAGTAGTCGATCAACGACCATCGCGAAGGCGGCTTGAGACAGGTTACGCTCCCTTTCAGGGTATTCTTGAGCCCATGATGGATTCCGCGATAAGAGCTGGAGATAGCGAGAGCAGTGTTGAATGGCGCTGGCTTTATCTTTGAGCTCGAGAGGTGTCCATGTGAACCTCCAGCCTCGTCGATGCTGGGCAAGGAGCAGGTCAGATGGCCGGGGCAGCTCTCCCGAGCCTGCGTCTCGGAGCGTCTGGGGATGCCTCCAAGGCAGCGTCTAGGCGGGCCAATGCTGCCAAAGTTGTTCGCGAGAGAAGGCTCGTCGTGCCGCTGTACCTAGCCTCGCCTGTTGCGTGCCCGCATTGGTGGGGCGTCTGCGTCTGGCTGGCGGAGCGAAGGAGTTGGCGATGCTACCCTGCATATGCCCAACCTCGAGCTCCCAGGGGCGGAGAAGCGGCCGAGCGACCTTTTTGCCTCGCTTTCTAGGCTCCCGGCGGAATGGGGAGGGTTGGAAGATGGTCTTCTCACGAGGTACGTTGTGTGCGCCCGCTGTTTCAGCGCCGCGGCGGCTCCGTGGTCGCTTGACCAGCTGGTGTGCTGGTCATGGTGTCTTTCTGGGGTGTCATTGTGCACGTGGCACCCGATAGCGATAGCGAGATAAACGGAAGTGCTCCGCTCCAGCTGCACCGTGAATTGTTCGCAGTACACGTCCAGTCTTTGCTTCATGCCGTTGCCTTTGTGCTGCTCTTGTTGCCGGCAGCTCGTCCACGCCTCTCTACTCGGCCCTAGCTGAAGACGAGCCCAAGCCCGCATTGTCCGGGGCTGCTCACTCCATCAGCGCGGACCAGAGCCCCGCTCTAGACCACGGTACCGCGGGATATCAAAACCCCCCATCCAACCACCGCCGCCCTGCAAACGTAAACCTCCTCACGCTCGTTTGGTCCCTTCACGGCTGTACCCATCCTACGGGTCTGTCAATTCAACACCGTTGACGCGAAACCCGTCCTTGACCACATCTCGACATATCTTTCCCCGCTCCGGTCCGCCCATCCTTTGACTTGCTTCCTCCGCCCTCGCACGTCGTCATGGAGCCATTATCCATTGACTCGGTCGTAGTCGACACCCCTACCGACTTGACCCCCGAAAGCCCTGGCACGCCGCCCACCGAAGCCATTCCCATTGCTAAGCCGAAGCTCAAAGGCCGTCAGCGAATCTTACATGGCCTACAGCGGATGGGGTCCTCGCCGAGTCTGGCGGGCCTGAGCAGGTCCCGCTCACAGAGCTTGAGAGGGATGGGGAAGGCGTCCATGTCCTGTGTCTCGCTGGCATCGCCTGGCTCGCCATATGGTCATTCGTATGGCAGCTCTTACTCCTCTGAGATGTCTGCAGGCTTCTCGACTGCCCCAACGTCGGTAGCAAATAGCCCGCCTGGCAGTCCGCTCTTCGATGAGAAGGCACGTTTTCGTATCATTTCTCCGGACGGTCCCACATCTGTTCCCCTGCCTTCTGACCTGCGACCTTTGTCCAAGGAAGGAATCGATGTAGAGGGAGACTACTTTTCGCAGCCAGTCAAGAAGAAGGTGCAACGAAGACCAAATTTCAACTTTTGGGCCGATATGCCTCCGGAGGTCCGCATGCATATCCTCCGATACCTCAAACCCAAAGAGATTGTGCGCTGCTCAGCTGTCTCCAAGTCGTGGCATGCTATGTGCTTTGACGGTCAATTGTGGAGCGATTTAGACACCTCGGAATTCTACCGCGACATCACCGCTGATGCATTGGTCAACATCATCACATCAGCAGGCCCGTTTGTGCGCGATCTCAATCTCAGGGGCTGCGTGCAACTGCGAGAACAATGGAGCAAGAATGGATTAATTGAGGCTTGTCGCAATCTAGAAAACTTTTCTCTCGAGGGCTGTCGAATTGATCGAACTTCTATCCACTGCTTCTTGCTACAGAACAGCCGACTTGTCCACGTCAACCTTTCGGGACTGGCCGGCGCCACGAATGCCGCCATGAAGATCCTTGCAAATCACTGCCCCCGAGTGGAGCATCTGAACATTTCCTGGTGCAACAACATTGACACCCGTGGACTGCGCAAAGTTGTCGAAGGGTGTCCACGCCTAAGCGACCTCCGCGCCGGCGAGGTCCGGTGCTGGGATGATGTCGACTTCATGGTCGAGCTCTTCAAGCGCAACACGCTTGAGAGGCTTGTCCTCATGAATTGCGACAGCCTCAATGACGATTCTCTCGCTGCACTTGTCCAGGGTGTTGACAGCGAAATCGACGTTCTCACCGAAAGACCCATTGTTCCTCCAAGAAGACTAAAGCACCTGGACCTCACCCGGTGCCGTGGCATCTCTGACACCGGTGTCAAGACGCTGGTCGGGAATGTACCCTTATTAGAGGGTTTGCAGCTCTCCAAATGTCACAATCTCACCGATGATGCGTTCACCGCACTGCTCCCCACATTACCAATTCTCACCCATCTGGATATAGAGGAGCTAGACGGTCTCACCAATGACGTCTTGAAAACGCTTGCTAACTCGCCCTGCGCACCCCACCTTCGACACCTCTGCATTTCCTACTGTGAGAACCTAGGAGACTCTGGAATGCTCCCTGTTCTCAAAACATGCTCCAATCTTTCTTCACTAGAGATGGATAACACGAGAATCTCGGATCTTGTTCTCACGGAAGCCGCCTCCTGCATTCGAACGCGCAACCGCTCTGCCAGGGCACTCTCAGGCTCCGAACGCCCTCAGGTTGGTCTTCGCATCGTTGCTTACGACTGCGCCAATGTCACTTGGACCGGTGTTCGTGAAGTCTTGTCCAGGAACGCGGAAATTTCTCGTCCAACTCCTAATTCCCTTTCATCCCTGCCGACATATCCACGAGAGATTATCGGGTTGAAGTGTTTCTACAACTGGCAACCAACGGTTGAGGAGCACACGAAGAGAGTCTTGAAAGGCGACTTTGCAGCTGCAGCCCGCCTAGAGCGTAAATGGGCTGATTGGATGATGTTGAACGAAGAAGCTGGAATGGGGGGTGCCGGTGCTCGACGCCGCCGCAGAAGGGCGCGAGAAGCACAACTCATGCATGCCGATGAAGAGGAGGGTGGTGCCGGCGTCGGTGTTGGCGGTGTTGGACGAAGACGACGAGCTCGGAGCGGCCCTGGTGGTTGCATTGTTATGTGAGCGAGCGAGCATTGCGCTGCATGTGTTGTGTTGTTACGGATACTCCCCGTTCATCCCATATCTGTTATGTTGTATTCATCGAACTTTTGCATTCATTCGATTTCCATTTGGGTAAGTTTTGGGCGCACAGGACATGATATAGGGGTTTGGTGATAAGGTACTTGGTCAACTCATTGGCTTCTTATCTCCCGCCACCGGCGTGGCACAGCTTGCACAGCATCTCTGCCGACATATTTCCTATTCATCATCATATTCCTTTATATATTTTTGGAAGTCAGGTTCAGGAACGCATGTTGCGAATCGGAGTTTAATCGTAGGATTAGAATGGTCGAGTGCTCGTTCACTCCCTTTTGCATAATTGCATAAAGACTTTGAATCAGCAGAATGCTTTATGAGAGTCTCAATCCATAGGAAAAGATGCCGGATTTGCGGCTTCTTATCCACAAGACAACACAAGACCACGTGAGAGCGCGAGGCCAGCGCTTATATAAGCAAGAATAGTCGTGTGTGCGTGCCTTTCCGCTGCCATTTTAGATTCAACCAGACAATTTACGCACCCTGTTCGCTTTAACTCACATACCCCGACAGTGCACACAACAGCCACAAATATGAGCGAGACTGGTCCAATACGCAAATCAGATGGTTTGCAACCCTTCAGGATCGCTTCGTTGCCGCCGACATTCTACTACATCCCGAACTTCATCACACCGGAGGAAGAGGCATCGATAGTCCAAAAGGTACGCTGTGGTGGGATTTGGAATTCTTCAAAATACCCCAAACATTTCATTTATCCATTGTTTGTTTCCGCGTCCAGCGTTCATTGCCCCGCATGTGCCCCATTTCCCCAATGGTAGTCCCCACAAGATCGTACGATTGTTGACGGTATATAGATTCCTGCCCAACGCTGGATAAATCTTTCGCATAGGAGGCTTCAAGCGCATCCTTCGACTCTGACAAAGAACAACACTCTTCTCGCGTCCCAGCTGCCACCATGGCTGACCAGGCCGGTTGTGGAACGCTTCAGGGACTTTGGTATCTTCGATGACACGCCACATGGAGGACCAAATCATGTTTTGATCAATGAGTACAACCCTGGCGAGGGAATCATGCCTCATGAGGATGGGGGAGCCTATGCGCCTGTCGTCGCAACAGTGAGCCTCGGCGCTCCGATCTGCTTAGAGATCACCCGGAAACCAACCTCAACGGAGAACGAAGGTGAACAAACTTCAGAAGCTTCGACAGAACGTAGAAAAGAAACTACGCAGCTTAGTGATGATACTCAAAATGCAAAAGACGACGAGAGACTTTGCGCGTCAAACCTTCCCCAGACACAACAAACAATTCCCACAAAGATACTCCAGGAACCCCGCTCATTATTGATAACGACTGGACCTGCATACACCGACTTGCTTCACGGCATCTCGCCCGTCGAAGTAGATGACAACCTCAACATCGAGACGGTTGCCAACTGGACTCTTCTCGACAATTCCAATATTTTCGAAGAGGCAGGTGGACGCTTTGAACGAGCAACAAGAATTAGTCTGACCTATCGAGATGTCCTCAAAGTGAGTTTTGCAGCCAGCAAAGTCCTCGGTGGGCTGGGAAAACGATGACCACACTCCTTCTAGATACCTCATGGGCGACCATCGCAAGTGCCAAGAGGACGAGAAAACGCATTTGCCGACCTGGTACTCGTTTACACACATCATCTTGATCTCACATCCCGAAACTTCTCCGCTTTGGATCTTCTCAATCCGTCATTCCATCAATTTCCTTTGTCCGACTTTCGGCCGAGAGTATCTTCTTCCCTTCGCCCTCTTTCATTTCACACATGAAACGAATAGAGACAACACGTTGCACGACCCTATCATCTTGTGTTTCGAAACTCTTCAACGTCATTGACTCGGGTTTGGATGTAGCTTCCGCGTCACACTCCTTGGTTTACAAGATTGAGTTTGCGAGTCCGACTGCGAGTCCGGCCAGCCGTTCATTTGGAGATTTATTAAACTCAGAGCAGCGATGCCACCAAGCAATCGGCTAGGCCTGTGTATCTGCATGCAGGAGGTATACACATTTCCCCGCTCGTGTCTATTCTAGGACTACCGGCCGGTCATTTGGTAACGGCCAATTTTCAAACGACGGCAAGACATCTCCCCCAACAAACGCATGACTTGCACAATGGTTTTATGCCGAAGCTCGGTAATATTGATATGCCTCGAAGCGGTCGTGTCAAAGTGCGCACTAGCAGGACCTGCTGATTACCAGGAGTCGCAGGCAGATCATGCTCCTCCATATGCATGGCATCCTCTCTACGAAACCTTCCTCTCGCTTCATCCAAGCACAAAAGTATAGTTCACGTCCCGGTCATGTCTTCTTGCCTCAATTGAAGTTTTTGAGACAACTCTCGAGTAGAATTTAGCTGGACAGCAAGCTTTCGCCAGAGCAGTCTGCACGTTGTTCCTTAAGCCAACAATAGCAATGACTGTGGCCGGCATCGCGGATTCTGATTTCTATCTCCCATACAAGACTCTTTACTCGGCGGCCAATCAAAAAATAGTAGGTGAGAATACCCCGCGCTCTAAGATCTCGCTAGCCTGGTCTGTTAATGTTCTACAGATGAAAATATCCCAATGGCGGCGTAGGCGTTGCATTTAGCCAGGTTCAACACCCGGTTCCATCCCAAAAGGCGAGTCTTACAACATGGCCTTCCCTGGAAAATTAGATGCAACGGCGGAATCTGAAGATCTATAGTGTAGAAATAGCCTTCCAGATATAAAGCGCATCACGTGCTTTGCGATATCGATTAATTAATTCTCCAACCAGCCAACACTTGCACCGGTGGGTGGATGCGTGTTCGATATTAAATTTGACTCCACCGAGTTCCGCCCGAAACATGGAAAGAGGTCTTGAGTATAAAACTAGAAAGGAGAGGAATTCCTCATAGAGGTCATCGGGCTGGATCCTCCTTCGAACAGTTCTCGTCGTTCATAATGGTCTCCTTCAAGCTCCTCTCAATCTCGGCCCTTGCCGCTGCCGCGGCAGCGCAGAATGCTACTCTGCGCTACATGCCCTTTGGCGACTCTATTACAGAGATCATCTGCTGGCGTGCTATGCTATGGGAGAAGCTTCAGACCACCGAATGGAAGAGCGTCGACTGGGTGGGCTCTGGCAAGACCGAGAACAACTGCGGAGACACCAAGTACGATCGCGACAATGAGGGACACTCGGGCTACCTGGCCATCAACATTGCCAACCAGAACCAGCTCGACGGCTGGCTCACCAAGAATCCGGCCGATGTCATTACCATGCATCTTGGCACGAACGACATTGTGCAGCAGAACAAGGCAATCACCGACATCATTGCAGCCTTTACGAAGCTAGTCAACACCATGCGGGCACACAACGCAAAAATGAAGATTGTGGTATGTATCCTCCTCTTGAGTTGTGAGGAGTAGAGATTGATGAAGTCGATAGGTCGCTCAGATCATTCCTATGGGCATGGGTAGCTACAACACCAAGATCCAGGATCTGAACAAGGCCATCCCCACGTGGGCGACGGGTATGAACTCGACCGATTCTCCCATCTGGGTCGTCGACCAGTACACTGGCTTCTCCTCTTCAGACCTGCGAGATGGTGTCCATCCTAACAAGAATGGCGATACTAAGATGATGAACGTCTGGTACCCGGCACTCATTCAAGCCCTTGCCGCAGCGGCTAAGGACAAGTCAATGAAGGAGGTTGAGTTTACTGCCTAGACCGATACGTCTACGCGATATGTGACATGAATGGAGGAGTGACCAGCATTATGCATATGTCGAGCATTGTACATATACTTTGAATTAAGCATTGCTGTCACTACAGAATCTCTGCTGCTAGAGTGACTTCCTGCCTGTGCCCATTCCTCGCATCCCTCTCAAGCATAAGCCTTCACCTCCCGGCTACCTACATTCACCGCATTATCCTTATTCGTCTGATAATTCTTATCAATACTCCCAAATCTCACCCTCACCCATTCCCCCGCAGTCGTAGTATCCGGCGGAAGATCTCTCTTCTGCACATCGCCTCCCTTCGCCCTCTGCAGCACAGGACTCTCAACAGGCCTCAATAACGTACTATCATCCGGCCCACTGAAATAGATGACCCCGTATCGGGGTACGTGGCGCTGATCCTCGGGCGGCAATACAACGCGATGGATGGTACTCTTCAGATAGCCGCCCGTCAGGAAACTCAGCGTGTCTGCGACATTGACGGTCAAACTGTTCGGCACGGGGCGAACCCATTTCCACTTCTTTTCTCCTCCTCCTGCACTAGCACCACTGGCACCACTCTCGTCGTCGATGCGGACCTGCAGCCCAGCAACAGGCTGCCGCATTAGCAGCGTTAGACTGCCAAAGTCGGTGTGCCCGTAGACGTTTTCTTGCAGCTTGTTGTCGTCCATGGTGCGTAGCTCCGCGGGCGTGCGCGGGTGGTACAGCATGTAGCGCAGGTGGCACTGGGACGCTGCATCGTAATTGTGGTGTTTCCACAACTCCTCTGGATCAGGCAGTTCCATGATCATGCCGCAAATGTATAGCAAGCGATGTACGACGTGGAAGTGCATGTGGCGGCCAAACGCCTCGCACTCTTTTCTCTTTTCCGCCAGCGCGGCGGGCCGCGGCAGGGAGCCGTGCGTGGCATTGTACTTGGGGTCGTCGTACAGCTCTAGATTGTCCTTTAGGCCGAACTGCGCGGCACGGCTTCCTGCTGGCTTCCAACCGAAGAACCCTTGCTTGCTGGCGTTGACGCGGTACGGCGTTTTGTCGCTGGCGTCCATGTTGAACAGGGAGGCGGCGAGGGCGAATTGCTCGTCTACTTTTTCGGGGGCGAGGCCAAAGTTTGTCACGTAGAAGAAGCCGACGGTGGAGATTGCGGTTCTGAGCTGCGTGGCTAGTTGCTGTTTCCCGCTGGGGGTGTCGAAGAGGGAGAGGTCGAGGGTGATGAGATCGGCGTAGTCGAGATTTGCGGTGGTTGGCGGGACGTCTTGGTATTTTGGGGGAATGGGGGAAGGAGTGGCCATGATGAAGTGGGCTGCTTGATTTGAAGATTTCTGTGGTGGTGGAGTAATATTCTCTAGGACATGGGCTAGTATGACGGACTCTTGACTATTGGGAACCTAGCTCTTGGTTTCATAACGTTCATATAAGCATTCCTACGACCATGCGGTACTACTTGAACTGCGGGGCATCAGTGGAGATAGAATCTGGGGTACATGACGGCCCGAGGGACTAGATTATAACGGGGTGGGGAGTGTTGTTCATTGAAAGGTTAGAATCGCAAGGTCTGACTCGCTCCTCCTGTACGTTGAAAGTATACGCTCTTATTACCAGGAAGATTTATACAATAGAAGTAATAGCTGTTGCATATATTGGGGATATATTGAGTATGTGGTGCTTGTACTCTGGTGTTTTACATGGCGGACTGGGTGAGAAATGCACTTGCGCTATGCCTCAAGGCTGTTTCAACCCTTTTAAGACTCATATTGAGGGCCTGCCGCTGGAAAGTAAAATACTTTGAAGTTGTTTCGAGTTAGCTTGAGCATCTGAGCTAGTTGCTGATGTGCAAGATGTGTATGCACTTCTAGAGTGGTGTTGTTTTGGCTTCTCAAAGCGTCGAGTGACTTTTAAATACCACCAGTCGTTTGAATACTGCAGGTATGAAGTATGGTCAGTAGATTCAGGTCATATTTAGGCTTCAGCTTGTATAATCCGAGTACAACTACTGCATTGCGTAGGACGAGGATACGAAGAGCTTGGTGTTGAGTTGTCGGTATTGGGTGCACGTGCCGCTGGCGTCACCGGGCACAGACGTCACTCAGCAGCTCCAGTCCAAGCTCTTAACTTGATAACATACGTCTGCCTGCAAATATTGCTCACACCTTCCAACAAATTTAGGCGGCTGCGAATATATTATACAGAACATACCCAGCATATGTTAAGAAAAACTCCGTAGGTTCATATCCTAGCACATACGTGCACCTACTCTAGCATGGCGCCTCTGCGCATATCCGTACCCACGGCCCACACAGACTCGGAGGGCGGGAAGGACTTCACATCCTACGAAATTCGCATCGAGCATCCGTTTCCTCGGGGTACTACTACGATACGAAAACGTTATTCAGACTTCACAACGCTCGACGCAGCCCTCCGCTCGCAGGTCGGCGCCGCGCCCCCAGTCTCCCTCCCACCCAAATCCTGGCTCGGCGGAAGCTTAGGCAAGCTCGGGTTCGGAAGCACAACAGGCTCGCCTGAGCTAATAGAGCAGCGAAGACATGGGCTTGAAAAGTACCTGCAAGCTGTGGAAACAAACGAAGATGGAAGGTGGAGGGTATGCAAGGCATATCGTGATTTTTTGGACCTGGGCCAGGACAAGAAGGCTGCAAACTTTCCCGGATCACAATTTGGCAAAGATAGAGTGCGAGATAGCACAGACTGGCTAGACAAGTACAGTGAGGTCAAGAGCAATCTACAGGACGCAAGAAGATGGTTGACCCAGCGGGAGCAGGCCACGGCGGCCACAGCACAGCACGAGGCGGGTGCTAACGCGAAGAAAGGGCTAGTACGCGCAGGCACATTGCTCTCGGCACTCGAAGAGGGCCTGAAACGGCTAGGGGGAAGTGGCGGGGACGAGTGGAGCGGCGAGAAGCTGGGTGAGGGGGAGATACGGCGGCGGCGCGACTTGGTTAGCACGTCACGCAAGGAGCGCGATGGACTTGAAAGCGTGCTTAATACGCTAGCAGTCAAGGCATCCGTCTCTGGCTCCGCGTCCTCGGCACCACCGTCGACATCGTCAGCTGCGGTAACGCAGCAGCAGAAGGCGGGCCTCTTCAGCCGTGCAAATCAAAAAGCGTCTGGCAGGCGCGTCCTAGGCGGACCGGCCAAGGAGACGGAGCGCACTCGAGAGCTCGACAATGAAGGCGTTTTACAACTCCAGAAACAGATTGTAGCCGAACAGGACCAGGATCTAGTCGACCTTACCACCGTAGTGCGTCGCATGAGGGAGATGGGCGTTCAGATCAATCAAGAGCTTGTGGAACAGAACGCTATGCTTGATATGTTCGAGGGAGACGTGGTGCGCGTTGAAGGCAAGATGATGATTGCGAACAAGAAGATCAAGAAGATACATTGATCATGAGCACGTCCGCCTTCTTGGACCTTAGAGACTGTTTGGAGGAATTTACGAGCCTCAAGAGATAGATTGTCAAGCGCATTGAGCAGGAATTCTCTTTGCGACGAGGCGACAATGCAGGCTCTCTAGTAAAGATACATTGCAGCAGATCATCCTTCGCCACAAGACTGATAATATCAAGAAGGACGATACTACTCTCAATAGCTTGGATACGGGATCTTTTGACCGGATCATTTTTGCTGGAGTTGTCGTCGGCTGAAGTCAACATTGGAAATGAGCGTGGGAGTGGAACTTTTTGCATACAATATACCCTAGCAATCAGACCTGGAAATGAGATAGAGTAATGACATCCAGGACTCGAAAGCCGTACTCGTATCCATCCAAAGCCTCATGGTCCTAGTTTCTGAAGTTGATGCCTTCCTCCAGCTGGCCAGGGCGAATGCACAACAGGGCTAGCGGGGCGGGGCCTCGTTCGACACAGCCCCTCACCACCAGCCTGAAGCCCCAATCACTGCATCTCGTCCGACACCAGTTCCGTCAAATTCCTTGCTGTGGCGGTTGCTCATGTAGTACACTAAGTTCGCTAACTTATGATCCGCATATCTTGCGCCACTCTGCCTGACCGTCTCAGCACGCTCGACAGCTGCTGCGAACGGGAGGACAATGCGCATCATATGCGGTGAGCGATAGTCACCGGTAAACTTGCTTTTGCTGAAGGTTGGGGGCGGAGGGCGCAGTACTGCTCAAGAGCCTCAAATGTGTCACAACGTGCACCGGTGTGAAATGCAGCAGCTGACATTCCCTGTACCAGGGTGCTATATATCAACTATGGCCCCCAACCAAGGGGAGACAGCTTTTAAGGGTAGACTTATCGCATCCAAGCCTTCGCCATCCATCATCACCAGTTGGAACTCAGTCCTTTACGCCGAACTAGGAAGACATACGCATCATGGCCGCGCTGGGCGATATTCTCAGCATCGCCCATGTTCTCAAACGCGCACATGCCCTATATGAAGGCTGCCGTTCTGCTCCCGAAGAGATATACATGGCTCGCGATCACATACATGCTATGACACTTTGCCTCGAAGGTGTGGACTCCGACCTCGTCCAGAACCCGAAATCCTTCGTACACCAGAACACCGACATTGCAAAGACTCGCAGACATGCCCTTAAAGTCCACGTCGGCACTTGCGAAAGAGCACTAAACCGGACGAAGAAGCTACTGGAGAAATATCTAGGATTCATGAAGAAGCATGTCAAGCATTGGGACCGATTCAGGTGGAGTATTGAGGGAAAGAAAGAGATTGCAGAGTGTAAAGCGGATCTAGTGCTTGCGACTAGTCTGCTTGATCTATTTCTGAGTAAGGAAAGTCTAAACGTGCTGTGGAAGTTGGAGAGCACGGTCGAAGCACTTGTACGACAATTAGCAGCGTTCGATCTAGTTGATATACCTGCTGGAAAGTCTGGTAAACGCCGATCGCGGGCAAGCTCTAACGCTGGACGGACGGTGATAGCCATGTACGCAGTAACGAAACTTAAAAAGAAATTGAAAGCATATCGAGAGAAGAAAGAAGGTGGGAAAAAAGGCAAAATGTCTCCGTCTAAGTGTAAAAAGTCAAAAGGGATTATACGGACAAACTCAGGGTTCGTGCACAACCCGAAGCGTAGTCATCTCGTCAGTTCATATGCTGTCAACGTAGCAAATAGTGCAAAGTCTACGCCGCTACCTCCCTACACGCCGGGCAAGGGACGACCGCGAACTCCAAGTCCAGACTTCTACTACATTCCCGGTGGTACTTCCACCCCGACACCAGGCCCCATCCGTCGCTCATCCTCCATGGGTCGTCTCACAACGCGCCTGAACGCTAAGATCCGCATGGCCACTCCTCAGCAGCGCGAGCATTACGAGTGCTGGCGGGTCGGGATCGGCAAGTTAGCTATCGGTACTAAAACAGCACCCCAGTTCCTACCACACAAACGCGGGCAAACACAGCTTAAGAAGATGGCAGCGGTGTTCAAGGAAGCAGCAGCGTTCGACGCAAGGGCATTCAGCGAGAAGGATAGCCGAGCAAAGGCGATCTTAGACGCAAAGAACAAGAAGGAAAAGAAGGAACGAACGGGGAAGAAATGGTACTTCGTGGCTGCAAGAGTGGTAGGACGAGATCCGGGGAAGACGGGCATGGTCAGCGTTGAGAAGGCAGTTGTGATATTGGTGAGGCGGTAGTGATGATCTTGTTGCGAGAGATATAACCTGGGGGCACGACTGGACGGACAGCATGTAGCGTGATTGTACGTTTCCTTCGCCATATCGCGAAGACTTATATTTCAGCCCCGTATACGGGAGATTTCGACATGTATATAATACGAGGCTTCTAAGTTCCAGAAGGGGAGTCTGGTTCTACGAAAAGATTGTTGTGGGTATCTTCTATTAGGAACCTCACGCATGCGCAATCATTGACGACCATGCAGGCATAAGAACAAGTAATACAGTAGGTGCTACACGTCAAAAGTACTTCTATCAGTCAAGCCACTTTTAGCCCTCTCAAACATCTTCCTTGTGAATGGCGAGGAATGCCAAACTCCAAAGTTGGCGGATATCACTCTCTGTCGAGGAATACGCGCTGAGCGGCACAACTTTGAAACCGTTGTCGTATTTCCAGCTCCACACTTCTCCGCTGAGCTGGCCGCTATTTTTATTGATGAGGTCCCATAGATGTTCGTAAGCTATGTGGACTTTGCCGTATAGATCGCTATTTGCGCAAAATTCTACAAATGATCAGCATGGACTTCGCGACATAGCAGAATGAGGGACTTACCTGGCTTATCTCCACTTTTGCATCTGTCGAGTTGGCGACCAAGTCCGGCAGCCATCATGGCGAGCTGCCAGCTCCAGACAACCGTGCCGTGGTAGTCCGAGTTTTTGAAGTCTTTGGCATAATTCTCATCATCGCCGTAAGCTGGATTAGCTACCAACAACCCAACGTCAGTCGAAAGCCCTACTGGGAAAGTGGTCAGAATATGGTCCGCTGTTTGGCTTATGAAGTCGCTGAGCTGTCCTTGATCCGTGGTATTGAGGAGGAAATGTCGGTAGCAATCATCCGTGTTCATCACGCGGACATTCTTCCGGCCGTTTTCACCGTTGAGCGCGAGGCCGTAGAACGTGACATCTCCAGTGATTTGATCATCCGAGGAAGGCCCTGAGAAAGAGCTGGCTTTGACATAGTCATTTACGAGATTCTTTGCGTCGCTTGGTGAGATGGTCACTTTGAAGAAATCCAGGGTTTTATCTTCCCAAACCTTCGCATATTGATTCGCATTACTCGCCCAGTCTCCATGGTCTGAAAAGAGTCCTAGTTCGCTTAGAACCGTGATTGCGCGAAGACTGGCAGGGACGAGTGCAGTATTTACGTCGTACGGTGTTCGACCTGACCCAAGACCACCGTTGGAGTCCCGCCACTGACCTACAGGTTCGTTCGGATTGAGACTAATGAGATTTTCAACGACTTGATTTGAGGCGAAGGGAGCAGATGTTTTCATGATCTTATCAATAGTGAGTTTCGCAAGGTCCAAGTAGGTCATTCCTGCGTTGTCCTCCAGGAAGGTAGCCTTCGTGCTTAGGAACTCATTTGCTCGACTTCTTCCAACGTCGGTAGCAAAGAAGTAGTTCTTCATCAGAATAGGAAGAAAGTAGTCCGTGTCGACCATCTTGTAATCACATGAAGGCGCCGAGGAAGTGGCATCCTTACCGCCCCTTTGGATGGTGGCATAATCCCCAATAACTTCCTCGTGGCAAACAGTACCGTCTGCTTTGTTGATACGCTCCAGGACGCCTGCGAGGGCGGCTTCTATTGCACCCCCTTTGCCTTCACTGAGGACAGATTGGAGGAGAAGTGTAGAGATCATGCTGTCGCGTCCAAAATAGGTCAGAAACCTCCAGGAACCAGCAAGAAGCTTGTCACTATATGAAAGGAATGACAGCGAAGTTGTTTGATCTGGGTTCTTCTCAATCAGATCCTGTGCGTTCGGGTTGAGGACTTGCTGCGGACTGATTTGCTGCAATTGAGGATAGGTGAGCGTCCCTCGGAACTCGTAGGTACCCTGCCCAAAACCTAACATCCATTTATCTCCTTCAATGATTTCGACGGCGGGCGATCCAGCTTGCGGGTAAAAGTCGAGCGACGTTACTGTCGAACCATCGAACCATTTCCGCCAGTATCTACCACCGTCATTACGTTCTCCAATTTTGTTAGTTACGATAGCACTTTGAACGTCCTGATTTAAATTGCCACCTCCTTCGGTATAGTCGCGAATGCTTCTGATGCTCCCTAGAATCGGTAGCGTAAGGGTAGCCGGAGAGTCGAAATGAATTAGGCCCGAAACACCTTTTTTCGGATTTCCTCCAGGATCACCATCTTCCGATATTGATTCAAGGAACTCTCCAGACGTGTGATTCTCAAGATGAAGACCGAGTCTAGAGTTCGAGTCTTTTGGAGAGAAGAAGGCTGCAATGCCACTGTTTCCTGCAGGCCAAGCTATCAGCAATCGAGGGGTGGCCGAGGCATGGGCGTCATCCGGGCTTGTGACAATGACATGAGATGCTGTATTGCAATCGGAGAGAAAATAATTTTCATAAGGAGACTCGGTGAGGTGAAGTCTATTTGCATCGCAATCTCCGGCAAGAGCTACGGAGCTCCAGTAGGCGACGAGGAACCACAAAGAAGCAGATTTGAGAGACATGACGGCTGGACTATGTCTTGATCATTCTCGTAGGCTGCTGTCTAGTCTTATAAGTTGAGTTGAGGGGTCACGTTGAAGGCAGTGCGCGCTGCTGGTCCAACCTCATCCTCGAAAACGCCCGGTATGAGTGGCACGTGCGCCGGGCAACGGCTTCATCTCCTTCGCCTCAAGACGCCCCAGGGCGAGGAATGGGGGCTGAGTGACCAGCGGGCACAGGGCCCCCATAAGCGGGCCATTGGCGGAAGATCTTGCGATGCATGTAGATAGCAAATTTTGCGCCATGGGAGAATTATAACAGGCAGCGATCCAATTCGAAAAGACGAAAACGTGCATCCAATGTAAGCCCATCAAAAGCACTTCAAATATAATCCACCGCTTGGCAAAGGAGAAAAAGCAAGTCGCATGTGCTGATAACCCGCTTCATGGTAAACCCTTGTACTACGCATCGGTAATCTTGGATGTTTCAGACAGCCGCATGATCTAATTATACGCGATTCGCTAGTGTGCCCGAGCGAGTCACCAGTGCTGTGAAACCTCAGAAGCGCATTATTACCTGACCGTAATGCCTCTGCTGACTGTCAATTTAATATGTTTTCAAGAGGTAGTTGTTCGTCTTACTAGCGTGCGTTTGGATTGTACCAAATTTGCTTATGAACAGAGTTGACCACAGTCAACGCTCTCGCCTCCAAGTGTGCGCATTATATAGAATTATTCGATGCTGCCATGTTCAGAGCGCCCTGGGCAAAAATGGTAGGCTGGCTAGTGTCTCGGTACCACGTGCAAAATGCAGGAAAATGGAAATGTGGTGTATTCAAACACATGTAAAGGTCCGTAAGAAAGGAGGTAACACATTGAATATAACAAGGATATTTCGGGACAAAATGCACTTCTGTTGTCGTCCCAAGCACCTCGCGCGTCGTACACTCTAGTCAGCCTCTGGAAGTCCACATAAAATGGCAGCTGCAAGGATCCTGAGGATGAGGCCGCGTAACAGTCCTGCTAAATGAGATACATAATTGCTTCGAATCTTGATCGGCATATATACAGAGAGATGCCTAGATAAGTCCGCTCTCGAAATTTTTTTTTTTTTGCCGATTATTTGAAATTCAACCTAAAACACCTACTTCTCGGAGGAGAAAGTTTATGGGAATCATACATATCTCATTGTGTTATGATGCGTGTCATAACTCGTTGATTTGGTCTCCTGTATTCATATGAGATACTATCGTATCTCCTTTTGTTGCAAGGAAGCAGGAAAAGCTGGTCCCCTTTTCTGCATAACCGCTACACCCTGTCCACTTATTCCGTCTGCTCCTCTCTTGCACTCAACCACGCTCATCCCCAACAGCTTCTCATAGAAAGGTACAGACCGCTCCCAACCACTAGTGAATAGCATGCTACGCCTAAGATAAGGCATCGATTCAATCACCTCGCCTATGCAGCCAACCATCCAAACTCCTAATCCTTTTCCTTGACACGAAGGATTAATGTAGACGTCAGTCAGATAAAGGAAGGTCGTGAAGTCGGTTATACAGCGTGCGAAGCCAATAAACTTGAGGTTCGCCGGTGATAGATCAGAATCCTCTTGAGGATTAGCAATGCCGAGCTCGTAGAGGCCAAAGCAGAGCGAGGTATTGAGTGTTTCGCGCATGATGTGGTCAGGCAAGGGCTCGGCCCAATACACCACGTCTGATGCAAAAGCCGCATTCAACTCTGAAATAGGTACTAGAGAGGTATCGGTCGAGATGAGGTAGGTATCCTTCCGCCATGCCCGATGCGCGAGTCTCTCTTTTTCGGACGTCATCTTCTGGTGCTCCTCCTCCTGCTTTGAACCTATGGATACTGTGAAGAGGTAATAACGAAATTGCAAGTTTATAAATGAAATCTTGTATGACTTGTCAGCAACAAGCGAAGAAGTAGATATCTGGTGCAGCAACAACAGCCTAGGGTACTTCCGGTATTTCGCGGGCGTTGTGTGCAGAACAAGACTCATGTTCTTTGGAGCCTAGACCGCATCAGGCTTGGTCCAGTGCAGATAGCTCGCGGGTCCACCTGAGGTTTCTCCGACGGGAAACAAACGGAAGTTAATTGAGCTATATGTCTGCCATTGTACAGAAGGACTAGCCACCTTGTCCATTGAGGACAGCTGCCACATGATTGCTTTTCTATTACTCGAGCCCGTCATAGATTATCGCGCCAATGTGGATCTCAGCCGTTTTACCTCCAATATACCCTACCTACTTTCACTTTGTAATAAGCAATGCCACGGCTACGATAATCAATTTAAGCAAGTAGGTGAGACTCTGTATCAAGTCCATTTCTAGGAATGATAGTCGCTAGTGACCAATTGCTCACTGTATGGCTGGTCTGAATAGCCGAAACATCTCCAAAGTCGTCACCTTCATCGACCTTTTGCTGCAATCTTTGATTTATAATACCTTGACATTGTACTTGGCGGTATACCATTACTTCTCAAATCCTTCTTGTCTCTGAAACCTGGCATTGACTAAACTTCGGTTGCGGAGCTATGGCCCTGGAATAATCGCTTTTACTAATTCGCATAGCCCTCTAGATGCGCCTAGATGATAGAGCACCTAAGTTATATGCCTGGTGTCTTACAAATGAATGGACTAGATAGGCTGTCGTCAAAGTTAGAAAATCTATGGTTGTACTATTGTATCAGGTATATTTTGAAGCGACTTTCGAGGGTCACTGCGTGATCACTGCAAGTAACTTGATTTCATCAAGTCTGGGCCACTTGAAAGGTACATTTGAGGTACTCCGAAAGATGTGTCGCTCAAAGCATACTGCGGAGTTGCATTTTTAGACGATACTTGGTCCGCCTGTATGCTGCCGCTACTATGGTGGGTTTCGGATATTGGAGGAAGGTGCTCCGACTTTCGAAAGGCCCAGCAGAGAGTGTGAACTTCCAATACCATCAAAAAAATGTGAATCAAAGAACTTACATACCATCCGAAGACCTCCAGATGTAAATTGATTTTGACTGTAATTAGGTATTGGTTTGTGGTAGTTTTAACCCCCATTTCTAGGAAACGCCCCACCAGATCCTAGTCCCGAATAGCCATTGACATTGTGATAGATTACATGCCGTACGAGAAGGGCACCGCCTCGCCCCACTTACACTGACTCACCCTGGCCCCAACCTATTAATACAGAAGAAAAGTGCTCTATCCATCCAGGCGGCTCTGCACGGAATACGCCCATAGAATCCTCTACGACGTCGAAATAGGCTTCACATGCGAGGTCTCCTTAGTCTACTCAGCACTCGACGTCGCCTAACATTTCTTTGCATACTAACAATGTCGGATTCAACATCTGTCTTCGGCTGCCGACAATCTGCATGAGAGCAGGAAAGACTACCATTGGGCCTTCGCCGTTCGTAGAACTAAAATTGAATACAGCCGGGTTCTGAAATAGAAGAAAAATGAAACGTGCGGCAGTACTGGCGCCATGGTACTTGGGTATCTGTTAGGTCATGTTATTGAGGTAAAGTCACCACACTGCCAGACCCTACTAGCGGAGAGATATTATGTTGTTGGAGTGCTTAGTGTCACTGAACACAAGGTTGTACCGAGAGGGGTTCTTCATCCGTATTGCCATATGCTTCAAGCGCCGCATTGGTCCACGTATGTCTGGAGGTTTCATTGACATTCTATTACGGTTGTCTCCGCTCCTACTACACATGTGCTTTTTTGGAATGACTCGTAACACTGAAATATTAAAGGAATCTACTTAGGCGGATATATTTTAGACGCGTATTGAGGGTGGGATCTTCGCTGCGATCTTTCCCGCTACCGGGACTTTCGGAGTAGCAAGTATATTGCCACTATCGGCAGCCAATGACACGTGTGTTCCTGATGAAACATGCTTCGCTAAAACCTGGATAATTCTAGAGATACCTTTGCACTGACAATAAAAATGATGCAGCGACTGATCTTCAACGTGCATTCTCGTTAATCAAATGACCGAGGGAATACATCTACAAATACAATCATGGCCAACGTACAGATTTTGAGAGGGTCGTAACGTAGCGCGACGCAACCTTGCGGCTCATAATTAATCGTGCCCAATATTCTTCTCTTGTATATATTGTACAATTATCTCCATTCTACATGTTCGTGTGAAGTATACCATTTCTCGCTTTCGTCTAGATGTGGCTCACTATCACCAACGTTCTACTCTCCTTCGCCACTACTATCGCCGCCCATGGACGCGTAGTAAACATTACAACATCCACCGGCACGGTATACACAGGATGGGATCCCGCGACAGCGCTTGATTCATCCATCCTCCCGCCTCTCGCAGCCTGGTCAGCATCGAATCTCGGGAATATCTTTGTCGCCCCTTCGCAATTCAACACTTCGAACATAACATGCCATTACAATTCAGTGCCCGGAGCTCTCCATATTAATGCGACAGCTGGTGATACGCTCAAACTACAGTGGAATGAGTGGCCTGTATCTCACAAAGGCCCTGTTTTAACCTACCTCGCAGCATGCAATCAGAGTTGTGCAAGCGCCGACAAAACGCAATTGGAGTGGGTGAAGATTGATCAGTTGGGATGGTTGAATAGCTCGGGATGGCTGGAACTAGGTGGAACATGGGCGAGCGATGTCTTGATCGCTAATGGGGCTTCATGGACGGCAAAAATTCCTGATGACTTAGCGGAAGGCGCATATGTGTTGAGGCACGAAATTATAGCACTGCATGTGGCGAACGAGACAAATGGCGCTCAGGCGTATCCACAGTGCATGAATTTGAGGGTTCGACAGAGCAGGAAAGAAGGAAGAAAGATCGAGGGTGGAGTGTTTGGGAATAAGCTCTACACATCTACTGACAAGGGTGTTCTGGTAGATATACACCACAAGATCACGGGTTATGACATTCCGGGGCCAAAACTATGGAGCTATGCGACGCCTTTCAAGCAGCCAAATGAGAAGAGATGGACTAAGAAAGCTGAAAGGCATCAATCTAAATCCAAAAGATCATATCAGTGAACGGTAGCTAGAGACATGTCAGATCATACCTAATTGAATATGTCACAAATTGCTCCGTCTTTGAGCCAGTCGATATTTGGAAATGCCTCCATGGATTAATTGGAATTATGTTTGTCTTTAACGCGAATGATTGCGTAGTAAAAGCTAGAGAGCAACCCAGGCTGGCCTGTCACTGCTTTGTTTGGTATTTCTGGACATGATTAGCAACTGGCTCGGAGACGGTAAGACTAATGGAGCGTCTTCAAATGGACGTTGGAGGCTAATTTACTAATCGTTAGACTGATATAATCTATACCTTCTAGACATCTCAATATTTGGAGTACTAGAACGCTCAAATGCTCTTTGTGATATCATCTTACACAGGTATATAGTGATACATTTTGATCTTGCGTAGGAAACTAGGAAATGGTCGATTCACTCAGCGTATCCAAACACGTCATGATGATTTTTCCAAACTGCCATTTCTGCCGGCGTCCGAAGACGTCTCTAGCCCATGCCAAAGCACTTTCCAGATCTCCATCGTGAACGCGGACAGCCTGCATGGCAGTCGTCATACCTCCGCGCAACAACTGCCATGCAATCATGAAAGCTTTGAATGCATACAACGACATCCACGGCGCCTCTAATTCTGGTATCGAGGTATCGAGATATTTCAAGAACCAGTCAACGTGTGGTTGGATCATTTCGGCGGTGGAAGGGTCGCAAAAGAATTTGCATGAAGGTGCCAAGTAGGTCATTTGTTGCAAGACGGCGTCTATGCTTCCTTCCACAATGCCCCCAGTGTGTGTCGGAGACCACAGATGTAATTCAAGCATCGCAGTTTCCCAAGTTGCCTCGTATAAAGCAGTGTGGGATGACTCTGCTATCTTGGGTTGTGATTGAATGAAAGAACTAACTGCCAGAAGTGAAGACTTCAAAGGCGATAATCTTTCGGTGCACAGTACTCCCGTCATTGTAGACCACCCTGACACTTCGCGAGCACTGGAAAGGAGAAATTGTGTGAGATTTATGGCTCCGTATGGATCGAATGCTGGAATGGATCCGATGTCCCCATTGGGAGATAGAAATCGGCGAACGGCATCCGAGTATTGGACAGATGAGCTAGAAGAACCCGAGGTGAGCTGACGATGCGCCCAATCGACAGACGAAGATGCGGTCCAGTAATCATCCGGACAAGGCAGATCGTGTTTAATCTCGAGATGTGAGAGCGAACGTGGAATCGATAAAAACTGATACCATAGCGAATCAATCTGATGAACAGCGAAAAAAGTTCTCTTGTGTGATTCTGCCCTAGCGAACTCCCGCCATAGAGAGTCCAGATCCCCGGTAGCAGCAGGTTCGCTGAGTATTGGTTGTACCAGTCCAGTGGCTCGAGCGAGAGATATTATCTTGGAATGTGTCTTGAGTGCGTAATCGGAGCTGTTTCCACAAAGGTACATCATGGAATATATCTGGAGTAACAGACATGCTTGTACCATGGCGACGTTTTGATGCGAGTCGTGCGTATCATCTTCTATGCGCGTGATGGAGGCGCGGGCTTGCTCGAAGCAACGAAGTGACAAGTCTACACCGGAACCAGCGCGATTGTGGCATAGCGGATCATCCCCATATTGATACCCGAGACATAGCATGCTGAGAAGCAAATGTCTCGCGATCTGGGTTGCGTCGAATGTCGGCTCGTGAAGAAATGGCACATAATGCGCGACGTGGGTAAAGAAAAGATGACAGCCTCGCGCAATCTGCACGCTAGATGGAAACCACTCATCTTCATTCCCAGGTGAGCCCACAGACATGGTAATTCCGGAGTCCCTGGAGCAGAGGCGGACAATTTCTGTGTCCGTACGTGGAGAAGTAGTCCTAGGACTCTTTGTTTGACAAGTGAAGGAATCATAGTCGTCAACGGACGTAGGAAACGCTACTCCATGTAGTACGTTAGGTTCTAGATCAGTCAAGGCACCGGTCAAGTTCCAATTCTCCTCCTCTTCGGAGCTTGATGATGGGCCCATGGCGAACCTCGTGTCGGCTGCATGGTTTGATTGATACCCGCAATCTAGCTGCCGCTCGCCAATGTGAGATTCGGTATGTCTAATGGTGCTGTTGGGCTCGAATCCACCTTGCATACCTGGTGAAGTATGTGAATGCTGTGGGCGGCCTGTCGATAGCTTTGTGTATCGCCTTCTTGTGCTAGGTCGCAAGGAGCATTGAGTCTCCGTTTGCTGTCTCTTTCCATCCTGTCTCTCTAGAAGATCTGCATGCTTTCTCTTTAGATGGCGGTTTCGTAAGTCAGGCCGCGAAAATGTTGCGTCGCAGAAATTGCAAATGAGAGATGCCTCGTTCCGAGGGGGCGAATGAAGTGCAGCGTGTCGCTTTAGATTCTCTCTTCGGGTGAAACGGCTTTGACAAACGCTACACTGATACGGCTGAAACGGGGCTGGGTCTTTGGGAACAGCCGATACAGGTATTGTCGAAATGGACATTGTGAGAGAAAATGCAGTCTGCGAAGAAAGAGATCCTCAGACGACGACGAGGTGCAGGCGGATAAGGGAGTCCGTTACGGTGCTTCCCCGCAATGTGCAGGGTTCAAGGCTTGAGTCGGGACGCCGGCCTTGCCATTATCTTTGGTATCTACATATCATCCACCGTCCATTGGCCGAATTGGCAGTAGTCTTATCACAGAGATATCAACCAGCGACATCCCGCCGAGCTGCAGCGATCTATATTTTGTCTCGCTTTGCCACCCCAACTACTTAGAGCTGCTAGCTTTGAGAATGCCATCACTGAAACATCACCAAATCTCTCCTCTACTTCGCTGCTCTGGGGATGTCCTCGCCAACTAGTCGTGCCGACGCTTTGGCTAGTCTAATGTGTACCCCACTTGTCCAATTCTTATCATGATTTCCCCAGCGGCGACTCATTCAAGTATACCTCGGCCCGATTACCTAGTTTCAAAACCCGGCTGACCGATCATACGCCGACACCAAATGCCGAAACAGAGGAGGCCGGGAATATCATGGAAGACACACATTTTGTATCATAAACACGAAAATGTTATTGAAAATAAAGTCTACGTCTACCTCTGCAACTGATCTCTTAGTGACAATTCATATACAAAACTGAGTACTTTGACACCTATACCGTCAGTACATCTCATAGCGCCAATTCAGTCCAATCATTTCTTCTGTAACACCACCCTTTATCACCTTTGCAATCTGAGCTGGTTCTTCTGAATCCAATCGCCTGTTTTCACGCAGAACTAACCAGCGATACACGGTGATTGTGGCTATGAACAAGAAGGCGCAGCCCATAAGTGTCCCGAAAGCAGCGAAAAACTGCGGAGGTGCGTAGTAAAGATAGGAAGCCCAAATGTTCGACGTGCCTCCAATAGCATTGACCATAGCTGAGGCTGCAGCACGCTTCGATACCGGCCGTGCAAGGTGGAGATTGATAGTCTTATACAGGAGAAGTTGCGGGCCAACTGACGCAAATGGAAGAATCATCATAGAGAAATACCGCGCACCAACGTTCGTTGTCGCCATAGGGATAATATACATGCCGATTGATATCGCGATGCACGAGATGATTAGCGGATACGCCGTGTTCTTGCGATCTGAGAACCACATGATGCCGTAGTAGACGATGCCGGCAAGGATGTATGGAGGCGCAGTAAGGAGCAGACTGATGGTCCGGGAAAAATTGAGCGAAGCTACAAGGGTAGGGAAATAGTTGGCGATAGACCCCTGCGCTTGCGAGAGCAGATTGCAAAAGATGAGCAGCAAGAGTTTAGGATCTGAAAGCGCTTTCGCAAAGCTTCGCAAGACGCTCTCATTTTCCGAGGCTTCTCCCGCACCTGCCTCCGATTCGATGCGCCACACAGCCAGTTCGCGTTCGGCCTGGGAGAGGATACGAGCATTGTGCGGGAATTCGGGCATGAAGAATGCACAAACGACTCCAATGCCAACGGTAGCAGAGCCTTCGATGATGAACAACCACTGCCATCCGCGAATACCGTGAGTTCCGTCAAGTTGCAGGATGCCTGCTGCAAAGAGTCCCCCAAAAGCATTACCAACTTGCTGGGCAATGTAAAGACTAGCAATGCGCTTCCCGAGCTCCTTTTTGGTGTACCAAGCCGAGAGATAGTAGATTGCACCTGGGAAGAAGACGGCTTCGGCAATTCCGAGGATCGCTCGTACAGCAAGAAGTTGGCCATACGTCTTCACCGCCGCTGTAGCAGCTGAAATGGAACCCCATATAACCACAGCACAGCAGATGTACATTCCCGGTCGTGAAATCTTCGAAATGATGAGGTTGCTCGGAATTTGAAAAGGCAAGTAGCCCACGAAAAGAATAGAGACCGCGGTAGCGAATTGTTGTGTGGTCATGTTGAGGTCTTCGGTAATGCCCTGCAACTTCGCGGCGGCCAGATTTTGACGATCGATGTAGTTTAAGATGTACAGAATACCGATGATGGGTAAGATGATGAAGTCGATCTTGCGAACAAGCTTCCTGTTAAGTTGGCCGATCTCGTCATTGCTGAGGTTTCGGAGAGTCTCTGGCATTCGCTGGTATGCTGTCATACAGCCCGATGCAAGATCAACCTCGACTTTAGGAGAGTTAGTTTTCTTCACCTCGTCCATGGCGGCAGTCTGGCAGATGCAGGTCTGTCGATGTGCCGTTTAGATTCAATGAATATCAACAAGTAAGTAGTAGTTCTACTGCTCCGATGGAGACAAGAACAGCGAATAACCGGGACATATTTGTAAAGGGTTGTAGTATATGGATTCTTATGCGAATTGGTCGTGATAGAGGTCTATCGGACGACGGCCAAAGGAGGAGTGCTTGAGCGATAACCGTTGACCGAAAATGGTATAAATCGCACACTAGGCACAACGTCCATGTCCTATGATTCGCTTATCTGGTCGGAGGAGCTCTGCTTGTCCGCCGACGCCGACCCTGCATTGTGGAGCTCCTCCCTGTGTGGGGCACTAGCATCCATTTGGGCACACCATAGTCGCAACGACTGCATTCTACACAAGCACATGGAAAAATGTGCGCTTCGGCGAAAGTCGAAAGCTGCATTGATAAAGAGCAAGGGGCTGTGTAATTGCTCTATCATCGCACGACTCGTTTTCTCTCTTCCCTATCATACCCTTCCAGCACCCACCAATCACAACCAATCAAGTCATTCCAATATCAACAATGGGCTCTGCAGCAATGAGCTATCCTACCGCTCTCACTACCGATATCCAAAACCCCCGTCTGAGGCTGCTGAACAAACTGAGAGCCAATGAATTCCCACTCATGACCTTTGTGGCTATTCCCTCAGTGCGCCACGCCCAGATTGTCGCCTTGACCGGGCTAGACGGCATCATCCTGGACTGTGAGCATGGTCACATCGGAGATGATGCGATGCACAACTCTGTCGCTGCTATATCTGCCCTTGGAGTGTCACCTGTCATTCGAATCCGCGGGCCTACCCATGATATCATCAAACGTGCCCTCGATACGGGAGCGCATGCCATCTGTGTCCCGCAGATCAACACTGCAGAAGAAGCCGAGCAGGTTGTTGCATCTTCCAAATTCCCACCACAGGGTGTGCGTGGTCAAGGCTCAGCTTTTCCCGCCATCGGACATGGTCTTACCACGCCCGAGTACATGAAATCTGCGAATGAGACGCTCATCACCATGATTCAGATAGAAACACGAGCGGGCGTGGAAAATGTCGATGCCATTGCCGCAGTTCCGGGCGTGGATGTCATTTTCATCGGCCCTAACGATCTCGCGCAGTCACTCCTTGGGTACGTGCCCGCGCGAGGTGACGAACCAGAATTCGTAGCAGCCATTGACAAGATTGCTGCGGCGGCACGGAAGAACGGCAAGTGGTTCGCACGCATGGTTAATGATGGGACCAAGGCGAAGGAGGCTAGGAAGATGTATGACACAGTGGCTATCACGGGCGACACCAAAGCTATCCAGAATTGGTACATGGCCGAGTTTGAGATTGCACGGTCATGAAAAGTTACGAAATTGTCCTGTAATATATTTTCACGAAGCTAGATAATATGCACTGATACCAATTTCACAATTGAATCCTGATGAGCACAACGTCGATGCCCACCTCTCACCATGCCTTGTGCAAGACATTTCCACTTTAGGAGGTTTCAAGAGCCGTTGATATAGCTAGTTTTACATGCTCTCACCTGTGCTTGATATGATGTTATGGAAAGTATACCCCATCGAAGGGACTTGTATTTACGGGCCAAACACATCATATTGCTATGATAAGAGCATACGGCTGAGTTATAAACAGGGAAGCAGAAGGATTCAACATGACCAGCCCAGTCCTAATCTCATGCGTTCATCATTTACACAACTGGGGAATCATTACGCATGAGTAATGAATGAATCAAAATTTTCACATAGATCATAGTTCACTTTATGTGTGATCCAGTTGAAATACAACAGAACAGTGTCTATGTGAAATATTTGGTATTGTTGCACAACTGTTTAAAATCTAAAGTTTGCCCAATTTTTCAATCCCTTTTATGCCTGTGCTATGCATTCAATCTCGATCACGGTACCATCACCCGGGGGAAGCGCCTGAAGGCACGACCGGGAAGGCATGGGCTGTGGCAAGAAGTCGATATATACTTCGTTCATTGCCGCGAAATCTTTCATATCGGCAAGGTAGACATTATACTTGACTACCTTGTCTAACGATGATCCTGAAAGTTCGAGAACTTCTTTGAGGTTCTGGAGAACTTTTCTCTGCACACATGCCAATTAACACCCCGTGTCGAAACTAGCAACGATGAGGTAACTTACTGTTGCCTGCTTGATCTCCCCTGTGGCTGTCTGGCCCGCACAGAAGACAAGACCAGGGACCTTCACTGCAGGGCCTACCAAGCATGTCAGTGGGAGGCCTAAACAATGCAAAGTTTCTGAGCCTCTCACGCTAGAACTTACAGTTGTGTGGCTTCGTAGGGAACTTCTCGCTCGAGATGAGTTGTCGTGACATGGTCGTATGTCGTGAAAAGTGAGATGTAACAAAAAATGTGTATTATATGTGACCAAGGTAGGACAATCGCCTATATCTTCAGACTTCTTTCAACTGCGATGTTGTTGAGGGTGCTCAAAACGGATAGGGGAAGGACAGATGAATTGTGGCTGCCTTATCGCTCCTTAAAGTAGACATGGCATTGGCGTCAAGCAATAAGCTCCGCCGCAATCTTAATCATGAGCCTTGTCGTAATAGATGAGCTCCTCCAAGTTTCTCTATTCTGTGTATCGCGGACAGTGCGTGGAGAGCGCCGCCATCTAGCGGAGGAGCTCCTCCCAGGCTAATCGTTATCGGCTAGCGCTCCTGCACCACGCGACTCCGGCGGTGGTGGCGATATTCGCTGCACACGGGCGAGGCGGGAGCTCTTCGCATCGAGACGGAGGAGGAGTATGCTGTTCCTTGATTGGAGTAGAAGAGCGCGCTATCATATACTGGACGCGTTCCTGGAATTAGCTGGGTCGATGATCGTAGTTGTTGGGTCACACTGCTACGCGCGAGTGAACCTCCGGCGATAGAATCGCCTGCCGGTTCCCTCTTGTCGGCGGCGGAGCTCAAATGAAGGTCGTAATGTCTGTGCAAGTGCCTCAAAGGTATCTCCACACTTACATTAGGAAATATAAGAGACGATAGTACAGCCGTAGTATCTGATTCACATTCAATCTTATCGCATCTATCAACTACAACACAACATACTGAGAAGCTATGGCACCAGCAGCCCCATTCAATCCACCCTCTGCCAATCTCCCTGGCAAGCCGTCTGTGCCGGACTGGATTCCTCCTCCGGTGACTAAAGAGACGCATGATTTTGCAGATCTGACCTCAATTGACTTGTCCTTGCTCGACTCAGAAGACCCAGCCGTCGTTGATAATCTTGTCCAACAAGTCAAGCGAGCTATTCGCGAGGATGGCTTCCTATTCCTTGAGAACTATGGCATCTCTTTGGAGCAGCTACATCGACAGTTCGCTCTCGCGCAGTACATGTATAACAACATAAGCGAGGAAGACAAGGAACGCCTTCTGTTCGACCCTGAGACTGGTGTTTGGTCAGGTTACAAGCATCCATATGGCTTCAAAGTAAGAATATCTCTGGGTTCTCGGCAGATAGCTTAGAATTATCACTTACTGACTATGTTCTAGCGTCATCGAGGACCTCCTGATGGCATTGAGCAATTCAACTGGTACCGACGAGAGTGGGAAAATATGGATCGCATCCCAACCTGTCTACATCCTTTCATGGATGAAATTGAGGAATTCTGCAATTACCTCACAAAGTCTGTCAACCGAAGACTTCTTACTTTGTTTTCACGTGTTCTGGAATTGCCTGATGACTATCTATGGAAGAACGTACAGTCCCATGGGACCCCGACAGGTGAAGGATACTTCCGTCATGCTCTCTTCCGACCGGTGCAAAAGCAGACAGAAGAAGCTTCCAAAGGGCTGCGAATGCACGGCCACACAGATTTTGGTCTGACTACACTGCTGTTTTCCGTCCCCATTTCGTGCCTGCAGATCTGGGGCAAGGACGAGAAGTGGTATTACGTGCCATACAAGCCGGGTGCGCTTGTGATTAATATCGGCGATACTTTAGAAATTGTGTCGGGTGGCCATTTCAAAGCTACGCGACATCGAGTCTTTAAGCCACCGGTCGACCAGCTCAATGAGGAGCGTCTCTCACTGGTATTGTTCAACAGCTCCGTTGGTGAATTACGCATGGCACCGGCACACGGTAAGCTGTCCACTCGGATCAAATCGTATGTAACATAAACTGACTGCTCCGTCTAGAATCACCTCTTATACAACGTGAGGGTTGCGTCGACGAGCAAGGCGTTTACCAGGAGTTCAGGAATCGCACACAGGAGGGCAAGGTCGTACCGACGAATCGCCAATGGCGCGAAATCCAGATTGCGACCGCGACGGATCCGACAGATACATTTCACAATCGCGTCGGCGTTCATCAAGTCATGATCGACGGTAAGCTCATGCATCAACGCGAATACATGGGCGTCAAGGTCGTTCTGCCAGTTTAAAAGGCGCAAAAGTGTTGGATGTTGTGGGTTTAGAGAATTAGTGTCTTGTTAGCGAGTTCTGTACTTGAATGTTTCAAATCAACACCCAATACCGCAATATTAAATTGAACGATCAAATTATAGTTTGGTAACTTGATGTAATTATTGAAATTGGCATGAGCCTTCTTACTCTCCTCGCACTGGGGTCAAGCATACTAATAGCAGAAAGAATAAATTCAGCAGTAGCTTCTCTTAAACTTTTAAGAGTAGATTGCCGCTAGAGGTCCATTGCGTTTATTCAGGCTGTCGTGTCATATGAATTATGGTCAAAGGAAACGTGGGCGTTTTTGGAGTTCGTTTGATTAGTGCTGTTCAGCCGTGTACGTCCCAGTTGGAGTTGGCTCGGTAGACGGTTCGCACTATAGAATGGCAATAGGACTGGAAGGTTAGTTGGAGGCGGGAACTTCAAAAGTGAAGAGGAACAAGAAAGATCGGTGGGCGATGTAGGAGAGACATATGGTGAAGGACAAGCTGCTAGACTAGAGGGATCGAGTTTAAGTAGAGAGGAGTCGGTTAGGAGAGGCTATTGATTGAATGACTCGAGTATTCTAGCTGCAGTGAAGTATTATGATAGAAAGGAATTGACATCCAGTTGTTTTAGCAGGAAGATAGTAACATACAACAATATTAGCACTGTCGCCGAGAGTGGGCTTGTCTCTACCATTGATAAACGTATAGCTTGCAACAACACCACGAACTTCAATGATGAACTCATTAATAGCAGCATTCCTTCTACCTATTAGCATTTACACTTATTTCCACTTTAAGACTGAAATTGGCCTTAGCAATAGTACATGACTGAATTACTTACCTGGTACATGCACAATCCTAACGGTGTACTACGGTCAAATTCGATGATCACTGATGGGCAATGTTGTAGCGTACAAGCAAGATATACTGAGAACTTCACTGCTTCGAATCCGTACGCGAATCCTGTAGTTGACTAGAAACTAGATCACTCCTAGAATCCTCGTTGGAGAGGAGAAGATGATACATTTCCCGTTAACAAGTTTGACATCTTGCAAGTAGAATCCAGGTCAGCGATACAAGCTAGCTTAACATTTGGCAAATCTAAATATTGCTGCTTTGTCGCTTGTGTTCAGGTGGTAAAGTCGGCTTTAGTAGCACTGACGTATCATTGTTGTATCCTATTTTTGAAAGAGCGCGCCAGCATTTAATGTTGGGGATGTTACTAATAACCTAATCTTACCATATCCGCGGAGACGGGAAAACCCGCCGATGGCTACACCCTTTGTCACGGGATTCTTGAGGATTTTCTGAGTCGGAGACGAAAGAAATTTAATTATGGTCATACATCTTACTCGCGCCATGCTACGTAGGATAGTCGAGATGTACCTCTCGCCCAACTGAGGATGCCCCATTGGGCTCCCGGCAATTCTCTGATGTTTTGATATTTAGCCCGGAAGAGTACTCAATGAACCGCCACAAGCACTCTTACGGAACGGCCTAGGTGCCGATCGTACCCCATTCGGTTCTTGGGCACCGAAGATGTGCGTATTTTTCATCTGCGATCCCCTTTTCGTAAGGTGTGTTGTTAATTGCTACACACCCACTGCGCCATAAATATCCTTGCGCACTTGCATGCAGAAATCTTCATACAAGAAGACCTCAGTCTTATGCCTACCAATGACCATCCAACCGCTGAGCGAGATTGTCACGATGACCGTGGCAAAGAATCGCGTCTAGGTGACAAGTCATCCAGAATTACAAGCTAAGTATTGATGACGCAAGATGTGTGCGTCAGTGAAGAGTGAAATATCTTTTACAAGACAGTTCATACCATTATTAGATGTTCAAAACACTATCTTTCCACGGAAGGTTGGTGTTCTTCATGTGATAGACCTGACTTTTATAGATGGGACATTGTGATATTAAGCAATCGTGCTATGAATCGTGGACAGCATTATCAAAAATTCTGAATGCTTAGCGCGTAAAATTTTCAAGACCCAGATACTATTGATCAGAATTCTTGGCCAGTTGCTTTTGGCTCGGGAAATTGGACTAGTAACACCTAAAGTGGTAATGTTGACAGCAAAGGGCATGCCTCGTACTAGCAGTTATTACGTGCTGACCGTAAGCAAGATTTTGCTGTTTGAATGGAGAGAAAGAGCAAATCTCAGTGCTCATACGCCTCCACAGCATATCTTAAAGCTCAGAACCTCGTGTTGCTGATTCTAGTGGATCGCACGAGCTCGCTGCCGCGTCAACCCGCAACAGTCGACACAATGACGGGAGAGTGCGTCTCATAAGTAGACGGAAATGCTTCCCCGCATTTTGTCTTTCTGCCGACATGCGGCTGAAGTGTGGCAGTGTGGAGCCGACATAGTATGCTGAATGCCGGCATGGATGTGGATACCACATATTGAAACACTCGTTCCACTGCTTGAACGCCGTGATTAAGCTTAATTTTAGGGTTAGGGAAGGAGCCGGATGTTCCCTGAACGCCTGCAAATACAAGTTCGGGCCTTGTTCGGGTTTCGCAAAATACACTTTTTCCGCCATTGAGGTGGGACATCAACAACGGGCTGCGGGAATGTCGCGAACGAAGCCTGCCAATTATTTGCAAGAGCTGTGTGATGAAATCATAGTCTGCAGGGGTTTGATAAGGAACACCAGCTTATTATATAGTCTGATAAGGCAAGTCTCTATTAAGCCATCCTTTATCCAGATTAACCCGGACTCTGGCTGCTGCGCCTCGACGCGGTGACACGTGCGAAGATCGAACGATCGTAATCGGACGTCGGACGACAGGATAATGAGCCCCAATATCCCCGAATGAGTCTAAGGACTTCCTGTGGCACGCCCCAATGACCAGGCTGAGGGACGAGCTTGAGAAGTATTGCGGGATCTGGCCTTTGCTAGGTTCTTTTTCTCCGCCGATCCCAAGCTGTGAGCCATCGGTCAAGGATCTATCAATGTTTACTTATCGGTACTAGCGGTTAACTTCCAGTCGGCAGTGGGGCCCTTACAGAGACTCAGTACCACCTATGATAGGAGCACAGGCTATGAAGTGTCGGTACGAGAAATAACAATATCGCCGCCAATATTACTCTGACGGACTAGATGGGACTGTGACCCTGTATAAGGGCCAATACGGGCGGCACTTGCCCTCGTGCCACACTCCAATGCCGACAGTTGCCTTGGTAGCTTGTTTCAATCACTTCCGGCATATCTGGCTGGCCCATTCTATGGAGTCTATCTGGCGATGGAACTTTATTTGTCTAGTTCGGGTTGCTGGAGGACCCAAGTTGTGGGGCTTGACCCAGGGGCTGGTTAAAACTCGTGGTCTGGCAATGCGCGGGTAACTTCACCATCGCAAGTCACCCCTGCCGCGTTGTTGCTCAGCATTTGTGTCTCGAATCATCGATAGACGTACATTCAGAATGGCACTCTCATCACAAAGTCAACTTGTCGATGGTCGCAGCCAGGACTCCTTGGATGACGCAGAGAAGGGTATGTATGATAGCACGGTGGAGTTGACGGCGCCTGCACCTTTTGTCTTTATGGCCCAAAATAGAGCAAGACACCTCGAAACGGACCTCTCACCTGCCACGCCTGTTCATGAAGGAATCACGCCGTTCTCCAGTGTACCGGAACTATCGTTATCATGGCCCCCGATCTCGCGGGCCACCGATGCGAATGCTCTCGAGACAACAGTCAAAAAACCAGCACCAAAGAAACCCAAGATCAGTCGATGGGTCCAATTCGAGCTTTGGTTCAACACGTATCGGAAATTTTTTACATTTGTTACAATGCTCAACTTGACCGGGATCATCATGGCTGCACTGGGTCGGTTCCCGTACGCTGAAAACCACCTGGGTGCTCTTGTGCTGGGCAATCTACTCTGTGCAATCCTCATGCGAAATGAGTTGTGGATGCGATTTTTGTACATGGTAGCCATATATGGCCTGCGAAGTGTGCGTGCCATTCTCTATTCGTCACGTAAGGAGTGCTGACAAAGGATTTATTAGTGGGCCCCAGTGCGCGTCAAGCTAGCAGCGACTTCAGTCTTGCAGCACGTCGGAGGCATTCACTCGGGATGCGCTCTCTCCGGTGCTGGGTAAGTAAATTGTAAAATCTGTTCGTGACGGAGGCTAATGGTCCTGTCAGCTGGCTAGTGTTCAAGATCGTCGACATAATTCGGTATCGTGCCGTTCAACACCGGGCTGTGATTGCTAGTGGCATAATCACAAATGTCTTTATCATCATCTCTGTCTTGAGCGCTTTCCCTTGGGTTCGCAAGTGAGTGTTTCCTACCTCTCTTTCGGCGTCGGATGACTAACCTGTCGAACAGCACATATCATAATGTATTCGAAAAGCATCATCGCTTCGTCGGATGGCTCGGCCTTGCAGTATTTCTACCTTCTGAAAGCGTCTAAATAAATACTAACAATTTGACTTAGACTACGTGGGTATTCGTCATCATGGGAAACGCTTACGACATCAAGCTTGGGCAGTGGAGAGCCAATGCCGATGTCTTGCTAAGTGCCCAAGAGCTCTGGTTTGCCGTGTTTATGACAATTTTGTATGGCACAATTCATTTGCTTTGAGAATACTACTAATCTTCTTAAGTGTCCTCATACCCTGGGTCACCCTCAGGGAAGTTCCAGTCGAAGTTGAACTTCCATCTCCCAAGGTTGCTATCATCAAATTCCGGCGTGGAATGCAGCAGGGTCTACTAGGCCGGATCAGTCGCACTTCTATTATGGAGTATCATGCCTTTGGAATCATTAGTGAGGGCCGCAAAGCCACACATCATTACATGATCTGTGGTGTTCAAGGTGACTTTACCAAAGACCTGGTAGCCAATCCACCCAAGACAGTGTGGACCCGAGAATTGAAATTTGGTATGTATCTGCTGCAATTATCATTTATGATGGACTAATATATCTCAGCTGGCGTCGGGCATGCGTCTGCAATGTTCAAGAGAGGAATTCGAATCTGCACCGGAACTGGTATCGGAGCGGCACTCTCCACCTGCATCCAGAGCCCAAATTGGTTCCTGATTTGGATAGGTTCTGACCAGGAGAAAACATTTGGGCCCACTATTACAGGCTTGATATACAAACACATCGAACCCGAGAGAATGATTCTCTGGGACTCGAAGAAGCGAGGCGGGCGACCAGACACCATGGAACTTCTCAAAGACACTTGGACAAGATTTGGAGCTGAGGTCATATTCATTACCTCCAACATGCAAGGGAATGACGAGATGATGCAAGGTTGTCGCGTAGCTGGATTGCACGCATTTGGCACACTATGGGATTTTTGATTACTGATAGGAGTACGGTGGAAATTCGTTTCATAGAAAATCATGGTAGACTTTACATTCTAGATAGTATTATAAATGTACTTTACTATTATAGTTGCATCTTACAGGATTCTCAAATACTATATCAATAAAAATTTTGTATAGTACATATACCGATCGGTTGTGACCCGCGCTCAGAGAATTTTGTGGAGTCATCAATATTTATGAGTTCCACATGATTGGGAACCTTTGATATTACTTCTGTACTTATACACGTCACCTTGACACATTCAAGATCACGTACTGGGTTTTACGTAGAGCGTCTGCGCGCGCGTATGTTGTATCCGCCCTTTGGGCTGCTGATTTTGACTAGCATTTCATCAACAACAGACTCAGCGACTAGGTTCCGAGCGACGATTTGAGGGACCCCTAGACCGGGCTGAAAAGATTGAAAGCAGCGGCGAGCCCCGCATAGCGATTCGAATCACCAGCTACGTGCATTTTCATGCCCGTTGGGACTTTGTGATCATAGAAAGCGACGATTATCTCTCATTATCCTAGGGATAGCGATAGAATTGTAGAAAAGAAAGAATGAATAGACTCATAACAGGCTTAACTTCCTCTGATTAGGCTATATTTCCATTCCATCTACGATTTTGAACATCGCTGTAAGAATGACCTACCACAATAAGCCTCCCCCTACCGTTACTAATGAGATATTTCGGTAAGTACAATAAGAAAGATTAGAAGTATTTGTGCGTACATTGTTATTTCTTAACCAGCGTCTTCCCATTTCTTCGATAAGAATCGATCTTACAAGAAAAGAGGTAAATATATAAGGGAAGCACTAGAAAGTAGAAAATCACGCAATGCCGGGATAGATCCCTTCAAAACATCGTACGCTTGCAGGGTGAGGATTATCTTAGATATGATTCGATCAGGCTGCCTAGCCTGCTAGCTAGCTTGAGTGAGCGAGAACAGCTAAGTAACGTATCTGAACTTATTGAGCACAGCACGTGTTGACTCTTCGTCGAGCCTAGCAATTGTACTATGGTCGCTGGGATCAATTTGAGTAGCAAGTTCCTCAAATTTGCGGTTACCCCTCTGTAATGTTACTCTCAAAGTGCAAATGCAAACTAAACCTATGACCATAAATGCAAGCGAACAACCCCATGACACTCGGAAGGATGGTGAGTACTCGTCAAGCCAGAAGTAGCTTGCCCACAATGCCGCAGCGTTCGAGATGGTATTTGAAATTCCAATGGCAGCTGCTCGTTTGAGAGGCGGACGAACGATCGTAGAGGAAAGCCAAGTGTAGGTAGTTGAGTAGACACCGAAAGAACCGGCTGCGACTAGAAATGTGAAGGCATAGCGAGGCCACCGAGCCTTTATAGGGACCGCCATGAGTAGCACCGTGCCGACAATGGACATAATCATCGAGCTTCCTGCGGGAGTAGACCGTACTTGTCGCCTGTCAGCGTAATAGGCGAGAGAAACAGCCCAAAAGAACCCCATTACATAAGGCGGGGAAGTGAGTAGCAGGGATTGTGTGTTGCTTTTGATCCCGAGTGACTGGATTAGCGTGGGGAAAAAGTGGGAGTAGGAGATTGACGCAGAGGCTGCCATCTGTAGGCAAGCAAAGAGCCAGGTGCGGAAATCCTTTACGGCCCAGGCAACTCCCTTCAATGTCGAGACTTTTTCATCAAGAGTTTCTGTACTACCTGCATCTTTGGCCAACCGCCCCTGTGCTACTATACGCTGCTCTTCAGTCAGCCACTTGGTCGTACCAGGGTAGTCAGGCAGAAGAGTCAATGCGACAAGCGCGATAACCAGGGTTGCAATGCCTTCGAGAATAAACAGCCAACGCCAGGCGGTAAGATTACCGACGCCGGTCATTCCAGAAAGTATACCAGCAGATATGAGGCCCGCAAATGCGTTGGAGAGGAGTAGGCCCGAGATCAAGAATGCCATGCGTATGCCAAGTTCTTTTTTCGTATACCAACAGGATAGGAAGAACACCGCTCCTGGATAAAAGGGGGCCTCGACAATACCAAGTAAGAATCGAACGACGAGAAGACTCGCGGGGCTATTTGTCGCAGCTGTTGACCCGCTAACAATAGCCCAGACTATCATTGTGGTAGGCTGTGTGAGATCAGAAGGTATGCATCTCGATGGAAAATGTATAGACGTACCAAGAACACAGATGGACGCCATTTTGTCATTAGAATTGTTGAAGGAAGTTGCATGATAACATAACCAACAGAGAAGATGGCAATGGCGGTGTTGTACACAGCACCATTCACATGCGTGTCTTTCTGTAGGCCATAGAGGCGAGCTTGGGTGATCTTCGTAGTTGTTAATATTAGGCCTAAGAGCAGCACGATTGTGGCCCTTACACTGTTCCGATCGAGATAGCTAAAAATGTAGATAATAACGACGAGGGGCATGATTCTCATATCGATGGTTCGTACGAGTTTTTTCTCGATATTTGCAGCATACTCTGGAGAGTAAGAGTTGTACGTAGCAACAACATCATCGTCGGTAATCTCCCCCTTCTCTTTGTCGCCTATGTCTTCGACAAAGGTCGCCTCATTTTTTGCGGCCGTAGGATTGATCGAGAGTGGCCGACTTGACTCGTCCATTGTCTTTATAGGCGTGACTAGGATGGAGATTGAATTATTGAAGAGATTGTTGGTATTAAGGTAGATTGCGGAGTTGTTCCGATCTATATAGCCTCCCCACGACTGTCGCGGCTATCTAGATCCGTTCGTAGTTATCCAATGGTTGACTTCGACGTGCACGCAGATTTACTAAATTGGTTCCACGAAATGCGGGGTGCCGGACGCGAAGACGTTTCCCAGGCACATGCTTGCACTTGGCACCTGAGTAGGTTGCAGTTCAGCGTGCAAGTAGCCACACACTACTATTCTAAGCCGTCAGCGTCGGATTGTGAGTGTCCGTCCAGTATCTGTTGCAGCCCGTGCACCCTTCTTATCCTAGCCTATCCAAGAGCTAAATCCCTGGCGCGTGACGGTTAAGTACCAACCAATGATATCGAAACTAAATGTTATTGATTGGGCGCAGAAGTGTCCAGTCGTAATGCAACTAATAACCTATAGCCAAGGGTTTACTTCTTGTTTTGTGACTACCACGGGTCGACCATGGATATGGCTCAAAGAAGACACTTATCGAATCTTAGAAAGTAGCATTATCATACACAATCTTTCTGGATCTATTCGATTATTAGTAACATAGTCTTCTTACGTATAACAAATTCGATTCCCCAACCTCGGTACAGCTCCGCTCCAAAGCTTTAAAACGCCTTCATCCTTCACAAGACTACTCGCACAGTGCAGGATACTCTGACAATTTTTCTCGCTTTCGCGCCCTGCATTCTCGTCTGTATGCCCTCAAATGGTGGGACAGCGACAAGTGATTCTGGAACCCCAGCTCCAAAGCCTGCGAGGCATAGTCCCCGACTTAGACAGCCTCCTATTCGAGTCCCCTGGCAAAGATTTCAATTGCTAGAAAATTAAGAATCCTGCGCAGAAGCATGAGAGCCTGCATCACCAGCAGCTACGTCTCCTAGTATCATTCGTACGATCTCCAGCTTGGATAGAATTCTCAATGATCAGAGTAGTATATCTTGTGTAACACTGAGCTCTACAAGAAGGCCATGCAAGCTGTCAAGCATGTAACAAACGTTAATTGAGCTGGGCCTGCGTTTCCACAACTTCAATGTTCGTTGCGTAGCGAATGGGATAATTCATATAGCCGGATACGGAACAACTGCAAGAAATACCTCGAATCAAATATATTTTACTACTCGCTAATTCGGAAAACGCTAATTCGGAAAAGAAAAGGACGACAACGACCAGTCTCGACCACACCAGCCGCAGAGCCAGCCAATCCGAGGCGCACTGGGTGTAGTTAGCGCTTGTGAAATTTCAGATGACATACTCATATTCGGCTTGGTGGTCGGTGATGGCATTTAAGATAGCTGCATGTAGCCTTCAGATTGCAACTAATTAGTAGCTTGCAAGCTAGAAGTTTAGCGATATAGCGAACGTGAAAGAGAAATGCGGAAGAAGTTAACAATATTAATGGCCGTTCCTTACGCGCATGGGACACTCCGAGATTGGGAGTCGTGGCAAATGGGGTGGCTCGAGGTTGTGGAATGGGGTGCGGGGAAACATGGGCTCCTCGGACGCAAAGTCTCCGCTTCATTACCCCGGCTCTCCCCAGATCCACAACACGTATCGGGGGAATTGATACTAGGATCTTTCACTAAGGTCGCAGGATAGAGATTTGGAAATTTCCCACCTGCCACCATTCGGACTCCTAAGAAATCAAAAGGAAAAACGGACCAAATCCCAAAAAACCTTACACTTTTCGTAACAGATCGTACATCACACGCAGCGAAAGACAATACATTATAACCCCGATTCGGATACGATTCCACTAGTATTACCGGGAGGGGTGTAGTTCACTATGCCTGATGAATTTTCCAACGACATCGGCATTATCAGTATTGGTGAGATGGGCCTGGGGATTGCCCAAGTACTCATAGCCCACGGTTACCGCGTATATACATATGCTGCGGATAGAAGGTATGTACATTCATAGTCCGTTACATTCTTGAAAGCACCCCGGTAATCTTGAAACTATAGTGCGGACACGCAATCACGCGCTCGCAAAGGAGGCATTGAGCTCTCCGTTTCATTGGAGCAACTTGTGTCCTTGTGCTCCTGCATTCTGTCCATCGTACCCCCACGTGATGCACAGAAGACTGCCGAGCGAATTGCCAGCGCCACACCGACCGCATCTGGATCCCGCGAGCAACCACTGTACTATTTGGACCTCAACGCCGTGTCTCCAAAAACAGCGCTTAAGATAAACGATCTTTTGATTCCCAATCCTAATATTAGATTCATTGATGGGGGAATCATTGGTGGGGTTCCTTATGAAAAGGAACCCAGTACTGCCGATGACAGGAGGCCAAATTGGCACTGTCCATCGCTGATAGTCTCAGGACCGGACAGACTACCTGATCCTAACTTGTCACGAATTCTAAATATCCAACATCTGGACAAACCCATAGGTGTCGCGACAGGTCTGAAGATGTGCTTTGCTGTTACTACGAAGGGTTTTATCGCCTTGGCTATTCAATCCTTTACTACGGCGCATGAACTTGGGGTCTTGCCCGAGCTACATGACTATCTAGATCAGTACAACCCTTCAACTCTCAGACTCGCTGAGAAAGGACTGGTGACGATGCCGCCCAAGGCTTATCGATGGGTATACGAAATGTTAGAGATCTCGAACACAATGGCTGACTCAGGGGGATTCGAAAAGGGATTGTGAGTGCTCTGATACTTCCTTAACAGCAGAAGTTTAATATCGCACCAGATTTCAAGCAGTTGCAGAAGTGTACAGAATCGTCGCAGAGGATTCAAAGCTGGGCAATGAACAGCCTGGGCTCAGAGTGAGAGGCCAGACAGTGGAAGATGTAGTTGAGTTACTAAGCGATGGAATGAAAGCCAAAAAAGAGAAAAGAAGTTGAGTGAATGTATTGAAAATTTCCCTGTGAGCTTCATCCTGTGTATACGAATTGTTTGAGTCATGCGCGGTTATAAGAAGGCAGCGAAATTGGCTGCGATGAATTTCACACGATATTTTCGATGCTCACCAAACTTTGAAGCATCATTCATGAAGGATCTACTAAGTAATATATGAAATGACCATTGCTAGAACTAACTTCGGTCATCGCCGAGCTGTTCATACTACACATATTAAGATCTCGCATGAATTTTAAGAAGTTCATCCGTAGTGGGATAGAGAAGTCCATTCGTAGAAGTTCAAGCCCAATTACAAGGATGGCAATGGAGTACGGAGGGTAAGTGGCCGAGAGTACATTTTGTCGCGACAAATGATATCCTCCTGCTCTTCTCCTCTTTTCGGGCCGAGGAAGTGAACTTTTAACAGAGCGAGATGACGTCATAGGCGTCCGATTGAGCGATTTCCAACGGAGTGTCAAGGATGGTTCGGGCTCCAAAGATCTACCTGCAACGGGAGATTGCAGGCCGAGGGTTGTACGCAAACATGATACAAAGCTAGCAATCGCGGCTAATGGTCGCTAGAGAGAATAACACTGCCACTACCATCTAGAACTATATTTTATAGACTGTTTCAGCCATCACATCAATCTCGTTGACTTCATCATGCCTAGCAACAGCCTCGTACCCGAAGGAGCATGGGATACGCACACTCACGTTTTTGACCCAGCAAAATTTCCATATTCGACCCTACGATCCTACACACCGAAGGCTGCACAGCTTTCAGAGTATCCTTCAACCATCACCGGCTGCACAAGTGTCGTGATTGTCCATGCCTCTATTCAAGGTTCTTCACCAGCAGCGCTGGTTGATACTATATCCAAAGCTAAATCATCTGGCTTGACGTTACGTGGATTAGCAACCATTGATGTCAACAGTATTACGGACCAAGAGCTTGACGATTTGCATGCCAAGGGTGTTAGAGGTGCACGTTTACATGAAATGTCCTGGGGTCATGGTCAACAATCCGGGGGCTCACAAATAGGCAATAAGGTGCAAGCTTTGGCTAACCGACTCGCGAGACTTGGATGGGTTATTGGAGTATTTTGTCCAGTGGCAGGTAAGTGCCTCCTGAAATTGTTGATAAATTTGTTATTACAGCTAACATTACCCTCAGCCTGGGCATCAATGGCGGATCTTATCCGAAATATGGATCCCCGCATCAAGATGGTGGCTGACCATTTCGGCGGCACTTTTCCTGGCGAGGAGCAGACGGAGGATTTCAAAACTTTCATATCTCTCATCAAAGAAAAGCGGATCTATGTCAAGGTGTCGGGCTTCGAGCGCCTGTATCATGGCCACGGCACAGGACGAGAAGGCATGAAGGCTATAGAGCCTATCGTAAGGGCTGTGCTTGAAGCAGGTCCGGATCAGGTAATTTTCGGCTCAGATTGGCCGCATACCCAGCTTGGAGTATCTAGAAAAGGTAAATCGGATCAACAGCGGCTAGATGATATTGAAGAGTTTAGGCAGGTACCTGACGATGTGCACATCCAAGTTTTGAGAGAATGGATCACGGATGATACAATATGGCAAAATCTTTTTGTCACGAATGCGCAGAGGCTCTTCCAATAGGCAAATATCACAATCGTCATGACTTGCATATGGGTCCCAGCCTATATATATACTTTATTTACATCTCGGCGTGAGTACATACATCGTAGGGCATAGATATAGATGCATATCTTACTTTGCTCTCTATAGAACGATAATATAAGCGTCAGGGTCGAAAGTTAACATCGCCACATGAATGAGGCCTTGCAAAGATCAACCTTTCACCCTGATTTGTACGTAGGAACACGCTAAACAGCTCATCAAGTGTCACAGATCTCCTCTCGCTCAAGTATAGTTATGAGATGTACTAGTCTGTAGGTTTATATGGACGTCAACCGGATGTCTTCATACTACATGAGCCTATTTCACGCAGTTCTATGAATCTACTACACAGATGAGCTTTCCAGCATTGGCATTTGATTCCATGCGCTTATGCGCTGCTGCAATATCAGTCCAAGGAAACACCTGATCTATCGTAATTCTCATTCTTCCCTTTATTAGATTCTCCATGGCAACATCCACGAACTTGTCCCTCAATTTTCCCTGGTAAGTAGAATCACGTGTCCGTAGTGTTGTCGCTAGGACCCAGAGTCTTTTGTTTAGTAAAGCTCTCAAGTTGAATCCCTCGATGATGCTTCCGCTCATGGCAGCTACGAGGACAATCTTTCCTTCCATAGCAGCTGAATCGGTGTTGCGGTGCCAGTAATTTTGACCGACAAGGTCGACTATAAGATTGATTCCCTTGCCTCCGAACTCTTTCTTAATGACATCGGCAAAGTCTTCCTTCCTATAATTGACAGCTATATCGGCACCGAGAGAGCGACATAAATCACATTTCTCATCGGTACCAGCCGTAGTGACGATCTTTGAGGCACCGCCCAACCGAGCGACTTGAATGGCAGCTTGTCCTACACCGGATGCGCCTGCATGGATCAAAACACTCTGGCCTCTCTCTAGCTGGCCAACGAGGTGAATAGCTTGAATAGCAGTAAAGTAAGTCTATGGCGAACGGTCAGTAGATTGATGCAGGATCGAATTGAGATTCCAATAGCCTACCTCGGGTATACCTGCAGCTTGTTCCCAAGACACCTCCTCTGGGAGATGCATGAGCATTCTTTCTGATACTGAGATTTTTTGTGCATACTTTAACCAAAGTCAGTATCTTGCAACAGAACTAGTCGAATTGGTATTCTTACAGCTCCGCCATATGCGAGCCCGAAGACTCTATCGCCGGCTTTGAAGGTTGAATTACCTATTGTATTTTCATCAGTTACGGTCATTTGGCCGCTCAGGTAAACGTACAGTCTGGGCCCACAGTTTCTACCAAGCCACTGAACTCAACACCTAAGATTTTTCCAGATTCTGGTAAGAGTGGGTAAGGGTACTTGTCTTCTCGCTGCATGATGTCCATTCTGTTCAGTCCGAAAGCTTTGATTTTGACTAATATGCGACCCGAAGTTGCGACCGGATCTGGCACGTTGTCTTCAATGAAGAAGGCATCCGCATTACCCTTGCCACCTTTGATTCCAACTGCTTTCATATTGCAAAACACGAAAAAAGTACGAACACGTGGAAATATTTCCTCCCTACAGGTGAGTTGCTTGCTTCTGGAAACCCAGCAGATCAAGCCTGAATAGGTACAAATTTGTAGAATTTTGTGTCTTTCAATATATTTGTGTTTGCGGTTCTTAAGCCTGCTCTACTAGCTCAAAGGTATATTGGCAGGTTCGCATCGACATCGGGACTCGATGCAGGTTCCCCGCAGTCTTCTCGCCCGCGGGGCATGGCCCCAACGCCACCGCGGATCTGACTACCGACTGAGGGGGCGTGTCGTCGGAATGATCACGACCGTGTAGCAACATTTCCTTCCCCGCAGTATTCGGACAGTATCACTCCGATGGATGATGGAAAACCGGCATCTTCGATCTAGATTGCTAACAAGACTGCTCTTGGCAGGACCCGACCTTATGAAAACCGTTGCGATTGTCTGCATCTCAATCATACAAGTTGTCCTATCATCTCCTTGTGTTCGCTCCATTTTACTTGTATGATTCCCCTTATCATCTAAACTCTTACTAGGCGATTATTTGATATAATTTAAAATGTCATCAACGACAACTGAAACAATCGTGGGTAGAGCCCCAACCAAGCTTGACGCTGGCGGTGTCTTTGGCGAGCAAAGCGAGCCCATCAAGGACCTGAAACCTGAGACAAAGACCCTAGGAAATGACAATAGCTTCTTCGAGGACGTGCACTTCCTAGGTGACAAAGAGGGTAAAGTCATCATCCGGTCGCCACCCAAATTTGAAAACATTGAGGATTCACGCGCATATCAGAAACAGCATCTTGCTGTTGCTTTTCGCGTCTTCGCTCGTCAAGGTTTCGATGAAGGCGTGGCCGGACACATCTGTAAGTGAAAGGGCGTGATCCTATCAACCGCTCTCATGTGCCACTTCAGTCATGCGAGAAACACAAAGATCAAGCTCGCTGACACTATTTTCCTAGCCTTGCGTGATCCCATGAACCCGGAACATTTCTGGATCAACCCACTGAGCACACACTTTTCGCAGATCCGAGTTTCGGACTTGGTGCTTGTCAACGAGAAAGGGGAAGTGCAACCCGGCGGTGCCCAAAATGCCATCAATGGACCAGCATTCGCCATCCACAGCGAGATTCACAAGGCACGGCCAGATTTGAATGCGGCTTGCCACGCGCATAGCGTTTACGGAAAGGCCTTTTCCTGCTTCGGCAGGCCTATTGAGATGATATATCAAGATGCCTTGCGTTTTTATAACGACCTAGCTGTATACCCGCGGTACGGGGGCACAGTCATCAGCACCGAAGAAGGCGCCCGCATTGCGAAGTCATTGGGTCAATGCCGAAGCATCATATTGCAAAATCATGGTATGATCACTTGCGGTGCAACAGTGGATGAAGCCGCATTCCTGTTCATTGCACTAGATAGGTGTTGCCATGCACAAATGCTCGCGAACGCGGCTAGTGGGCCGGGCTGGGAAAAAATCATGATTGGCAAAGAAGAAGCCGAGATGACACACCGAAAGAGTGGTAACTCAAGTAAAATGTGGCTAGCATTCCAACCGTACTACGACCAAGTCGTGAAATCAGAGCCTGATGTTTTGAATTAGAAAAGCCTTTGCTCTGGTTGTTGGATTGGCCCGCTCTTTATAAATGGATGACCTTAGCAACATGAGTTAGATCTGTCTATTAGTCGCTCTATTATCGTCAGCATCAGAGGTCCTACTTTGGTGATGCAAGATATCTTACAATTATTGGTGTGTTCATACCAACGAGCGCTTGACGCACCCTAATCCTTAGATGCTGGTAATTGGGGCTCAGGGCGGAGCATAGATCTGCTTGCTACGTTTGCTCATCATGTGCTATGGATACCACTACCTTGACCCATATTGTTGTCCTGGTAGTCTCCGTTCAATGTTGACATGTAATTAACCATGAACTCCTGCAGGGAGTCATACTCTTGCGATCCGAAAGCTGTTAAGCTCTGAGTATGTGTGTAATCCGTAAAATTCGGGCTAAAAGATGGATATAGACGAGACAGCGCGTCTAGGTCATGCGAAGTTGGTGTCTGGTCATCCCACATAACATCTGAGAGGGTCAAGTGGTCAGAATACTGAAGGTTACAGAATCAAAACAAGGAGCACTTACCAGCAGAGCTTGAAATGCCATTAGCAGCCGCAAGTCGTCGAATAATATCGGCAGAACTTGAAACACCGGAATTTGGCACCGTCAATTCGTCGAGATACCTCAGGGAGACGATCAATGCCGACGCATTATCTTCATGTCCACCGCTTTCTGTGGCAGCCATGCTTCGGGCATGGATTGTACAGGCATTATATACAGCGTAGCTGAGTAAGTAAGGCGCTCCCCGAAGAGAGTATGCTTTCTGATATGATGATACAAGACTCGTGATGTTGCGAGCAGCTGTAGTACATCGTTTCCAGGATGCAGTCGGTATCACGGCGGGTCGAAGGTGGCCATCGAATATAAATGGTCGATGGAGAAGTATCATGAGCGCGTTAAACGTTGTCAGCAGTAGTATGACATTGGGAGCTACAATTGTGGGTTTTTCTACCGGCGGTGTCTTCGACCAAGGTTCGAAGACAAGATGCAGTGGAAGGTCCCTATACCACTTTGACAGGACGTTATCAACTGACTGCAAATGCGGATATGTGTTGTTTGGGGTAGCTCCAATCACGTAGAATTGATTGATAATTCTCGTTGCAAGCTTTGATAGCAGACATAGCTGTTGAAATGTTGACACTGAGTACGCCGGTGTGGATCTTACTGGACATTGGGACGTAAAGCTTTCCGGTAGTCTAGGGTCCACATAACGAGACCACAACTCATTTTCCTCTAACGTATCCATAAAGTCTCGGGAAACGCGGGCATCGCGTAACTGGATGGTGACCGGTCGACCAAAGTAGAGACTTTGTAGTTTATCTAGGATGAAAGAACCCCAAAATACACGCCTACGGATTTCAATGTCCTCGGCACTACTGCCAATTTCTTTACAATCAAGGTGCAAACCTAGGTCGTAGACCATTCTCAAAGCGTATCCAGTGTATAGCCAGCTCTTAGATGTCTCTCCACGGGCATTAAAAGTTGATCCTAGTAAGAGAAGCCCTACAACCGTTGGCAAGCTCGAGCTGCCGAGCAGTGAATCTCGTATAAGCAGCTCTTCGCATCGAATAAAGAAACGTCTTCCTGCTGTTTCAGGCTCCAAGGGGCTGTCTCTTACTTCGATCCGCTCGGAAAACTTGCTCACACATGCGAAAATGGCATTGAGGAGAAATTCTGAACTCCACGGCCCGCTGGTGACAATGTCTCTCATAATTGCAGGGCGATAAGTCAACAAGAAGGTATGGTGCTGCCGGTTCCAGTGAAGGTCCAAAAGATGGATTGCCAGCTCACTGGATTCTCCAGCAATGGTAGGTAGTCTGCTGAGGCAATGCTCCCTCTGTCGTTCGAGCGCTGCATTAGCAATGAGTTGATTCCGTAAAACCTCTGAAGGCTCCATGTCGCCCGACTGTGATTTCATTGGACTAGAGGCATGAAGAGCAGATGTTGGGCCGTAGATTCCAACCTTACCACCTTCGTCTAATGTTACGAAATTAGAAGCGCCAAAGTCATCGTCATCATCGGAAATGGTTCTTTCGCCTGCTGCAAGGTCTTTACTGCTATCGACATCAAGGCTGATCGGCAAGTTTTCGGACTGAATGATTGATTCCGATTGCGGTAGCTCGACTTTCCCTTGGACGACTGTTATGGAATCTAGCATGTGGAGTCGGTCTTCAGGCGAAGCCAATTTGAGTGCAATGATATACCGCTCTAATGCAGCCTTTTCTTCCTCCAAAGCATTTACCATCATCGTCGAGGGCCTGAATAGGAGCACCTTTAGCGTCAGGCTCCACGGTCTATCAATGGAAGGCTTGCCTTTTCTTGGGTGGCTCTAAGGCGTAGACGCACTGCCGGCTATGGGCAATGCAGGTACCACATCGCGGTTTCTGCGTGTCGCATTTTGTCTTGCGATTGCGGCAAAATCGACAAGCACGGGCTAATATCTTGGGCTGGGTGCTGTTCGTGCTCGACGCGGTTTCGCGGGGTGAACCCGGCCGCATCTTTGAAATACACGCGAGAACGTTTGGACTGCCTCGTGATGAAATGGGGAATGGGTGTAGTTGCTAACTCTAGACTCATGGCCAAACGTTATCACCACACAGGAAAGGATTTCTGGCGTTAGGTGGAGACAGGCTTCTCCACGATTCCCCACACTTTGACGACATTGCAAACCTGCGCGTTCTCTAGTGGTCAATGCGAGGACACGAAAACCTAGAGCTCTTATGCGGGGTTCTCCGACCATGTGATGACTCGGGCGCTCACTGAGCATCGTCTCACGTGCAACCATGAATTTGACCACTAAGTTTGACATGCAGAGCTGCTTACATAGCGGCAACGATGGGTTGACCCTTTTTCTTATTGTTTAAGACCACTCGCACACAAACATCGATGAAGACGTGTTTTGCGTCAGGCCTCCTTTGCAAGACGAACCTCATCAATAGGAACAATTAATGGATGTGTGGTGCAAAGTCAAGGCTATCATACCACTCATCGTCTAAATCTAGCACAGGAATAGTCTTTCTTTCACGAGTGTAAAATCGGGACCTCAGCAAGTTTATTGCTTGTCGCGGAGTTTGGTAGTAACCATCACGTGACTAGTGACGTCGGAACGCAAGTGTCCGATGGCGATGATCTCTGAGGTGCGGTCGGACAATCATGCTCCGTCACAGGCATGATGTCGATGATCACCTTTCGACAGCTGCGCAAGCGCTAAAGATGCGGAATGTTGAGCACGTCTGTGCAGAATATCGCGGAATTTGTATTTCATATCTAACTGGGTGCCATTGAATCTGACTTCACGACTTCAATTTTTCTTACTGTCCCACTCTCGGAAGTCGTTCGACCAATTGCCATGCCTTCACTCGACTCGCTTGGGCTCATCGACGTGCTTGTTGTGGGCGGTGGCAATGCAGGTTTCTCTGCTGCCACATCTGCCGCAGAAGCTGGAGCGCAACGTGTGGTTCTTATTGATAAATGCCCCGAGGATTGGGCAGGGGGAAACTCATTCTTCACAGCGGGTGCCTTCCGGACCGTCCATAATGGTGCTAATGATTTGTTACCTATTGTCAATAATGTTGAACCCGAAACGGCCAACCTCATTGACATGGAACCATACACGCCTCAAGACTTTAGAAAAGACATGGACCGGATGACCTTAGGCCGGACTGACCGTGCGTTAAGCCAAGTACTGATTGACGAGTCCAATAGCGCAGTGAAGTGGTTGGCTAGCAATGGGATCCGGTTCCAACTCTCGTTTAACCGACAAGCATACAAAGTAAACGGCCGATTTAAATTCTGGGGAGGCATGTCGCTGAAGACGGACGAAGGAGGAAAGGGCTTAATACAAGACCATCAAGCTGCAGCTAGGAGTCGAGGGGTCGATATATATTACTCCACACCCGCAAAACGGATTGTTACAAGTGAAGACGGAGCTATAGTTGGCCTCATTGTCCGATACAAGGGCATCGATACACTTATACGTACAAAGTCCATAATTCTAGCAGCCGGTGGTTTCGAGGCAAATCCACGCATGCGGTCTCAATATCTAGGTCCAGGGTGGGATCTTGCTCGTGTAAGAGGCACACCGTTTAACACTGGCGATGCGCTCGAATTTGCCATCCGCGATGTGAATGCAAAGCAAGCCGGACACTGGTCTGGCTGTCATTCCACCTGCTGGGACGCTAATGCACCCCCCAACAGTGGCGACCGCATTGTATCCAACGAGTTCACGAAGTCCGGGTATCCCTTGGGTCTTATGATCAACATTGAAGGCCGACGTTTCGTTGACGAGGGCGTCGACATGCGGAATTACACTTACGCCAAATTCGGGCGTGCTATACACGAACAGCCGGAAGGAGTTGCATTCCAGGTCTGGGATCAACAGGCGATACCATGGTTACGAAGTGAAGAATATCGTGATGAGAGGGTGGAAAAGGTGTGGGGCTCATCTGTAGAAGATCTGGCCCAGAAATTGTCTGCAAATTTCGGCCTCGTCAACCCATCGACCTTTATAAAGACTATCAACGACTATAACACGGCCGTATATGCCCACAGGAAGGATAATCCGAACAGAGTTTGGGACCCTTCAGTGAAGGACGGCTTATCAACACAGTCTTCAACTACAAAGCTTCCGTTAGCAAAATCGAATTGGGCATTGCCTCTCGATCAAGGACCTTACATGGCCGTCAGGGTTTGTTGCGGTGTAACATTTACATTTGGAGGTCTTGCAGTGAATCCAGAGACGACCGCTGTTATTAATCAATCAGGTGAGGATATACCAGGTCTATACTGTATCGGCGAAATGCTCGGCGGTCTTTTCTATGGAAATTATCCTGGAGGTAGCGGATTGACTTCCGGTGCCGTATTTGGACGTAGAGCAGGAAAGGCGGCTGCCCAACTTGCTCGTAGCCCGGACCATAGTGCTTTCAACACTATAGCAGAGCCACATCTTCGAGTGTCCTCGCGCTTGTGATGAATGCTTGAGACGTTCTTGTAGCTTGGTCTCTGCGGGAGACCTTTCCGTCACAGTGAACGCAATAAAGGGCCAACATGAGGAAATCTTTTGAGCGGAACTGGTTAGTTCTTGAACTCTATAGATTTTTTCCAGGGAGAAGATCAAGCCTTGATAAGAGACAAGGTGATTCCAGTGAATTGGAATGAATATTTACAGCTTTAGGATAGCAAATAAAACTTTGGTTAGAGGCAATCATACTTACACGACGCTGTTGATGGCTTGAACCATGCAAAGGTCTTTCTAGCACCAACAATTTGCTATACTCTCCCTTTATTAGCGAAAAGACACCTGTTCCCTAAGATATATCGTCTAATTCAGATGACTTGACTTCGTGTTTTCAAGATAATGATTCAGCAGAGATTGTGACGCTAGGAGTTACAATTGAGCTATCAAAAGAACGCGCATTGTGCATATACGTTGAGGAGAGATCCTGAACTTTCTGGGAGACCAAAGGCATCGTGACATTCGAAAGTCTCGTAATGTCGCCCTAATCGGAGCTTTGACGACCGAACCGGAATAGAAAATCTCGCGTACGGTATGTCTCCGCTCGGAGAACTACCGACCGAGTCGGAGCAAAATCGCCGTCACAGAACAATTCCCATATGACCACTCAAACAACTCTCACACGTTACTGCCCTTCCAAAATATCAACTATTATCTTATCTTGTAAGCTTCCACGCCTGCAAGAATGACTTCTACCAACATCAAACCATGCTCTTTTACGATGGATCCTGACTGGCTTCCATTTCATGCCTCTCCTTCCAAGCCGACTTATGATCTTCCCTCTGGAGCCATCGATGCACACTGCCATGTCTTTGGTCCTGGTGACGAGTTTCCCTTCGCTCCAGAGCGCAAATACACACCCTGTGATGCTAGCAAAGCACAACTATTCTCGCTCCGGGAGTTCCTGGGTATTACACGCAGTGTCATAGTCCAAGCGACATGCCACGGTGCAGACAACAGAGCTTTAGTAGATGCGCTGGTATCATCTCGTGGCTCTGCGCGAGGCGTGGCTACTATTCAGCCTGACATCGGTGATGAAGAATTGAGTAAACTACATCAAGCCGGGGTAAGGGGTGTGAGATTCAATTACGTCAAGAGACTTGTGGATCCGAAACCAGATGCATATTATCGTGGAATTATCGAAAGAATCCGGAAACTTGGTTGGCATGTAGTGATCTACTTCGAAGCTGCAGACTTGGCTGAGAAGTGGGATTTCCTTACGTCGCTATCTGTACCCATCGTCGTGGACCACATGGGTCGACCTGATGTTACCAAAGATCCCGATGGTCCAGACTTTGCGAAGTTCTTGAGCTTCATGGAACGAGATAATGTGTGGTGCAAAGTGACTTGTCCAGACCGACTTTCGAAAACTGGACCTCCTGACTATGATGACTTCGTTCCATTTGCAAGAAGGGTGGTGGAACGATTTCCTGATCGTGTTATCTGGGGCACGGATTGGCCGCATCCAAATCTCAAGAGTCATATGCCAGATGATGGAAAGCTGGTAGATATGATTCCACGGATTGCTATAACCGAGGAGCTTCAGAGGAAGCTACTTATTGATAATCCGATGCGACTGTACTGGCCAGAGCAATGGAAAGGGTAAATCAGTGCAATATGTTAGACATCGAGGACTTGAATCGTCCATAATGCATTCAATTATGTTTCCATTGAGAGATAGTACTAATTCAGTTCGACTCTTAATAGATCGTGATATTTACCTATATGGTTTTTTTCCCTTGATTTTTCCCTAGAGCTAAAGCGCAGTCAAATCGTAAAGTAAAAATGCATACTGAGTTTTGGACTCTTTGTACGCGTGGCTGCTATTCCGGATAATTCATATTTGGAAACCTGTGACAGTAATGACTACTCATTGAAGTCTCATAATGCATCGATGTCTATGTAATATTCTAGCGTAAATTGCCTAGCTGACCTCGCAAATGACAAACATCTCTAATAATTCTTTCGCGAGTACCGTCCGGAGCATCTTACTCGTAATATTTATTCGATGCGTCTCTTCCAACATATTCACGTACGATTTGAATCAACCGATCGACTGTTGAAGAACGTCGAGCTCTGAAGTCGTTTCGTATGGAAGATGTATAGCGAAAGCTATTAGAGTGTTCTGAATGACAAAAGGCGAAGCGTTAACAAACTTCCGGCTACTTGTCGTTCTCTTCAGTGTAGTCTCAGGCGTCATTCGAACTCTTGCTGAGAGTAACTTTGAACTACACTAAACAAGTATTTCCCCAATAGCTGTTGGGACAAGCTGCGGCGAGATTTTGGAGCTAGCCGATGAGATTTAAAGTCTTTAATGTACCCATAGATCACGATGTAGAGTTGGCCCTTCTTCCTATTCAACTCAACGCTAGCGTAAGGTATGACGTATCAAGAACCTAGGTAACTTACCTAGCTTAGATTAAGAAGTTATACGTCACTTCTCTCTTCGTTCTCCGCCACTAGGTCGTTGTTGATATAGTCCGTTGACTTCACATGGGTCATTATTCACGCCACTTCCGATGTTCAACTATTACGAGTTCCGCGTTACAATATGTCGATGGTTGTTGTTGATTTGTTGGGCATCGCCCAAAGATTGGTTCTGCTCTAAGGACTATCATCTGCGGTTAGACAGGCGACGCTATCGCCTAGCACATGCCTATTTGAAACAAGGACGTGGCGGTGGGCCATACATACTATATTTGAGTTTAGACAGAGCGAAAGCAAATACGCGATTGAATGATCTAAGAGGATTTGCCGTAGAATGCTAAAAAGCGGCCTTTCCCCACAAAAATATTTGCCGAGTTCATGCATGAACGAATACTTCAATATGATTGACGATACTATAGCGTTTTGCAATAGCGCCACATCAACCTTGTGCCCTCCACTGCGCAATTCTAAAACCTAATTTTTAGTGTCTTTAATCAATAGGTAAACGGCAAAAGCCTCCCACGGCTGTTGACATCATGTTTTAGCTCCCAGTGTTGAGTTATTCATTCTAAATGCGGCTCGAATCGTTCTACTGGCCAGGACCGTGTTTCTAGGAGCTACATTATTTAAGGCTGACTTCTTATAAGCGATTCAGCAATACCGGATTCAATCACCTCCGGGTTCTGATCGCAGCGGGTAGTGAATTAGTAAACTTAATGCAAGGTTCAACGTCGTGATAGAATCAGCAGATGCGATGACTGAACTAGAGAATATCCCGCCCCATATGCCTATGAACGTGCAGGGCTCATCGTGAAAGGTACGCCCTACTTTGATCTATTTTTACTACATAGGCGGCTTGTTGGCGGGAGCGGCGGGTATTGAATAATCTTGACAATAATCGAGAACTCCAGAAGGCTTGTTCGTACTTGTTCTGTTTCTACGTTTTGTATTTGTCCTCCTATCATTCCTTGCTCGTTCTTACCATTTGGTTCATCTCATGTCTAGCTACTCATATGTGTCCAGTCTTCCTTCCCGCCAAAAGAGCTCACTTCATCTTCAACTCTCGGGATAGTACGTACTACAAAACTATGATGGACTAGACTGTGGACCAGCGGGTGGGTTTTCGGCTAGTAAACCCGAGTAGGCGATGGCGCAATCTGCCCTAGCGGGGATGTAAAGTGCGATGGTTCCGAAGATCTATGCAGCCCTGACACCACGCATTTGATCTCTCCAGTGGCGACACAGCGGATGAATGGAGACACCCACACTTTAGGGCGGAGGGATTGTCTTGGTATCTCAACAGACCCGGACGTGGGGGCCTAAAAGAAAACTCTCTACAGGTACTGTCAGAGGTATTCGTACAAGGGTACCCACATGCTTTGCTTACAGACCTATAGAAGACTGCCGAGGTCTCACGCGCCTCCAAATATTTCTCATAGCGCGCTTGATGTTGCGCACTTCATACACACCCCACACTCGAAAGCGGGGAAGGGGCTGATGACGGTTCGGCAGTTCAGCTTATCGCGTCTATTGAAGAAAGTGACATTCGGAAAAATTGTGGTGTCTTCTTGGCGATGAAGTATATATACCTCACAAAATGGTCGTTACTTCACTCAGATTAATCAATCTTGCTCTGGAGATCACTACTGGCGTGTTGTCCAAAAGGTTCACGAAGTATTCGCTCCCCTCCCGTCTAGTCCTGACACCTAGCAGTGCTCAATCAACGTGAATCGTCAAAGCCCAGCCCATTAGAGTCGACTCCTTGACTCCAAGGGTGATCCCCTACGCAGCAAACTCCCAAGCAATTTTGCAGAAATTCCAAAAGCAACTATCAGCAGAGTCCCAGAAGCGGCATTTCCAAGAGGAACTGTTCGACCGGCAATCCAACAAGTCCAATCCACCCCAAGCAACTCCCCAAAATGGCCGCTGTCACCACCAATATTGAATGGCTGAACCGCGCGTATTCAGCAAAAGGACTCTCCGATTTGCGATCCCTATACGACGAATGGGCTGCCTCGTACGACAAGGATCTCGTGCAACCTGATCAGGACTACGTCGCCCCTGCACTAGCGGCAGCCACAGTAGACAAGCACCTAAAAGCTCCACTGGACTCTGTCAGCATTCTGGATGCGGGATGCGGTACAGGTCTGGTCGGTGCTGCGCTCGCGAAATTGGGCGCCAAGCAGGTCCATGGCCTCGACCTCTCCCCGGGTATGCTGGATGTCGCACTCAAGACCAAGGCTTACACAGCGCTGGATACTGCCGACCTGTCCGAGCCGTTGGCCCAGGAAAGCGATAGTTATGATGTTGTGACGTGCATCGGCACACTGACGCACGCTCATGTGGGCCCAGAGGTACTGTCTGAATTTGTGCGCGTAGTAAAGAAAGATGGATGGATCGTTGCCACGGTATTGGACGACATTTGGGAGCCGATTGGGTATCGCGCCAAGGTTGATGAACTGATTGCCAGTGGCCAGGTTGAGCTTGTCAGCGCAGATGTGGGAGATTATCGTCGTGGAGCTGGTGTTCGCGCGCGGATGGTTGTTCTCAAGGTGCTTCAATGAGTGAGTGACTGGTTTGCGGTGCTGCTTTTGGAGTCAAACCAAAAGCATATCTGCAAATAGAGAGTCCATCGGATTGGTTGGTACACTTTACTTGTTATTGGGTTGAAAATGACCATGATATTGGTCGTTCTCGTTTTCCTTACACCCTATTCACAAAACAGACAGCATCTCAAGCCATGATAATTGCTGCATCTGAACAGCACTTGCTGTATGTCTAGTCGCTGTAGATGCCGGTGAAGAGTGTGCAATGATCAGGCAATTGTAACTCTAGCCTAAGTCACATTCAGCAACATTAGGAAACTAGATGTGCGCGTCTAACGTACACTTCGTTTCCCACCTACAAGGCTAGGTATATTGTTCAAAACTATGAAAAAGCCGCAAATGCTCTGACATTTGTAAAGGGCAAGAGTAAGCTATAATGAATTCAGGATCATCCGAGTTTACCATATTTACTTCTTTTATTTACCCACTACAATGTATTGCGCATCGTATTCTTCCACACTTGAATCCTTCGCGTGAATACTCTCATACGGCTTCATCGCCCACCCACCATTTGATTGATATGGCAGTCATCACGACGTTCTGAAACTACCATGTTGCGTTAAGAGCTCTCAGGCCATAACGTGCAGCGGTAAGATTTACAGAAGAGGGGAGAGTGGCCAAGCAATGAACACCCTCCACACACATTATGCCCATTCATGGGCATAATTATGTATTCATCCAGGGCTTCACGAAGCCGTGTGTCCCTCGAATTTCCTTTACGAGGTATCCCCAGCCCGGCACAAAATGTCTAGGGAAGAACGTGTTTACTTGCAGGAGGCAAAGGAGTTAGTTCATAGGCTGCATCATGCCCGGAATCTTCAAGGACACAGATCGTATCAAAAGCTGTCTCGAGATGCCTTCTGAGATCGCTCTTGCCTAAGACATGCATTCTTCCTCATTCACCGGAGAGATGGTTGTTTCAAGGCAGTGCGCGCCTGTCATCCGCCCTGCTAGCATAATCATGCCATGCCTCTTAGCTGTACAATACTTCGAGAATTACTCGGAACCCAAATTGTTGGTCACCTACGCGAGGTCATCGCTTTGCATCAAGCGAGCGGCTCAAACGAAGCTTGGAAAGAGCATACGCCTTGCGCCTTAAGGGCTGGCTGTTCGAGAAGCTCGAGTGGACCAGAGACTTCTAGGGCGGCTACGACATAGACGATTGGACGAGCGAAGAAGCCCAAGACGGCTTCTCGGCATCACAGAGCTCGTGGAGCCTCTTCCGCGTTCATGATGCAGAACAAGGACAGGAACCTGGCCTGCTGCGCGGTCTGGCACTAGACGCGCGAATGACGTCGAACATGTGTGCACGGACCCGCGTGTTCAGCCACTTGCGGCGGACTATTGCTGTCGTTGAGGTCGACACATGCCAGAAGAGCCGCCATTGCCAGGAGGCTTCTTCGCACCCTCTTTCACTTATTGTTGGACTGCGCGGCATCATTCCAGACCATGGCACAACAAGGGGAGGCAGCCGATTACTACAACAATGCGCCGCAGGGACAGAGCAGTCACTATCAGATGCAAGAGCCTGCAAGGTATCCTCAGAAACCACCACAATACGACCAGAATTATGCACCGCCTCCGGGGCCTCCACAGCAAGGCGGCTATCAACAACAGAACTATGGCGAAAAATTCGGATTCGATCAAGCATTCAAGATCGAGAGGCCAAAGTACAATGACTTGTGGGCTGGTATATTGGTAGGCACATTCAGCATTGCAGATGGACGCGCTCGCTAACATCCGAAGTTCATCGCAGTCCTCTTGGGCTATGTTGCAGCCTCTGGCATCGCAATTGAGGGATACTCGAAGAACTTCTCTTTCAATGGTGGCGGCATCTACAATGGCGGCAACACGTTCGGTCTCTCCACTAATACCATAGTCCTCTTCGCTTTCGTCTTGGTCATGGCTATTGTGCTCAGCTACGCGTACATGTGGATGGCACGCGCATTTACGAAGCAATTCATTTGTATGAGTCCACCTCTTCCGCGTTAAACTCGAGAACCTGCTAGCTGACGCCTCACTCTGTAGGGATCACAGGAATCTTGAACATCGTGTTCGGTTTTGTGACCGCCATCTACATGCTGTCGCGCAAGTACTGGTCCGGCGGGATCGTCTTCCTCATCTTCGCCGTCTTCTACATCTTCTGCTTCATCAGCTGGATCCCGCGCATCCCCTTTTCGGTCGTCATGTTGCAAACCACCATCGATGTGTCGAAGAAATACGGACACGTGTATATGGTATCGCTCCTTGGCGGCATACTTGCTGCTGCATTCGGCGCCTGGTTCTCCGTCACCTTGACAGCCATATACGTCAAGTACCAGCCTTCGAACAACAATCCCGCGTGTAATAATGGTGTTGGAAGTTGCAGCAGTGCAAAGGTTATCGGATTGATAGTCTTTGTGACGTTTGCGATGTATTGGTTCTCAGAGTAGGTACTGCTGCTTATCATTGGAACCAATTTGCTGACACAACCCGTAGATGGCTCAAGAATACCATTCACACCACTATTTCTGGCGTATACGGGTCATGGTACTTTATGGAAGGAGGCCATTTTCCGAAAGGAGCGACCCGCGGCGCCCTCAGACGATCCTTGACGTACAGTTTTGGAAGTATCAGTCTCGGCAGCCTGATTGTTGCTATCATTCAATTCCTGCGGCAACTGTGCTCGGCAGCTCAGAACAGCGCCGCCCAGGATGGAAACATTGTGGGCACGATCATATTTTGCTGCTTGCAGTGCCTGATTGGCATTCTCGACTGGGCAGTACAATTTCTGAACCGTTACGCCTTCTCGTATATTGCGCTGTACGGGAAATCGTACGTGGAAGCAGCGAAGGATACGTGGAAGTAAGTTTTATCCGTACACTGTGACTGGTTTGACGCTGACAATATCCAGAATGATAAAGGATCGTGGAATCGATGCTCTCGTAAATGAATGTCTCGTTGGGCCAGTTCTCAGCATGGGCGCGTTCTTTGTTGCCTATGCTTCAGCCTTCCTCGCGTACCTTTATTTGATATTTACCTCCCCGGCGTACAATTCCTCTGGGACCTATACGCCGGTGGTCGTTGCTTTCGCCTTCGTCATCGGCCTCCAAATCTGCCAGATTTTCACCACTCCGTTGAGCAGCGGTCTCGATACCATCTTTGTGGCCATGGCATGGGATCCGGAGGTGCTCATGAGAAACCATCCCGATCTGTACCATCAAATGGTCGCGGTCTACCCGCACGTGCAGCAAGCGATACACGCGTAGTTATGACATGAATAAAAGAAAAGAAGAGAGGATTCAGCAAGACACGGATGATATTGACGAGTTAGTCTTGTGAAAGTTAGTTAATATAGCATTAATTATATTGTGTAATCACCTAGGTGGCTGTCGTGGATCGTTCAAGCTTCTAAGATGACGCCGGCAAGAACGCTCTTTTCAGGTAACCTGATAAATAATCTAGAACCCCAACCTAAAGGCAAGAGCATAATAGAAGTTGTTTAGTGGGCAATCATTACTGGAAGTATGTGGCTGCCGCTTTAGACCAATTGAATCACGACTTTGATCAACATGCTGACTCCAGGTGCTGAGCAACAGCCACTGCTTGCTAAGAAGGCGTTGGAAAAAGGTGTTGCACCTTTATCACCACGATTAGGTGTATGAAGCTGAGACAACTCATGGCAGAGTCATAGCGTGATTCCGCAATATCTTCTAATTGGGGGCTAGCATCAGGCATCTACGTATAATTGAATGACGATGGAGGCAGCTCACATCATTACAATTTCTCGCTGTTCAGTGAAGGTTTCAGTGGAATAGAAGGATTACAAGCATCATGCAACAGAGGCCCAAGCGATCAGATGAACTGAGCACGTGATTCTTTCGACATAAATAAGTTGCGTTTTTTTTTTTTCAAGAGCGCTGGGGCTCGAAATGCGCAAGTTAAATTGGACCGGCGGCGCTCGGATACAGGAGCTATGGATGGTCTTAAAATTACGCTAACGGTCTATCGTCATCGCTCTCATACTCACCACAACAAGCTCTGTTAGCACCCAACCGTTACACTAGCTCCTTTAAATTTTATATGTGTTTGTCGTTTGTTGGACCAAACTATATGAAGCGATGGTGAAGTACTGATCCCTTCCTAGCAAGGTCTTGTGCTACCCGAATAAATTATTGCAAGATGTCTGCAACTCTTTTAAATTCTCCGCTTTTGCTTTCGGCGTATATCGACAGCCCTCTATTACTTCTTCCTTCGCTAGAAGACTAATTCAAGATTCAACACACGTTCGTTACATTGAAATAGCGGTTGCTTGCCATGATCGTGGGAAAATTATGTAGCAGTCTGCTTCTGTTTTCATCAACTTTTATCACATCAGTCGAAGCACGATGGCGAGGACAGCCAGAGAGACTTGCACCCCTCGCATACAGGCAAATTGGATCTGCTCCAATCGGTTCATCCGGAGCTTCGACAGCACTCACTTCTGACCATGGACCCACTTCTGGCATATGGACAAATTCGAGCTCTCTTCAAGATAGTTCTACCATCAATTCGATTCCACTACCAACCGGTACAGGCCTATCATCTCCAGCCACGACGATTTTGCAAGTTCCACCTTCGAGCGCGAGCACTGCCTTGGCTACGTCACCTGTGAATTCAACTTCGTCAAAAGTGTCACTGGCCAATTCAATCACCGATTTCTCATCCTCGAGCGGAAACATACCCCTGTCTACGTCGGCCGCGACTGCCGTCTCGTCGAATGCGTCATATGCCCTCGAAACGATTAGCACAGTAACTCAGACTGTAAATGGGACAACACAATTGCTTCCAATCTTTGTGGGTGGTATCATAACCACTCCAATAACGTTGCCCCCTGCTGCTTCAACGCGTCTCGATCCCAGTGGAGCTGAAGCCACATCTTCGGCCGAAGCTATCAATAGCACTTATGCTATCATCTTACCACTCCTTACGTCATGGGTACAGGATAAAGATCAAGCTAAGGCTACTGGGATGCTTGACCGCATTACTGGCCTTCCACCACTCCTGGTCGGCATGATGACCAACTTGCCAAACGGCGAGGACGAGCTCAAGAGCGGATGCAGCAGCAAAACAAAACGCTCAAGTGGACTTCTGTACGGGCATTCTATTGCTCCACGTGGATTGCTCGATGGTCTCCTCGGTGGCCTGAAGTCTTTGCTATGCTCCACTACGAATCTCATTGATGGTGTCACAAAAATTGCTAAAGCCACTGTCGAAACCGACATAGGACCTTTATGGGGTAGTATCGAATCTGTACTGGAAAGTGTCGATCCGCTATTAGATCCCAACGACAATAATAATGACGATAAGGTGTCATCCGCCAAGACAGCTTCGGCCAGTACATCATCAATCAGTTCATCTTCCACCAGCAAATCATGTGAGGGCACGTTTACGGCAACATATAGTAAAGTCTTTTGCACCGTAACAAGTACAGTAGACACTGGGGCAATAAAACGAAGAGATGATTGCTCCTCACTGGCATACACAACAATTACGGCAACAGGGTGCTCCTTAGATAAGTCGCCTTCGACGACTACGTCGACTGTATTTGAAACTTGGACACCGGGACCTCTTTGTTCTCCGGACACGTGTGGGAACAGTGCGTGTAGCGGAAGCAAGGCTAAGAGAGCTTTCGAATTGGCTCCTCAACGAAACCCCAACAAACCAGTGACACGAGGTAATTGGGTCGAACCAGATAATTACCGTGCCGATTTTGAAACAAGCGACGATAAGACGTTCTTAACACAGCTCACTGAGAGATTCACCACCGGGGAAGTCGCACGTATATATAGAAGGATACCAGACGCCGATGAGCAAATTCAGCCGCTTGTCTATCAGCGTGCCGTTGGGACTAATGTCATAGCTCTCTGGGCAAAGCAAGTCTCGACATTGGCTCTCGAGGGGCTCTATGGTTGTACCTCCGTTGTGATGGTGTCGAGTCGAGGTGCCTTCCTATCACATTGTAAGGATAAGGCTAGAGCAGTTTCTTTACATCCATTATTCACAGCTTACGCAGGGCAGTACTAACTGTGATATTACGCAGATTATGAATCCCCTGCAATCGACGGCGGAGTTAAATACTTAGTAAAATACGATTATGAGAAAAAGAAGTACAAAGCCGTGAAATGGGATGGCGATCTGAAAAGTAAGACTGCTTTGAAAAATTTCAAAGAATCAGTTCTCGACCATCTGGACGCCAACTTGCAACCGCTACTCGGGCCCGTAGAGGGCGATTACGCCTGGTTCGCCGAGGTTGAGGACCCTCTTGTCTATATTATTACTCCGAGTGGATGGAACCAAGTTAGTATTTTTAACAAACGCGTAAAATAGCAAGACAGGGTGGATCGGATCATCAAACACCTGAGGAAAACATACGGTATCTCCAGCAAAAGGATTATTACTTCCACGTATGATCTTCCACTACCACCGACATTCCAGTCGGGATTCTCCTCAAGTGAAGAGCAAAGAGCAGCGTCCCGCGATTGGAAAGTAAAAGTGAGGGACAATTCTGGTGCTAGCCCACAGGGCAAAGTCTTGATCCAGTACAAGCCAGCGCCAGACTGCTTCGGCGCAGCGAAGTACCGCATTTTCTCTTTTGGCAAATTAATCGCCGAATCCTCTTGGACGCCGCGGGCCTGGTCATCGGACGGGCTCAGTCAATTATTATCGCTAAATCACCCCAAGCGACAGGAATGTGCTCGGCCCAGCGCATCGCAGAAAGAGAGTTCGGTAGCATCGGATCTCTCTGACTCTACCCCTGCAACGAGTTTAATACTATCTGAACCGCTATCAGCCAGCGCTTCATCCATTGAACAGACGATTAGCGCCTCGAAAAGCTCTTTTGCAAAGATTACAGTTGTTTCATCCTCAAGTGGGACAGCACCACCTCCAACATCAATGGCGACGATTTCGACTATCCTCACAAGCAGTGGGAGCACGGTCATAGCGGAGTCTACGGGATCTGGTACTATAACGCCCGCTCCTGATACTACTACACCCCCTGTGTACTGTTCTTTGTATGTCAATCCACATGAAAGCAGCACGGCCTGTCACTGTACGGATCAGAAGTCGTTTAGCGCCGCTAGTTCAGTTGGGGGTGACGTCTGCCCACTGTCCTCTCCGGCAGCTTCCTGGATTGAAATAGTGCCAGTGCCAGCTCCAACTTCCATCATGCAGCCCACCACGATCACGAATATAATGGGAGACGTTGAAGTTTGCACAGGATTCTCGAAGATAGACGGTCTTCCCGCCACCAAATGTTTGGGATCCACAATTGCGACACATTCTATCCCTACACCCACAGGACGGTGTAGTTCCCGAAAATTGGCGTCTGATACCGTGGGACGAAAAATTTACGCTCGCAATGCACGAGGCACAGGACGTGACCGTACAGTTCGTCAAGACCGCTCAGAGTGTTTCGGACCGAAACTTTCTAAATTGGGATGTGATCTTTATTGAAGAATACAGATAAGAGTTCAGTCCCGTACTGTAGCGAGAGGAAATTAGGGCTGAAGACGGCGTATCCAGACGTTTCAGTTAATGAATGGCAGGTAAGTCTTGTGACGCGAACGTCGCAACCTTATTATAAGATGACTTTCGCTGATATAAAACAATAGTATATGTACTGGGATTGTATATGGCCATGCTAAGTGGGGTCTAATATCCTGTTGACTGTTCAATGGATTAATTATATATGTGGATTTGTGAATCATAAGTCACACAGAAAATTGGTATGTTACCATATACATGCATCTCGACTTCTTCTCCCCTCGTATATTCTCTCTTCTTCTTTCCGACTTTCTCAAATTAAGATACCTACTGGCTCTAACATCCTCATTCCACAGAAAGCTCTACTTCGGATGGAAAGAATGTCTATTTCAATCAGAATTTTCTAGTATCATCCTCTGGATTCTACCAAACTTCCTTGGATGATCAGAGACGGCAGTCATAAAAGTAAACATATATAATGAAATGGCCTTATTAAGCTAGACCTGAAGCTAGTACATAAGTCTTTTTAGAAAAATCAAGGTGAAGGCTCTTGACCCGAACATATATAAAAAGGGAAGCTACCAAACTCATGTATATCTTGCTCCAGTGCTTTCCCTAAGGCAGGATATTGTTGAGAATACTGCGGCCCTACATGCCAGTTCCTAAGATTTCGTATATGTTCTTCGAATGTTGGATTTATCCAGTGATACGCAGCAGCGAGTCCCACAGACTCATCAACGCCAATTACATGTCGGTCATCGTAAGGCCAGTTTACATGAAACGCGATGGTGAAAGCATCCGTATATTTGTCAAAATCGATGTCTTGGTGATGGACGAGGTAGTCGCGCACCCTCGGCCTATTGTGCACAAATGTCCTGTCAACGGATACCCTGTCGCTTTGAGTATGGGAGAATATCTTACCAAGGTACGCGGTCTATCCATGCTGGATGTGGAATTTCAAATTGCGCTGGACACGGTCGTAGCCATAATGGCATTTGCTCGAATGATTCCTTTGTCTGGAAAATCAGCCACTATGCGCTTTGGTCAGCGACGAGTCATAGAGGCCCGAGAGTGTGATTCATACATTTAGTACACTAGAGATAGTGAACATACAAGCGACTCGCTTGGGTATCGTTTCAATCTGACCGTACGTTCCGAGCAAGTCAGCCGCCACCCTCGAAATAGAATATCGTATGGCTTGGTGGAAAGCCGAAGCTTCGGGATTGGGTCTCGAAGCGCCCGAGTCGCCAAAGAAGTAGCAGACCAAGCGACGTTTCTCTTCGACAAATGGTTGCATTATACGATCGGCCGGACACGTCGGTGGCCCGTTCAATGGAAGGCCGGGGGGCTCGGAGACTACGAAACTTGCGGTAGAGGAAGTAGCATCTGGCATGGAAGTCAGATGAGATAATTCAACCCGTGGAGATCGTTTTATCCAAGATTCGCAAATAGAAGGGTGGCACGCAATTCTGCCGGAGCAAGGACCGAAAGGGTAGGAAATTGTTTCGCTGTCGAGAGATGCCAAGCGACCTATCTGAGCCAATTGGGCTTTCAAATATTCATTTTCTGTTCGTATATTGACGATGTCCTCACTATCGACGCGAATTTGTTCAATTTCTAGTTCTTGTGCCTGCAGCCGCTGAGATAAATGGGCTACTTGAGCGTTTAAGATCTCAACCTGGTTTCTGGCGCGATCACGCATAGCCTGTTGGGCTTTGCGATCCCTCGCTCGCTTTCGAGCTAATTCAAAAGGTGTCCTCACTGCTTTGTGATTCATTCTTGGCCAGGTTGTTAATCTGTTCTAATGACATCAGCGTCGTTGAGTTCTGTGGAGTGCGCCCGGCGCGCGGAGGCTGAATCAGCGATCGCAAAATGAGAGGCACTTGAAAATCACTGAAGCACGACGCCTATGGACGCCTACAATGAATAAGTGCGCAGGGATGAAGAGAAGATAGGGAAGACGGCGGATGGGCCGCCAATTAGATAGTGTCGGGTAACGTCACCCACCTAACCCGTCGTAGCACCCCTCTCCCCGCAACTTGATTTTCAAGCCGATCCTGCATGATTCTGTCAATCCGGGGTGCCGCTTTCCGCGCTAGCTGACTTATGAACTCCGCAAAAGCCTAATGAGAAGCTTCTTAAAATTCTTTATTCCTTTGACTCGTCATCATGGCTAGAGCATAGTGAATACTAGTGAAACCCGTACATGCTAGATCAATCTAGGGTATGGAGTATGTTGTTTTTGTATACTGATAACGCTCAATCATACAATGCATTCTTGTATGCAAATCCTTTTGGCCTATGACATACAAAGCAGCTTCCTTTGAAAATTCCAAGTTCGTCTATCTTGTCTCGATCGCCTCCGGTGTTCTTTGGGTAGACGCGGCCATGTGAACATCAAGCCTAGACAGTGGAGCCGATGAAGAAGTTGCAAGGAAGTTACTTGGCAAGGGTGTCCTAGCAGTGGAAGAGAACGATGCCAGGAGCATGAATATGTCCAAGAGTGAGAAAGGGACTGTAACGCGAGAAATGTAAATTATTCAAAGAGGCGGACCAGATCACATGATCTTAGATCTCTAACCAGTGACTATCTAGGATAGCGTCACATCGTAGACCATTATTTGTTGCTTTCACGGGTCTAACCGGTATTGAGAAGGAATACAACTGCGCAGTCCTATAGTTCCATGGGAAAAAACTATCAAGTTTCTCTTGTAAATGCCCTGCTCTTCAACATGTCTTGCGACATGAAAATTATCCATATTATTTTGTTGCATTAGGAAATAGGACTTCGGATGCAAGCACGAGTCGTTTGCACAGGATGATAACTTGCGGGGTCCAAGCACAAGCTTACTCTCGTAGATATATAATCCGCGTCGGTATACTGGAAATATCATGAGGTAGTCGAAGATCGGAATCGGAGGGTAATGCCTTTCTACTATGAATTATTGGGGTCGTGGCCATAACCTTGTCTATATGTTGGATCTGTGAATATATCTGAGCCAAAGTAGAGGCTGTGCTGTAAACATTCCTTACAACGACAAATACAGCATCATTGTATTATCTCCGAAGCTAACGATATTGGGGTCTGTTTATAATGTCAATAGCCAGATGTGGCGGAAGACGCAGAATGATTCATTAGCGCAATGATTCATTACCTCGCACGTGACCCCCTCATCGTCTGTCCAGGAGACAGTCGCAACTGAAGCCCACACAAGCATTGCTGATCTCCATTGAGTCTGAAAGTGCAATTCTAATCATAGTAGATCGCGCTCACAATCTCTGGTGTGACTCAGGCGGCTCCTTGACCATTCCAATGACCAACCCGCGTCATTCCCCTTGCCCATTCGAGACCTCACCAATGGATTATGTTTTTCTATTTGTAAATGCTGTACCACTCCAAACTAGACTAGTAGCTATAGAAAAGGTATTAAAAGCAGTTCCCCTTCCACCTCAAACCTTCAACGAAATCTCTACCTAATTTCTCCACCGACAATGGCCCACTGTACGGAAATACGCATGGTACCATCGCAGGTGCAAAACAAAGTCATTGCCATTACTGGAGCATCCTCAGGTATTGCGTTAGCCACAGCCTACTATCTGGCTGAAAGAGGCGCACAACTTTCTCTTGCCGATGTCAACGCAAAACCACTCATGAATATTGCTAAGGATATCAAGAGTCTTCACAATGTCGACGTTGCTTACTATAAGGTAGATGTGTGCAACGTCGAAAGCGTAAAAGCTTGGATCGAGGGCACCGTTGCAACTTTTGGTCGTCTAGATGGGGCAGCTAACCTGGCTGGGGTAATTGGAAAGATTGGTGTTGACGGGATTGATGAGTGCGACGAAGACGATTGGAATCTGAATATTTCTGTCAACCTGACCGGCGTGATGCACTGTCTACGCGCTCAGATGAAAGTCATATCCGATGGGGGTAGCATCGTCAATGCTGCAAGCATTGCGGGACAGACTGGGCGCCCATATGCAGCTGCATACTCTGCAAGCAAACATGGTGTTATAGGACTTACGCGCTCTGCAGCAAAGGAGATCGGCAAGCGCGGAGTGAGGGTAAATAGTATAGCTCCTGGGCCGATTTCGACACCGATGAATGCAGCTGCTCAACAGGTTTCCGCTAGAAACCTTGGTAAAGAGTCGGAGGCGTCACGTAAATGTCTCGCTCGTCAAGGCGAGCCGGAAGAGGTGGCAGCTTTAGTGGCCTTCTTACTCGGTGATGAGTCTAAGTTTATCACAGGTGCAACGTACAGCATTGATGGGGGATGGTTCTGCTAAAGAGATTGTCATGCTGACATGACGGATACAATCCTTTCTACTCTGAGTTTACAGTCTACAAAAAATGGAGAAATACGACTGTAGTATTCTTTAGGGACGTGTCTTCCGACATTTAAGGTCCTGATTGAATATCCTCTAGACCTGCATGTCATCTAGTCACGTTATATCAAATCGCCGTCTAAATCGCTCTGTGCAAGTGCGAGCATTGAGCAAGAACCTTACTCCGATATTACAGGGGAATGACTGTCGGAGGTTCACGTCGGCTGATCCTTCGCTCTGAATCATCTCTTCGAAGTGTACCCGTTGCCTATATCTCAGTCCTCTGGGCAACTCGAGGCGGAGCGGTGCTATTTCTCAGAGGCCACACCAGAGGCAAAAGTGGGCTTGCAGGAGTGCCCACCCCACTCCTTCTTCTTCGCTCCTATCTCATTTCTGAACCAAAACTATCTTATTATCTGAAGCACTGAGATATCAACAATGCCCGCCCACTAATTCTCTTAAGTAATTTTCAGCAATATCAGGCTTAAATGCATTCTGAGAAGCTCTGGATTATCTTATATCTTTCATACTCGACTTAGACCTCTTTCATCAATGACTAGACATGTGGAAAAGCTTGTTATGTAACCCTCCCTTGAGGACATATGTGAGATGCTCCAGGCTCTAGCTTAATGAAATAGATAATATACCTCAATGTCATTATATAAAAAATAAAAGATTACTCTTCTACATCAAAATAGTTAAAGATATCAGCCTTTATTAGGAACTATACCATGATGCGTGATAATACGCCTAATACGACTCTCAAGAGGCGAACTCTCTCTTGAGGGACACCATGTTTATGGACGCGTAGAATTCGTTATCATTTATTCAACAACTTTCTATCAGGTATTGTGGCAGTGTGGATTAACGTCTGAATCTATGAAAAAAAAAAAAGCTCCTAGATGTGTAACTCCTGCATGCCGGCTATTACATCGCCTGAAAACCGAGCCAGCAGTGAGCGCTCCATCCAGCGTATGCGTCGCACCACGCCTGCGAAGCGCCTCGATTAATGGCTAATGATACACAATTTTTTAAGGCATTGTAGCAATCACTCGCGCTATCCCAAGATTTATGGCCGGACCCAAAGTTAAGCCTTGCTCCAGGGCATGCAACCATCTTCTCGTCATAAAATCTGTCCGTCGGAAAGTTCTTTAGGCAGTCCTGCGCTGCCCACTTGTCGCGCCAACCGTCCTTAGCGTCGATGCGCATTTGGTCCTCCTTTATAGATGTGCCGTCGGTGATGAGTGGCGGATCGGGAATTCGAAAACCCATCCAGCAATGGGCAGCATTGAGAAATCCAGCATAGGCGTCACACCAGATCTGGTTAACACCATCACTGATAGCTTGTGACAAGCAATTCTTGCACGAGTTCCAGCAGTCGGCTGGGCTGGTCCAACCTGACGAAGCAGATTCAAACTGAACCATCCCGTCGCAAATATAGACATCATCGCCTGTCAGCCATTTGGTGGTGTCTAGATTTTTCAGACATTTTTGGAGGGAATTTTTGTTGATTTTTTTGCTTGTGATGCCGACAGAGCCTACGGTCTTCCCGTTGCCGCATTGCCCGCTTCCGCTACCGTCCGTAATGACTGGCTCATCGGGGATTGGAGCGACATAAAGTCCAAGAGCATAATTGATTGCGATTTGCGTATTGGCCCATGCCTCGTCGCCGGGCTGCGAATATGTTGTGACTTCATTGACGCATTCACAGTTTTTTGTATCCTTAGCCCGGCAATAGCCGTCTTCTCCATTACAATTTTCGTCACTACAAGTGTACTAAATCTCCAGATGAGCTAGGGAAGGAACAGGGAACGAAAGGGGAAATGACATACCATGTCTTGAGGAGGGGCGGGGCATTCCGTCGGAACACATACGCAAGGTTTCATAATCGGGTATGTGCACCTGCCAGCGTTGCCATTGCAATACCATTTCGAACAATGTGGAGCAAAGGCGCTGTCGATGTCGGGACACTCGAGCTTGAAGTTAGCTGTAGAGACGAGGTCCTTCGCCTTTAGATACAGATCTTTGCCCACAAATATAGCGCACGTCATTTGTTGCGCAAAAACAAGGAAGAACAAGAAAGTAGCCGCGGGAATGACTTGATTTTGAGGAAGATTTGGCGCATATACCGGTATATACTCGGCCGCAAACGGGACGAATTGACCAAATGCTGCGGCGGCGATTGGATCCTGAAAGTTTGGCATAGGAAAATCAGCAGGTACGCCTTGGAATCGAGGAACGAGCGTGTTCAATCCTTGACCAGGGGCCAGACTCCAAGTAGCTTCCTGGAGATTCTGGAACAGGACGTCGATGGTATCGGCATCTGGTGCTCGTTTCTTAGATGAGCCTAGACAACTCTCGCCTGTAGCACCAAAATATTTATTGGCCGTGTCCGCCTCTGATTGCATCAGCTGAATATGAATATCACCTTTCGAGTGTCCGTTATCGTCATGTCCTAGGTATTCAATAGGGCGCACAGGATCTACACCGACCTGTCGTTTAAGACTTGTTGAAGCGGCGAGTACATGTCGAAGCGCTCCGCTATAGATGAGCAGATAAACGAAGAGGTCCATGTTGCAATAGTTCGAATGATACCGGCTGCACGTTGAAAGAGTCGAAGTGTAAAGCAAGTCGACAACGTGATTGTACCACCTTATTGAAGGTAAATCTTCTTAGTGTGCGCAATGTTAAATGACTACTGCGTTCATATGCACTGGCGCCTCGCTACATTGAGTGACGCACATTCATTAGTACGCCAATCAGAATCTCGGCTGAGTAGTAGAAGCTTGCCCAAAAGTGTTGGTGCGAAGAACCACAACTCACAACACACTCCTTCAGGAATGCCCCCTTCCTAACAACCATCCTTAGTTAAGTAGATTATGCATATGCACTCGGAAAATTTCCAGGGCAGGTGGTCGATTAATCTGGAAGTACCACATACACAGCCATTCTGAGACGCATTATAAAGGGTATTAAGTCTATTAAACCCGTCGAATGTGGATTAGCCATACCGCTGATGCAAGGCATGAGCAAGACGAGAACGTGATTATAGTTGAGCGCAAGGGATCATACTTTTGCTTCTTGATCTAGAAGCTGAGGATCTGCAGAGCACAAACTCGACCTGGCTTTGCATCAGACTCGTTCTCAGCATATTACACAGGGCTGAACTGACGTGAACTGTCAGAGGGGTCTTATTCGCTCAGGTGCTTTGCTGGGTGACAGAGCCGCAAATAGTACGGCGGTAGCAATGTCACCACTATGCCTGATTGAGAAAGGTGCAGCTTAGCGCATGAGGCCAGGAACATAATTGACAACTAGGGCGTCGGGTTGGGGCTAGGAAGGCTAATATAAGCTTAGTTACAACAAACCAGTGGGTCTTGAGATTCCACTATAACGTGAATGTTAAATTTGGTGATGTTGGGTTAAACGAACATTCTCCCCGAAAAAATGAAAGTGTGTACGTTGGCGACCCATAAGTGTGAAAAAAAGCCCAAAAGAGGCACATTAAATCGGCCACCTCACAATGAGCTAGACGATATGTGACGTATAAATCTATTTAGAACTAGGGAGGCACAGAGGATTACATTATTGAGTGCTCTAGTATGTATAGCTACAATTGATGATTGTACCTGTGCCATTGCTGTTGCAGTTGGACTGACTAGGTCAGTAGTAGCAGCATCCTTAAGGATTCGGAGATAGATCTCAAACTTTTCATAATATATTCGCAAGGTCGCAGGAACCAATAGTCACTTCATCACACTCCTTTATTATTATCTATCTAGCAACATGAAGTGCTATCTTGTCTTCTGTCTTGCCGTGATCCTTTCACTTAGCCAGCCCAGTCGGGCGTATTTTCTGGCGCGAGACTGCACTGGGGGCAAGTGGATCTCTTCCTTGAGCAGGACTTCAGCCACTGACATTTCAGGGTTTAGATATCCAGGCCAACATAACGAAGGCTATTGACGCTGCGTACACAAGAATATCTGTTGCAAGCAAGGAATTGCGAAAAATCAATGAGAATAAAAGCCCGAACGATGATATTAAAAAATTAGCCACATATCTCTTCGCAAACACAGAATTAGCGCGCCTTCAAATTGATATGACCAATTCGCTGAAGACGAGAGATTTCGAAGGGATAATGACAATACCGCAGAGAGTGTTTTCAGATTCAATAGTAAGTTTCTGCAACAAAATATTGTCCAGAATCGCAAGATTGTTAACTTACTCGCGCTCACAGGTATTTTACTGCACAAGTGGGCGACAATATGACTTGCATCCCATCTGGAAATTCAGACAAAACATTGATTTCAATTTCAGAGTAGGAACCAGCACGTATCAAGGCTGTTTTGAGGATAAAAAAGTAACAGCATTCACCATTACCGAAAAGAAAATCCCATCCCTCACACAGCTTTGCCCCTGGTGGTATGAAATGTCTTTCAATTCGCCGTTATACGATGGCAAGAAGCCGGCGTTCTTGAATGCGAAACCGGAAGACATCGACGAGGGAAAAACAAAGGCGGACCTGGCGCGTAATTTGATTCACACTATCGCGCACGAGGTAGGCGGTCAATGAAAGCTACGGCCTCATAAATGTTACTAAAAGGTCTTTGCTAGATATCGCACTCGAAGCTGGGCGGGTCAAAAGAAGATGTAGAGCAGCCGGGTGTAAGTAGCTACGGCTGGACGAATTGCGTGAAATTAAAAACAGCTCGCAACGCTGATTCGTGAGTCCCATACACTTCAGTCCACAATGGTCGAGCTTACATCAATAGGGTCGCCTGGTTCTCAACTATGGTTAATGTCATACTTTCATCTGGCCAAAGGCCACTAGAGAGTACGTCCACACACCCAAACCACCTTGCATTCTGACTAATAAGTTGACCAGACGGAGACATGGAAGCCATACCGGGCTGGACTGTTCCGTCTTGGGTTAGCGCATGTTGGCCATTCTCAAGAAGGGATATATTTAATTCATCACTTCAGAGAAGAGACGGGGACTGTGAGAACTAAGTAGTGGCCGTCAGATTAAGAGTCACGAAGGCCGAGAAGATGTAATCGAATGCCCCAGATTATGAAAAGGTTTGGTACAGCCTTTTCTATCAATGTCATGTCTATTAAGAGAGTCTAAATGTCTCATCAAGTTGTCGATATCAAATGATTATTGGACAACAGAAGGAAGCAAGAGCAGATTCTTAGACCCCGCTCAGCCAATGACCTTACTGATGTCAAGTGTTCCCTTCTTATACGTTGCTGTTTAATCGTTGAATGCCCGTCAATTCGCCAGAACAATGTGGTCTTTTGGAAATTTGCATGGATTTGGTTTCAGTCGCCCTTTTGTTTTGGGGCGGTTCTGTTGTCACTAACCACGCATCGGTCCAATTTTGGCATTGGTCAACTCATCCACTTTACCCTAAACGGAAAGTTCTGTGGCCAAGAATGGCCGCGGCTCCAAAGCGACCCATTTTCTGCACCAATACGCGAGAAGCCCCACGGTTACAAGACGTGGTCAACGCCGGACTCGGCATTTACCGCATTTGCGACTTCAAAAGATAAAAACCCTTTTATCTCGAATGCGCTGCTGACTGGCGACTTCTCTATTCCACATTACACGAACGCAAATGGACCAACATTGTTGGAGTTGTCGGAAGAGGAGGATAGTCTGCGATTTTGGGAAGCCGGAGTGTGCAAAGTGCAAAAGAGCTGGTGTTGACTGCCCAGGCTATGGGAAGCAGAAACCGCTGCAGTGGCTTTCACCTGGTCGGGTGACATCCAAGGAAAGGAAGCGACCACGTGTAGCTATCAAAACTGAGCTCAAGGCCGTGCATAACGGCATCGACGTCGAGTTGAACGAAGACCCGCATCGTGGAAAAACAATTATTTCTACAGGATCAAAACTCGAGATACAGGTGAAGGTGGAGGCCGAGGTTGAGGTGTTCACTGGCATTGTGCCACGCGCGGGAATTAAGGATGAGACGACTGACATCGTTCAGGCCACTTTTTATTGTGAGTCGATATTCCGCAGATCAATCGTCGTTCCATATCATTGTGTCTCTAATGTAGTATATCAGACAATAAGACCCTGTATCCAGTATTACTCAACTACTACGAGATGGTTCCCTCTCCCTACGTCGTCTCTGTCCCTCTCGAAATGCTCCATCATCTTCCAGTCACCATGCGACATTGCTTGGTAAGCCTGTCTTTAGGCTACCGTCTCCATCGACAGGAACTTTCTAGTACGATTGCGTGGCCAAAGATGCTAGTCCACCGAGGAAGCGCAATCAAGGAGATAAATGAGATCATTGGCCGAAGTAACATGCAAGTGAGCAAACGTGGTATGACGCGAAAACAGAAGGACTTGTTCGACACGATTATTGCCTGTGTCATTGTTTTCTTATCGGTAGAGGTACAATAACCCTGCTGAAAGTCACGCAACCTGACAATATCGCTAAATTTCTCTAGATACAGTATTGTGCATCCATGGATTGGCGGTACCATATAGACGCAATGGCTGATTTGATCGCGACGCGTGGCGGCTTGACTAAGCTCTGGCATGAAGCGCCTCTCATAAGATCAGCATTAGTGCATTTCGTCCTGTGAGCATTTCAATACCCTGTTAGCTGACGAGCACTGCAAAGAATACTAATGCAATATCAAGGATCCAAAACTTCGCTAGTTCTACAAGCCCTGTAACCAAACAGACCTCACTAAGACCTTTCAATCAACTGCTCAGCATGCCCGAAGAGATGCACGAGGATATTTTCTCCTTTTGTTTGTGTCCGCTCTCTCTGTTCGAAGAAATTGCATTTATCAGTCGTGTTCGAGTCCAAAGCGTGAAGCACATCGTGGATTTCGGTATAAGCCAAAAAAGCGCTGCAGAAGTTTTTATGCGTGTGGGATCATTCTCTCCCGTTGAATGGGCAGCTTCTCAGCCCGGGGTTGTCGAAGATTTAGAGACCCTTGCAACAGTCTATCACTGCGCCGTGATGCTTTACTGTATCCTATCGCTGCAGCATCTTTTGCCTACTGAATTACCGCTGGAGAATTTGCGCGCGATATACGGGGATCGTCTTCTTGAGTGCCTATCATCTGTTTTACCCAAGGGCTGTCGACTACATTACTTCATCACTTGGCCGGTAGCTGTTGCCGGCGTTGAAGCGGTGAAGCGTGGACCTGGCACACAAGCACTGATAGACGCGTATCTAACAGACATGAGCCGTCAATCAGGAACATGCTCGGCACTAATGGCGCGGGCGGCGCTGCGAAGTTTTTGGGCATCAGGACGAACAGAGTGGGATGATTGTTTCTGTAAGCTATTTGCATTTCAATGTTGAGCCATTTGGAATGTCTGTTTTCCTTCTTGATCGCGTTTGATTTTTATGGGCAGCCTCAATTCATCAGCGAGTGTTGTTTTGTATATTTTGAAAGGCCTAGCGTTAGGTTATAACAAAAGAGAAAACTTCAGTACCCCAAAAAATTGTTTCGAGCCTTGTACGCTCATTTATTAATCTAGCTCCTGATTTTATGAGGTATACCTTTATAGATATATGATTAGATGCGAGGGATTTCTGTATGGTAAGAATACATGAGCGAGAAAGGCTCGTCATCCTTGTTCTCAGTTTGTATATAATCAACTTACTGAAGCCTCGGACAAGTAACGCGCAACTTGTTACAGCAAGGATGGGCTGGGAGATAAGAGTGTAGTTGCCGCCAAGTTAAAAGAGGGTGGAGGTCTAGTGAACTCGGGTCGCGAGTCCGAATGACTTGCAAGAAGCTTTGAACAGGATGAGAGGCGTTTTCAAGGACCTTTATGCCTATGAGCTACTTAAAGAAGTGAATGACCTAGGGATAATAAATGATGCAATGAGAGCGCCGATGCAGAGATGAGCGAGTATTGTAGAAGGCATATACTTGGCGGTGAAAATAGACAAGGGAATCGAGCCAAAGTATATTGAGATTTGATACAGATAGTTTGAGATATACAACATGTACTCCTAAAGATCTACATCGCTGAAAGGCGAAGGGATAAACTCAATGGCGTTCGGCCAGGCGTTGCGCAGCGATAATATCTTCCGAACGTGCCAGCCAGACCGAGCAGCTAATGTTCTGTAGTCCGCCTCATTACGCTCCCTGCCACCAGTCGCAATCATCATATCCATATCTCCATATCTTGACATACGTCCCATGTGTCCATCCTTCAGTACACCTTCTAGGATGACTACACGACTATTTGGGCCTTCCTTGATGGCGCGGCGAATGTTCTTGAGAATCGTAACAGCCTTATCATCGTCCCAGTCGTGCAGGACCCACTTCATAGTATACACCTCAAAAGACGGTACCTCAACCATGAAGTCGCCAGGGATTAAATCCTGATCGTGGACGCGATCACCAACATCAGCGTACATGCCATCTGCTGAATGGAAGTTGGTCTTCGTGTGGTCGATAACGCGAGGAATGTCAAAAACTCCCCCAGTCATGCTTGGATACGCTCTTAGTAGTGATGCAACAAGGCCACCGCCACCGCCTCCAATATCCAACACTGTGCTCGAGATAACTTCATCCCAAGGATAATCGTGCACAATGCCAGGTGCTTGCGCAATCGCACCACCGCCTAGTGTTTTATGGAACTTTGGGATCCAGCCTTGATCAGTAAAGTATTTAAACATGTTGTCGTCAGTGTCGTAATTAATTTGCGCAGGGGTCCGAGTTACATCCTTTCTGCAAGATGCTTGGAGACCCCGAGCCATATCATAGAAGTCGTTGCCCTTGAAGTCGACCCAATTTCGCCACTGAGTCCAGTGATCTGAGAGAAGAAGAGTTGATGTTGAGTTATTTTTGTATGTGTCAGTCTCATGTGTGTACGAGAATATTCCATTGTTCCGGAGCGTACACATGACTTGTCGTAACCGATCTTCTCTCGCACTGCTTGCTTTTGCCAGCTCGGGAAGCGTTTTAGGCCCTTCATGAAGAATATCTGGAATATTCAGCTCAACAGCAACGCATAGAGCTTTTGAGTTAATGAAAGCTATTTTGACTATTAATACCTCTCCTTGGTCTCGATTAAGCGCCACTCACCGAAAAAGTGGTCAGCAAGAATGAGATGTCGAGGCTCCAGACGTTGTCGCAAGTTCTCGAGTAAATTCAAAGCTTCTGATGCTAGACCAACCAACCTTTTCTCAGGAAGACTTTCTGTATTATGCAATTGCTCATTCAAATTTGTATCATCCAGCTTTTCAGATGTAGCCTGCAATGTGTTGATGAGATCGGTGAGAAGTACATCCATAATCAAACGGGCAATCGAAGTGTTCGATCTTCGTTCTTTCGCGAAAATGATATAGAGAGTGGAAAGAAACAGATTGCGGGCATTCAATGAGCTTTTGGGGTGCAGTCTACCGGGTGAAGACTTCGAAGTAGGATCATTTCACGTGATGGCATCTGCCTAAGAGCCAATCACAGGGCAGCTGTCTCGGTGCCCGAAACATACAGCCACGAGCGCCGTACGACAGAGATAATAGATTCAGACCTGGAAGTTTATGAAGCCATACATCTGAATAGTCATCGAATACCCTCTATTGAGGTGTCGCTTCCAGGCTACCATGGTCTTTGATTCGACAGAAAGGGCGCCGCTACTCGGGCTCTAACAAGAATGATGCCGGCCCGGTATCGACATCAAAAGACATAGTGTATCAAGCTCCAGAAAGAATTTCATCAGTCGCTCTATTTTTTTTTTATTTTTTTTGCCCTAGCTATGGCCTCTACCGCGGCGACTTCGTACGCATATGCGACACTGTTGTGCAAGGACCCAACTCACTGCGAGAGACATGAGAAAGATAATTATGCGACTACTATAGCGATCATCGCCTAACTAACGAATATAATGGGAACGATGAGTCTTTGCATGATCAAATCAGAGTTTCAAGAAATTTTCACTTCTTGCACTTCTTTCGACATGGAACCTAATTTGCATATCTGATGAAAAATTTGCTGTACTGTCATTGATTATTGTTCCAATCCATCACCGCGATCAAAGATGGGTGCAAATGTCCAATGTTGTACTGGCCACATGAGTGCTATGATCGCTCTACTAGACAGATCGCAAATAGATGCGCATTACTATATTTACCAATGTCTTTACTCGTAATTTGTTCCAAAGGCCCATTGTTGACTCTGACAAGTAGAAGCAGGTCTGTATGTTGAAATGCTTTCAACAAATGTCTGGCAATCTGCGTACAGGCCCGCCTCCGTAGCCCTGTTCAGAAGCATTTTCCACAAGTTCAGTTAGTGTTGACATGATGGCGGTCCCAGGAAAGAGAACCCCTGTACGACAAGCTAGGTGATGGGGGTGGTGCACGAGTCATGCTTGATCGTCCTCATTACCTTTCCATCCTTCAACTTGCCCTGATCGCTATGGCCCACACCCTCGCCTGCGACCTCGATCTCCGCATAAATAGTTCATAAATAGTTCCCCCACCTTCCGAGGCTACGATGCTCCGGTACTACTCAACTGTAATGAGATACCCTATCTGGACCACACTCGGAAGCCCGGCTTTCGCAAACCGAGTCGCATCGCGAAGCATTAGAGAGCTAAACGCGGGTTCCGAACAAGGAACACCAGAAATCTCCATCACTAATTCCCAGTCCGGGGCGCGGGCTCTAGCACTGTGAAGAGGAACACAGCCTCGGCTGCCGGTAAACTTGGCATTGCTTATGCTGGTAGTGGAGTTGTAAGCAAAATACCGTAATGTATCGGGCTTTGTATCGCGGGCCCTGTTCGCTACAAGGAAGGCGTAGAGATCGGAAAAGGATCCCAGTATTCAGATTCTACAAGGGAGGTCATTTGTCGCAGGCACACCCGCGACTATGGGCCGTAAGACCGCGATGCGACGTGGCAAATTCCCGGCCACCGGGCCACGCACATACCGGGCCGCTAAAGTCTATACCACATGACCTCTATTGAACGGTTCCATCCTTCGGCAATACCATTTCTCGAGTCAATGTATATCTTTGATTGGGACTGGCCGGCCAGTGAAATGCATGCGGCAGACTCGAAGTCCGTCACCTAATATCAACCCAATATCATCAGTAAATGACACTGATGGCCGCGTTCATCACGACATAGCAGTTCAATTTTCACTATTCTCTTTTTTTGCACGATATCTTCAACATGTTCACCGAACAGTGGCTGGTAAAGCTATGCTCGGGAGTTCATATATCGGTTCTTCGTGAGATCGCCTTAGTGCTGGAGATCTGCTCCCCGAGCATCAGCTTCACTTCAAGCTTCATCGAAAATGGGGGGGACTCGCTTGCATGTCTCAAGTTGCATGAAGCTTTACGAGAGATCGGTATCGACATTCCCTTCGAAAGAATTCTCACGACAAGCACAATTTATGAGCTGTTGCGCTATGCGGAATCAAGGGCCAAGATCGCAAGAACTACAAAGTCTTTGAAACGACGATCGTCCATGGCCGACCAGGTTTCTGAAGCAAAACGACCTCAAAGAAAACCCCTTATGGCTCCTTCTGCACAGAAGCGCAGAGCATCGGCCTCCGGTTTGCATCCTCAGCATCGTTTTCCGATGACCAAATTGCAAGTCGACTTCTTGCAATCGAGTTTGAAGTATCCGAATAGAAACATTATTCAATACTTTGAGATCCACCGTTCGGAGCATATAGCACTATTGAAGGTTGCATGGCAAACCGTTGTGGAAATGGAGCCCATTTTCCGCATGAAATTCGAGTTATGCGATGGTGCGGGATACATGACTGAGTCCGCACTCACCAACTTCCAATGGGAGGAGGTAACCGTGGGTACATACAATGCTTTTCAAGAGGAGGCCGAGAAGGAGGACTGGGATGACAAGCTTGAAGAGGGATATCCAGTGAATAGCTTCAAGATTGTAATTTACGGGAGCAAGAGCAAGTTAGTTTGGAGAATACACCATGTGCTGATTGATGAGCATTCTCGGAATCTTCTCCTTTCGAAAATCCAGCAATACATTTCCGGTAAAACAGTCTCAGCAGGACCATCATTTGCGGAATTTGCACTTCAGCTTCAGGTACTTCAGGCTCAATTCAATGACGTAGGCACAACATACTGGGAGAAGCAACAGGGACCATTGTCAAGGGCAGCTTCGACCCTCCTTGTTCCAACACCCGTAGAATCGGCATCTAAACCGTTGGAGCATGTGGAAATCCATACTCGTGTATCTGAACTAGATATATTGTGCAAGCGCACCAATATCACCCTGGCTTCATTGTACTATGCAGCCTGGGCTATGACGCTTACTGGTTATGTCGATTCAGACGATGTCTGTTTCGGTGCGGTCTTTTGTGGACGGGCTACGCCGCTTCCGGGATATAAAAATACTATCGGACCAACCATCAATAGCCTACCGCTCTGCATCAGTATTGATCGCAGACAGACCGTTGAGCGGTGGCTCCATCATGTTTTCAGGCACGTAACGCAGCTATTCTCGCTGCAATGGTCCACTCCTGAGACTACCCCTTCGAAGCAATTCCAGTCAGCTCTGAACGTTCAATTGACGCATGATCGAGCCGGAGATTCTTCGTTGAACCCCATAGAGATCCCGTGGAGTACAATTATGTCCGACATACCCTTGCAGATCGACATATCCAGGAACGGGAAGATACGCTTTAGCTACCATACGGAAGTTTTCACCGGAGAGCAAATATGGGGAATCGCAGACACTTTTTCCCAGACACTAGCGGAGCTGCAAGTAGCCAATCGCACCGTAGCCGAATGTGTCCAGCACATCCTACCAAAAACGCATCGAATAGATCTCAGCCGATTTGGTAATTGGGAAGCTGCAACTACTCGCCATGGTACAGTAAAGACAGATCTTGTGCAGCTATTCGTGGAAACGGCTCAAAAAAATCCTGAAGACATAGCCATCTCACGAGGGCATCAGACATTGACGTACGCAGAACTTGACCGAAGATCCACTGCTATTGCAAGGAAAATAGCACCACTTATCAGTGATGAAGATGTCATCGGCGTGCATGCAGATTGCTCGATCGAGTGGGTTGTTGCTATGTACGGAGTACTCAAGGCACACGGCGTTTACTGTCCCTTTATCGATGACATGCCTTCCGCAATCAGGGATGTCAATTTCCAGACAGCGAATGCAAAGGTCTTCCTCACCGGCAACGACAAAGCGAAGATCAAGAAGCCAAGATCCTGCAACGTTTGCTTCTCTGTGGAAGAAATTCTAGCTGATAATTCAGAACCCACAGTGACTAAAGAAATCACTTTCAATGCTGGTCGTCCAAATGCTGCTGCATACCTCTGCTTCACTTCAGGGTCTACAGGCAAACCTAAAGGAGTTCTCTGTCGACACGGTGGCCTGGTAGCTTTTCAGAGTAACTTTAACGTCCGTTTGCGCGCCCGATCCAAATGGAAGATTGCGCAGACAATGTCTCCTGCATTTGACGGCAGTATACATGAGATTTTTTCCGCACTTAGTTACGGGGCGGAATTACATCTAAAAGATCATTCTGATCCATTCGGACACATTAAAGTTGTCGACGCTGCAATTCTTACACCTTCCATTGCAAATGTGTTGGATCCTAACGAATATCCACATCTTAGTACACTCTACCTTGTTGGAGAAGCTGTTTCGCAAAGCCTTTGCGATCGTTGGTCAGCAAGTAGAGTAGTCTATAATATGTACGGCCCTACAGAAGCAACATGCGGCGCCACTATCAAACAGCTCCATCCTGACCGACCTGTCACTCTCGGAATTCCTAACCCTACAACGAGAATCTACATCCTAGACAAATGTAAACAGCTTGTTTCGCCGGGAGTAATTGGCGAGGTCTATCTCGCCGGTATCCAAGTCGCGGCAGGATATGTAGGACGGCCAGAAGAGACGGCGAGGCGCTTCCTTCCTGACTCGGTACATCCACACTTACATGAAGAAATGTACAGAACTGGGGATCGAGGATACTGGAGTGAATATGGTGAACTGATGTTCCTCGGCAGAGCTGATCGCCAAATCAAGCTACGAGGATTCCGGATCGATCTAGACGATATCGAGATCAGGATCCTCCAATCGTATTCGACGGTGAAGGGCGTAGCAATAACTTTGAAGAACGATCATTTAGTTGCACAAGTGCAACCCGCCAACATCAATCTTTCCGATTTGATGACCCAGATCAGGAAGCATGTTCCTGTTTACGCGGTACCACGATACATAATGGCCGTTGACTCATTCCCGTTGACACGTATTGGAAAGCTTGACTATAAGAAGGTTGCAGCTCAGGACTACAATTCAGCTCCAGTAAAAAAGATGGATATCCTACAAAGTTCCATGGAAATAATGGTCGTGTCTGTAGTACGTGAGGTTTTAAGCCTTCCCGAGGACACCTACATTAGCCTAAATTCCAGTTTTGCGGGACTTGGAGGCCATTCGCTCCTACATCTTCGCCTCTCGCATAGGTTTTCCGCGATTCTTCACCGCCACGTTCCTCTCCGTCTCATATTGCTTTCGCCGTCTCTCAAAGCCTTGGCAGCATCTTTACAGCTTTTGCAGGCTACGGTAGAATTAGTGAACAGCAATGTGAACAGCCAAGATGAGCATCAACTATCTCCAATCGAGATGGACTGGTGGTGCAAACACAAGTACGGCTCATCTTCCTCCTTTAATGTTACCTACGCTTGCCAGCTGGGTCCACAAACAAACACCAAGCTGTTGGCAGATGCATGGAACGTGATTTTGTCTCGACATCGGGTTCTAAGTAGCTCTTATCACTCCTGTGTTAAGAATGGCGCATGGCGCGAGTACCATCAATCCCCTCCGACTGTCCAACCGCGGGACTATATCGATATCCAGCAAGAGATTCACGTGCCTTTCGATCTCAGTAAAGACTATCTCGTTCGCGTATTTGTCTCTCCGACTCAGATGCTTGTGGTAATCAGTCACACGATCTGTGACCTTACAACCTTACGAATCTTGCTTGAAGAGGTACTCTCTTTGTATCTGGGGAACCCATTGAATCCAATCAAAAAGCAATACTTTCAGGTGCACTGGTTGACACCAGGTTCTTCATACCATCTCCCATTCTGGACCAAGTATTTGTCAGACCAAACTGCTCCCTGCTATCCGATAGGCAATAACACTCAACGTAAGACATGGCAAGGAACTTCCCACTTTTGCTCTATATCGAGTGACACCTATAAACTGATGCATCAATTTGTTGCCTCGCACAAGATCACCATGCACCAGCTCGCACTCGGCGCTGTGGCACTCGCTCTCCAGCATTCCTTGGACATTTGCGATATCACTCTAGGAGCTCCGTATCTGAATCGACATACTGAGGATGACCAGGCTACGGTGGGATTGTTTCTCGAACCACTGCCCATTCGAATACTTTACGACACAAATTGCACAACGGAGGAGACTTTCATCGAATCCGTACAAAGAAGCAGTCGCGCAGCGTTAGGGCATGCCGTACCTTGGCATCAGCTTCTGTCCCATCTTAATACGTCCCCGAACTACCCCGAGCATCCCTTAATTGACGTCATGGTCACTTTTCATGATAAAGCGGACCAAATAGAATTCTTATTGCCTGGCGCAAAGTCTCTCACGATGTGGACGGAGGGTGCAAAGTTTAAGATAATGGCAGAGTTTGCTGCCAATGGAGATATGGGATTGACCTTGCGTCTTGAGTACAGCACTGAATGCTTCCAGAAAGAGGACATGAAGCAATTAGAACAATGGATCGGCGTGGCTTTGCATGGAATTGTGAAACAAGAAGACTATAATAGCATTTGCGAAAAAATAAGACAGATGAAGAAGTAAACAGGAGGCTTTTTACGCGTTTAAGTATTCCAAAATTATTGGAGGTGATCCGTAGGAAGCTCATACTTTGTTTTTGGATGATTGAATAGTTTTAGCGCTGAGGTAATTTCCTCCTACCACCTTATTGCATGAAGATAGATTTCATTTTTAATCGTTTAATAAGGTGCATTTAATGTTGAAGGATCTGCCAGCAACTACCTGTTTAATGTCAGGCAAATTGAAATCAGGCATTTTTATCCTGCAACGCTTTGACTCTATCTTATTAAATTTTTGGTATTCTCATCACTACTCTAGCATATAACCCTTGTAATAACTACATTGTGACATCAATTTATACAACCTTTCTAAATGGTGAGTTTGGAGGTACGAGTCATACAATTCAATAATGAAGGGCATCAGTATCGTACAGGAGCAACTTTCTCTTGGGAACTTTCGAGGGGCTATAACCGTCCCACAATTCGACTGGCAAGATCTGAGACACGGAACTCTAGATCTACAAAACATTGCTCCCTGGACCTGCCATGCCTATTTGCAACTTGCGTCTGTTCAGGGCCTTTTGAAGCGAGCAGCTTCACTTTCCTCAACACTTCACCGGTTTGTCGCACTTCTTTCATCACCATTTGCCTCCTCCATGCATTCTGCTCCTCTATGTCTACGCCAAAGTCACTTAGTCCTAACCCGGGAAGTAATAGGCCGCTAGTCGGCTGTAAACCGAACTGTGGCGTTTTGTGTTGATCCGAGTCCTCTAATAGCATATAAAAGCATGTATCTAGCAGTTCCACAATCTGATATAACATTGCGGTCAGAAGTATGGTACACCGCATATTTTGGGCAGCTTGTTGGGTATCACTCAGCTGGACCACCTTCTCTAGCGCTCTTTTTACTAGACCCAATACGAGCTTTAATGATTTTACATCGGCAACAATGTAGTTCTCTAGATCGCTGATTATCTGCGTGCAGTTGATCACAAATTGGCTATCGTTGCCTTTTTGGGGTCGCTGGTTGACCCGGTTGGGACTAGGGTCAGTAGGTGATTGTACTCGCGGAGGTCCACGTGTAGTATTTGGCGTAGATGCAGAAAATGGTTGTAGCAAACTTTCCAGGTTAAAATCCATGGTAGGGAGCTGACAATCTTCGCTCACTGTCGTGAGTAGGGTGTCATGGCTTCCAGTAATCTCCAAGGGCTGCGCGCTAGAAGCCTGGAGGAAATCCGTCTCGTTGTAGGAGTTGTCGAGGGTAGATTCTTGATGCCATTGGGCAAGTACATCCTCTTCCTCTGGGGGTGAGGCCGTATCGTAACCGTTAGATGTAATTACGGAGGGTACTTGAGTAGCCATGCGTCCCTGGTTGCCTGGTTCCTGAGAGCATCCTAGGCGTCGCTTTTTAGTTCTAATTCCCGGAACCTTTCCGACTCGAGACTCCATGTAAACGCATTGGGTTCGCATATTATGACACCGCTGGCAACCGGTTCTCTCTCCGCTACATTTGACCTAGCCATTGTCAATATCCCTTGTATGGGAATAAATCAAGATTCAATTACTTTGGCACTGCAACACTGGTTACACGCTGTGCGAAGTTTGACCGGTTTGGTCACATTTATACGTCGGGACGTCGCTAGATCTTGTGCGCTTCCGATTCATCAGCACGTACCGCCATAGATAGGACAACTGAAGCATACCTTTCTGGAGATGGAAGCATGACTGCAAGGAATGATGGCTCTTTGAATCTACCGACTGCTAGAAAACTGTTCCGCAGGGGCAGGCAAAGTGGGATAGCAATCGGTCTTAACGGGCACATCTTCAGGTAGCACAGTTACCGAACCGTAATGGCAACAAGCGTTGAAGTGCCCGTTGACATGGGTACAACAATATCCGATACATCTGACGTGCAGGTGCCCGATACAAGGGAAGGCGCCTGATGAACCACTCATCTGGACGTTTAACGATGCACAAGTGAGGTGCCGTAAGCCGCAACCAACGCACCAGCGTTTTCCGGACAATGCTTGGCCCGCTAGATCACTTAAAGTACGACGTCTGGCCTCTTGTACATACCGAACTTTTTGAATCGCGCCTAGTGTCACTCTCGCGGGATTAGAACTCTGACGCAAGCTAGCCGCCTTGGTAGATACGCTCATCGGAGCTGCATTGGCCTCATAGCGGCGCCACGGCGCGAAGGATCCATGCGCCCCGCGACCACGGGGATTGAAGATAGTTGTTACCAGTCTGGCATTGTCCCGTTTCTATGGGGCTGAATTAGCATACCACCCAAGGCACACACTCCTAGAAACTCGCCCCGGACATTAACAGATCTGCTGTGGAGAATACCGTTATGTAAATGTTGCACGGCTCCCACAACCACGTACGAAGACCGGTTAGCGGATCTACTCGGAAATAAACACGGCATAAATTAGAGCCCGACTACTCGGATTCAGGAACAGTATGCAGTCGTAGCAAGGACAACGCATTCTAATTGGCTTCGAAAAGAGTCCACAACCTCCCTAAACAGGGATAAAGTGTCCTATCAAGAGAGAATATCTACGCTTGCTAAGAGATTAGTGGAATGCAGCATATCTCTGTATTTGGGTGAGCAATCCAAACTTCCGTATTCTTGTTCCAGTGGGTGGTCTCATGAAGACTCAATCGATAGTTGGCAAGGAGGTGCGCTAGGATTGTTCGAATGATAATGTCGACCACATACTTCCCTAGACATTGTCGAGGCCCAAAACCAAATCTCCAATACTGATAACGCATTTCAAGTGATTTGCGCTCGAGGAATCTTGACGGCCGATACTGCTGTCGATCATCCCCCCAATAGGGATTACGGATGTTCAACCCATGTGTGTCGATGATGAAGTTGGTACCGGCGGGGATTCGATAGCCACCAACGATACGATCTGTAGGGGCTGATTGCGGTACAGAAAACGCAGCCAACGGCTTCAAGCGACCTGACTCTAATACCGAAGCTGCCAACAGCGTTGTTGGGCTGTTGATATACTTTTCCCAGACGTCTGTTCTATCTCCGGTCTCCGCCTGGGTCAGCCATTCGTCTCGGATGGCGTCTTGAATTCTTGTGTTACTTGCTAAAAACAATAGATTCCACGAAAGGCCTCCCATCGTCACGTCTAAATTAGCAAATAGCATCTCATCCAATGTCTGAAGCAACTGATCTAGAGTTATGCTGCCTCTCTCTACCGATTTGTATAAATCGGCTAGGAATGTTTCTTCATTTTCGTTTGCCCGAAATATTTCTTCGTTGAAATCTTTCCACATACGCTTAAATTGCCTGAGCTTAGCGTTTGTGTCTGTTGGAAGGAATTGACTCCATGAAAATCGTGTTAAACCACCCTGGATTGTTCGTTTGAATATTTCCTCCCGAACTGGTATGATAGCTTTGAGCTTCTTTTTTTGCATCATGTCTAAATCACCATAGAGTATATCCGCAACAATCCAGAATGGTAGCAGCCGCAAGTCGTCTACGGGGTGAAGTAGGCCGTTCTTAAGTGTTCCATTAGTCTCCATGTAGGCGAAATGCTTCTCTACTGCATTTTTAACTTTGAGAGTGTACGTTTTAGCATTCTTATGCTTGAATGGTACTGAGATTGCAGTGTAGAGATTTCGCCATGCATCACCTCCGATGAGGCCTAAGCATTTTCCGAGGAGTTCTCCCATCATCCATCCGGCATCATTGTTGACAGCCTTCATATGCTTGTCAGAATCTTTGAAGATAGTCTGAATATGAATTGGGTCAGACACAACTCTGCACTGTGTCAGCGCAATGAATCAAATATGATCTGGCCCGTCGTACATCTCGGGGTTGATACCGCTCCAGATCCTGTAAACAGGTCCATGTTTCTCGCTCCACCTCAGACTATTCTTTTCTCCTTCTAGGAATTTTCCGACGTCACCTTGACCATTTGGCCAACGATAGTCACAGGTCGGTATTAATGAAGAGCCGTCAACCGAGTATATCGGTCTTGTAGCTAAGAGATATTCCTATAAGATTCATCAACATCGTACCGGAGTATCATCGTCAATTTTCTGTCACACCGACTTACGTTGATGATCCATGAGACGGTATTGACCACCACATTGAAAAATCTGTTTCGGAGCCTTCCGTGGAGGCTCAGGGCAGCAGGTGCGCCAAGGCAGACAGCGAGAAGCAGCAACATTTTAATTTCGACAATCAATTGATGCAGGGGTTGAAGGCACTCAGAGCATTTAATAGGAAGGCCTTACAAATCTACGTCTTAGTCCAAGAGCCCGGCACCCGTTCTAGAAACGCCCCAAGACAGAGTGCGTAAATCCTCCTCTCTATCGGACACCGACGACTCATCATTCGCAGACGGATTCATGATGACCATACGTTCGCATAAGCAAATCCTTTAATAGACAGCAACATTTGAGCCTTTTCACAAGATAGTTCTAGCTTCGATCTAGAAGATGACCGTACTTGAGTCACTTCTCTACAATACGTTGCACTGAGGGGCAGCTAAACATAAGCTTACTCCACTTCTTTACATGGGGCCAATCCCAGATATCGACTTCCAGGAACTTGAACATTCATGGCACTGCAAATGCAAAGTAAGAAATATCGACTCGTGTTTGTCCATTAGGTAGTGCGACATAGTGCTGGTTCAGATCTAATAATCGCTCTTCAAGTCTGTTCCACTGCACTAAGCAATTCCCATGCAGTCTAATGCAACATCAGAGAATCTGACATGAGACAACAAGACAATCCATACTTTGCCCCTGTTTTTGTGAATTGCTTGGGATTCTGTCGATGTGGATATCTATTAGAAAATACAGCCAGTACTTTGCAGAAGGTATGAACACGTTATTGTCAGCATGCAGGAGCAATGATCAAATCTGAATCTCAACAAATACCCTAGTCCGGCAGTCTCACATATCATCCAACTGAGCACATATGCCACCATCGTCCGATCCATCCGCCTTCGGTATCAAACTATTAGTCAAATACTGCAGGCATGCTGTGCTCACAACGATCCCAGTACGCCTTTAGATTCTATGTCTTGTTCCGCAATCCTGGGACATAGCGCTCTGAATGATTAATAATGTTTAATTTTTTTTTCTTGGTGTTAATGATAGAAAGTAAGTACGAGAGTTATAGTTCCTTGGCCAAGATCAGAGGTTTGATGGAGTTTATGAAGCCAGTCTGATCGTCTGTGGGTAGACTCGAATGTACAACGTCAGTGAGTTTAGACAGAAGATTAATTCTTTTTTCAATATTACATATAATCATACAGAACCATATATATATGAAAAGCGACGTCGCCTTTACATAAATTCGTCATTGAGCTTCGATATGTTGTGTTTTGAATTCCTCTGTTTCTTGTTTCTTTTCGAGTAGAACAATCTATCTAGTCTGTCCATTTCTGCTTCACAATTTTACGCACTGCTGATGCCGAGGCCGCCGACTACGATTCAGTGCGCGTTATAGTTCGATAGCCGCTGTTGGTTAACCTTTGCAGCCCGGCCGCCGAGCCAAATAACTTCGGTAGCCGGGTGCCGGGTGCCGGGATTATTTTAGAAAAATATTGCACATACTATACTCTCACGCTAGTCTAAGAAAGGCAGCCGCTGATCGAAATGTACACTCGACTTCAGTCTGGGAGGTCATTTGCGATGTATGTTCGCTGATAATTTGCATGGAAGGGGCCATCCCAGCAATGTAGTCAAGTGGTTAATGTATTAGAGCAATATTTGGAGTTTGGTATCTTTTTGAATCCCAAAAGTCGAAGGTGACAGATGGATCTGAGCTCGACCATTGCTATTTAGTCCTAATTATTACTTTTTCTAGTCAATACCTGTACCAATGCAGAAGATGCAAGTTGAGAAATTACATACACAATTTTAGGCTTCAGAATCTGTAATGTTATTCTCTTTCTCCAAATCATTGTCGGTGTTGTCACGCGGGTGAAGGAGCATCGACACTCAGCATGAAGGCTTTCATGACTTTTAGATTATCAGTTTCAAAGAAATTGCCGTTGCCAAAGTGTGAAGAGAGTTCACCGGCTATTTCTTTGTTTCTGTTTTTGCAAATGATGACTTGTTCGGAAATTGCGCGGTGTAGCGGCCCGCGTGCATAAACCTGGGCTTGTCCTCTATTACATCGACCGCGAGTGGCCGTCCGACGCGTTAGCTAGACTAATCTTTTCCTACTAAGCAAGGGGCTTTTGCGCGAAAAGCGCGAACGTATGAAACTCCCAGCCGACCTGCTTAGCCTCTTCTATCAACTTCTGCGGCATCACATCGAGCTGCTCGCGCGGTACGCTAATGGGTGGCAGCATCCTCGTCGTCATGCTGACGCCCATAGCCGTTGCGAAAAGGCTGGCTTCGCTAGTCTTGCGGATCTTGTCGCTTGCCCGCGCACAGAAGGGTGTCACCAGTATCTTATAGCCAATACTTTGGAGGCCTGCCGCCTTGAACATGGGGATCAGCTTCTCCCGCAGATCGATGCCCTGGCCGCCGCTGACAACGGCGAACAGGTCCTTGATGGCATTGTGAAAGATGTCGCCCTCGGGACCGGCCTTCCAATTGCCCCAATCCATCTCCACCAGCTGGATCCAGCCGCCGGGCTTCACGAGCGCAATGAGATTCTTCACTGTTTCTTCGAGCGGGTTTGTGCCGACGCCAGGCAAGGCCATACGTGAGTGAACCAAGTCAAATGAGCCCTCCCACTCTTTGGGCCACGCCTCAGTCATAGACTGTTGTCGGTATGTCGTGTCCGCTGGCGGGTTCTTGGGGAAGTAGCTCTCCTCGATATCGGTGCCGACCCAAGTATGTTGGGCCGCAACGCTCTCGCGGAGGTCGCGGATCCAGATACCTAATGAGTTGGTCAGCAATCAACATCTAGGAAAGCGCTTTAAGGTGGGTGAGGTAAAGGTGTGGACATACCACTGCCAGTTGCCTGGTCCAAGATCCTCAAGCCACCTTTGGACAAGTCTATGGGCGCATGGACGAGCTGTGGGTTGGCATCATACATGACCTTGTGCTGCATGTCCAGACGGTCGACTTCAGTCTGGTCTGCTCCGAAGATGACATTGTCATCGTTAGAGCCTGACTTGGAAGCGGCAGTGATGGTAGGTTCTTGAGCTGCCATTATGGAGTAAATATGTGCAATGCTCAGGATCACAAAAGAATTTTACTGCTGAGGATAGCAACGTCCTGTAGGAACTCAAGAGATGCGGCTCTGAGTTTCAGGGTTGTGGTTGAATGGTGGAGGGGTAATTTGTGGGTGAGCCCGGGCTGCGGCGCAGCATCCCCCAACCAACCGCCCAACGGTGAATTGTGTTCATTCGAGTACCTACGTGTAGTTTGGCTTATTTCCAACGCGTGAATATACCCGTGCTTACAACACAGCCCGTCTGGGGCGTCGGCCGCCGAGCATGTCGTACATGCCGGCCTGTCAGCGTTGTTCCTAACCCCAACGGTGTACGTAGTGTCTTTAGCTAGCCCGAATGCAGAACGAGACAAATTATTGTGTTTCTGTGTCTGCTTCAGTACTCAGTATACACCTTCTGGAATGCATCTAGCCGAGCGCTTCAACTTTTGCCCTACGTTGCCCTTCCTGCTGCTTTGCTATAACACGGGCATCTCCCGTCCCAAAAATTCTACTGCTTCACTATCGTGATGACTCCAGAACCACAGCTGTTGGGTGACGAAATGCTGTTTCTATAGAGACCTTTATTCACGAAATACGGACTGTAGTACTGAGCTAGCTGGCTTGAGCGCAATACGCCGCTTACCGTTGCTCACGTCCTAGAACACTAAGTACCACCAGCTGCAATAAGATCCGAAAGGAACCTTCCAAAAATCATGACTCACTCTATTTCAAATGCAGGGATGTCCTTTATGGAACCTTAGACCAAATGCCCAAATGTTCAGCAGCCCTACTTATGTCATATTACTTTCAAAGGAATTCCAAGTACAAACTTCGAAAACGGAGTGCACAAAGTACAAGTCATAGATGCTCGGTTTCGAAATACAACTCCTCCCTTGATTCAAATACTTTCGCACTTCGAGAAGCCGAAATTTGAGCGAGCAATGTTATGAAGGCGATTCACGATAGTTGCGAAGGCAAGACGATTGTTGATGATGTCTTTTTTTAGAGTGGTAGAAGAACTAGTAAAATGCTGGATGAGTACAAAGTAGGTAGTAGTGTTTGACTATGGGTACTGGAAGTGGGGCGCGGGTGACGATATGAGCCCTGAGAAGAACGCGTATGCGAGGGGTCAGCAAATCACTATAGTAAGTGGAATCTCTGACGTCCATTCTACAACTATTTAAGAAAGAATTCTGTTCAATCACAGTTGACCTTGTATGCGGGTATATTGTGACCAGTGAGTCATATTCTCATACTCGAAAAAGCACGAAAACCATGTGTCAACATAGATCAAATGCCTTAGAAGATCCGCATGGAGAGCCCGCCGTCGAATAAAACAGCATTGGCTCATATGTAACAGAGCTATTGAAAGGCCGATGTCAAATCATCGAGTAGTTGTTGTCTAGGAAGTTTTTTCCATCTCTGTTCTGAAGCTGACTCCCATAAAAGTGGTACGGCATTCGCTATCAGCACCCGTAGATGATTGACTTTTAGCAGTTATAGATGCATCTACTTCCTGCATCTCGCAAAATTCCAATAAGTCAGTACAGCAATGAAAGTGAATGCCAAGGTCAGATCGTCAGTATTTACCATGACGAGGGGTAAAAGTATTTTTTCTGAGCAGGCAGGGGCCAAGCGAGGCTACTTTTGCGAGAATATGGGATAGTGAAACCGGACAAGATACTCTTCGAAGGAAGTGAACCGAACGGGAATGATTCTCAATTTTTCCCATACGAGCTTTGTAATGCAAGGAGAAGCGCTCGTAGCTTCCAAGACCCCGGTAAATTTTCTCATCCAAATGTATATAGACTTCACGATCATACGCGGCGTAATGTGTCTGATGACATGCTCTATCTACTGAAGGAGAACAACAGTTTGATCATGGTCACCTTTTCTAATTCCATTTTGACACCTGGAAGTAACAGCGCCTTCAAGTTCATGGTCGTAGACAACATCCAGTACAACGGAGAAGTATTTGGGTATCGGCATGCAGGGATTGGATCTGGTTCTGATGGAATGGAGGCAGATTCCGGGGAGCAGGGATTTGATCTATAGCTAGAAAGGCGACATATCTAGAGAACTAATCTTCCGGTGATCATGGGCGTGAATATCCTTCGGATATTGGAAAAGTCGTAGAAGACAGCCGCAGAGATGTATTACTTGCGGTCTTTAGAGGAAGATGGCAGGCCATTCTTTGGTTCTTGAAGACTAGACCCATAAGCGTGAGTTCCGATGTAGAATGTTAATTGCACTTTAAAGATGGCCACATTGTACACATTGTCTCTATAAATGTCATGAAAATCCTGTATATTCTTTTCTGCTCAATTCGGGGTATCTCTTCCGTGGAAGAAAACTTCTCCTTTCAACAGAGTATGATATCCTTCTAAGACCTAGTTTCGGTATCAGATAAAAGCCCTATAAAAAAACTAGAAAAATTTTCGATAGTAGGTTAGCCAAGAATACGATCATTTATATAGTCAAAAAGTTGAAGTTCCAAGGAGAAAATATTAGCCGGCACGTGGCCGTTTTGACCATGAATCTTGGAGCTCGGCTCATGTGAAACCGATATACTGATTGACTCTCTCTAGCACCAATTAGGAAGGAGCGAAGCCTTGAGTAATGTCAATACCGGAAAGCTACCGTATAGGTGATGTACGCCGCGATTAACACATGGATCGCTGAGCTTTGCAATCGTCACCCCACACAAAGTATATAGGAATGGGATAATCGATTTCATGAGATGAACGCACTATGAATTCTGCCAATTCATCCTCTCGAAATGCTTTTCTTCGGGTTCCTTACCGTGCTTGCAGCCCTTCCTAGCACATTCTCAGCTCCGACATCAGGCACATTTGACATTCTCAGCTTCAATGTTGCTGGCCTCCCTGCCATCCTTAACGATAATGCCGTTCCAGGGGATAAAACTACAAATACAGCTCGTATAGGCGGACTATTCGCGCAGTACAACTTCTCTCTCATTCACGTGCAAGAAGATTTCAACTACCACGCCACGCTATATGCGAACGATGATCACCCATATCGTACAGCTACTAGCGGTGGTGTCCCGTTTGGGGATGGACTAAATTCCCTGTCGGTGTATGATTGGATAGATTTTGAGCGAACGAAATGGGATGAGTGTAGCAATGCGAGTGGAGCGGATTGTTTGACGCCGAAAGGATTCACCTTTATGAGAGTGAAGCTCAGCGAGGGGGTTTGGATAGATGCGTACAACTTACATGCTGACGCAGGGTGAGATTAATTGTTCCACATTCTACTGTTCCTTTCACTCAGAAAAGCAGGACCGAAGCTGCAGATATCACAGCGCGGGCAGCAAATCTACGTCAAGTTTCTTCGCATATCGAGACATACTCGGTGGGAAATCCAGTATTAGTCTTCGGTGATACCAACTCAAGATATACCCGGACAGGCGATGTACCCTCCATTTTCATCACAAATAATGGGATGGCCGATGCGTGGATTGAGCTCGCTCAGTCAGGGAAGATTCCCACCAAAGAATCTGTTTGCGACAATCCTTCGACCACGACATCTTGCGAGATCGTTGACAAAGTGTGGTATCGTGGTTGCCCTGCACTGTCACTTCAAGCCACATCATTTCAATATGCCGGAAATATGTTCCTTCAAGCCAACGGTAGCATTCTAAGCGACCATAACCCTGTACTTGTCGACTTTGAGTGGAAGTTGAGTGATGCGTTCCGCAACTCAGATCCCTTGGGTGGACCTCATGGCGATTTTTATAATGATCTGCCCATACTCGCAAATGCCTCTTCCCTAACAGTCAACTCGATCAATATCCGTGGTGCAAATCGATTGGATTCGGTGTCGCTGACCTTCTCTTCTGGACAACAATTGAACCACGGCGGGACTGGTGGCTCTGCTGCGACACTGTCACTAAACCAAGGAGAAAATCTGATAAGTGCAATCTTTTGCCAAGGGAAATACAATGATAACACTCGAATATTCTACATGGAAGTCGGAACAAGCTCTGGGAGATCGATTAGTGCTGGAACGAAGACTAGCGATTGTGTGACAAGGACAGCGGAGACAGGATGGCAGATTGTTGGATTCACAGGCCGAGCGGGTGACGAGATTGATCGTATTGCACTAATCTATGGAAAGGCGTGAACACATATCATGTGCATATGCATCTAAATAAGGATCAAAAGCTTTAAAAAGCATCTATTGAATGTGGCTTGGCTGCCATTTTTTGAATATTCCTGCGAAATTCATGTGACGCAACTACCTACTCATTAACTGAGTAGGCGCGAGATGTTCGCTTGCGTGCTGGAGCCAAAGAATTGGCGATGTCATTTTTGTAATCTATTCGATCACAGTAGCCCGTCAGAATGAATTCATTTCATAGCATCATTCATCGCTGGTTCTCACACAATCTTGCCTGGTTCCACCTTCGCGATACCAAGACTATCTTCACTCACTTCTTTCCGCTCTCTGTTGGCACCCACCTGCGCTTCGGCCTCTTGTCTCCATTTCATTCCGCTCTTCATGACCCAGAACACGACCCCAATCAAAACGACGTAAACCAGCGCTATAAACGTGAAAGCCCATCCAGGATTCATGACGCGACACATTGGAATAATTGCCGCGCACCCTCCAGCTGACAGGAGACATCGAACAAAATTCACGGCTGCCGTCGCGGTCGCAGGTTGGTGTTTATGAAGGTCTATGAGTAAGGCGTTGGTAATGTTGAACGCTGTCGAGACTCCGAAGCCGATAACAAAAAGCGCAATCTCAGGGCCTGCAATATGAGTCTTGTATTTGACCGTCCATCCAAAAGTAATCAAACCCAAGATGCCAATCATATGCCCCGGCGCGACTACTTGCAGCCGGACTTTCTCGATGGGGAAATTCCGCAGGTCTTGTTGCTTGCCTTTAGTGATGGGCATGTTGAGACGCGCAGCATGTCGCCGGAAATTCCAATCAACAACATGGCCCATTGTAAGTGACGATACTAAGCATCCAGTGCCTATTGAAATGTAACAGAGCCCGACCTTGAGTTCGTCTAGTCCGTATGCTTCTTTGAATAGATTCGGTACTGCCGCTGAAACCATCATCATTCCAGAGAAGAAAAGGCCATTGTAGAGAAGAACGATGCAAGATTCTTTCTCTCTGAGGATGAAGAGTGTTTTGAGAGGGTTCGGCAGCTGGATCTTCGGCTTCTTGGAGGCATGCGGAGGTTCTAGCTCGTTTGTGACTGGCGGCATTTCTTGATGTCTCCGCTCTAGGATATAGCTGAGAATGGATCGATTCACACCTTTCGCGGGGATAGAGCCGTTTCCAACTACGTTCCGGCACGTTTCTGGAAAGAGGAAAACGAAGATAACGAGCAGAACTCCTCCAAAAATAGCCAGGAACCAAAAGATCGATCTCCAACCTAGATATTGCGCCAACAAGCCTCCGATTGTTGGGCCAAATGCGGGTCCAAAAAGTATTCCTGAAGTAGCATAGCCCATATATTTCCCTCGTTCGGCGGAGGTTGATATATCCGCTACAACAGCGATTGAAAGTGCGATAGCGGCGCTACAACCAAAGGCTTGCACTATTCGCAGAACTAGCAGTGCAATATAGTTGGTTTGTAGAGCTAGACCGATATTTGCGACAATGTAAATGACGAAACAGACAATGAATGATAGCCTTCGACCACTACTATCAGACATGCCGCCAATAACAGCAGGCGCAACAGCTTGTGCTATCTACTCGTGTTTAGCATGATCACCACACATTAGCATCGCCTATACGTACCATATAAGTCGTGATAGCTAAGTTAATCATGGCTGGTGAAACAGTCAACTCATCTGAGAGGATGTTCAATGCAGGGTAGAAAAGCGTTGCACCAAACGGCGAGATCAGAGCGGAAACAGAAACAAGAACGATAATCCATATCTTCATCGATGGGCTAAATACGGTGTATGGGGGACCTGAAACCTGTCGTTGAAGTGCAGGCTGGCTATTACTCTTCTCAACATCCTCAAACGCATGCACTTTGGTACTGTTGTGCTCGGCTGTAGCCCGCACAGGTACTGGCTGTGATATCTCCATCTAGGAATAGTTGCCATAAGACGTCCTTGAGGCAGTCAACAGTTCAAAAAGAAACGGAATTGCGCTGAAGCGTCGACAGGTCGTAGGCTTAAGCTAAGTTCAGCGGGAGGCAGATTTAACTCCACCTCCAGCGTGACGATATGCAGACTAGCGACATAATCTTTGGCCGAAGTGTGGCAGCCTGTCATTACGTCGGCCAATGCCGATTTATCCGCAGCTCGATTCGCGGGTCGCGTATTTCCGAAAAGCTTGCAGTATTCCGAGTTCGCACTTCTTCAATTGGTTGATCTTGTATGGAGCTGGCGATCTAGGTTCGAGAGAAAACCGTGGGAGATAACGGTGGGGTTAACTATTCCCGACATCCGAACTCGGCATTGTAGCTCCCTCGTAGGCCAATGTACACCATCCGACCCGTCATGTAATGTTAATATGGTAGGCTTCAGTAAGTAAAACACAAAACATTTAAGTAAGCATCTTTTGCACAAGCTGAGCGTCCGTGTGAATGATAGAAGCGAGTGTAATTCAACTGGAATGATTCGGAATAGTTCGCTAACAGTTGTCGGCTCTCGGACTAGAGCACCAATTCCCATCCTTAAACTACAGGCGTCCAATGGGACTCATATTCTGGCCCGGAATCGATGTCAGCCCTGCAGGTGTAGTCAGTCATCGGTCATCTGAAAGAGTAATCCTCGTAATCGCAAACTCACATCCATCTACATCTTCGCCAACCGAGTTCTCCACCGCACACTTATTCGCATCTGAGAATGACTGTGTTTTCAAAGAACTGCAAGTCGCCCCGAAACAGCTCCCCTCCATCGCCTTCTGTAGTGCATCTCCCTTCCAACCAAACACGTAATCACCGTGCTGCCCGTACCCCGTGCTGCGACGGACCATAGAGTCAGCAAGAATGGCCCATGGTTCGTGGAGAAAGCCTGATCTTACCTATCGCCCTGGCTGAACATAAATGGTTGGGAACCATCCTTCGGCCACAGCGATTTATCGTTGAACGTAGTTGTGTCCCAAATCACTTCATACATAAGTTGCGGTAGCCTGACTGGATGCGTCGACGGGCATGGACCGCTATTCTCAAATGTGCCAGAGGAGGGATACGAGACATGACTTGTATGATCTGGGCTATCCAGATTCTTTCCATCCCAACAAGTAGGGAACCTAATGGTGGTTCTAATACCACCCGGACAAGCTTTAGTCGGTAATGCAACGCTATCTACCTTGCTATCGGAGCACGGGGCGGCATTATCCCCGCCGAAATTCTTAGCGGTGTAGCAGCGGAAGCAGATGGCATTCCATTTTGTGATGCCTCCGTTGGTGCGCTGAGCGACGTCTCCTGTAAGCATTCGGAAGCCGGGTTTGAAGGCAGTGACTTTTGCACCATCATACGGTGCAGTATAATACACGGTCATGCCGCCTTTCTCGCCGTCCAAATATCGATTCGGAATCTGTGGAACTCGCTTATATGTCCCATTCAGAGCCTTGAAATACATGTTCGCAGTCCAGTAATTGCTGAGATCTACTTATATGTCAGTGGAGACGTATCTGGACTGACAGGTACAAACCTTCAGAGAATGTGCATGTAGTGCAGTTTGCAATCTGTGATACATCGCTTTCCGCGATCTTGGCAGAAAAGGCATTCTAGTACGGTAAGAAGATGAATATCTCAGGAAAGAACAGCTCCTTACACCCCCAACGATTTGGTGAACGTGCGGTGAAGGTTTTTCACCAGGATTTACAAGTCTATCAACAAATGGTCAGTTCGTCCCAGACATATGGCCTATTAATGCCTCACGGGTCAAGACGCTCGACCACAATCTGCGAACACCCGAATCGTAAGACTGCTCCTCCATGGATGCCTTGTACCAAAGCAGTAACAGTGAGAAAACTATGTAACTTCATGATCATCGACAGAATTCAGAACTTCAGCGAAAAAGATCTCTCGGGCGCGGGATTCCTTATAATATTAACGATAGATCTGCGTTTCTTAATCACGTCTCCAGGCTGCCGTTCGTAATTGTAACCAGGATTGGCTATTTGCCGGGACATATTCATACGAATTGTGTGGGTGGAAGTGGGGCAAAACGTGGATATTAACTACCAGATATTACACCTCGTCTATACAGTGAAGCGAGGAGGTTTACCTGCGAATCAGGATGTGCTACATAGTGACCACCCGCCACCACATTGTTCAAACTTTTCGCGGGCCATAAGAACAGCTGATAAGGTCTTCAAGCTATCTTTGCCGAGCCATATTCTAATTTGATGGACGACGGGTATCGTTGAGTTTCCAGAACCTGTAGGGAGACATCTAGTCATTGTCTAGGAGGGCAACGTCCTGTCTGTGAAGCGCCATCAACGAGCTCAACGTCAAGTCTACATACGAGGATCTAATTATGTCTACCTGTGACAAATACAGAAATGTTCACATAGAAAGCTCCAGTCTACTTTTCCAAGGTCAATTTGAAAGGTTAACGAGCCAGCTTTACAGTCATCGGTACTCCATCTCTAGGTTTCGCCTCGAAGACCCAGCTTTGAAATGCGCGATCTCCCAGAGAGAGGTCCAAGTCCGTCCAAGGAACTCGCGGCGTCTTGTTGGGCTTCAGATCGGCGCAAGTGAAATCGAAATCCCTCACGGTGAGGAGCAGGATAATCTTCATCGTATCCATTGCTAGACTTTGACCAAGACAGCCTCTGGGACCCCGTTCGAACGGTCTCCAGGCGGTCCGTGATGTCTCGTCACGCAAGTATCTATCAGGATCAAATTTTGATGCGTTAGGGAAGATATCCGGGTTCATGTGCATGGCATGCTGAACCGGAGCTATCATCTTATCCCGTGCCGTATACTGTCGACCGTTATATGCGATTTGGCCACTTGGGAGTGCTGCTCTAGCAGTATTTCCAACAGGATATAGGCGAAGCACTTCTTTAATAAAATTGTTCGTGTACTCAAGTTCGTTGAGTTTTTGAGGTTGTTGCTGAATGATATCATAGCTGGTCTCGACATTAGCAGTAAAGATGGCGTCGTGCTCCTCTCGCAATCGTTGAACAACTTCTGGATGGACTGAAAGGATCATGTAGGCAAAAGATAGGGTGCTCGTTGTGGTTCCCGTACCCGCCAGAAGCAGTGTCTTGATATGCGTGGTCGCCATAGCAATGAAATTGGGGTCGAGCGAATGTGCCCCAGCTGGTTTCGCTTCGTTAAGATGCTCGCGCAGTATAAGATCCATGATACAGAGGCCACGTCTTTTGCTCATGTCCAGCGATTCGCGCTCAACCTTCTTGAATCTTTCGCGTACTAGATCTTCCAGCATCGAATCCATTTTCCTAACCATAGTGGCCCTTTTTCGGCGCGCAAAAAAGGCCCGCAATAGATTCCAGGATTGCCGGTCGATCATGTTCGCGTCGCAAGCTTGAGAGAAATAGTCGAGCAGAGGGCTGCCATCCTTCTGAGCGCCCAGGGAAGATTCAAACGAAGCTCTTCCAGTACTATCAAATACAAGGTTTCGGAGCAATTCTTCAATGCTGAAAACTTCTCCGGATCGAGCAAAATGCTGCAAGATAGAACGAAATACCATGGCCTCCTCGGCGAACATTGGAGCCATGTTTCTAACATGAGACGCGGAGAAGGCGGGCGCGAGCATATTATGCGCAGCTTTCCATACAGCTCCATTTGTTGTTGCAATATTGCCCTTGCCAATGATGGGGTCCATGAACTGGGCCTCTACTTCGTGTTTTGGATGGTTCTGGAGGACGGTCACCTGAAGCGCGAGATCCGGGTCCGTAATGATAACTTGAGACGGTGCGATCGGCCAAAGATCAAGATACCACAAACCCGGGAGTTTATACTTCTGGGACATGGTGGTAATGACGGCCTGATAGTGATTATTGTCGGGGAAAATTGCCATGAACTCGCCCATGAGCTTTAAATGTCCCCAGATCATGTCGTGTGGTGGTTTTGGCAGGTCTCTATACGAGTGACGAATCCGCAGTAGTTTGATAACAAAATAGACAACGACCGCGACCACTCCGGAAACGAGGGCGGGCCATCGCAGAGAAAATGAAGACATTTTTAAAAACTAAGAGAGAAGACAGTTGAAGTCTGCTGGATAGCCAGTAGGAAAAAGATGGAAAGCAACAAGAAGATGGTGAACAAAAAGGAGCGGTAAGCAGAAAGGGCGCTGCGATAACAGGGCAGGCGAGTTAGCTCGAAGTAGTCCCGACAGCCATTGGCCTCTTCACTGAGGCGAGTTGGCGCTAGACCTAAAATAGCTAGGCGTGAATCCTTTCTAAGCCTCGTTTGACTCTGTAATCATCGTCAAATTCGTGGCCCGTCCACATGAAGAGCTGACTGTATAGGTACGCCTAATAGCTTTGTACGCTACATACGGCACATACGGTATATACGGTGTACATGTGTTTCGTACACCGTACATAGGCCAAGTCATTAGCCATCGAAGACCACAGACAGTACTCCAAAAGAATTTTGGAGCCCTGTCAGGCGCAAACGCCTTGACCGAAATGTTTTAGGTCGAAATATCGAAGAGCAATCACAATACAGACCTGCTTTGTTATTTACACCTGGTAGAAAACATATCCATACGAACGTACATACGTACCGGTGCCATCCCTATCCACAACACCACTTGGTTGTTGCATTGGTGAAATTCCTGGCAACATAGTACTCTCTATTAAGGGCTATCTTAGGACGCTATTCCTATGGTATTTCGTCCTTTGAGATCCTCTCCCTCGCCGCACGTTGCATATACCCATCGAGCAGGGACATCAATACACGGTCTGCTCCCTTCTTTATCCAAGAAGCATCGTGCGCGAGAGCGACGTGGAAGCCGAGGTCTTTCTCAAGCAATCTAATCTTCGAGATGGTGTCTTGCGCGGCCGGCATGTCTGCATGCAAGGACATCTTGCCTATTCCCGGCACGCAAAACTGCGAGATCTCATACGTCCCATCAAGCAGCTCCCTGTTGAAATCAGCTTCTTCCAATCGAAGATGTCTCAAACGACTTACCTTGAGTGGCAGCAGTCGCTTCCCAAAAGCACCCATTCACCGGTCTCTAGTCTTGCGGCGGCACACAGATTGCCCGCCATGTGGCCCGGTGCCTGCAGAATCCAGAAGCTACCGTCGCCAAAGTAATTCATCGCTTTGTCGAATGGACCAAACGGTTCCCACGGCCCCTGAAGCTCATCCCATTTCTCGCTTGAGTTCTCCGGGTCGAAGAAACGACCGTCCCATTGCAGATCTGGGTTCAACATATGCCCGGGAGAGCAACCTTCCTTTGTACCAGGACCAAAATACGCAGTAGCGTTCGGGAATATATCTCGAATAGGACGACAATGATCCCAATGCGCATGACTGTACAGTTCTTCAGCTTTTGCATCACACAAGAACTAAAGCTCAAGTCACCTAAATAGAACAGTGTCTATCTGCTCAGCTGTGACCCCTTTTTCACCTAGCTGGGCAACTATGCTTCTCCTAGGGCCAACGTGATTTACTTCAGCGAGCATGAATTTATTAACCCATGGAGTATAGCATGAACGGTCCTATGCATGTATGAGCGCAAGATAATGGAGACCACGTAGTATCGCATTACATACTTCATCCAATCCGAGGTCCCAAAGAACGTGACGTCCTCGATGCGAAATGTAGAACGCCCAGTTGTACATGCGAAACTTGGCGTTGCCCACTCCCGCATGTAGCTTCTCAAGCTCTCCAATAAAGCTTCCACCATCTAGCAAGGACAGCTCAACGTGGGCATCATTTTTCGGCAGAGAGGCGCAGCCCATCTCCGCAACGAGTCGTTTCCGAGGCACCACTTGGTAGAGGTAAGAAAACTCTAGTGCCTCCCACCAGCAACTTTGTCGCAGTACATTCTCGCTCGGTCAGTTCTCGGCCAGGCTAATGACACAGGGTGCTGAATTACTTTCCCCCACATTGGGTACCCCATCCGTGCGCACAGACGTATCGATGTATATGCCCCACCATTCATATACTCCAATAGCGGGGTGAATAGTCCTGAGGCACCAGCAATCTAGTAGCACGCGCCATTTCCTCGCGACCAGCGTAGCCTGTGCAGCCGCGCCATTATCGTTGTCTCGAAAGTTTGCGACGTTTTGGTAAGTGTCGTCATTTACTTGACAAGAACCATACGCTCATATCGTTCTCATCGCGCGACATTTGAGAAGCCGACAAGTTTCGTCGTGATGGCGACTATTTTCAGACATTCAGATCTAGGCGAAGTGAGGGGAAATATCGTAGATGGAACTGTTCAATTTCTTGGCATTAAATATGCCTCCCTTGAAAATCGTTTTGCACCACCCAAGCTTGTGAGCAATTATGGATCAGAAGGTATTGATGCTACAAAATTTGGGCAAGTCACACAGTTTGGGCTCACTAGTCACTCACTAATAAACCACAGCTCTCCCCCAGTCTCTCCTGTCGGTGCCATAAATCAGGAATTCGGATTTATTCAGCACACACTGCCCATCCCTGAAGTCCCAACCCATTCCGATAGCGAGGGCTTGAACCTAAACATCACTGTACCTTTGAGCAAAGATGGCAGTATCCAGGCTGGGGCCAAGCTGCCTGTATACGTTTTCATCCACGGCGGAGGCTTCGCGGTTGGGTCGAACTGGTATCCACACTATAATGCAAGCCCACTCGTAGGGCTATCCGTCGAAAAAGGAAAGCCAATTATTGGAATCACAATCAAGTACATTCACAAGAACTACAAACACGTACATTGCTAACGATTTCAGTTATCGGCTCGGCGTGACAGGATTCATGACTTCAAAAGAGCTACGTAAAGCAGGCTACAAAGCAAACAATGGATTCCATGATCAACGCACAGCTTTACAATGGATTAAGAAGTTCATCGATGGTTTTGGTGGTGATCCAGATGAAATTACGACAGTTGGCGAGAGTGCCGGTGGATGTTCGTGGTCCTGATTTGGCTTTTTTCTACCAACTAACAGCAACCAGTATCAGTCACAATGTTTCTTCTCTCAAAGGAGCCACTAATGAAGCGCTGCCTCAGCACAGGAGGTGCTGTATTATTGTTCAAACCCTTACCGGAATTCGTAGCCGAGGACACATATAAAAAGGTCATTGAGGCTTTCGGCCTCGCCGATAAATCACCCGAGGAACGCATCAAAGGACTACTTACCATCCCGGTCGATGACCTTTGGCAAAAGTTGCCGCCTGGTACTCCATTGCTCCCATCCATGGACGGCGAGATTGTACCTGGTGAACCAAGCTTCCTTACGATTACAGCCCAGGAAGATGATCCGGCGTTCCTGATCCCAGGGCGGAAGTGGTGCTCCGGCTTGATGATCGGCGAGTCAAAACTAGATGCAAGTGCATCCTCCGTCCAGATCCCTTAAGATTGCTAATTGACAGGATAGGCAAACATTCTCGCTTACATGGGGTTAGACGCACTAAACCCAGGAATTGCAACCAAATTCATTACCTCTGTCAACAAGACCCTGGCGAAACATCCAGATGTTGCGTCGGCATTACTTTCCTCTTACAACATCACGCCGTCTACCCCCGACGATGAGGCAATCCTCTCGATCCTTCGATTCGGCAGCCAAATCAGTTTCTATGCGCCGGCACGCGCTTTCGCAAAGGGCTGGCCTCGGACGAAGGAGAACAAGTTCTTCCTTTACCACTTCAATGAGGGAATTCCGTGGGATGGCAGGTTCAAAGGCGAGGCTGGGCACATACTTGATGTTGCATATCTCTTCCAAAACTTCAACGACTATCTGAGCGATGCGCAAAGAGCAGTAGCACGTGCATATGCGGAAGATTTCATTGAGTTTGTCAATGGAAATGACCCGTGGCCACCAGTAGAAGGAAACGAGCTGGGCGCTCGGGTATACGGTCCAAGCAGTGAAGGTGTCACTACCAAATACGTGGCCTCGGGCGAACCTGAGGAGGTTGGGCGGCAGGACCATGTGTTGAAGTTGGGTGAGATAGCAGGTTTTGACACTATCATTAGTGTCTTTCAGAATTTCCTGCAGGGTCGATGAAGCCACGCCAAGCATTATATAGGACGAGACGTGTCTTCGTATAGTTTATCCGATGGTGCAAGCCGACACTATCTAGGTTCATCAACTAAGATAAAAGTTCATACGTGTAACTATGACGCTGGAAAGTGTTTTCCTGGATCGTCTTTCTCCGATTGGGGCAAAGGAAGCACTAGCAATTACCCCGCGAGAGCTCGAGACCGTCGGGATGTGGGGTGCGGGGACCTACCAGTTTTGAGAAATCTAGCCTCATTATCTAAACTGACTTCACTGAAGCTATAGTTGGCCTTTGCTGTGTTTGACGTTGACATCTTCTTGCATGTACTAGCGCCATGGTTCACGTTCAGTTCAATCCCGAGCTGTTGGACACTCTTAAAGACAAGGTTGTCGTCCTGACTGGCGGTGCTACAGGGATTGGTCGATCTGCAGTAATTCAATTCGCTGGTAAAAATATCAAGGCTGTCAGTCCAACCTACAATCACTGACGTCTTTGTAGAGGCAGGATGCAAAGTTGTCTTTGGCGACATCAGCGAGGAACCAGCCTTAGAACTGGTCTCATCTTTGGGCTCTTCTGTTCGCTTCATTCACTGCGACACTTCGTCCTACGCTGATCAGCTACGCCTTTTTGTAGATGCTGAGTCAGCCTTCGGGCGCATCGATGTCGTTGTGGCCAATGCCGGAATGGCGAATCATAAGGACATCTTCTCCCCTGAGATGGACATTTTCGTCGAGCCAAGCATGAAGGAGGTCGATGTTAACTTAAAAGGTGCCATCTTTACAGCACGGATAGGGATGCACTATCTAAGGAAGAATGGCTCGAGAAGTGGAAGGGGGGGAGGGGATTTGGTGCTTGTGAGTTCTATTGCAGGTTTTAAGGAATGCGGTGGGTTGGCACCTTATACGGCGAGTAAACATGGAGTGTTAGGCTTGATGAGGGGCCTGCATACTACGGCCATTCCTGAGGGTATAAACATTAACGTGATATGTCCCTGGATGACGAGTAAGCCACTATCTATCCTAGTCTTTGGTCTGTCATGCTCACAAAGTCGTAGAAACGAAGTTAGTGAAAGGAATAGAAGATGGCTGGCGCAAACTCGGCTTACCAGAAAACCTACCTGAAGATGTCGCGCGAAGCATTGTGTGCTGCGCAACAGCGAATCGTAGCGAACAAGGTCAAACACACCCTGGCGCAAAGATGCCTTTTGCGGGGAAAATTCTATGGATTGCTGGCGGTGAAGCATATGAAATCGAAGATGCCATACAAGCTCTCGAGCCTCAGTGGCTTGGGGAGGAGAACAGTAGAGTACTTGCAAAGGGTCAAATATTTCTCGCAAGCGGAGGTACAAGTTGGGATGCTGATAAGCTACCTGCTGCAAACGGCACATGATCAGATGTGCGCTATACTTTCAAATACATCTACTTGCTCTCACCCACAGCATCTAATGTCAAGTATGCCGGCGCCGGCTTATCTTCAGAAATATCTCCCGTAGCACTCCAATGCTTCCAGACCAACTTCTCATTTTCCACCTCGTCAGCAATTGCGATTGCCATATCCGCGACACTAATCCCAGTCAACCTTCCCTCAAAGATGTTCTCTCCTTGTTTTTCGCCTTCCAGTACCATATCATCCACACTAACTACATAGCTTCCAGTCCGCCTCCCTGGCCTGTACAGCGCTGAAGGCGATACGAACGACCACTTAAACGACGTATTGCCGTCGAAAAACATGTAAGCCGTGCGGCCAGCTTTGATAAAATCTGTTGCGCGATCTTTCTTTTTAATTCCTTCCTCATACTCTGCAATTGCCTTTTGATCTTCCGCTGTGGCACGGCCTTCGCGCTCGGCGATTCGTGCGTTGCGATAGGAGCGTAACGCAGTGCCCATGATACCGAGACGCTCTTCCATGTACGCAATGTGCGCTTCCGATGTAGCAATTGCACGGCGATAGGCCATGAAGAAGTCGGGGTGATCGACACAGCATTCTGAAGTGCCGGGGACGTGGAGTGAACCAGCGCCGCCGACGAAGAGGAAATACTTCACTGAGGACTGCTTGACCGCAAGAATAATTTTGCGGACAGTTTCCACAAAGGGCACTTTGTGACTATCAGTGTATGCTGTTCTGGCGTGCTTGAAAAGTCTTACTGTAGAGTAGCGCATCTGCACCAGCAGTGTGCGGTCCATATTCCGAGACAAGGACATCGATTTGCCCGAATTGCTGGGCCAATTCTGAAATTGAGACAGAGTCTATATCGACCGGACGCGGTTCGTAGCGTTCGTGTTTGCCCAGTTTCTGAGGGTTTCGCGAAATGCCAATCACGGTATGTCCGCGATTCAGTAGTTCGACACAAAGGTATGAACCGCCGAAGCCAGCGGGGCCTATAACGCCTACTCGCAATGGAATTGCTGCCGGCATGTTGATGAGAAAGCTCTGAGTTCTCGAGTATCCGGTATGCGTATTAGTGAAGAGAACACACAATGGGATGCTGCAGATAAACAATCCTATACACACTTCTGTGCTGAAGTATACCCACGTATATCGACGACTACTCTCTTTTCAATTTGCCCCGCACTAATTACTCATATACTTTGGGGTGCGGGATCAAAGCGAGATTGTCACACAATCTCGTTGTGCATACCCGAAACCTAGATTCCAAGCTTTTGTCAGCACTACAAAACAGTATAGTACAAGAAACAGTCACAATCTTGGTTTGGGTGTGAAATGGGTAAAGCGGATGTTCGGGGTAACGTTTCGTGGAGTGAGGGGAACAATGTGGGGCAAACGATGGGCAGCAGATCGATTCATCCAGAGCTAAGCTACGACCAAAAAGCATTGACGAGTCGGAAGCAAAGTTCTGGTATAACCTTGATTGACAGAGGCGAGCATCAGAGTAATCCATAGAGACTCAACTGTCAAAAATTTCACCATGTCAGAGAATTACGCTTTCATCGGTGAGTCTATCGTTAGCGTTCTTTTATTACGCTAACCATACCATGTATAGGGCTCGGGGCGATGGGATACGCAATGGCCTCTAATGTCCGAAAGAAAATGCCCAGCTCCGGGACACTTTACGTGAACGATATCAATGCGAGCGCATGCGAGCGCTTCAAGGCCGACTACGGCTCCTACGGTCCTATCGAGATTGTCTCCACGGCGAAAGAAGCTGCAGAAACATCAAAAGTGGTATATTCGATTGTGCCTGGTGCTGTAGATGTGAAGAAGGTATATCTGCATGAAACGACAGGGGTGATTGCCAGCAAGCCAGATGGAGAGCGCATACTGTGCGAATGTAGTACCATCGACGTGAAAAGTACAAGAGAAGTTGGCGAAGCACTGAAAGAACGAGGCTTAGGAACTTATGTTGATACCCCTGTCTCTGTACGTTTTCATCATTCTCCTTCCCAACCATGCTAGTAATAATAGCTTTGCCCAGGGCGGCGTACCGGCAGCTGAGCGCGGCGACTTAAGCATGCTTATCGGGCACTCTCCTCCGTCAGACGCTGATCCCAACTCAAAACGCCTCGAAACAGCCTTGGGTACGATTGGCTCTCCATCAAAGTTTTTCTATCTTAATAGCCTCGGTGCCGGCCTGACAGCTAAGATATCAAACAACTACCTCTCAGGTACTATTCTACTCGCCACCGCTGAAGCCCTCGCAATTGGAATTTCACAGGGTCTCGATCCCAAAATGCTTTATAACGTCATTAAAGCATCTACAGGCCAGAGCTGGATGTGCGATCACGTGCTCCCAATTCCTAATGTAGCAGAGCAATGGGTACCGAGCAACAGTGGGTATAAGCCGGGATTCAAGACGCAGATGATGATCAAAGACCTGGGTCTCGGGATCGAAAGCGGAAAGCAGGTAGGCATTCGACCGGTGATGGCAGAGGCTGCCATGCAGACTTGGGAGAGTGCAAGTAAGGATGAGAGATGTTTCGATAGGGATGGGAGCAGTGTCTATTTGCACATAGGAGGGCAATTGCCCCCCGGATATGAGGATAAAGGCAAGAAGAATAGCGACGGAACGTGGAAATTTTCGTAATTAGTCGAGCGCATAAAGGTTATTGAGGCGTATTCAAACAAGTATCAAAATAAATTCAGATCCGGCCATCCTAGCGCCCAATGCTACGCTTGTAAACACATGCAAAACGCTCTGAAACATATTTTCGTGAACGACCCGCTCTAGATTTCCATCTCTTTCAAGTTCTCCGAGACCTTGAAAGGCGCCTCCGTCTTCGACTTTACTTCATCGACCGTGACGCCCTTTGCAACTTCGATGAGTGTCAAACCCTCCAGTGGACTCACGTCGAACACGGCAAGATCCGTGATAATTGTTGAAACGCACTTCTGGCCGGTGAGTGGGAACGTGCATTGATTCAGGATCTTTGGATTGCCCTTCTTGTCGGTGTGTTCCATGGTGATGACGACCTTGGTTTGTGAAGGGTTCGCAACGAGATCCATAGCGCCGCCAATACCCTTGACTTTTCCTGGAAGCATAAAGTTGGCAAGATCTATAAATGAATGTCAGCGTGGAACATGCGCCTTGCAGGGATGTACTTACCTCCGAATTGGTTCACCTGCATAGCCCCCAACATAGCGACATCAATCCTGCCAGATCGGATCATCCCGAAACTCTCATGGCTCCCAAAGGTCGCAGCTCCCTTGATCAATGTTACCGTCTCCTTTCCAGCGTTGATTAGATCTGGGTCTTCCTCCCCAGGTTTGGGGTATCCTCCCATGCCAAGAATTCCGTTTTCAGACTCTAGGATGATTTCGACTCCTTGGGGTAGGAAAGCTGGAGCCGCTAGAGGCATGCCGATGCCGAGGTTGACGTACATACCATCCTTGAGCTCCTGCGCTGCCCGCTTGATGATACGCTCACGCTTCTGTGCTGCCTCTGAAGAACCTAATCTTAGTGAGCACTTTTTCCAATTATTGGCTTAGTACCTTTGCTCACCTCCTTCGAGAATAGCCTTTTTCTGCGCCTCAGGATCTTTGTAATGCACAAGTCGCTCGATTTTCTTCTCTTCCGTACTCTTGATTACCCTCTTCACATAGACACCTTGCAGATGAATGTCTTCGGGTGCAATTTCCCCGTACTCAACAATTTCATCTGCCTCTACAATAGTCATCTTTGCATTCTTACCCATGGCCTCGTTAAAGTTGTTTTGTGCTTTGCGGAATGTGCAATTGCCGAGGCGGTCGGCTCTTGCGACTTTGACGAAAGCGTAGTCCCCATAGATGGCTTCCTCCATCACGTAGGCTTTGCCGTTGAATTCCCGGGTTTCTTTCGGGGGTGCCATTTTGGCGATTGTACCGTCTGTATTGTATCGTACGGGGAGCTCGCCAGTTTGTACTATATGGAAGTTAGATTGAATCGTTCCGAATTGCACAATTTTCTATTGGTGTGGTTAACATGCCTATTGTGCCATAAGCCGCTGGTGTGTAAAACGCTGGAACACCCGCCGCACCAGCTGCGCACTTTTCTGCAATTGTCCCTTGTGGAGTAAGTTCAAGATCAAGCTCTCCTTTTAGATACATCCCCTCGAAAGTCTTGTTGTCTCCAATATAGCTTGCAATCATCTTGCCAATTTGCTTTGTATCGAGCCATTGGCCTAGGCCTACGCCAGGCATCCCCGCGTTGTTACTAACGACTGTGAAATTCGTCAAATCTGTCCGATCGCGCACCGCATTGATGAGCGTGTTTGGTACGCCCGAAAAACCGAAGCCACCAACCAGTACTGTGGTATTCGAGTTCATGTCCTTGATAGCTTCTTGTGCGCTTGGATATATTTTGTTGATCGCAGCTCGCATCGCTGAGTTGGAGAAATAGCGCATCGCCGGCTTGCTGCGGCGAGCCGCGAAAAGAAATGTTCGTTGCATCGTGGATCTCGCTGTGATCTGAATTGTGAAAGAGGCTCGCCCAAATCACCAAGTGCTACTCAAGCCTTTAAAACACACACGACAAGGAAAACACTCTCGGAAAACGGTTCTGAAAAGCACTGGTAGTCCCACTGCCAGTAGTGCACCAATCTTGAACCCCAAGCGGACCCGCAATGCCAGTCTGCAAATGCAATGTGGAAGCGTGCGCTGTGAACTTTTTGGCTGCGGAGTTATTATGTTCCCCACACGGCGTTTTGATAGCTTGCAGCTTGCCACTAAACGCGATTGAGCATACCGAATTAGCTGCCGAGCCGATGCCGGTGGAGTTCGGGGGCGCCAAGGCCTCCACAACCAGTTGCGGAAGAGGTCTTTTCCGCGGCTTTGCTGGCGGAAAAACATTTCGGATGCTGCTTCTGGGCTGCTTGTTAGAGAAACGACGGGCCATCACGGATATGTATCCATCAACTGTGACGTTTTAGGATTGCAAGTTCCGGCTCGGAAGAGATTCCATGCACACATGCCCCGGAACTATCGCAAAGCTCGGAGTGAGGAGGACGTCCTCTCTGACGACAGATAGAAGTGTATTCAATGCCAATGGCAGATTTATCCTGCTTTCCGGGCTATATAACAATTTATACAGAAGTAGACCGATTCAAATTTAATACAAGCCATGCACAATCTTCTTCACTGAATGCGAGGGTCAGCTAGAGGTCAGCTCTTTGGGAGAACATGCGCTTACGGTTCGCATAGTCTGGGTGGTCTTTGTTGTGTAGTGCACGGCTTGCCATCCCTTCTTCTTCCTCGTCTCCAGTCGGTACGTTGTACTTCGAGAAAGTTAGTAAAAATACTGAGAGGTGCTGTGAAGTTACATACCGCAGTCAAGGTGGTCTTGTGTCCTAGTTCCTCGACCAATTCGGCTATCGCATCAGCTACAATGTGCGCGTCTTTCTCATCGCTGCCGGTACTTTGCTTCCCGATATACGGAACAATCCTAGCAATTTGCTTCGCTTCATCTGGGTTGGCTGCCTTAAAATGTACAGTAGGTGCAAGACTCAGACAGCTAGTGATGCCATGGGGAATCCCATATGTCGCACCGATGGCGTGTCCGATGCTATGGCTAAGGCCGACACCACCGGTGTAGAGAAAAGGAAATAAAGATCCGTAGCAGGCGAGGAAGAGTTTGGTGCGTATGTCAGCGTCATCTGGATTGGCCTTCGATTGGGGAAGGTACGTGAACAGATCCTTGATTGCCTCTAGACACATGCGTTTAGTTGGTAATTCAGTTGCAAGCGGATGGTACATAAGTTCGACAGCGTGATCTAATGACCGTATCTAAGGTGCTATTAGCGAGCTCAATTGTAGGGCACCAATACATTTACTTACTCCGGTGCTTGTCCAGAGATTCAATGGTGTATGCAAAGCAAGATCTCCATCGTAGACGACAGCTAGTGAAATATTAGCTATGATACTACGGAGACGGTGAAAGTATCACCTTTGGGGACCAGCTCAGGACTGCTGACTGCGATCTTGTGCTTGTCCTCAGTTGTAAAACCAGCATTCTGAGTTGTTTCCGCGACGCTCAAAGTTGTCGGCACTGCAATGCTTGGGATCCACTTTCCAGTCTCCTTGTGAATATTGTACGCAATCGCTTTTGCAGAATCGACAGGTGAACCTCCTCCTATTGATATCAGGACATCACATCCTGATTTGGCCATTAATCCAGTCGCTTCTCGGATATCTTGGATCGGACTAGACAACATCAGCATATTTTGCATTTGCGCGATACCTATCTCTCGACTGACGCATGTTGCCCAATCTTGCTGAATGTACCTCCATGAACACTGCCTAAGCTCTTCTCGATGGTTTTGATGACAGGGGTCTTTTCATAAAGAGAACGTCCGGTGATAATGAAAGCTTTTGTTCCTCCTAGCTCCTGTACAACATCTGCTAGTTGGTTGCTCGTACCTAATAGCTTGTGTGAGCTTCTATCGATCTTGGCTCGTTAAAAGACTCACCCCTTCCGTATATCATGAGCTTGATTGGCGAAGCTCGATACACGCCTTTGACCGTGGAGTCAATGCTCCCGTTTTGGTACTTGTTTGGAAGCGACATAATTGAAATGTATCGTGATTTGAGAACGAGTATCCAAAATTTGTTGGGGATGTCCCTTCAGTGACTGCAATAAAAATTGGCAATAATTCCGCTCTCCCAGTGCTTCTCGGTAATTCGTCATCGAAATGAGTTCCCGCCGGTTTCGCCCCACATCCATGTCTACCCCGCCACTTCCCTGCATTGCAGCTCCTATGTGGCACTTCCAACAACTATAGCGCCTAGCATGCTCCATTATTCGCTTTTCAACGTGTATGATGCTGCACATTCATCAGATTTGATGTACCATGATGGCGTCTTTCAACAAAGTCGCCCGCAACGTCCTGCAGAAGAGCCCGAATGACGTGGTGTTATTGTCCGCGGTCAGATCTCCAATCAATCGCAGCTTCAAAGGTGGCTACAAAGATGCACATCCAGAAGATATTTTAATGCCTGTAAGCCAAAGTAGATGAAAGGGAGAAAAGGTAAATTGCTGATATCACAGTAGGTGATGAAGGCCGCGGTGCAGCGAGCCCAAATCGAACACAAGGACGTGAACGATGCCATGATTGGAAACGTGCTAGCAGAGCTTGGTTTCGCGAAGACTGGTCGCATGGCACTCAACCACGCTGGATTTCCCAATTCGACGACATTTCATACGGTCAACCGCCAATGTTCAAGCAGCCTTCAGGCCATTACTCACATTTCACATTCTATCTTGGTTGGCCAAATCGATGTGGGTCTTGCGGGAGGTGTGGAAAGCATGTCAAGAAATTATGGATCCCGGGGTGTTCCTACAGACGTCTCCCCAGTGCTATTGGGATCCTCGGTAAAAGATGCAAAAGATTGCCTCATGCCAATGGGCATCACATCGGAGAACGTAGCAGAAAGATACAACATCGATCGAACGTCACAAGATGAGTATGCTGTACGAAGCCACGGCCGTGCTAGCCGGGCTCAAAAAGAGGGGCGCTTTGACTGGGAGATTGTGCCTGTGACTGTGCAGCGAATTGACGAGTCGAGTGGGCAGCCGACCGGCTATAAAGTGACTAAGGACGATGGAATCAGACACGGGCTTACGTATGAGAAGGTCTCGACTCTGAAGCCCGTATTTGGCGAGAATGGGAAGAGTACTGCGGGAAATTCGTAGGTTGCCGGTTCCAGATGCAGAGGCGGGCAAATGCTGACGCTCTAGGTCTCAAATTTCAGACGGCGCGTCGTCAGCCATTCTTGCACGGCGATCATGGGCCGAAGAACGAGGATTGAAGCCGCTGGGCCGTTTTGTCGGTACTCAAATTAGCGGATGTGCGCCTGATGAGATGGGAATTGGACCCATCCTTGCCATTCCCGCATTGCTCAAGTACACCGGGACCGAGCTAAATGATATTGATGTCGTTGAGCTCAACGAGGCATTTGCCAGTCAAACATTGGCCTGCATACGAGCGCTCGGTCTGGACGAGGACAAGGTCAATCCAAATGGCGGAGCGATTGCACTCGGGCATCCCACCGGAGCCACGGGCGCGCGGCAGACGGCGACATTGTTTGGAGAGCTACGCCGGCAGGATAAGGAGCTTGGGATTGTGAGCATGTGTGCCAGCACTGGGCAAGGCGTCGCGTCCTTGTTCGTTCGGGAGTCATGATAGGGTAAATGCAGGATGAAAAAACCTAACTTCAAGATCTACTTCCTTCTCAAAGACGCGTAAGCAGCATTGAAGATGCCATTGCGGGCCATGAGATTTTATACACCTCATTCCCAAGCTACGCATTTTGCCGGAAAGCTGTGAAACACGAAAGCAACACGCTTCTCTGAAGATCACGTGCCGTCAACCCGAAATGGTTCCACTAAGGTACCTATACCCGAGCGTCCTCTTCTTCCCCACAATGCATCCGCCACATTTGCCGCCCCCAGTCCCCACGCACGCCTGCAGTCGTATAGTCTTTGCATTTTACAGCGTTTTCCTTTTGATCCCGTAAAATCTATGCTTCCTCTCCTTCCGTCCAGTATTCTGCATCATGTTCCTTCTACGACGTGCCGCCTCTGGGCGAATGATCCCGAAGCTGTCCGTTCTGCAACAACGCCGCAACCTAGGCAGTGTGAGCGCAATTGACTCGGCCATCTTCAGGACGTTATTTGGCACGGATGAGATCCGGCGTGTCTTCGATGATAAGGCATATCTGAACCGTTGTGTCGACGCAGAAACAGCGCTGGCTCGAGCGCAGTCGACATGCAATGTCATCCCGTCCCATATAGGCGGAATTGTGACGTCCAAATCGAAAGGAGCCGAGCTAGACTTCGAGAGACTTCGCCGCGAAACCGAAATTGTCGGCTACCCTATTCTTCCATTGGTGCGACAATTGTCAGCACTGTGCGGCGAGGAAGCCGGCCGCTATGTGCACTGGGGAGCAACGACACAGGATATCATGGACCTAGCTAGCATGCTGCAGATGAAGGAAGGACTGGAAATTGTGGAGCGCACTCTCCGATCTGTCATTACGAACTTGGAGCATCTCTCCAGGGCACATCGAGACACGCCAATGGCAGGTCGCACCCATCTTCAACATGCTCTACCCATCACTTTCGGCCACAAGTGTGCTATATGGCTTTCTGGATTCCAACGTCATCTTGAGCGTCTTGAACAGCTCAAACCTCGTGCATTACTAGTTCAATTCGGCGGAGCGGCGGGTTCTCTAGCTTCATTGGGTTCTGGCGACGATGGTATTCGGGTACGGAAGGAAATGGCCAAGGATCTCGGCCTGACCGATCCCCCAATTACATGGCATGTTGCTCGAGATGGTATCGCGGAAATCACAAACTATTTAGCCCTTGTTGGGGGTAGTTTGGGCAAGCTGGCGCTCGACATTATAATCATGTCATCAAACGAACTGTCTGAAGTATCAGAACCATTCGTTCCACATCGCGGGGCCTCTTCAACCATGCCGCAGAAGCGGAATCCGATATCCAGCGAAGTTATTCTCGCTGCTTCCAAGATCCTTCGGTCGAATGCTGGATTGGTCCTTGATGGCATGGTATCCGACTTTGAGCGTGCATCTGGGCCCTGGCATCTAGAATGGGTCGCTGTACCCGAAAGCTTCGTCCTTGCAGTAGGAGCCCTCAATCAAGCCGACTTCGCACTTTCCGGCCTCGTTGTGAACTCCAAGGCGATGCTTGACAATCTATATTCCACTAGAGGCTTGATCGTTGCCGAGGCCGTCATGATGGGGCTTGCGCCCCATGTGGGCCGTCAAAAAGCGCATGACATTGTGTACGAAGCATGCAAAGAGAGTATCGAAAACAACACCAGCCTGCTCGAAGCTCTTCAGACACGTACAGAAGTCACCGACAAGATCTCAAGCCAAGGTCTTAGCGACCTGTGTGACGCCAAGAACTACCTTGGGTCATGCGGTCTAATGGTGGATGAAGTTCTCGCCAGGTCTACGTAGTCAGCCACTCTGTCGGGCGTACGAGATATTTCCCGTCTTCATTATTGCGTTTATTTGGGGACGCGGCGTAGTTTGGTTTCCGTACGTATGCGTCAGAACGGGTAGCGTTCGCGCCAGCATTGCAAGGATAGATAAATACGCATTCGCATCCTCTCATCAATTGTCCCCACTAGCCTGGTTCCATCTAATCAGGCTTCTCAGCCTGGGACGCCTACTGCTACGCGGAGCGATTCAGCGGGTGAGAAAACCCCGCCATAGTTGTAACGAGAACCAGGTCGCCCCACATCACGCGCGGTCCACGCCAGTCAGCTACGGCAGATCCAACGCTAGCCATCCGGGGATGTGGATGGATCAATATAAGGTTGGATACTTTCAAGTTTGTTGATATTCCCTAGACTCGATTGTCGCCCTCGTATCTCACATCATGCCGGAATTCAAGGAACGCAAGCTCGTCACCGACCCTCAAAAGGCCTTCCACTTCACAGACCTCCAGAGATTGAAGCCAACTCGTGCAAATGACCCTTACGAGTACCAAGCTGGATGGGGTAATAGACACATGTCCGAAGTGATTCCAGGAACGTTGCCTGTTGCACAGAACAATCCACATGAGGTCCGTTTCGGCTTGTATACGGAGGGCATTACGTATTCAGCATTTGCAACACCTCGCATCCACAATTTCAGCACGTATATGTATCGCTGCCGGCCTGCAGCAGCTCACAGTATGGATTGTTTCGAACTGGACTAGATTGATTTTACTGACTCGTCAGGTGGTTACAAATCTATCGAATCCAAATCCCACATTGAGAACTGCTTCCTTTCGAATAATACCAAAGTCGCCACCCTCCCGGAACAGGCTGAATGGAGCCCATTCCCACTTCCTAAGGACGATGAAAAGATTGACTTTGCAGATGGTCTCCACACCCTGGCTGGTAGCGGCGACCCCAACATTCGAGAGGGTCTCGCACTTTATGTGTACATGATCAATTCGAGCATGGAGCAGAGGGCTTTCTGCAATACGGACGGCGACTTCCTTATTTGCGCACAGCAAGGCAATCTTGATATCAAGACAGAAATGGGTATGATTTTTCTCCAGCCTGGGGAAATCTGTGTTATTCAACGGGGCATCAGGTTCTGTCTGAATCTGGCCCCAGATACGAAGGTTGCACGAGGCTACATAACCGAAGTGTGGGGTTCTATGTGGGAGCTCCCTGACCTTGGCCCACTCGGCGGTCATGGATTGGCCAATCCTCGCGATTTTCTCTACCCGGTTGCAGCCATCGATGATGATCTGCATATTGATTACCAGATTGTCAATAAGATGAATGGCCAGCTCGTCGCCATTGAACAAAACCACAGTCCCTTTGACTTAGTTGCATGGCATGGCAATGTCGTGCCGTATAAGTATGATCTCACCAAATTTTCGTCGCAGAACAGCACTTCCATCGACCACACGGATCCATCCATCTTTTGCGTTCTTACCGCCAAGTCCCGCGACCCTGCCACGCCTTTGGCCGACTTCTTGTGGTTCGGTCCAAGATGGGACGTGGCTACCAATACGTTCAGGTTACCATACTTTCACCGCAACTCCGCCTCAGAATTCCTCGCATGTCTCTATGGTCAAGGTCTTGGGCGAAGTGATGATTTCCTGCCTGGTGGTGGAAGCTTCGAAGGCTGCCACACACCACATGGTGGTTTCCATGAGGGATATCAGCACGGTATGAGGATCCATGAAAGTCAGCCAGAGAAGATTCTTGAAGGTAAATCCTTTTCTCTCTCACAAGAGAAGTATAACTAATGAACTCAAGACCAATTGACCATCATGGTGGAGTCGAGTCGGCTCTTCCTTTGGACCGAGTATGCTCGTGTCGGTTGTGGAACCATCAGCACCCATGGCACCGACTACAAAGTCTGGGATGCGCTACCTGTGAGTAACTCTTATTTGACTGCGTCACATGTATCTAAATGAAATAGGATCGTTTCTCAGCCAACCCTCGCGCGAAAGAACTTCTTGCTCGTGTCAAATCTGACAAGATCGCCGAGAAGAAGAGGCTTGCTCCTTACTACTTCGGTGGCTTCGCACATGGTGCCAATACTAGTGACACTGAAGGCGTTCACTCACAGGAGTTGAAGCCATATCTGAACGGCAGTTTGAATGGCACCAATGGTGTTACACACGGTACAACTTCCGAGGCCGTCAACGGAAGTTAGATTAGTTCAACAATCTGTACAACCTCATCATTTGTATCATTTTCTTATTATTGCCTGGGAAGAAATTTGTATAGCCTGCTCGCTCTATATCCAATCGAAGCAACGCCATGTCCACTTTCGGTCTGGAAATATCATTACCGCGCGCTTGCGTGATAGAAAATGCCCGTGCGTTCATGTACCTGCATGGTCTAGCGACCCCACATACAGCTTGTGGGGCAGCATTCTGCAACTTTACACGATTTTGAGATATAACACTTGAGTATCTGAGATTTACGATGCGGTAGCAGAAGTCATGAGCAACTTTATCAGGCCATGTTTGAGGCTAGCGGCACCGTTTGGGCGATGGCAGCTACCAGCCTCTGGGGTCCCGGTGACGAGTGGCAGGATATTGCGAAGAGGGAATGCGACAAGCAGTGTAGATAAGAAGATGGTTGAGAAGTTGCCATTGGCTGGGATACGAGTGCTGGATATGACCAGGGTGCTTGCAGGGGTAGGCTTTTTTCTGTTTGAGTAGGACTTGTGATAACAGACTACAGCCGTATTGTACGCAAATATTGGGAGACCTGGGGTATGTCATCGATTTGCGAAGCTTTGCAAGACGGGAGACTAATTTTATGTCAGGGCTGAGATCATTAAAATCGAGCATCCAACAAGAGGAGATGATACACGATCTTGGGGTCCACCAGATGCGCCGTACATCGACGGTATTGAGCGCCAGTTCCCCGGAGAAAGCGCATACTACCTTTCTGTAAGTCAACACCATCAATGCTCTCAAGAATAAGTTTAACATCTCTCAGGTAAACCGAAACAAAAAGTCTTTCGGCCTTTCCTTTAACAATCCTACTGGAATCTCCATTTTGCACTCCCTTGTCCAAAAGTGCGATGTCCTCGTAGAAAATTACCTTCCTGGCACACTCGCTCGTTATCAACTTGATTACGCTACACTCTCCAAGCTGAACCCCTCCCTCATCTACGCCTCCGTAACCGGCTATGGCCAAACAGGTCCTTTCAGTGACCGCGCAGGCTACGATGTCATGGTTGAGGCAGAAATGGGACTTATGCATATCACAGGTGAAAGAGATGGGCCGCCAGTGAAGGTAGGTGTTGCAGTGACGGATTTGACGACGGGTATGTACACAGCGATTGGCACGTTGGCTGCACTGTATGCAAGGAGGGAAACGGGCTTGGGACAGTGGATCGATGCTAGTCTGAGTGACTGCCAGGTTGCAGGATTAGCAAATATTGCTAGTAGTGGTTTGATCAGTGGGAAGAAGGACAGTGGAAGATGGGGGACTGCTCATGGTATATCTCCACCCTTTTTTACGATCTCGGATATGAATTATCTTCGAGGGTGGTCTCACTAATTCAAAGACAGCTTCTGTCGTGCCGTATCGTGCATACAAGACCGAAGACACCAACATTGCAGTCGGAGGTTGCAACGATAAGCTATACGGCATTCTTTGCGACAAGATTGGAAAGCCAGAGTGGAAGTCTGACGCCCGCTTCATCACCAATGCATTGAGAGTCAAAAATCGAGATACACTCGATCGAATCATTGAAGATGTGCTCAAGACAAAGACAACGAAAGAGTGGCTTGATATCTTTGAGGGAAGTGGTATGCCGTATGCAGCGGTCAATGATATTCAGGGAACTTTGAATCATGAGCATGGTATGTTAACAATCTTATGCATTGAAGTAGACATGCTGATATGTTCCAGTCCTTGCTCGCAACATGATCGAGAAGATTGACCATCCAGCCTGTGGACCCATGAAACTCGTCAATCATCCCGTCAAATACTCTCGTGCTGAGCCAAAGATCAGATCGCCGCCGCCGATGCTGGGCGAGCACACAGAAGAGGTCCTAAGAGAGTTGCTTGACTATACTGACAATGACATTGCAGCACTAAAGGAGCAGAAGACTGTTGCATAGGCCTTAAAGCCTTCTACAGAGATTTCGCGTTGCGCTGCATTTGAAGGCGTTGCACTCGGTGTAATAGACTATGTTAGACAGCAATATCACCACCATACTCACTATAACCCTCCACATTACTCCTATCACAGTGTTCAAGCATCCCATGCAATATAGCATAAGATACAATGTGATCTACATCCTCCACAAAGCTCTACACGCGTCCTCATCTCACGCGCTAGCCCCACATACGCCACATCTCAGCTTCCCCACAACCCCGACACAAGCCACCCCTGCCACACCCCTCTAACTCTAGTTACCGGCATCAAGGGCTACTCACAAGAGCATGCATATCATCAAGCCTCCGGGTTGAACATCCGCTAGGCTAGAGGAACAAGCGGGGAAGCTGCAGACGAGTTGTGGGATGGCATTCTTATGCTAGAGCTATTTTTTGGGTTTCGATGTGGCATATAGGCTTTTGATGTTTCGTTACTACACTGCGCCATGACGACAAAAGCGGGAGAAAAGGTACAGAATGTGGCCAAAGTAGAAGCAAAAGTATTACCTTTCAGGTATCAATTTGCTGCCGGAGCTGTTGCTGGAATCTCGGAGGTGAGTAAAGGTTTCCGAGATTCGGAACTGGCTTGGTGTCGTACTAATCAAGAACTGACATGAATTAGATATTGGTGATGTGAGACAAGATCGAATCTACGAATGAGCGTTAGCTAAGAATGTAGAAAGGTACCCTCTTGATGTAGTCAAAACACGAATTCAATTACAACATGGAGCCGCAAAAGGCGGACAAGAATACACGGGTGTGCTGGACTGTTTCCGGAAAATCATTAGGAATGAGGGAGCGACAAGACTATACCGGGGCATCACTGCACCTATACTTATGGAAGTGCCCAAAAGGTTCGTCATTGTCAGCATTGTCACGCCGCGGACGGCGACTGACGAGCTTCCAGAGCAATCAAGTTCTCCTCGAACGACACCTTTGGACCATTCTACCAACGCATCTTCCACGCTCCCACGCTCACTCAACCTCTCGCCGTTCTTACAGGTGCAAGCGCTGGGGCAGTCGAATCTCTCGTCGTCGTTCCCTTCGAGCTAGTCAAGATTCGTTTGCAAGACAAAACATCTGCATCACGTTACAACGGTCCGCTAGACTGCCTACTCAAGGTGATTAGACAGGAGGGACCGCTGGCGCTCTACAACGGCTTCGAAGCAACACTCTGGCGGCATATTGTCTGGAATGCGGGCTACTTTGGCTGTATCTTCCAGGTTCGGGCTCAATTGCCCAATCCTGCCACGGCTTCGAATCCCAAAACGCAGAAAATGGTCAACGACATGGCGGCGGGCTTTGTAGGTGGTGTTGCGGGAACGACGCTGAACACGCCGTTAGACGTGGTGAAGAGCCGCATACAGAGTGTTGCGAAGGTAGAGGGGGTACGGAGCAAGTACGAATGGGCTTGGCCGAGTCTGGGTATTGTGGCGAAAGAGGAAGGGGTAAGGGCATTGTATAAGGGGTACTTGGCAAAGATCCTGAGGTTTGGACCCGGGGGAGGGGTATTATTGGTGGTGTACTCGGCGGTAGCAGAGACGTTGGCGAAGGTAGTATGACGTGACGATATCATGATCCCACAGTAAAACAAGATCCAATTGATGAAAGATTATGAAGACTTGGCCATAGGACACAGATCTTGGACCAGTAGACGAGAGCATAATGGAATGCTTGCTTAGTCAACTGGAAGGGTAGGGGCTGCGGTTACACCAGATCAATTAACCGTGGTATCTAGCGGCACTCGATAACCGGGTTCATTTGCAGCAGGCTAGCTAATCCGAGGCCCCGAATTAACTCCTGAAGCCGAGATTTTGCGGGCGCCCGCGTCTCCATATATTGAGATGGACACTATACAAGCCATATCGCCAAGCTGGATCGCCCGGCGATACGACTCAGATCTCGAAACGAGAAATGTGCATGAAACAGTAGATGGTAGGCTCAATGGCTGGCAAAAGTCCGTCAATCAGGAGGACGCCAATCCATCGTGATAGCCCCCAGGTTTTCCTTCGAGAAGAAAAGAAGGTCAGGGAGAGCTGGCAGAGGAGGACAGGGGAGAGAGGCGCCCTGCCCCACTAGCGTACGCCTCTCAGGGTCCCCCACATGCATCGACGAGTCCAACGGCGTGGACCAGAGACGCGCGCATCCAAGTCCTGCCTGTCACCTGCGCGCCAATGGTCAGCTGCCGGAGGTGCCTTGTCCGAAGAAGGGACAGTCGGTTTGGTCGGAAAGGCAGCATTTGGAATGTTCAGTGTTGCGACTCAGGGCAGGGACAACGCGGCGCCCACGGCCAGGGCTTGGCCGCCCGGTTCGCGGGGGATGTACAGGCAGCGCATGTGTGCATATTGGAGCAGTCAGACTGCAGGGCGATATGGCGATTGTCCCTGTAGAGTAGATGAAGAAGCCATATCGGCCATGGGCGCGTCCCGGGCTTATATTGGCCTAGGCGAGTCATGGGTGCGAGCTTCCCCGCATTCAGATCGCCGGCCGACACCATCGCAAGACGCTACATCCCCCTCCCGGCACTTCGCCCAGGGCCGCATACTGATACTATTCACTCTTCATCGACGGGACAGGACGGCTGAGGGAATCGCCAGCTCTCCGCGCCCTCCACCTCACCCAGTGCGACCCCCATGGCCCTGAAGCAGTGCAGTCTGTGCGACCGCAAGTTCACCAAGCTCGAGCACGTAAAGCGCCATGAGCGATCGCGTACGCGCAATCATGAATTCCTGTGGCAAGCTCCGTCTGATTGAAACCTGTAGACACCCGAGAGCGCCCGTATGAATGTCCGACGTGCAAAAAGCACTTTTCGCGCAGGTGAGATCCAATGGCTACATTTGATGGCGGGCCGCCAACCGTGAGCAGCGACGTACTATTTCGACATTGCAAAGGCCATGCGCAAAACGCCCTCAACCGCCTGAGCAATAGCCAGCAGAATCAGCAGTCCCAGCAACAGCACAACCAACCGCAGCAGCCACCGTCACAGAATCCCGCAGACGACAAGCAGCCACCGCCGCAAAACGAGTCCAGTGTCCTAGCCGAGCAGACACCCCGAACCCAGCAGGACCCGGCCCTGTCCCCCCTATCGCGACGAAGAAGCTCGCAGCAAGTTCCGCAATCAAATCCATCGCCTAATCACGTTCGACATCCGTCGGTCGCGCAGCAGCAGCAACAGCAGACGCCCAACGATAGCCGCCTAGAAGCCCTCATCAACGCGGCACAGCACCTCGGAACTCCGACTGACGTTCCGTGGCGGTCACCCTCCCCTATCAATATTCAGACCGAGAATGACCGCTTCCTGACCCGCAATTCGGAATCTATGCCTCCTCCAATCGATCCCGCGATGGACATGCTTTCGTTTTCTCCACAAGGCCACGTCTCAAGCCTTGACCAATGGGCCTTTGAGCTAGTGCAGAGCAACCACCCTTTGCCCAATCGCACTCCAGCGGATGCCCTCCAAACATGGCTGTTTCCGCTCGATGGCGATATGATCGCCTCCAGCAATGCCCATCACATGGCCATAGATGGCAACTTTGAAAATGACCCTTTCCGGCATGGCGCTGATAACCAAGCGAGTCCATCCGGGAGCAGTGTCTCAATAGCGAGTAGGATACCCAGAGAGCGATTCGCACGTGTCGAAAGTTGCTGGCCATCGAGGAAACGGAATCCTTCTCGGCTCATGCCTACATTATGGCAGAGCTTGACTCAGTGCGATTGCTCCAATATCCTCTCTGAGATCCCGACAGGTGCCATTGAGACCCCGATTAGCGAACGGGAGCGGAGAAACTCACGATGGGGGCTGGATGAAGAGTGTCGGGACATGCTTCAGGGAGCTTTGAACAATGCGCCCCAAGCAGCTAGCCTGCGCTCTGAGTCTTATGGGGACACTGCATCATCGAGCGGTGATGCAGGGGCGAGCCCAGGCGTAGAAGGCATTCGGTTTCCACCCGCAGAGATTTTGGACATTGCACTAGAGATGTATCTTTACTACTTCCATCCGACGCTCCCGATTATTCACATACCAACTTTCTCGGCGAAGAATGCCCCGCGATCATTGCTTTTGTCAATGTGCCTCATTGGACTAAGTATCCTCGGCACAGCTGGAGCTTCCAAATTCGTTTCGCGGACATTTACGGTAAGTCACGCATACAGGTTTCATTGGTGCAGTAACTAAAACTCTTTTCTAGGCCGTACTGCAGATGGTATCTGCTGAAGTACAATCATTATCAACAAGCAGCCACACGCCACAGAAGCAGATGCGCATCATCGCTACTGGCTTGTTGGCGCTCAACTTGGCCTCTATCACTGGCGTAAGGAACATTTCAAGTACAAGTTGAACAGCACTAACAGGAAGCAGCGGAAAAGTCGCATCGCCCAAGCCGAAAAGCTATACAGCGATCTCCTTGCAGTAAGCCAATTGTGCCCTCGACTGACATTCTTGCTAAAGTTTGAAGGTTGCTCAAAACCATGGCTTGTTCTCTGCCAATGAGAGTTCGCCACCCGATTCTTATCTAGACGAGATATTAGATATTGACGCTCGGTGGAAGGCCTGGTGCCGCATAGAGTGCTCTAAACGGTAATTCTCCCCCTGCACTTTTTATCGCCATTCTAACGCCGATCAGCATCATCTTCGGCCTCTTGGAGGCCGATTGTTGGTTTGCCGCGTACCTAGCGACATCCCCAATGATACGGCCGGAATCCGTCCAGGTTCTCCCACCTTCCGAGTATAACCTCTATCACGCGAATTCCGCAACCAAATGGTTTCATTTAGTTCAACGGGGCGCCCGAATACATGCGAATCGGATAACACCCTCATATTTGCCCACGCCAGGCCTAAAGCTCGACACAAGCACATTAAGAAGCCTCCTCACACTCTTCCTTGTAAGGGTGTATGAGTCAAATGACCGATTAGCAAACATCAATGGTCCCCAGAAACACCTCGAACCTTGGCGCATATACTCAGAAGACCCGCGAAGTCGGGAATTGATACCCCTCTTAGTCAACCTTTCATCTTCGTCAATCGACGCGCTGAGGACCGCTGATTTGAATTCGGCCGTACTTTGGCATGCCTCCTGCATGATGCTCGGCGCAAATATCCGCTACTTTGAGCTTGCTGCGGGGCGCGCCGGTCCTGGCCCAGCAGTGACTGCCCTGGAAGACATCTCAGCGTGGTCGCAGACACCCTCGGCCCGCCGATCAGTTCTCCACGCCTCTCATATCTTTAAGCTACTTTTTGATCGTAAAGTCTCCGATATTGTAAATCCGCACAGCGTTTTAGGACTTTTCCAGGCCGCACTCGTCCTCGGCCTTTACATATTTACACTACCTCCGACCACCACCTGCGGCATAAATGATAACTGTATCGAATTACTTGATCTCGTGGACTGGTCCTCAGTAGGTCAGGTCGGGCTCATTGACAGCCCGCACTCGCCAGGAGCTTCACTTGGCTTTGGCGATAACTCGGTCGCAAACTTCATCCGCAACGGAGGACCCTTCAGCATTACCGGAATTGCTCTCGAAGGTGGGTATCTAGCAGCGCGTAGGACGCTGCTACACTGCGCCGATCTAATGGACGGGATGGGTCGATGGAAGAGCAGGACATTTTCTCAAATTCTCCACATCATGAGCGACGACTTGACGGAAATGGAGGGGCCGGACAGTGATGAGGCATGACGGTTAGAATCCTCTTCCTCTTGGTTGTCGATAACAGATCTTTCGAACATCATGGGAAGGGGATTGTCGCAGAATCAGCCCAGTAGCTGACACGGCTCGAAAAAGAGTCTTGAGGTTATAATTACATTTTGCATGATTAGGCGTTTTGTATGTTCCGGGAAGGAGCATACTTGAATTTTTGGGAGAGACTAAAGGTCTCTGGAAATGAGGAAGTTCCTCTGGCTTATGTAGGCTACTACGTGTCACGAATTAAGTTGCCTGTGCAATTGGCACCACAACATGAGCCACCATCGGCATAACAAGCATCTCCATCGCATCCTCCACAATGTGTTGCTCCACCTGCAGCCTTCCCTATATTGCGATCACGTGTCGGTTCTACCCCATGCCTCAAATGTGGGGTATGGAGAGCCAATCCTCTGAACCATGAATGTAACAGTCTATTTGAACCACAATGGAACCTCACGATATTATCATTTGTTCACAGACGTGAAATTCTCAACCTCGCCCTGTTCGTTGAGGCTTCACTGATCACGGACTACTTCAGCAGTGCCTCCCCACAACCATGTTACTCAGTCTGGTCCCACTAGCGCTGGTAGCAGCCCTCATCCTCTACTTCAAAAAAGTGAATAGCAACCGGCCGCCAAAAGGCTACAAACACGCACCAGGCCCCAAAGGCCTCCCCGTAATCGGAAATGCGCACCAACTAGGTCACAGTCCCCACCGCCAAATCATGGCCTGGGCCCGTGAATTTGGCGAAGTGTACAAGATCCGCCTGGGCTGGAACGATTGGTACATGATTTGCTCGCCCGAAGCCGTGAAAGAGATAATGGATAGGCAGAGTAAGGATTCTTCTTCGAGGGCGCCTGCGCCTGTGGCAAGTGGCGCGTTGAGCGGGGATTTGAGGTTTCTGTTCATGCCGTATGGGCCAGAGTGGAGGAAGATGAGGGGGATTAGTCATAAGTTGTTGACGCCTGCCATGAGTGCTACATGGCAGCCGAGTCAGGACTGGGAGGCGAAGATGTTACTGGATGAAATCCTGAAGGGAAGGGATGAAGAGAGGGGAAATGAGGTTGGGTATAGAGCGGTGAGAAGATATTCGGTCAGTGTCGTTATGACGAGTACATATGGAAGGAGGATCCCTGACTGGGTGAGTGGATCTCTTCCTTATAGTTGAAGCTAGGACCGGGACTGATGCTCGCTTGTGTAGGAATGCGATGAGGTCCGCGAAATCTATGGCATCATGTCCGATTTCTCCACCGTCGCTGAGCCCGGCGCGTACCTCGCCGACACGATTCCCCCTCTAGGCCGTCTTCCACCGCGTCTGCAGTGGTGGCGCAAAGGCCTAAAGCCCCTCTTTGATCGACAAGCTCGGCTTTGGATGTCATTCTGGTCATCTCTGCGAACGCAAATGGAAACCAAGCAGGCTCCCGAATGCTTCGTGAAGCAACTCATCGAAAGCAACTATGAGAAACAAGGCATGACCGAACTCCAAGCTGCCTTTCTCGCGGGCTCACTCATCGAAGCCGGATCGGAAACCACCTCAGCGGGCGCGAACAGCGCCCTATTGCACGTCTCAGCCCACCCGGAGGTTCGCGCAAAAGCGTACGAGGAGATATCAAGAGTAGTAGGCTCATCACGCTCGCCTACATTCGACGACGAAGAAAACCTCCCCTACATCCGCGCCATCATCAAAGAGACGATGAGGATCCGTCCAGTGACTACCATCGGCACTCCGCACTACACCACCGCCCCTATCCTATATAAAGACCTGTACATACCCGCCAACTCCGTAGTTGCCCTCGAACAATACGCCCTACACTACGATCCCGAGCTCTTTCCAGACCCTACACGCTTCAATCCTGATCGCTATCTTTCGCACCCTGAGCGGTCAGGGCACTATGCAGCCGGTCCCGCCTCGGAGCGTGATCACTGGAATTTTGGCGCTGGTCGACGCATATGTTCTGGCATGCACCTCGCAGAACAAAGCATGTTCATAGTCTTGGCCAAGCTGCTATGGGCGTTTGATATTTGTCCGCCGAGAGATGAAGAGGGCAAGGATGTGAAGGTCGAGCTTGGTGACGAGGCATATGAGGCGGGGGCGAATACTATATCGAGACCATATAGCGTGAGGTGGGTTGTTAGAAGTGAAGAAGTGAAAAAGACAATTGAGAGGGAGGCTGCTGAGGCGAGGAAGGATGGGTATGTGCTGAGGGGAGTTAAGGTTGGAGCGGATGGAATGGAAGTTTAGACTGTAGCCTAGGTGAATGAATGACAATCAGTCGTCATGCTAAAAACCAATTCACCATGGTCGTGAGGTCAATCACCGCAAATTGGTTTGTTCTAGGATATGGTAGCGGACTTTGCGTCCCTAGTGTGTTTGTTTGTTCTTCTTTCACTCTTTTCATCATGCACGTCCACCAAACAACCGATGCAACTAAGATCATCATAGCAACTACTTTCACCGTGCAACAGTCTGTTTGTTATCCTTCCCTCTTTCCTTATGTATAAAGTCCGACCTGTCCCATCGCACCTTCTCCACTCCACACTACACACAACCGGTGCATACAACTAAATCTCAACCGCGCCAGATCCCATTAACATGACTCAATCTTTGCCGCATGGCGATATCCCGTCGGATAATCCGCAGCCAACGTCACCACCTCATCGGCCTACCTCGTCCCCGAGCAGCCTCAAAGACGGTCATGCCGGCATGGTGTCTGCATCCCCGCTTCTAGGCGACTGTAAGAGCAAACGCCGTGTCACTGCCATCCATACAAACTCTGCAATTTCTGTGGAGCATTATAGCTCTCCCAGGTCGCAGAACACATCTTTTGCACCGACTAGCCCCGGCACGTACAGCGTCTCCTCTTCACCGCTTCCAGAGAAAGACGAGCGTGCCACTCCACATCATGTAGGATCGCGAGGAAGCTACAGTGCAGAAGATAGCTGGGCCGATTCCGTGAACTCGACTGAGCTGGGCAAAGCGTCACCATCGATGCCGGCTCCGCACAAGAGGGTTCTCAGCGAGACTAGCCTATACGGAATGGATAGCATGTCGAGCAGCCCGGTGCAGGAAGGATGTCAGACGCTTAATGGTTATGACAGTGAAAATGAGGAAGGGTTTGTTGACGACGAGGATGCATCTGGCTTCCCTGACGGTCAAGACCGTTCAGCGTATGGTGTCGAAAAGAATGACTCTAGCCTTCCAGAAGACCAGTGTGAGTCCACCTATGTCGCCAATCTAGATCATTCGCAGTTAGAGTATCACGATGGCAGTGGGCTCACGGGGCTGGCAGCTATCGAAGAGGAGGAAGACGGATCTGGCGACATCTCAGACACCCAACCTCAGGAACATAATTACGCCCACGATAACATCGAGGACATAATGAACATCCCCGAGAATGCTATACCGCACCGCCTTCGCCATCGCCGATACACTATGTCTGCGGAGCATACTCCGACGCCTGATAACTTGCAATGGTTGAAGGTGCGTCGCGCTGAGCTTGAAGCCGAAGTGCAAGAGCAGCAACAGCACGTGCAGGAAGAAGCTGTCAAGCGCACTGCGGGACCCAGACTGTCTAGCACGGGTAGTATAAGCCTAGCGGACCCAGGACTCAAAGACGACCAAGCTGTATTGACTGTCGATGACGCCGTTGGTACTGATGACGAGAATAGCAATTTGCAATGGTATGACAAGCAGGAAGAAAACGAGAAGCCGGTAAGTAGCTCCAACTTTTTGCCATGTCTATGATATCAATGCTAATACACTAAAGACCACGCGCGATGGACTCGCATCTTCTTTGCATCATTTGAGTCCCCACTCCTCGGACTTCATCCATCGCCGAACCTCCCTGCCAGCCGATCAGCATATGCTCTCTGGGTCATCGCATGATATCCTCACAGCTGCATCCAGTACTCCCGGCCTCCTCCCCTCCACCTCCCCAACCCCAGCGCCCATCAAACCCTCCGCCAAAGATAAGCATCGCCAAGCTTCCCCCTCCAAAGCCCGCCGCAACGCCTCCCTCCCCGAAGAAATCGCCGAGCTAGTCAAAGACGCACAGGGTAACTCCTCCTCCAGCATCAACGACGGAGAAGATGCCTCGTGGGAGAAGCTAGCAGAAGATGCGCAGCAAGACCAAGTCAAAGAGACGGAGGAGAACAGGGAAGAGTTGGCGCGATTGAGGGAGAAGGATCTCAAACCTATGGATCTAGACATGGGTCCGGCGGTCGAGGGTGATACTGGTGCGTTGGAAGGACTTGTCGTGTTGGAGACAGAGGCGGAGGCGAATCCTACTCATGAGGAAGAGACCGATGATTCAGAGACCGAATATAAGATGGGGAAGCTCGTACTCGCCGAGTCCCAAGCCTCGAGGCCGGGCGACGGAGCACTGTACGCGCTCTACATTGCCAGCTTCGACGGCACGTGGTTTACGCAGATGGTTCGAACCAGGTTGGATGCGTGGTACATTGCCGACTTTATTCGCATGCGTGGAGCTGAGGAAATTGCTCCTGAGGAGGAGATTGAGACATGTGTTCAGGTGAGTTTGTTGAGTTGCAGCTACGCGTTCTCGACGAGTAGGCTTTTGATTTTGGGTGAAATACTGATGCTCAGCGATAGTACTTTCTCGCGGATCCTAGTCGCTTTATTGTTTCGAAGGATGGGTATGAGGACAACGAGGACGACGACGAGGACGATAGGAAGGATGTGAATCAGGACGATGATGATGATGATGATGAGGACGATAGGGAGGATGTGAATGAGGAGAGTGACGGTGAGGAGAGTGACGATGAGGAGAGTGACGATTACGAGGATGACGAGAACGAGAACGAGGACAGTGACAATTACGAAGAGCAAAAACATGAGAACAAGTCTTCACTCAGTCTCGCGCCACTCGACGCCACCGAAGTCGACGCCGAACTCAAAGCCAAAGACCCGAACTTCATCACCCTCAAAGCCCACGTCTCAACCTGGATCACAGACGTCAAGGTACGCCATCCCTCTCCCTAACACACACAAATTGCTAACCCAACATCCAGACTTCCTCCGACAATGCAGCTACCATCCACCCTTCATCTCCCCCAGCCGAGCAAGCAAACACCCACCTCACCAAAGTCATCGCCATGCTCCCCAAGACGTTTTTCTGGGCCAGCGTGCTCCTCGTCGCTGCATCTGCGCAGAAGGCGTGGGACAGACTCGTGGCGGGGAGGAGGAACTAAGTGTAAGTGCTCGAATGTGCTGGAAGAGGTAGACTAGGACAGAGAGGAGTTGCGGAGCGTGTATGAGTAAACGTCTTGGAGTCTTGGACTCGGTGGATGTGGGGTTGTAGTCAAACACTACGAGGGGGGGAGAGATTGATGGGAGGGTTTGAAATTGTGTAATTGTGCAATTGCTTTTCTTTAATATCGAGATGGGGGGCTTTATGCCTAGACTTTGTGTATGCAAAATATTCAACCAATCCCCCCCTCCCCTTCTTCTTCTTCTTCTTCTTCTTCTTCTTTTCCTTTAGGAATTTAGGAAGTCATCACATGCACCTGGAATACGCCAGAAAAAATTTTTTTTTGATGAGGAGCTAGCTGCAACAAACAACAACAACAATTGCAAAACAGATGGAACCTTTCGGCTCCCCACCCCATCCCATCCAATCCAATCCCATCCAATCCCATCCCATTCGCACCGCTCAGGCTAACAATCTAGCTGTTTTTTTTTTTTCTTTCTTTCCCCTACTCCCCTAAGACCAATTTCTCATTGTGATAAAAAAAAAAAGGGCTTTTTTTCACCGCCTCATTTTGATAATTTTTTTTTTCTCGCAACAATCCATCCACTACCTAGATACTTACTTACCACAATAACGACGACCAACTTCAACTTCGGTTTTGGTTTCTCTTACCTACCTACCCCCCTCCCCCCCCCCTCCCATTAGTTTACCTGACGCCAATCGAATCAACAAAACAAAAAGAGCTTGCTTATAGCCTATGGCTAGGCACTATTTTTCCCCACGTTTCAAAAAGAGTGATGACAATTAACCTATCTCGCATTCGCACTCGCACATACAGCCGCCAAACACAATACGCCTTGCTCCTAACATGCTATGTACATGATCCGGTCGGGGGAGGCAAGAAGCAACAGCCCAGCTTTCGAAACACGCAACGGCGGTATGTACCCCGCGTTGCATTTGGGGGGGGTTGTTTAATTCGAACAAAAAGGCTCAAGTAGCGCTGCTATAGCCACCCTTGATCCTTAGCCATATCAGATTTCCTATATAATTCTTGCCCTGGGGGGGCCTCATCCTAGTTCAATAATGGCGAGGTCAGGTCAGGCGGTCGCCGACTAAACCGGACCCATCGTCTCACTCTCACATGCGGCGCGGTGGCTAGGGCGCGGCGAGAAGTTGTCTAGCGGCCGTCTTACTCACGTCGTCATTCGCCGTCAGCCGTGCAGGTGTAGCACGTTTCATCTTGGAACCGTATTACTACGTATATAGTGGTCGTCTAGCTTGTAGAGCGAACCGAGCACGGTCGTAAGGCATGCCGGCGCGTTGCAACTAGCTGATGGCAGTATCGATAGCATGGACCACTCTCACCGCTGCCACTATGCGGTAGTGCACTGCGGAAGCGGTTGGGGTTCCGGGATTAGCAGCGATCAATTATGGAGGATAGAGCCTATTTCCACATCAATCATGACGGTGAGCGGTGAATGCGGACTGGGGAGCATCGCATCCCGGCAGCCTCATTTCTCTATACAACGCTCCCCTGCTCTGGCTTCCCAAATGGACAGCCAGAGCGAATGCGATGCCTTTTCGAGGGCCCTGTGATGCAGAGCTTGCCCGAAGTGGTGTTGCTTCGAGCACTTGACTAGAAGAGGAAGGCGCGAGGAGGGCAAAGGCGATGATCAATGAAATGGCATCTCGGCTTCACGAGACAAGTATTTATCGGCCGGCAGAAGAGATTGGGTGTGGTACTGGCGGATGCGACAGCGACCGGCGCGGGAGAAGGATGGGGTCGCGCATCGCTATAGACGTAATATCGCATGCCAAGATGGGGCAAGGAAGCCGTGCGGCCATGCTCGTCATATCTCGACCGCGGTCGTCGCCAGAGGTGGTCGGAAGTGGCGCCCGGAGGGCTTCTGAGTCGTTCGCACCGAGAATAGCAACACGACGGAGTCGAGGACAGGCATGCGTCCCAAGCAGCGCTCTTGTCGCGTGCGCGCACCAGACGGAAGTGATGGCGATGGGCAGCGGCAGCGGCAGCGATCGGGAGGGGACCGGGGAACGGGAGGAGTGAGGGGATGCAGGTGTGCGGAAGATGTAACCTTATTTGATTAATGCGATGAGCAATTGAAATTGATACGCCGCGATATAGGGCTGGAGGACAATTTTAGCCGGCTGCGTCGCTGTAGTCTGGTACTTGGGATATGCTGCATGGTAGGGCCGATCATGTGACGCAGAGAGAGTGAGGCATCGGGCGGAGGCAGGCATGCATGCATGCCTCGTTACGCTGCAGGCCGGCGGCCAGGAATGCGCGCAGCTCCAGACGAGAGCAGGTCGGGATCTTCGGCGAGTCCGAGGAGGCCAGCATCTCGGAGCTGGTGCTTGTACGGATGAAGAGGATGGATGTCGGCAGTTTGGGCATCGGAAATGCTGGCGATTTCGGGTAATATTGGAGGCCGTGACGAGAAACCGCGAAGCGAAGGGAACACGAGCGAGGCCAAAGTCAATTCAGCACGGCGAGGGCACACGCTCTCGCATCTGGCGCAGCGTAGAGCGACGCGCGGTGAGCATCATGCACAAAAGCGGCATCTCCATCAGACGCTGCCCTTCAGGCGTCCGGAGAAGGCCCGGCTGGGGTACACGGCCGAAGCTCTCCACGCTGCTTGCTCAGCTGTGCGACTCGACGAAGCGGCCGGACCGGCAGGGCGGGAGCGGACGGCATGGGGGCAGCGAGCTCGGGCAGCACGGGGCGCAGAGACACAGAGGAATGGGGTGGCTGGGGATGGCGAGGGGAGGGCATTGACATTGGCTTTGGCTCAACGTGAGACGGAGGCACGGAGGTGGGAAGTGGGAGGCGAGAGGTGGGAGGCTTCGGAGTGGTACACGGTAGCTTGGGTGCTTGGGTGACGGCAATGTTGGTGGAAATGTGGAGACGTCGTCTAGTGTCGCGCTCGTCGGAATGGATGATGTGCACCACGCCGCGCCTCACCCTTCTCGCCCGTGGGTAGTTGGACGAGCCGTCGCTAGCATTGTGTGCATGAGCATCCGGAGGTTTGACGCCAGGGCTCGGTTTCCAGCAGCGCTGACGTCGTATCCTCGTCTGAGACGGGAGCGAGACAGCAGCTGAGCCAATCGAGGACCGGCAGGCGGACGGGCGAGCTCGGATGCGCCCGGGGCATGCAGCGGGTCTACTTGCTACTTTGCTTGTACACAGTATACCTACCTGTACGTACATGTCGGCGTCTACAAGTAGCATCCGCGGGTGGTGGGCGTGTGCAGTGCCAGTGGAGGGGGAGGGTAGATGGTGGATGGTGGAGGGGGGGAGCACACATGCACACACACACACACGGGAGAGAGAGCGGACATGGACGGTAGCATCGTGAACTGTGCGACGGTGACGGTGCCCAGGGCTTCGGAGACGGGGGAGCACAAAGTTTGCTGTCGACGGGAGGTGCGGTGTCGGAAACAGCGCATCATGTTTGGCTTCACAGTCGACAATCGACACAGTCGACGGTGGACGGGCCAGGGCTTGGGGCCGGCAGGGGCTGAAGGGGCTGCGAAGTGAACCGTGGCACTGAGGATCAGGATGTGCAGCGTCGGGTGGGAAGGGAAGAGTTGGGCGAGGTGTGCCATGGCCGGCGGTCGGAGCAGGGGGCGCGCAGCCAATTTCAGCGCCATGACCAATCGAAAGGGCGCAGGCCGGGGTCGCAGCGGCAGCCAGAAAATGACTTTGATCACGTTGGCTACGCGCCCGAAATGTGCGGCGGCGTGCGACGGTGATTTGCCTGCAGCTGTGAATTTTGCGGCGGCTCGAGCAGCGTGGAGGGCGTGCGAGGAGCGAGGGGAGAGGCGCTGCTCGTCGCTTGCTGGGGCCGTCATCCTGTCCTGTCTCGTCTCGGAGGCTGCTTGTGGCGGGGAGGCTGGACGAGGCAGACGGACGAGGGACGGGGCCAGAGTACGTCGAGAGAGAGAGTAAAGAGTAGCGAGCAGGGTCAGAAGGGCTCATCCAGTCTCAGAGCGGCGCCCACGTCAAGGCCCGACCTCTCACCGCCGCCCAGCGCAGTGCAGCAGAGCGCAGCGCAGCGCAGCGTCATCGCCGCCCGGAGCTGGGACGCGAGGCTGGAGGAGCGAGCCTGCTAACAACACTGCCTTGCCGCAATCCCGTGTCCCTCTTCTCTCTTCCTTCCGCTCCCCACCTGCCTCTCTGCGTCTATGGAAGCCAGCAGCAGAGACGATGGATGGTGGCAGCAGACAGGAGAGAGAGAGTGTGTGTGTGTGCATGGCGCGCTGGGGAGAATACTATCCTGTGTGTCTATGTACGGCCAAAACAAAGCGAGCGAGCGAGCGGGCTGGGGCGGCGCAGAAAAAGGCAGCGGCGCGGCGGCGGTGATTGGGCGGGCCATCCCTGTCGGCTGGCCGCGGGGTTGTCCAGTTAGAAAAGGGCAGCCGCCGCTCTCTCGTCGCGAGACCCAATCCGCTTCCTTCATCTCCTCTTCCAATCATCGGCACCACCTCCCAACTCCACCACGCTGCCTGCCCCGTGCTATCAACTCCCATCGCGGCCATCACGAGTCTGCAGTCTGCACCACTGCGCTGCGCTCGTGCTTGCCCCTCTGCACTCCCCCTCCGTGCGAGCCTGTATTGCTTGCCTGCCCGCGCCTCCACGGCCCCAAGTCGACTGCCCTCCCAGCCTGCCAGCCTCTCTTCCGCGTCTTCCGTCGCACAAGTCGCCCGTGAGCCGCCCGCCCGCGAGGTCAAATCAGAGGCCTGCAACACCAACAACCAAAACGTGACCAGGCTCCGCTGCGGTCCTGCCCATCCATCGGTAAGACAGACGTTTTGCGCTGCGCTGCGCTGCGCTGCCGTTGCTCTGCAGTCGCCAGCCTCCTCGCAACCCCCTCCGTCCACACATGTCCCGTCTTTTCGCGCGTCCACCCCCACCGCCCGCCCGCCCGCGCGCGACGTCGTCGTGTTTTTGCACCTCGACGTCGGCGTCGCGGCCGGGTGCGCCTTCTCCACCCGCGTCCTGCACACTTCAACATCCACCACCTTCCACCTTCTCCCCTCCCCCCAATGCTGCTCGACACCGACTGACACCTGCAACAGCCAGCCCCGGGATAGCACTCGGCTCATTAAAAGCGTTGCCGCTCCCAGCTGCCCGCTGCATCCTCCCATCGTCAGCTGCCCGCCGCGCCAATTTATACCGCGCCCGCCGCAGCCCGCACGAGCTCTTGCGCTCGCGCATCCATTCGTGCCCATTTGCGCTGCCGCCGCGACAGGTAAGAGCGCCAGCGTCACCTAGCCCCCTCCCCCCCGGCCTGCACGCAGACGGTCTGCCCTGGACCGACGTGGATGTGCTGCCGCTGATTAAAAGTCGCTAAGGTCGTGCATGAACCTGCATTGCCAGCTCAGCACCTCCAATCGCCCGCCCGCCAGCACATGTCCGCCCTCGACCTCACCCAATTGCTCGCCTCTCCGCAGCCTGACCTAGCTAACATTTGCTACTCTCCAGACTCGACTTCCTGTCCCTCTTGCCCAACTGGTGAACGCCTGCAACGGCCCATTCCCCACACGGCGCGGCCCTTGATCCCCATCGCCCTGCTTCCATCGCGCCCGCCAAAGCGCACCGCCTCACCACCGCTCGCCAATCGCCGTCTGCGCCCCAGCTGCCTTGAGGCTACGGCCGTGCGCGCGACACAGTCCGCCTCATAAGCGTGGCCATTGACAACGCATCAAGCACCTGGCCTGCCGTGACGTGACCCCCAGCCGTCCGGTGCCTAGAAAGACCGCTCCTCCCGATATCTGCGCCCGCCAGCAAACAAGACGCCGCACAGTCGAAGGCAGCTTTTAATCCGCCGGCACACCGAAACAGTCAGCGACCCATCGCGCCCACCTCCAGCTCTAGGTAAGTGCCGCCCGGCACTGGGGGGTCCGTTTGAAACGCGACTTATTGGCCGCCTGCTAATCTCGCCTCTTGCTCCAGGCTCCACCCTCCCACCAACCGCAAAGCTCCATACAAAGTCGCGTCTCCGCGCGCCCATCATCATCCACCCCAGTCGCAACATCCTTTGCCCAAGCGTCCCAATCACCACCGCGCGCACACCGACCGCACTCCGAGCGCGCACACCAGGGCTTCCACGAGCTTCCTTCCAAACACAACAATCCGGGTCTGTACCCCGGAGTGGCGTATCTGGGGTAATACTCGAGCCGCCTCCGATCGCGTACTTTTAAGCTCGACGGTGGTAGTGTACTCCCAGGCAAAACTTTGCTTGCTTGGTTGAATCAACATGACCGACTACGCGCAGTACCAGCAGCCCCATCACGGGCATGCGAACGCCCACATGCAAAACTATGGGGGAGCGCAAAACCCGGCCGCGGCGAATGCGTCGATAACGTCGCCTACACAACAGATGCACTCGTATCAGCAAACATCGCCAATTCTCCCCTCCCAGGGCTACTCGCAAGCCGGCGCCCCGAACCCGCAGCACCACCAGCAAATGTACTCGGCCCAGCAAGGCTACATGCCCAACATGCACCAGCAGTATATGTCGCCTACACAAGCAGCGGCAATGGCGACTGCCGCCGCTGCAGGACCTGCCGCAGGATACTATGAGCAAATGGGCCAAGGGCAGCTTGCACAGGACCCGCGCGCCTCACCACGCATGGCGGCCGGGCAGATGAAGACCGACGGACGCGTCGCGCCTCGCTCGCCGACCGCCGTGTCCAATCCCATGAGTGCTGGCGGTCTCCCGTCTCAAGTTCAGATGGCACCCGGCCAGGCTATTCAGCAGCGACGGATGAGCACCCAGATCAACAGCCCCGCCATGCAACAGCCACAGCCTGTCTTGAGCCACACAGCCCCAAGGCCCTCGGTCTCTGCACAGATGGCTCAGCAGCCCCAACACCAGCAATCGCCCGAGCTCGTAGCCGGAGCGCCCGCCGAGGAGGCGCCGCTGTATGTTAATGCCAAACAGTTTCACCGCATCCTGAAGCGGCGACTGGCGCGTCAAAAACTCGAAGATGCCCTGCGATTGACGTCTAAGGGACGGAAGCCCTATCTGCACGAGTCTAGACACAACCACGCCATGCGACGCCCTCGTGGACCCGGTGGTCGCTTCTTGACCGCCGAAGAGGTCGCCCAAATGGAGGCTACCAAGGGACCCAATTCAGACGGCGTAGAGGATGGCAACAAGGAGAATGCACTTACCCCTTCCAAAGCTTCAACAGCGAATGCGAGCTCCGCAGCAAAGAGAAAGGCTTCGTCCACCAACCTAAAGGGTACGCCGTCCATCAAGAAGAACAAACCACTTGGGCGGCCGAGCACCAGCGAAGAGGATGAAGAGGAAGACGATGACGCTGATGACGACGGTTGAGCGATTCCCCTAACCTTTTAGCCCCGTATACTCTGCTTCTAGGCCTTTTAATCTCTTCCTCTTATTCTTACTTCTCCCTTTTTTTTTTTTCGAGACGATTTCACGAAGCGAGTGTTTTTGGGCCGGGTTTTTTTTGCATGTTGCCCGGTTGTCTTGGGCATACAACCACCAAATTGAACTACTGCTGTCATTTAGCGATGGGAGGGCACGGACGGGCTGGGTCATACACATGGGACGGACGGACGGACTATGATACCTCATCTCCCATTCTCGATGAGCATCTGGATGATAGAGCGATCTGTTGTACCTTGTTTTCTCACTTTGGATTGGTCTTTTTACATCCCGGTCTCTCTACTCTTAACCCAATACCCCCACATTCGCTACTGGACTGGATGGCTCTCCCCCTGGTTAGGGTGCCGGGAGGGTGGAGTATATTAGAAAGGATTACCTTCACCGGAAGAAAAATGGATGTTGTTGACACACTTCTACTTGCGCGTGTACTGTTTGTTAAAGTAACAATGGTTATAATGACTCTTGGTCGGTTCATAATGGGCAAAACTCGTAGCGGTGTTGCAGCTCCTATTCTACCAAGCTCCAACATCCACGTCAACTCAAAACTTTGCCATGACCCGCACTCCTGAAAAAAAAATTATTTTATTTGAAGTTGGCTGTGCACATCAAGTGGTCCCCTTTTTATCAGGCCCCGTGACTCAAATTTTGTGAATATAAGTTATAAAAAAAAGAAAAAATTTTTTTTAATAATTTATATTCATGTCGGATTGCAACATGGACGGCGTTCCACACACAAAAACCTTGAATGTCTCAATTTCATCCATTGTTTCAATTGTGTCAATTGTCTCAAATTGTCTCAATTGGTCTAGCAACGAGTTGAATTTGTCGTACATACACCAGATTGCTTCCTTCTTTCCTTCTTTCCTTCTTCCTCGTGCTGATACTACCACTACTACTTCTACTACTACTACCTAGCCCCCTGACTCGACTCGACTCGACTTTCTCTTCTTCTTCTTTTTCCCAGTGCTCTACACACACAGATATATGTATATTGTATATATTGTATATATACCTCGGCGCTGCTCCCATGGCTCCCATGGCTAACATCGAAAAGGACTTTTCAACCTTCCTCCCCCTAAGGCTGACTATAAGAAAAAAAGGGTCTACTCTCTGAGGCCGCACCTATTCGCTAATCCCTCTCTGTTCATTTCACACACACGCTCCCCTCCCCACCTCTATCGACACACTTCAAACTTCAAAACTTCCTCTCCCGTCGCGGAATCCTACGCCCGGACGCGCAATGATCGAAGTCATTCACGCGATATATCTTGATTTGGACCCGGGAATATACAGTAGGGAGCCTTGGGACAAACCATCCACCCCCTCGCCCTTTTCTTTTTTTTTTTTTTTTTTTTTTGGGTTTGTCTGTTATATGTAATTCATGGGCGAGTAACGGAGGAGGGGTGGGGGGAATGTTAATGAAAGGTATCCTGAAGATTAGGCTTGCAAGGTATGCTACTTGTTTATTATGTATGCCTTTTGGAGAGAAAGAGAGAAAGAAAGGGGGGCGGGGGATTTTGGACTGGCTGGCTGGCTGGCTGGTGCATGTGGAGATGGAGGACGGGGGCTGAGTTTGGGTAATCGTGTGTGAGAGAGATGTGAAGAAGAACTATTTAGAGGATTCCAAGATTTCGCAAGTGGGAGTTGGGGTTGGAGAGGGAGAGATGATTGGCGGAGGAACGTGGGAATAAATAAGTAAAGCCTATTAGTGATTGTACCATTTTTTTGGTGTTGGTACACTGTGTGTTGATTTTTCTTTCTTTTTTTCTTTCTTTAGGCGTTTGGGAATCTACTTTGTCTTTGCTTGCACTACTTGCTGCTTGTGAATACGAGCGACCGCGGTAGATTGGAGATTCTGACGTAAACTGTTTCACATGGTATAGTTATACATGAGTCCGTGTGTCATGATTTGCGTTGACTCCCCCACCCTCAACAGTACCGCTTGCATAACTCAATGTTATTGGCGACTTGTTACTCCCTTGGAAACAGGAAAGCGCTTGCTGTAATAGGTCTCCTGATTTCCAACGGTCTAGTCATACACTGTCTTACTCCCCCTTCTCATGATTACATAGCTCTCTGCAAATTACTGGAGACTGACCTGCAGTCTCAAATCACCTCTGCATGCTACCATCCAGCTCAGCCCTATCGGCATATCCACCCAGTGCAAGTTCCGTGGGCCTCTCTTCCACATGCAACTCATGACTGTATTCAATGACCTTCTGTCCGTCCACAGGAGTCGGGTCAGCCCTCATTTCCTGTCGTTGTCGACGGACGAGTACCACAGCTACCAATAGGAGAGCGAAACCCCCCGATGCAGCTCCAAGTCCGATCCCCACCTTACCACCAGTCGATAGGGACTTTGATGGGGCTCCAGTTGATGATGGCATAGCCGAACTCGACGGTAAAGTTGCAGACGCAGGCGTAGTAGATGCAGCTATACTTGCACTCTTCGCTGTTGACGAAATCTGCGTCGAACTCGCGATCGCCGTCGAATTCGATATTGTAGCAATTTCTGTTCCCGCATCAAGAGTGAACACTTGAGTCGAATTGGAGCAATCGCAATTGGTATCTCCGTAGCAGCAATATTTCCCGCTGCCGCAGGCTTTCACCCCAAATCCAGGAACTGCTCGCTGTCATTACTATGATCTTCCGGATGGGCTTGGGAAGAGGAAGGGAGAGACATACTGTCCAGACAATTAGATAGACAACGCGTAGAGTTGAAGCTTGGATCCGTGCATCCATCGTAATAGAAGGCAGTGCCGCCTTCATTTGGCGCTCCAGGCTTCGGCTTGCAGAGACCGTTGCTGAGACAGATGTCGTTGGGCGCGCAGCAGGCGGTAGGGTAGACTGAAGGGTCACATGCAAAGATCAGTCGATTCTCGTTGCCGCTCATGTCGTAGCATGTCTGCGGTGTCGTGGTCGGCATCCTGTCCTGGATGCTCGACGGGCAATGGAAAAGCGAAATTCTGAGGTTCGGTGGAGGAGTGAGGAGGTGCGAGGGTTCGTGGGGCGGGTTTCGAAAAGACTTCCCGTTTTCAGGAGATACACAAGGCTGAAGCATATCCATGTCCGGATGCTCCCTGTACGACAGTTCGCTTTATGATTGGAGGTGTAGCCGCGATATGTCAATCACCCGTAGAATTGAGCGCGTAGGTGGTTAAGTATTAAGCACGTGAGCTCTATAAGAGTCAAGTGTGCAGATCTGCGATATGAAAAGACGTGGGAACACGCGTAGATTGGTGGTGATTGTCGCCAGCTTAACGGCAAGAGCAACAAATATTTTCGATATGCCACTTACAAAGCTTATTTTAGTCTTCAGCTCATATTCATTACCACATGATAATTGTATTACTGCACAATGAGGCGAAGAGTCATCGAAGGCCGGTTCGAAATCATGTTTTTCAAGGAACTCAAGTCGACATTATGGCCTCGGAAAGGGCTAGCGACCCCAACGCTGTTGGCTGAATGTAGAACAATTAGTTGAATGGGTGACGAGCAATGGAAATCGGAGGAGTCAGAGCGCTTTGAGAGGTCAACGATCAGATGTGTCATTAGACTAAGACTTCTTTCCTCCTGATTGTTTCCAGGCGTTGCTCCTTGATTTCCTCCCGTTCGGACCCTTTCTTTTCTTTCCGCCAAGTTTCAGACCACTATGACCCTGCTTGCTGCTTGCTCGGTGTCCTTCAAACACAAAGGACTCAGCCGACTTGAATGCTGCGGATTTACCAAGCATAGCACGAGCGCGACCTTGCTTTGACTTTTGCTCCTCTGATATCTTCGCATTATACCCACTCTTGGACTGCGTGTTTTGAGACTTTGCAGGCGGACCGGGTCTCTTGTCCTTCTTCTTGTGAGCCTTTGCACGGACGACACGCAGCTTCCGCGGCAGCAGAGGCGGGTACTTTTGGTCGTGAAATTGTAAGGCTGCCTCAACGGCGTTCTCATCCTCGAACTGAACATAGGCAAACCCTTTGCCAACCCGTGTCTTTGAGTCGCGGATGACTCTGACGCTCTCCACCTTGCCAGCCTTGGCGAATTGAACCCATAAGCCTTCTTCCACGTCTCCCGGAGGCTTGCTCTTTTTCTTTTTGTCATCATCCCCCTTGTTCACATTGCTCTCATCATCGACAAAGCCGAGATTGCCAACGAAGACGCAACGGCGGTGATCTACTTTGGATGGATGGGCAATTGAGTCAACACGCAGATGTCGTCCAAGCACAACGGTACCATTTAGGTTCTTGACAGCTTCTCGTGCTGCAACCTTGGTAGAATAGACAACGTATGCGTTAGTAGACTTCGTGGTAGAATCCATGACTTCCTTTTTGGCGAAAGCTGCGCGCTTGGGTAAAGCTCCGGCGAAAGCCGTTGATCGAAACCGGATGGATTCGATTTTGTGAGGTGGTTTGCTGTCTGCTAGATCGGGTATGAAGGATGCTAGGTGCTGCCTCAGCGTCTTCTCGGCGCTCTTCGAGGTCATGGCCTCGTTGGAGACATTGCCCAGAAAGACGGTGCGTGCTGCCTTCTCGACCTCTTGGTCATTGTCGTTCGCATCCACCAGCGTCTCGTGCTTTGGAATGACGAACGAGTCGTCGGATTCTTCCGCATCCTCTTCGGCGGGGTCTACTTCTGCTTCCACGGCTTTCTCAGCTTTAACTTCCTTTCTCCGCTTCTTCTTTCGTTTCTCGTCGTCCTTGGCCTCCTCGCGGGCTATCTTCTCCATGTATGCTTCCTCCAAATCGTCCTGTCCATTCCCGCGCTTCCGTTTCTTGGTGCGATCTTGGGGGCCATTGAGAATAGATTCTTGTATTCTCGCGAGAGAAGCTTCGTTGTCTGACTCTATATTCTCGGAGGTGGAATCGTCGTCGCTACCCACACCTTGGTCGATCGCAGGCGCATCGGACAGCTCCTCGTCCGAGCCATCGCTAGCTTCATCCTCACTGCTGCTTTCCTCGACTTCTTCGCTCAAATCTTCTGCGGAATGCTTCTCTACAACACTTTGGTATCTAGATATGGGTGGGCGCTCCACTGGTCCTAACTGGAATACATATCAGTTACTGCGTGCAGATTTCATGATCGACGGAAGTTGCCGAGCGCGGAATACTCACACTGCTGGCGAACAGCGCGCTGAGGTTTGCGTCAAACGCCTTTTTTTGGACTGGAAGAAATCCATTGTGGCTCTTCTTGGGTCTGTCCCCCGTCTCAGGGCGTTTGCTCGCTGATTTGGCCATTGCGAGGTGAATTGTCGGCGTCGGCGAGCAAGACATGCAAAGTTTTGGTGGAGCTGGCCTGCGCTAGGCTCTGTCGGGCATGCTGTCCGGAAAATCGATGCTCCGGGCCTGTCGAATGACTTGGGCGCAGGGATCACACCCGCTCCCGCTCGGCATCTGCGCCTACGAGCGACACAGGTCGTGGAGACGGACGACTCCTCCACCCAGCGACACCGCTCAGCTTTCCACGCCCTCCCATGCTGCACCACGCTCGCCCGCTGCACTCAAATTGCCCCGCGCCTCACACTCCTCTCGTAGCCTTTCTAGCACAGCTGTCCCGCGAATTGTGCCCGCAGTATCCCTCGGTGCCCGCGTCTTCTCCAGCCGCTGCCGTCTTTTCGCTCGCACGCTGCGCCCACCACCTCCCGCTCTGTCCCACAAGCCCCCGGCCTCCGTGGGGCCCAAATTCCCTCGCATACTGCCTATCTACGAAATTGGGCGAGAGTTGACGCACTTTCCTGGCTGGGCGCACTATGAGCGCGCTGCAGCGAGCGAGGAGGAGCACATCCAAAACCGCTCCCGATACCACCACCGGCGGTGACGTCGCAGAGCCCAACGGTACGTTGATCGGAATCTGAGGAGCCGACCCAGACCCTACATCCCGCCGAAGGGCAAGCAGCTTGTTTAGGTGGTCTGCTGCTCTTTTGTCGTCATCGGCCGCCGACTCGCTCGAGCGCAGTTGCGTCGCAGCAGCCACCACGCGCATATCCTATTCCTCCACGCACATTTTCATGACTCGCATAGCTGATGGACATGTTCCTTTGCGCAGGTACGATTTCGAGTTCGAACGGTGTCCGACCCCACCCCCCGTCTGATTCTTCCTCACACACAGCTGCGCCGACGAGCCCCCCGGGCCCACAACTAAAACTTCACGCAGCGGACGAAGCGGTAATGCTCTCGACGCTCGCCGCGCCAGCCTTGGTGGCCTCTGAACCGCAGGCGGCGGAGCTGAGCATAGATGGCTTCGACGACCATGCCGATAACAGGTCCAGCAGTCTCAGCGAGCTCGGAGATGCTTCTGACGAGCATTCGGAGTCAACGCCGCGGCCCGCTACGGCGGTAGAACTCAATGAAAACGATTCAGAAGCTGAGACAGAACGCTTGGAAGCTACGCCAAGAAAGTTGACCCGCACGACCACAGATACCTCGCTAGCATCCGAGCAACTGTACCAGCGGACACCGAGTAAGCTGGCACATTCGAAAACGATTGATCAGGTTGATGCCGGCCCTCCCACCCCTTCCGCCTTAGTCCATGACCGCCCGACCGAAGCTACAACCACGGAAAACGCAGGCTTACAGGCCCTCTCCATAGCGGCGACCGCGAAAGCTGCGAGCCCCACGGATCTGTCTGGGAGAAAACGCAAAAGGTCAAGTGGGGAGAATAGCTCGCTCGAAGAACAGGCCAACGAGCCTGCGCGGAAACGAAGCAGCACTGCAAGGGAATTGTCTCTCAACGGCAGTCGCGAAGGCGCAGCACAGGGTTCAACATCGGCCGACGCTGAAGAAGAGCTTGAAAATGCCGAAGAGCGTATCTCACAGCTTGCGCAGGAGGAGATGGAGCTTGAAGAACGACAAGCCGATATCGCAGTGGAAGCCGTAAGCGAGCTCGCAACAGTTGCGAAACATGCAAAGCCTCGTAAAGGAGGCAGAAGAGGAAAACGGAAAGTAGAAGACTCGGTCAACAACAACGACGCTGTAGCGAGCATCGAGCCGCAGGAAGACGCTGACGGTGATATGGAAGAGGAAGACAGCGGTGCCGTGGATGAAGAAGGCGAGTGCATACGGCCACGACATGCTGCGCCAGCTGACCATAACCTAGTGGCCAAGAAGAAGCGCGCAATTGATGAGCTCTCAAGGATAGAAAAGAAGTTTAAAATCTTCCGAGAAAAGTAAGTGGGCCGCTGACACATGGCCAATGGAACACCGTCTGACGGAAACAGGCTGTGTGACGAACAGATCGCCCAGTTTGAGCAAGAGCTCGAGATGCTCAAGCAGCCACACTGCGCCCATCCCGAGTATCTTGCCATGATCAAGTGCATCGACGACCGACGTACCGAGAAGATTGCATACGAAAGGCAGCTGTTACAGTACAAGCACAAGAATCTGGAGATAATCACGACTGCTGAGCGGCACCAGCTCCACAGTCAGTATTTCCAGACAGTGCGGGATGTACGCGAGCACATGGTGTCGGATTGCAATCAACGCATCCTTGAGCTGCAGAAGGGACGCAGGCAGCTTGGCGTCGAAGAGGTGGAGTACATGATGAAGCTTCCCGAGAAGCGATCGGATCAGATTCGTCAGCAAGCGGCATATAATCTCGAAGTGTCGATCCTGTCTGGTGTGGCCAAGTACGTTGGATTTCCTGCAGCGCCCGATATCAGACCTGCGCGACCATCTGAGATTGAGAATGACCTGCGAGCGATGAAGGTAAGCTGCTGCAGCAATATGATTATATGGGTGAAACCTAATATCACTAGATCGTCACTCGTCCTGCAGCGCCTCCTACGTATGTTCGTCCGACATATGGCCGAACATCCACAGCAGACGAAGCAGCTGCAGAGGAGCAATTCCTCGAACGAACACCATGGGCGAACCCTCAACACCCGGCACACTATGCCCCTGGGCAGTCACGGGTACCGAGCTATCAAACACCTCTCGGTCAGAGACGACCAGATGTCCCCAATGGATCTGCATCCACCATCGAGGCAAACTCGAACCCCCCGTCATCGACAGCAGGTGGCATGCATGTCAACAATGGCCGTATTGGAGACTCACAATCGCCAGTGTTGCAAATGAAAAGGCATCCAAGTGAGCAACAAGCCTTCTCGGAAGCGCCAGGCACACACAACCGAAATATGCCTGGATTAGGCAGAGATCCGTACACATTGACGAACTCAACACACGCTGAACCTCAGCCAGATGACCCAGCTCCACGGTGGGGTAGTATGCGTCCCGTAGCTGCCCCAGGCCCAACGTTACCTGGGCGGCCGGACTCCAGCAGAGTACCATTGACACAGCGCAGTGGTCTTGGTACAGTAAGCGTGGGCAGTGGTAATGGCCTTTTCAGTCGATGACGCTCTTTTTATCATTAATGTATATTGTATGAATGTCGACGACCCTGGTATAGAACGTCGGTCTCTCATGTCGTCTCGGTTATTCCGGTTTGGAGGAGCTTGTCTGTTGGGTCATAGAGAGCTCTCCTTGAGCGTGGACGAGGGGCATCCACATGGGTTAACAGGCGTTTCCGGGGTGGTAATCTCCTACTTAGCATGCGTTAACAGCGGACTGCGTGCAGCTTGGATCACTGCGATTTTCTTTGTCTATTTAGATTTTCATCTCTGCCAAGCGAACGGGTCTGGCTTTGTTGGGCATATCAGTGATACCTCTACTTCCAAAGTAATATACCCATCAACGATACTTTGTAGTCAAATTATGATCGGTGTAGTTGTTTTCGGCGATGACACATAGGTCAGGTGTGATCAATTATAGAGGTGAGTGGCGGGAGATAACTGCCTGGAGCCACAAAGCACGCTAAAACGCGTCAGTCACGTGGAAGATTGGTGGAACCTTGCCAATCATCAGCCTATGATCTTGCTTCAGGGAACGAATGTAAGCCTTGTCATGCACTGCCGTCCGTCTGGAATAATGCCAAGTACCGTACGAACACAATCATAATGAGCCAATCCACGCTTTTCGAGGTTCTCGGACGAGAGCATTCCATGAGAACGCCACAATAATATATCTAGGTAGCCACACCGCGAGATGCCTACTCCATATCAACTTCCTGCTCTTGCGTCTACCACCTTCTAGCTAATGCAGCTCAATAGCACCCCCAAGAGTAGTCGATAGCTTTGAGACACATAGAGCGCAATCGAACATCTATTATGTATTAGCAAAAAGGAGAACGACTGTCCACGGTAGCAAGCACAGACACAAGCACTCTGTAAGCCCTGAATCTGATTACAGCCGGTGACCAAGCTTTCGGCGATGTTGTCATCCGCGGCTCGATTGGATCATCCATGTGGAGCGAGTGTAGCGAGTGTAGCGAAAAGAGGTTACTCCAAACGTACGATGTCATGCTTCCCGCTTCCTCGCGCCACTGGACGTGCTCGATGAGTAGTGAGTCGATTGGTCGGTGCAAGCGCCACGAGGATGCGGCTATTACGCAATCCATCGATTGGAGGAATGGTCGTTTTTGCTTGATCTAACTTCACTGGCGTGGTAGGCGATGGTTTTCCAGTCTGCCTTTATTCACGCGAACCAGATGAGGTGCTTGGGTGAGACATCTTCCGCGATGAAAAGACGATTCAGGAGATTTGATATGGTGGATGAATTCAGAATGATCACTTCTTCTACACAAAAATACGAAAAGCCAAGCATTATTAATTACTACTTCGTCGTGGTTTCACTCGCCATATTAGTATCTCTGCCTCTCGTGTAAATCCACCCGATTCGAGGTAAGCACACAAACAGTCGTCGAACCGCCCCTGGACTAACCTCATGATACTAAAGTCGCCTCGATAAAAGTCCCATCTGAGATCGACAGTGCTAGCTACAATGCCAGAGCAACCAAAGCAGCAAGTCCACCAACAAGGATGTCGACATTCTGGGCTACAGCTGCACCAGTGAATTGCGATGGTCGAGCAGTCGAAGTGGTGGTTCCATTGGTCCTTGCGGAGGATGAAGGAGTGGTAGAAGCTCTAGCGCTGCTGGGTGTCGAGGAGACGCCTGTCGAAGCGGGGCGGGCGGTACCAGAGGCAGAAACCGAGGATGCGCCAGACGAAGCTGGTCTGCTGCTAGAAGAGGGAACGGCAGAGCTTGAAGAACCAGTGCTGTTGTAGGATGCTGTGACCCCCGTACTGTTCACACAGCTCCCGGGGACACTAGCGGCATTTCCAGTGATGAACTTGATAGCAGCGCACTAGACATTCGTTAGAGAAATTACTAGGCAGGGAAGAGCAGTGCATACCTGATAGAACGTTCCTTCGCCTACACGCTGGGTCACTTGAAGAATAGCATCCTGACCAGCCCAAGATGAGTTCGCAGGGACATTAGATAAACACAACGTTCCATTGCCCTTCGACGAAACCGTGGGGATTAGGTTCGAGAATGAGTTGGGGTTGTTGAGCAGGGCTGCCTTAATGTCCCACGTTGACGAAGTGTTGGTGGTAGACAGTTGGACAGGAGCACCAGCAACAGGCCAGTTTGTCACAGTGGTGCGATTGGTGGCAGAAAATGAACCGCACGGGACTTGATTCTCCTTGCTGGCATCATAACCGATGCTGGTGGGGACTTGAAGGATGAATGTAGCATGAGTCACGGCCACAAGGCCGGCGAGAGCGGCGGCGTGGAAGAACATGATTGAGGATAAGTTGAGAAGTCCTGTATGACGAGTTTGTAAGGAGTTATTGCGAGGTGAATACCAAGAGGTTGAGAGTGATGGATGATGCATGAACCGCCAGCAAGGCCGCACTTTATACATGCAAGAAGCTCCTGTTTAATTGGTGCCTGCCGATCATGGCGAAAGCTTGCATCCAGAACCCGGATTCATGCCTTTTTCTGTAGTTTCTCGCTACTCCAGATATTGTGGCTGTCAGCCTCGCGAGTGCTTCAACCGTTGGCATCGAGGTAGTGACATCGACGCTCACGACTACAGACCAATGCTCTCCAATCAAAAGCTCACGCAGCTCTTTTAGTCTTCCCGATCTGGATTTCATTGTTTTGTCAAACATTCGTCGCCTAATTTAGGCATGTGCGTGATTTCTTCATGCGGTGCTTTTCCTTTTTGCATGGCCTGGGGGACCCTTGCATTTCAGATAGTGTTCGAACAAGCCGATATCGCCTCCATAATCTCCCCTCAATCGATGAACCTTGTGAAAAATCTGTTCATGTCGATAACACCTGCCGACACAACATAGTGCTAGCTTAAAGCCATATCTTTACTATCCACCGTACCGGAGTATGCTTGTTTCTTTTTCTAGTCACTGCGATCGTTTATGATCACCATTTCGATCTAACTAAATCTATCGCTTCTCGGTCTTTCACAAAATTTAAAAAGCTGATTGTCGCTTCGGTTGGCGTGGCTGCGTCATCGAGGCTGATATTGATGCGAAGAAGACGGCGAGATGAAACATTATCAATAAAAAATCCAATTCAAAAGGGAACGTCATCGACGGACAAAGACGGGAAGTTGAGAGGAGATCTCGACGGCGTGGCTTCAGGAGGTCGACCCGCTCGTGAATCCGCTGAATGTACAAAGCTCGGTAGCTAAACTCGATTCGACTCCGCCCAATTCTGGCCTTCTCATGAAAATTCAAGATCATGTAAAGTTTGAGTGTGCTTGAAACATCTTTAAATTAGGATGATGCTCCTGGTCTCGCGCGGGACCGTAAGTGCTTCACCACGCATAACGCCGTCGACATAGCACCAACCGACGAGATACGCACGTATAGTCTGTGACTGTCCTGAGAAACCTCCATCGACAGGACGGATTATGAGCGGCAAACGAGATCCCGGGACTAAACAGACATAGTCGTTAGTTTCGACGATTGGGTGGGTTATTCCGAAATAACCATTTCTGGTGGCAAATGGACGCCAGCCATTTGAGCGTGCACGCAGTACACGGTAATACTTGTTGGTTTTCACTGAATCCAGATCTGGATGAGTATCCAAGATCTGCTGTAAAGTTTCAAAAGCCGTGCCTAGGCTAGATAAGTCCGCATTGGCGCCAATTCCCATGCCCATGATCAGTGTTCTCCAGACTATGTCGTGAGCCGATCTGGACGAAAACTTAGTCAGTGAATTTGCTACGCACTGTGCCTGTTCAAGACTGGTCTGCAGCCCATCAATAGAAAGTGCATTGATGTGCCCCGCTGCGACCTTTGATATTCGGTCTAGAATCATTGCATCAACCTTGAGACCCTCCGAAGTAGGCATTGGTCGCACTTGTAGGATACCTCCCGCATTCCATTTTCCTCTATTGCAAACGTTTATCGGCTCGTTGTACGTCGACCACCGAAAGTCCGGCACCCAACTCGGCAGCTGCGACGTCGATGGCTTTCCAGGGTCTTTACTGAATGCTTTGGGTCCGAGACCAGTCAGCGAGAGAAGATCTAGTGTTGTTGACTGGCACAGTATGTTCTCTGCAGAATCCTTGAAGACCTGCTCAGTACTGACAGTGTAGTCAGGGGGTGGAAGAAGCGCTGCCCTATCCGCAATCCCCTGAATGGCGAAGACAAAGTCTCGACTGTCGGTCGCTTGATAATAAAGCACTGCTTCTAGGAGGGGCTCCAAAGGTACTTTGTTGTTAGCCTGAAAGAGTCTTCGGAGAGAGAACAGCCGTGTAGCACTACGAAGCCCGTGGTAAAAGATTTCTTGTTCGTTGAAGAAGTCGGCGCAATTCTCTGAGAGCCATATGGATTCAATATGCTTGCTGAAAGTATCGAAGTCGACGAGGCTGTCTCCGTATGCCACCCAAACGCTGTTGCCAAGTATAGCTTCTTGTATGACCCAGACTCGACGAAACCATGGCTGCTCCAGTAATACCATCATGGCAGATGTCATGGACTGTGATAAGTTTCTTCTGGGCTTGGTAGATCGTGCAGCAGACATAAGACGAGTACTATCATTCCCACCAGGATGGGCTGACCCTCGTACAGGGCTGCTACAAGGACTTACCTCGGGGTCGTCTCCACGCATATAGCGAAACACTCGTTCTATCTCTGCTATCCCACTACCAAGCCATATCAGCACTGTATGTGCGCATGAATAGATCTTTCCCATAAGATTAACCTGGCGGGCTTTCTCTGTGGAGTTAGATTGATTTATAGATAAGGCGTCAATCCAGACCACGAATGACCTTTCCTTCCTTGACAATGCCTCGAACAGTTCCGACAGTGTTCTACTCAGAAGGACAAACTGGCCATCCGAGCACGGAAGTTGACAAACAGGTTCTGGGTCGCCCCATGTGTACGAGATGGCTGTGTACTGTGTAGAGTCCGTAGCTAAGGCAATGGGTTTGAACGTCACCACCGGGGCTTCTGGGCCAGTAGAGCTATCCACGTGAAGTACGCGAATGTAATCGCCGTGTGGGAGAGGCTGGTGCTGATATGGAATGTTCTCCATTCGAGACGTAGAGATAGGTCTTGTTTGAATGAAAAGAAGGGTTGGCGCTTACACGCGGGGCTCGCAATCCAAGCTGCAAATGCAGGATGCTTCAGCTCGGGCTGTTCCGGGTCCGTTTACGAACGTCTCCGAGAGACAACACTCACATCTATAGTCACATTCTAGCGTTACGCGTCAATTGACAATGTAGCTGAAGCCGACAGTAATACCAGAGTCCATGGATGAGATTAGTGCAGCAAACGATCAGGGTCCGGCGAGATGTTGTTCCACAAGCACCGTGTACAAGACCCCAACACCCACACCGTACACCTGTCTCCACCAACAGCGACCGACTATACACGGTTTCTTCTCATATCGCCCTCATCAAGATGTTGTATCTGTAGAACAGGTCTACGCCAAGCGATAATCCTCGAGAGGAGTTGTATGGAACGATTATGACGTAGCTGGGGGCTGAGAAACCTCAGCCACAGTTCCGAGGGCCATGACATGGACCATCAGCCAAAAAAGACCACATGCGTTCCCCGCCTCTAAATGATCGACGTTCCCTACATTGCTGCCTTCAGCGCCTTGCTCGGTCATTCTGTAATGCACTTCACCCCTCCGCGATATCTCCTACTCTAATCATGGCGGCGGTCAATACGTCCTCAGCGCCGAATGCGCCATCCTCAATTAATTCCAATCCTGATCAAAGCGAGCCAGAGTCTGTGACAATCGAAAACATGTCGAATACCCCACCTTCGGTACGATCTAGTCTCTCGTGGAGGTCCTTTCGTTCGTCCATGACGCTGTCGGAGAAGACATCGAGCCATTTGGGCTGGTTGATCGCGTTTCTTAGCGTCTTATGTACTGTTGTGGCCCTCTCACCTGCTTTCAAATCTCAAGGCATGTCAGAGAAAGCTCTAAAGCTCGCTGAGTGGACAGCGTTGAAAGACTACATTGAAGAGTGTAGGGATGAATTAGCAGCCGGAATACAAAGCCAGGCATGTCTTAAGGCAATCGGTGCTGAATTACCACCGCCTCCTTATGTGAAGCCCGGCGTGCTCGACAACATAAGGAGAACATTGGTACAAGTCGATATGAAAAACAATGGTACGAGTAGAGGGCGGCAGGTCGTGCATCCGGGAGTCTATATATCCAGGACCCTTCAAGGATTGGCTTTCCTTGCTGTCATATTGACAGCTTGTGTCTTCGTTTTTCTTGGGTTCGAAAACCGCATTCGACGCCGAGCGTATGCAACACGATCGTATGGAAAAGAAGAGGACGAGCTCATGTCATCTCATCCTCCGGCTCGCGAACCTGAGGCTCTCACTACCACCATTCGCCATCCTCCCAATGCCATCGAATCCACAGCGCGTCGTCGCAACATCCGCGTGCACCCAATCTACCGCCATGCGAACCTTGAAGAAGCTATCCATCACGAAGATATTTCTGAAATCCGACTGCGTCTTCAAAACGGTGAAGACGTCAACATACACTGGCCTTATTTAATCTACAAGCTCGCTATCACGCCACCAACGAGAGATACCCCTAAACAACTGGAAATTGCGCAATTATGCCTTGATTTCGGTGCTGATGTCAACGCGCTCAAAGGCTGGAACGGTCAGTCTGCGCTCATGATAGCCATCCACTTCGGCAATGTTGACGTTGCTAAGTTGCTGATCATCAACGGGGCTACAGTATGGTATGCTCCAGCTGACAGTAACTTGACGGCCTTACACCGCTGCGTACGGCTTGCTGTGACAGGACCACACCGAGACGCGCTTGAGATCATGAACATGCTCTTCGAGTACGGCGCGGAGCCTAATCAAACGGACCGCGCCGGTGAGACTGCTTTGCACAAGCTCTTGATTGATGCGTGGCTGAAACGAGACAATAAGGCTTGTATGAGAAAACTGGTTCCGGTTGCTTTATGTCTCGTTGAGCATGGTGCTTACTTGCCGGAGACTATTAAAGAGAAGTACATCGTCAGCAACCCACTCTGGGACGTTGTGAACAGTGTCATGTTCAAAACGGAGTGGCCTCGTGATATGGAACCAAACGTTTGGTTATGAGGACGAGCTGATGTGTTTAGTTAATGTTGTGACTGCGTGCCCGTAATGATGATGACTTTGAATATGGATTTTAGGGGTTCGGATTGTTATGCAGGATTGCAACTGTACTATAGTATTCTTCATATGAACATATATGCCCTTTTCTATCATCTTATCAATATCGTACTTTTAATACGCACGTGTAGAGACCGCGCCTACTTGAATATGACCATTGCTAGAGGTTGGCCTGGTGCTACTGATCTAACTATTAAATTATCATTGTTCGCACTGAGCCTTTCTACCCTAGGGCACCTGTGTTCTCAACTGCATGATCAGCATAGCTTATGCCACTTTCTCTTCATCTTTAAATAGTCTTGTCTCTATTGCGTAGTATAGTGACACTGCGGCTTGATCAACTGAGCACTGCCTCCATTCCGGTTGCCTTTTCATTGAGGCAGTACCCTCCACGAAAATATGTCAGTCTCTGTAATAGATAGATCTCGTCTGAATTCTGTTTATTGAGAATCTAGAAAGGAATTGGGAAGCTTGATGTATTAAAACTAATCCGTACGTGGCGATATGATCCATGATAGTCACCGAATGTTGGATCCCAACAGTGATATGTAGGAGATCATTTATCGCTCGACGTTCAGACGATGCTTAGCGAACCACTCGGGCGGCGTTCTTTCAGAGGCAGCGCAGCAAACGCATGGTTGGTTGAAGACAAGTCGCATGACCCCTCCATGACGGCAGAGCGAGCAATACGAGAAAGAGTCGTAAGCTCTCAACACAAGGCTGACTCTTAGCCGTGTTCCGATTAGTTGCCACTGCGCTGCACCTTCGCATCTTCAACCTTCTCTTGGTATATCGCGCTGTTGCACAAAGTGGACAGACTTTTAAAAGGCATCTCAGCCTGGCCTAATGGCCTCCACACGTTCTCCACTTCAACTTCTAGGAGTTCCACTGGTTTGGGCTCGGATTAAATGAACGTAGCCTAACGCTAACCGCGTATTCTTTACATTTTACACAAGTCATCCAATTTGACGTAGTCGTCCTCAGTGAAGTCAAAAGAACATCATGACTTCGTCGGATGGAGCGCCTTCAAACCTTGGAGATCGTGACGTAGAGCCAGAATCCTCGGAAACGCAGCAAGAGGCTCTCCCTGACTATGAAGACACCCCAGGGTACACAGTGGATACCTACAATAATACTCTAGTCACTTATCACTTTCGCGCCACAAAGAAGAATACGTCACATCTTGTCGCCTTTGAACCAGCAGTCAGTAGCTCTCACCCAAGCTACGAAGTCAACTACCGCTCCAGCACGGCGCTGCCACTCTTCAACCGCAAGGGCGACATCTCAATTTCACGGACATGGCCTTCATCCTCGGACAAGGATCCGGTAGTCATAGGTCGCGCAGACTTCCATGACAAGGGCCCACTGCCCTACTGTCCCCGCGCGAGATTCACGGTGAACACGTCTGCGGAACGAGGCCAGGACAACACCGTGGAGATGCAATCTCACGATTGGAAGAATTGGACCTTCAACTATGGATCTACCCCTTACATATGGACTTTACGCGACATACCCGCCTGCATCGAGCTGTCGGCTTTAAGTACGACTGAAATCCAAGCGGGGCCCGTAATCGCACGTTTTACGTACGGCAAGGTCGGGACGAAGGTGGTGGCCGGTGGAGAAGTCGGACAGCTTGATATTTGGGGAGATTTGCTGACGGAGGAGACGGAAGGAAGGGAGGTGGTGATTGTGGGGTGCCTTGTGGTGATCAAATACTTTGAGGGGCTGGGCAGGCGGTACAGGAATGATGGGAGTGGGGGCAGCGCGGCGCCGGCTTTGATCAATGCAAAGGCGCAGGAGAGGAACAAGGTGAGGACGAAGATTATGTTGTTTTGAATTTCTTGGGCGGATGACACTGTCTTGGGTTCTAGGGAGGTGAAGCTGCGCGTTGAGGTGGGATATACTTCTGATCAACTGCGATCTGTTAATGAGTTTAATGAGTAACATCAGTATGGATTCAAATAGCTCTATTTATCTTTTCGATTCGTATTTGGGGAGAGGCGTCGTATTTGAACGTAGGTGAGGCTGGCGTGCTATTTAAAGGAGGGTGGTGACGACTAGGATGTCGGCTGCGGGAGTTCTGCCGCATTTATTCGCCAGCCTTGCGGCACCGCCGGGGGGCGAGTTGCTCACCACCTGCGCTTGCGACTCGCCAACCCTACACTTATCTACACCTGTCCTCAGTCGAGCGCTCTTGTATTATAGTCCTTTTTCCATTGCCACTTGGTCGCGCAGTGCTTCCTCACGCATCCAGCACATCCCATCCACACCGTAGCGGTGCGGCGCGTCGTCTGTTTCGAGATCGCCAAGCCACCCGGGGCCGTTGCCTTCAGCTTCGAGCCTACTGACGGCGAAGTCGCCAGTTGTCAATTAGTTCATCGCCTTTTTACCTCGTCCGTCGCCGTCGCCGCTCATCTCTCTATGCATCATGAAATACCTTAAGGGCCTTCTGCTGCCCGCCCTCGTGGCCCTCGCGCCCCTCGCGCCCCTCGCCGCGGCGAAAGACGAGCCATCACATAGCGAGACAGAGTTCGACAGTGATCTCGTCAACATCTTCTACTTCGACGACTCGGAAGTCGCTATCCTCGCCGAGCTCGAGACGAGCAAGGTCTGGCGTTCTGCCGACGCGGGCAAGACATGGAAGGAACAAAAAGACATGCAGACGATCGGCATTGTCCGGAACCCGTTCGATAGCAAGGTCGCTGTAGTCTTGGGCGAGAAGACACACTGGATCACATTCAACCGGGGCGAGGACTGGCAAAAGTTCCAGACGCACTCGCCGCCCTCACTCGTTGGTAAGCCGCTGAGCTTCCACGCTAAAGATAACAAGAAGATACTCTTCCATGACTTCGAGGACTGCTTGACTACCCCGTGTCTGGGGCAGACATTTTACACCGAAGACGGCTTCAAGTCGGAGCCCAAGAAGCTCTTGGATGGCCGCAAAATGTGCATGTGGGCCAAAAGCTCGGAGCGCTTCCTCGCGGACGATGACAAGCATGACAACCGAATCATATGCATAACGCGGGGCAAATACTCGGAACGCACCAAAGATTTCCGCCTACTGATATCTGATGACTACTTCCAAGGCGACGAGTATGAGCCACTCATGTCTTCAGGCCGCACTGTGCAGGGTATGACGAACATGGATTCTGTCAAGGGGTATTTCGTTGCTGCTGCCAAATCCGATCGCTCCAATGAGCTAGCTCTCTACGTTACTGACGACACCGAAACCTGGCATCATGCTGAGTTTGGTGAGGGCAAGGTGGAGGAACACGCCTACACAATTCTTGAATCTACGAATTACAGCATCCAGGTGGATGTTATGACGTCCAGATACGCCCATATGGGCTCGCTCTATACCAGCAATTCAAACGGCACCTACTTTACCAAGAACATCGACCACACGAATCGCAACGAGAATGGCTATGTTGACTTTGAGAAAATATCCAATATTCAAGGCATCGTCATGGTCAACGTCGTCGACAATTATGAAGAGGCAGAAATCAAGGGTAAAAAGATCAGGTCGCAGATTAGTTTCGACGACGGCAGGTCATTCGACAACATCAAGACCAAGGATTCCGATGAACAGCTCCATCTACACTCCGTCACCAATCTCCACAACAGCGGTCGCGTCTTCTCTAGCCCTGCGCCAGGTATCGTCATGGGTGTAGGCAACACGGGCAAATATCTTGGGAAGTACACTGATGGCGATCTCTGGGTTTCGGACGACGCCGGCCTCACCTGGGAAATGGCGCTGCAGGAGGCCCACAAGTACGAGTTTGGCGATCAGGGTGCTGTCCTTGTAGCTGTCTATGATGAGGGTGACACTGATACCATCATGTACTCGCTCAAACACGGCAGGAAGGACACTTGGAAAGAGATCAAGCTTGACTACAAGATTCGCGCTCGAGAGCTTACCACAGTCCCAGATTCGACTAGTCTCAAGTTCCTTCTCTACGGTTCCAAGATCGAGAAGGGAAAAGGTCGAAAGCACGTGATCATCAACCTGGACTTTACAGATCTTCATGAGCGCAAATGCGGTGAGAAGGACTTTGAAAAGTGGCCTGCAAGAAAAGATGAAAAGGGTGAGGCCATGTGCGTCATGGGACACAAACAATTCTTCCGTCGAAGAAAATGGGACGCCGAGTGCTTCGTGGAGGAAGAATTTAAAGACCCGGTTCCCGAATTCGAGAAATGCGACTGTGACGCAGTCGCCGACTACGAGTGCGACTACAATTTCAAGCCGGACGGTTCGGGTAAAGACAAGAAGTGCGTGCCGTCAAAGGCGTTGAAGCTTCCTGAGGGTGCTTGCAAAGGCGACGCCAAGAAGTATAAGGGTCCCTCTGGCTGGAGGAAGATTCCCGGTAATGAATGCAAAGGCACTACCGAGAAAGACGATGAGGTCGAGCACGATTGTGATGAGGCGACAGATCCGTCTGAGCCTCCTCGGCCAGATGGAATTAAGGCTAAGCCCAAAACATTCAAAGGGACCAACTTCCGCGAATGGTTTTATCTGGAGCGCGGTACGCAACGCGGCAACGACGAGGACAAGGACAAGGATGAAACTGTCGTTATGCTTACTAGTGAGAGAGAAGCATGGATCTCGCATAACCACGGCAAAGATTGGGAGAAGGTGGTCGACAAGCCTATCGTGGCCATTTATCCTCATCAGTACAACAACGACTACATCTACTTTCTGACGTCAACACCGACAGTCTACTATTCCAAAAATAGGGGCTTGCACAAAAACATTCACGAGTTTGAGGCGCCGCAAATGCCGAACGTGCAGATGCTACAGATTATGCAGTTCCACCCAGAACAATCTGACTGGATCATCTGGGTCGGCGGCGAACACTGTGAGAAGACCGACAAAGGAGAGTGCCATACGATTGCCTCGGTATCTCAAGGCAACGGCGTAAAAGGTAGTTGGGAGCCTCTATTGCCCTATGTGAAAAAGTGTGCTTTTGTCTGGCGTGAAGCGGGCCGAGACGTCGACGAAAAGGAAGTCTTCTGCGAGCAATACACCAACGAGGAGATGGGCGCTCCAGTCGAACTGATATCGAGCGAAGATTGGTTCAAGACTAAAGATATCAAATTTAAATCCGTGGTCGAGTTCGCGACCATGTCGGAGTTTATCATTGTTGCGACGAAGGGCGACGACGGTAAATCGTTGCAGCTAGATGCCAGCCTCGACGCCAAGACTTTCGCAGAAGCCAAATTCCCACCCAAGTTCAATGTCGACCACCAAACCGCCTATACAGTCTTGGACAGCTCGACCCACTCTGTGTTCCTCCATGTTACCGTCAACGGTCGTCTAGACCAGGAATATGGTGCCATTATCAAGAGCAACAGCAACGGGACCTCGTATGTCATGAGTTTGAAGAATGTCAACCGGAACACGGATGGATACGTCGATTTCGAAAAGATGCAGGGCATAGAAGGTGTTGCACTTGCCAACATTGTAGCAAACGCCGAGGATGTAGACGGAGGTGCCCCCAAGAAGAAGCAAACGCGGATCACGCACAATGACGGCGCGGACTGGGTGCCGCTTCCTGCCCCTAAGACACGCGCAAGCAATGCAGAGTCTTGGGACTGCGACGTAAAGAACGTTGAGAAGTGCTCGTTGCATCTTCACGGCTACACCGAGCGTGCTGATCCTCGAGAAACGTTCTCTTCTCCGACGGCGGTGGGTGTCATGTTGGCTGTTGGAAATGTAGGCGAGGAACTCACCACGATTGGCGAAGCGAGTACCTTCATCACCACTGATGCGGGTCTCACGTGGAAGGAGGCGAAGAAAGGGACCTACGCGTGGGAGTTTGGCGATCAAGGGTCTGTCATTGTCCTTGTTCGCCGCGGCGAGGATGTCAAACACCTCTTCTTTACCTTGGATATGGGTGAGACTTGGGACGAATTCGAGTTCCACACGAAACGCGTCCGCGTCGAAGCCATTACGACGGTCCCCAGCGATACCTCGCTCAACTTTTTGATATGGGCAAAAGACGGCAAGGAATTGGTCGCAATCAATGTTGACTTCACCGGGCATACGGAGTTCACAAGGAAGTGCGACCTGGACGATGCAGATCCTACTAGTGGCGACTACGTGCTCTGGGAGCCTCAGCACCCTCTCCAGGCTGAGAAGGAATGTCTCTTTGGTCATGTGGCACAGTACCATCGCAAGAAGCCAGGAGCTAAATGCTTCAATGGTGAGCGGATTGACCACTTGCACGGCATTGCCAGAAACTGCTCCTGCACTCGGCGCGACTTTGAATGGTAAGGACTCCTACCTGCTACGACTGTATGTGTGCTAACGTGTCCAGTGACTACAACTATGAACGCATGGCTGGGGGCGAATGCAAGAAGATTGAAGGGCTTCCCGACCCGGATGGAAAAGCAGTGTGCGAGACGGGCGCCACTCAATACTGGGATGTTACGGGCTACCGCAAAATCCCCATTTCAACGTGCTCAGGCGGTGCAGAGATGGACCACACGAGCGGGTTGCATCCGTGCGCTGGCCACGAAGATGAATTCCAGCGCAAGCACGGCATTTCAGGGTTCGGCATCTTTATGGCCGTGGTCATACCTTTTATCGCGGCTGGCGGCATAGGATACTATGTGTGGCGCAACTGGGATGGCAAGTTTGGTCGCATCCGGCTGGGCGACAGTGGCGGCCCACTGGACAGCGACAGCCCATGGATCAGCTGGCCTGTTGCAGCGATATCAGGGCTTGTGGCGGTGGTGGCTGCGGTTCCCATGTTGATTGGAAGTCTGTTTAGAATGGTGTCGAACAGGTTCGGTGGGTACGGTGGACGGACGTACACGAGCCGCAGTTCGTTCGCTAGGGGCAGAGGAGATTATGCGGTCGTGGACGAGGATGAAGGGGAGCTGTTGGGCGAGGACAGCGACGAGGATGTGTAAGCTACATGTTTAGGTGTGTGACGTGTAAGATGAAGACGATGCAAGCATGGATAGGTGCACCAGACCCTTTTTCTTTAGATGGTAGCGTCTGGATGCATACGGGGAGTTTTTCTCTCGATTTGGACAGCACTCTTTAACTTTTTGGGAGCTGCTGCATGATTCGGATGGTTGCGAACTCCGGTAGGGTACTTGGATTTGTAGATTGCAAGAGGTCCTGTACATTCGCTTTTTTTCCCCTTCGAATTATCGTTTACCCAATGCATTCGCTGTGATTACTCTTTGTCCTAGGGGATGGAGTTCGTTTTGCCAAGTTTCTCGCTTACGCTCTCTCCAGTCGTGTGTTCTGATTGGGCACCCCACCACCACGCGAGTATATTAATAAGGGAGATCGTTTCGTAGATAGGGATTTCACGTTTCAGACGCCGAAAGGGAAGAGTTTGCCCATTGGCGGCGAGTTTGCGCGAAATCAAAGGGGAGGAAGCGAAACGGCAGGCAGGCAGATAGATTGAGGAATGGGGGGGTAGATGGGCGGATTCTTTGTTTGTGCCCTTTGTGGGCTGGGCACTTTGTGTACTGTTCATGCATGAATGAATCGGTGTTGGGTAGACATGGGGGATGGGGATTCTGCGCATGGATTTGGGATGGAGGTGTTTTTCCTTGGATACCGGAGTGATGGGTAAGGTGGCTGTGTTGAGTGTAAGATGGAGTTGAACAATATGTTCTATACGAAAGAGAGGTTTGTTTATTCATGCGCTCGGTGCCCACGCCTTGATGATGCAGACAAAGCAGCGCCGCGCAGCTCAGCTCAGCTCAGCCGAATAACGGCTTTGTTGCTGTACTGGAAACGCGGCAGAGCGTGGCTGAATGTTCCAAACAGGCCGTTCTGTTTCTCATGCGGTGCTCTCTCAGCGGCATGGCGGCGTGTCACTGGGTGGAAGGCGCCATGTTTCTGATGCATGACTGCGTGCTTTGCCGGACTTGAGAGCAACGAAACAGGGCATCAGCATCTATTTTGAATGCCAGGCAGCACGATCATGAAATGGCCGTCGGAGGGGATTCGATACACGCTCTCTCGATTCAATCCCTCCGCGGTGGACGGTGGAGCTGCGTAGAGCGGTCTCGAAGCAGGTGTGGCTGGTGGGATCCACATTGGGACATGTTCGAGTCCGATGGGATGGCATTGGCAAAGTCCGGCAGACGGATGCGAACAGCTCATCTTCTGCGCGGGTCCTTAATCGCGAGTCCGAAACGGCGGGCCCAGGATTAGCTTCTCGTTGATGGGAGCACGGCAATCGTTTGGTTTCGAGCAGAGGCGGGCACGGCGTGTTTTGGCGGGTGGGCTCCAGGAGACGAAACCAAACGGGACGGCGGCGAATCAGAGGGCGGCTGGCGGGGGACGGCGCGCGGGTCAGGCTGGCGCAGGGCCGGCGGTTGGCCGCGAGTGTTTGGAGCGGCGGCGGGCATGATGACGACGGGCCTGGCGTGCCCCTGGATGGCGACGTGGTGGCTCCAGTTGAGTGCGGAGTTTATGCGGTGGAGCGGGCTGGCGAGTAATCCATGCCGCATCCAGCGCGGTCGCGTCGCAGGCCTCTGTTTCAGACTACACGCCGCCGCCCGCCCAATCAGCGCCCGCGCCCCGGACTGCTGGGCGTCGACGTGCGGCTCTCCGTGCCCTGCAACTCCACCCGCCCGCCTATCGTCACCTCGACTGCTCTCTACCCTGACGCCGACGCCGCCGCCCATCACCGCCGCTGGCTGCTGGCTACTCAGCGTTGCCGCACCTATGCTTTGCCCTCGCGCCGCCAGATTGTGATATTCTCCTTCCCCGGCAGGCGAGCGTGCCGGGCGCCAATGGCACCGCGAGACGGGCTGGTCTGGCGGCCGCGTCTGTGCCTGCGCAGGCCCTCTCACCACCGCGCAGGCTCTCGTCTGGGCGCGCGGACACAGCGAGTCGATTTGGCATGGCGCGCGGCGGGTGGCTGCCCGAGGCCAAGCCGTTTCACATGCAGGCCATTTCTACGCTGAGCCTGGTGGACAATGGGCCTCGCGCTCACTTACGAGTACATGAGCCACGCCTGCCCGCCAATATGCATCCTGTGCTCCGCCGCTCTGGTTCTTTCCTTCTGAGACCTGCTCCTTCCCTTTCCCTTCGCTTGCTCCATTCATTCATTTAGACTGCCTTGCCTGCCCGTGGCATCAGCTTTTTTCCATTCATTCATTCTCCCGCTCCCTTTGCCTGGCCTTGACCACCGCTCCCTTCGCCTTTCCATTCTCCCGGCCGCATCTTTATTCCCTCTCTTCTCTCTGCTTCGTGCTGGCACGTCTTGGCCGAACGCGTTCCTGCTTCAGCTTTCGCCGCACCTTGAACGCTTGCGCGTTGATGTAAGTCTTGGTCTCCTACCCCGGCTGTTATGCCGCATTGTGTGCCCACTATAATCCTCGTCTACCCTTCACATCGTCTGCTGTTTGCTGTATATGGTCCATCTCCTCCAGTCTCAGCTTCACAATGGTCATCTATCGTCACTGCATTCCTCTCTTCCTATAAGTTGGACTACCCTCTCTACAACAATTGCCCCCCATCCGTTCAGACATACCTACTGTCGAGACAACCATTGACCATTAGCAGCGCTACTTTTCTCTTTGGACGTGATCTCCAGACGGCCACACACTCCCTACTACTTTTTTCCTCTCCATCCTGCGGATCCGGATTCCTTTCTGTCTAATCCACCATGAAGTTTACTGTCGCCCTTACCACCTTTGTGGCATCTACCGCTGCCTTCAAGGCTAGCAAGAGGAGCGAGGACGAGGATGAAATCATCGGCTTTACCAAGAACGGCACCTGCAAAGCTGACCCCAACAACTCCAAGGAGGTCATTGTCATGCTCGAGAAAGACGAGAACCCCAACGCTGCCGCCGTCCTGGAGAAGCTTGGTATGACGGCCGACTCGGACCAGGTCTTCAATGTCATGAACAATGCTCAATGGGCCGCTCTCCACATGAATGCCACCGACAAGTGCATAGAGGCCATCAACGCCCTGACCGAAGTCAAATTCGTCGAGGAGAAGGTCGCTGTCAAGTCATTCGTTACCCAGAAAACGGGTTCGCCGTGGGGCCTGCAGCGTATTTCCAACGACGCCGGTGCTTCTGGAGATGCCCAGGGCCAGGACTTTACCTACTCTGTCGACGAGGACACGCTCGGTGCCGGTGTGGATATCTACATCGTCGACACCGGTGTTCGGACTTCGCATGCTGTCTTTGGTGGTCGTGCTTCGGAGGGCTACTCGTTCACGACTACTGCTGCTGACGGCGATGGTCACGGAACGCACGTTGCTGGGTCTGCCGCTGGCGCCAAGTTTGGTGTCGCCCAAAACGCCAACATCATTGCCGTCAAGGTGCTCGGAGACGACGGATCTGGCTCTTCCACCGACACCATCTCCGGAATGGACTGGGTCATCAACAACCACAACAAGCGCAAGTCCCAGTCCGGTTTTGTCGGCTCCATTATGAGCATGTCTTGGGGTCTGCAGGGCACTGCCCAGGCTGTCGACGATGCCATTTCAGGCGCCATCGAGGCTGGAATCCACGTCTCGGTTGCTGCTGGCAACGATGGCGCGGATGCTTGCACAACCACCCCGGCCCATCTCGGCGGCTCCAACTCTGCCGTTGTCACTGTCGGTTCCGTTAACATCGAGAACGCCGTCTCGTCCTTCTCCAACATTGGCAAGTGCGTCGACATCTACGCCCCCGGCGAGGAGGTCCTCAGCGCCTGGAACACTGGCGATAATGTCATCAACTTCCTCTCTGGTACCTCAATGGCCACTCCTCACAACTCTGGTGTCATGGCGTACCTCATGGCCCAGGACCCTAGCGGTCTCGGCCAGAACCCAACCGCTCTCAAGGCTAAGCTTCTTGAGACGGCTCGCTCGGATATCGTCACCGGTAACCTCGGAGGAAGTGCGAACCTGCTCCTCAGCAACGGTGTTAACGGCAACGTTGCCGCCAAGCGCCTCGTGAAGAACTATGTTATCCCCACGCCCGACGACAAGCGCACCGTCACTGGCAGCCCGGCCGCCTGGGCTAAGAGCATCGTCAGCGACCTGAGCAAGAGGTGGCAGCTTCACTCTGCCGAGTCCCCTGTCCGGTTCTAAGATGGAAGCGTTGCATAGAACGATTGATACCCCAATCTGTTTGGTCAGAAAAGTTATTAGACACAACATATTTCCTACTCTACATTATCATGTCTATCATCTTCCCTGGTTGGACCGGGAATCTTTTCATAGTAACACCGCCTAATAGTCCCCAGCGGACGTCTTGCATCGTCAGCATGGCGTGGCGCTCTGTTCATGATGTAACTTTTTTTTCGTCTCTTCAATTTGTTCCATTTTCCATCTTTCCGTCCCAGTCGCCGTTGGAGGGCGTGGGCCAAACGAAGTTAATTTTCGCTGTCAATACTTTGGAGTGGCTTGCATTGACATGCATGGTTTTTTTTGTGGGGTTGGATGGGGCAGCTCGCTTTGCTTAGCTATGTGGTCTGCTTAGCGGTGGCTTGGAGAGGGCGCGACGCGCGTGTTGCATGGAGGAGGCTAGCTGTACGCATGAAGAAAGACGTCTGGGCCCTTGAGCCAAGGGGCCCTGTAATACAAATCAATTTAGAATGCAAAGAAAGTATCAGATCAAATCAATTGGACAATACCCAGTAAAAAAAATGTGTGATTTGCATTGTGTGTGTAATTGCTAATCTTTGGCTGCGACGAGTAAAAAAAGCGTTCGTCGCATGTTACAGAGCACACAGTATAGACTTCAGCCTGTATCTTTCGCGAAGCCATGTCACAGCATGAATGAAATCGGAACTGTCCATTGGTTCCACACGGCATGCATGTACGAAATTAGGACTTGACGATCCACATTTATTTTGCTTGTGCAGCTTCTGATTTTTTTGTTGCCCTTCCGATGGCGCACTACTGCGTACTTGTGTAGCTGTAGTAGCAAAGTCGAACGCGAAAATGTCCTTTGCTAAAATAGCCAAATTTCCTTTTTTCCTGCATGCATATCTTTAGTATTGGTGGGTAGAACCTTGGGTAGATGAACTCGCTACGCCCACCCCCTTTCTCCCTCGAGCGTTTTACATATTCTAGCGTACCAGACACAGCAGCGTAGTGCAGCGCAGTGCAGCTCAACAAACCGCCGTTCTTCTACGCAAACGCCCATTTTTTGTAGTCTGTGGTTCTAGACGCGGAGGTCTCTCTCGGTGGCTGGCTGGCTGGCTAATCGCTAGACTTTACCTTTTTTCATTTCCTTTCAGGCTCTCTCTCTCTCCACAGCATCGTCGCGCAACTGCGGAGTCGGCAAAGCTGCCCCCGACGAAAACAAAGGAAACGAATTGGCGTCGGCCCCCATGTAGACTTTCGTGCTACGGACAAAGTATTATTATTGCGGCTGAGGGTACTGAGTACGTAGCAATACTTTTCGTAGTCCTGTTTTTAGGGAAAGTTTTATCAGCACGGCAATGCGGCTTCTGGAACGGGACATGCTTGGCGCGTGCCCGTGAGTCGATTCAACATGTCACCAATGTGTACATGTGGTACGTTTGTACATGCCGAGATACCCACTCAATCTACAATAGAAAAGGCACGGCGACGGCGACGGGCGGTACTGCGTGCACTACGAGTGTGAAAAGAGCAAGCTGTGTCATCTCCGATGCCTGAGGCTGATCATACCGACGTGTTTTATGATTTGCGATGGAAGGAAAGAGGTCGCGAAATGGGGCGGCAAGCGAAGGCCGAAGCGAAGCTAAAGGGCTGGAAGGATGACGGGTATCCTGGGGGTGATCATACCGGTTCCGATGCATGGGGGGTGTGGCTCACGTGTTGGAGTCTAGCTAGGGAGTTTGTTGGACCTTTTGGGAGTTGGGGAAAGGCAGTGGGCTGGGGTGTTGCTGGGTATGGTTTGTTTTGTGAGCAAGAGAATAGGTGTACATTATGTAGTACGATGAATGGGGTCTTTTTTGGAGGTGGAGTTAACGTGCTGATAGCTTGGGCGACGGCTTCGCGGGCGTAGTGTTGGTGGTGGAGTGCTTTTTGATCCTTCGCGTCGTGGGGGTTGGGTGGGGCTTGTTTTGAGGGTAGCGCTGAGGTTTCCACGAACTTCCGTGGAAGTATGTATTGTTTCACGAGTTGTTTTCGATGATGCGTTGTTGGTGTTGGAAAGGTTGCATGGCTCTCTTTGGCGCAGACGTGTATAGCGATTTCGATTGTCATGATTTTGAAATGTTGTGATTGTTCTGCATGGGCAATCTCAAAGGCAAGCTGGAGCGTTGATGTTTTCACGCTGGGATCAACTCGTGATTTCCTTCTTGAAGACGTATGTTTTTGTGATTCGGACATGAGATGTGCACAAGACAGTGTACCTAGTAGTCATGTTATAGGCACAAAAGTGATGTCAGCTGGAGGATCGCTGGATATTTTAGTTTCTATCCTGTCAATAAGTGCATCCCAAGTATTTAGAGCAAGCCGGTGGGAAGCAGTGGCAGAATATTCGAAAGAAGCATGAGCCTTTAGCACACGTGAGGTAATATGTAGATGTTTTCGAGCAGTCGACTTGCGTTTCATCGTCCACTTCTTCCTTGCAAGTCCAGTCTGGTGCCCGTAAAGGCAGTGAACTCGTGAGAGCTCAGTCATCCGATACATTTGTTAAAACCTCCGATATTTCGTCAAACTGGATGATAACCTTCGCGACTTCAACCAGGAGATTACGTTTGGTCTTCCCAGAAGAATATGTTGGAATGATCTTATAGCCTGGATAAGCCAGCCCAAGAACGGCGGGAATTTTGTCTCGGACGTCTGAAGTCGACAAATGCCGAGAACATGAAAGTAATTATATGAGGTCGTTTAGGCCATACCAGTGAATTTCACTTCCAACCATTCAAGCCGCCTTGTCTACCGCATAATTGGTTCTTTTTGACTGTTCTCGAATATGGTTCAGTCGACGATAATAAGGCCCATTTGCACGAAATCTTGAATACTTGTGCAGAACGAAATCACCCATATCTACGAAATGCCTGATTCAGGAAAGATTGGCGTCCACAGTCGGGCCTAGTAGTCTACGTAATTGAGCTTCGCCTCCAAAAGCAAATAAGCATAAGTGGCGCTCATAAATTCTTGGAAGATGGAAAGTGTCCTCTTCTCTAATCTGCTCATCGGGATCATTGCTTTGTTGAGGGACATCTTCGCAGAGGCTGTGTTACCATTCCATAGCCTTGCCGCTTTGGTTTTGCTTGATGGCATACCACAGCAACCACTTCTCTTGCATCAATGTCTCGCACAAGCGTGAGTCGCTAGGTTCTTTCGAGCAGTTACGTTGGATTAGACATGTATACACCTAACCCACTCGGATGAGAGAGTTCGGAAGTGAATTTAATAATAGTGCTGAGCTAATGTTGTGGCTCGCCAGATGAAGCTAGCTCTGTCGTACAGGAAAAAGAATAGGTTAATGCAGAGTATCTACAATGAGGATCACTATTGTGGCTCGGCCTCATTCAAAAGCTTAGTATCCTATAGTTGCATCTGGGGATGTGCATCACTTGCGTACGCCCGAGATCTGCCAGCATGCAAACTCTGGCTATTTCTCATCCTCTCGTCGCTCATTGTGTTGCTAATATCCACTCCGGACTGCTTCAGCCTGGTCATTCCTTAATACGTCGTCGGGCTGACTGGTCATATTCTTAGGAGAATATGTAACCTGTCGTGGACTTTCGCCTTTCGCCTTTCGCCATGTGAAGCATGGACAAAATGACAGTTTTTGTTTGACAAGTCATAGATAAGGTGGGTAATGAGTGGCTACTCGACCTCTGCATGATCGGCTGCATGAGGGCCTCAGCCTGATCGAGATCTAATAGAAAAAGAAATATAGCGCTTATGTGGGCGCAAATCCAAATGCATATGACTAGATTGGTTCATAACATATATTGGGCAGCTTCAGCCCATGTTTACTGGAACCTGCTTTCTCTGATAGTGCATTTCTGACGTCTCCTCTTAAACGACCTACGCCCCAGCGATAGTACACAGTTCGTATTTGAGCACGAATCGAGATGCAAGACCCAATAACTAGCTATGCCAATGAGCAACCATCAGGATCATTTGAGCAAGATTGCTACCAGGGATGTACTTTGAAGAATATGGTCCGCTTAGGTATCGGAGACATCATCAGGGCGCCTTTGAAACACCCGTATCAGAGCAATGTAAACATGCGCTACTATCTAATTGTTAGCAAAGACATGAAAAGAATATCAGGGGGATCCCTATGTCAGACGCTAGCCGTCGTTCGCTCGAGACGAATTCCGGTCGGGGTCGAGAAGCCTACCACCCAACCGCGCAACGCTTTCTAAAGGACATAAAACTGAGTGGAAAAGGATCCACTGACGATCTTGAGATCTTTGGCTGGATGCCATATAGTGACAAATGGAGGCTTCTGCCCAACACCACTGTCGACCTGTCTACCGTACTTCTCATTCAAAGCCATGTCGTTCGGGACGGGACATGGTGGTTATCTTGCAAAGACGTAGGCAATTTGACCTACGCTAGTGCTATAAAAGTCGGTGACTTTTACAAAGAACTCAAGCATAACCGATTATATACGCATTGGATGACGTTGCGGACTAAAAAGTTGCCGCCCATGTCCGCCCAGCAAATTAGAGAGATCCCGTCCACGTCCTCCCAGCAGACTAGAGAGATGCCATCTACATCCGCCCAGCGAACTGTATCAACGCGTACACCTTTACCAGATAATTCGTTGGACGTTACGGTCACGATTTTTGATCCGCGGGTAGACGGCCATGTCAGGTTCAACAACGATTAGATACGAGCGGAGGCCTTGAAAGTTGAGTAAACGAGCTTCTCGGGCACCCTCGATACGATCTAGGACCCGAACGAGCGACACAAGATTCATCTTCAAACCCTTGCGCATGCTAGTTGGAACAGATACATAGACTGGGATATTAACCAGGAGACTTTGATATATCTGAGGACGTTTAGCAATTGAAGGCCTGTTGGGATTTCGACTCCACTTGGTTGGAACATGGCAGAGGCTATTCAAGGCTAGATAAGTAGCGTATTTGGGGCGCTCTGAGAGAGCATCTCTTTCATGTGTTGGTAGACACAACTATTTGGAACATGGGACTTCGCACTAGCATAACGAACTAAGCTACGTATTGGCATTTGTTCAACTCTCTGACAATGATATTGTGGTGAACCCTCATCTAGTTCAGCACTACTACGTGTGAGCTTCGAAGAATATATTGAGAGTTGAATGATGCGTACCAACATGAGGTCGCGTCACTCTCTTCGCAACGACGCCCGTACCGTGCTAACCATTTTGAGAGAAGCGAGCATTGCCACGCTATCTCCTTTACAGCATAGTCATGCTACCTCTTTCATAGCATTGCCACGATGACTTGGCCACCCAAGCTTCCACAGTCTTTCCAGTATGAGCGCAGGCCTCGATACTTCAGATCCTAGGGTTGACCCACAAACTATTTTCGAAACTGATAATCATAAAATTATCAACATCGACCCACACACAGTAGCCAGAAGCGAGGAACATTTCCGAACACATTTACCCCACACGGCCTTTCGGCGGCGTCAATTATGGCAACTCCAATTACTTCTCGGCTTCGCGACAGTAACATCCCCTCTCACGGCCACCATTTATTTCCCTCTTCTACCTCTTCTAAGGGTGCATTTCCACACTTCCGCTCAGGCCATTAATCTGACTCTGACACTCTATATCGTTTTCCAAGCAATTTCCCCGGTGCTCTTTGGTCCTGTATCAGACGTTTATGGCCGGCGTCCCTTCTTTCTTCTCACTTTAATCCTGTACGTACTAGGAAACATTGGTCTCGCTATCAACAAGAGCAGCTATGTGGGCCTTCTGCTCTTGCGCGCTGTTCAGAGCTTGGGAGCTAGTGCAGCGTATGCTATTAGTTTTGGGGTTGTTGCGGACGTCTGTATCCCCAGTGAGAGAGGCCGTATGCTAGGACCTATTAGCATGGCTCTTAACTTAGGAGCTTGTATAGGACCTGTTGTAGGAGGTGCTGTTGCCTACACAAGCGGCGGTTTTGAGTGGGTATTCTGGGCTCTTGTCATAGTGGGGATAATATTGCTTCTCGGGGTTTGGCTGCTTCTCCCGGAGACAGCGAGGAGCCTCGTCGGCAATGGCAGCAATGCTTCACAATCCAGGTGGCAACTTAGCGGTCTTGGCTTGATAAAACGTCATTTCACGAAGAAGGCGGCCTCGACAGAGGCTGAGCTCTGCACACACGAGGATGAAACGAATCAACTAGCCTTAGCTCGCGAAGCACGCCCCCTAAAGTATGGCCTTGGTACTGTCATCGCTTGTTTTCGAATCATTTTCCATAAGGACACTTGCCTCTCATTATGGATACATGGCTCCTTTTATACTGTCGATTACTGTTTTGTTGCGGCAGTGCCAGACATCTTTAAGGGTCTTTACCACTATAATGAGCTGCAAGTGGGACTTGCTTATCTACCGCGCGGCGTCGGGATAATTGTCGGTAGCTACTTCACGGGTCAACTTATGGACTACAACTATCGGGCCACTGCGCGCGAAGTGGGATGGACGATCAATAAGCTATCTGGTGATGATCTCATAAGGTTTCCAATCGAAGTGGCAAGATCAAGAAGCAGTTACTGGCTCTTATTGACCTCAACAACAACGATGGTCGGATATGGCTGGGCGGTGGAATGTGGTGTTCATCCTGCAATCGCCTTGGTTCTGCAATTTATGCAAGGCTTCTGGGCAACCTTCTTCTATACGACCTACAGTACTTTACTAGTAGATTTATTTCCTCAGAGTCCGAGTTCAGCAGCGGCAGCAACAAGCATCATTCGCTGTGCCATGGCAGCTGCTGGTGTGGCTGTTCTTCAACAGTTACTGGACGCGGCAGGAAGGGGATGGTACTTCACAGTTTTGGGCATTTGGAGTGGTTCATTCGGCGCCATAGCTGTGGCTGTTTTGCGGTGGAAAGGAATGCAATGGAGGAGGGCACGCAACGGACTCGGAGACTAATACGTTGTTAAATTGACGTCACTTCTACTTATATTAGGTATAATAGCAGCAAAATATTCCTCTGAGAATAGCAATGCCTTCTACTCGACCTGCTCGTACACCTATGAGAATCGGTGTCGTATACCTATAGGCTCTAGCTCTCCTTCGAATATATACATTACGATCTATGAATTATTAATAATCCATCAATTGCAATTCTGCTCGGAACTCCATACTATGGATATGTTCGATTGGGACCGCGCATTCAGTTGCACAGAGTGTTCATATCTGAGTATGGTCTCGCTCAGACGACAGTGTTGCCATGTCTGAGCCCTCCAGCGCCGAAGGTCGTTCAGCCTCCGGGAAAGGTGCGTATTTATCTATGAGGTAGAGCATATCGTTATATGCCCTATGTTTAAATTAGTGTAATGTCTGGATGCCTCAATGTAGCACAAGACTTACAGCTGGCGGATAGCCTTGCCTTGATTTAAGTGATTGACTGAATATATCACATTGTAATAGGAACTGTACAGGCGATTCCTATCATCCCATTCCTCTTTGGGTTCGCTCGGTCCGTAGTATTTGAGGTATGTTCTCGTGTATGCTTTGTTGCTAATTTTGTTGTAGTAGCCCCGCCAATCAGCCACCTCCATTTCATTGTGGGCGTAGAAGGCGGCCGAATCGTAGATGTATATGTTGCCGTCTTCGTACGAAGTCCCGGTGTTGCCCTCCCAAAGGTCAGCATGAATCAGACTTGGTTTGACCTTACGACCGTCCTTCTCCAGCGCGCCAAGGAGTCGAGGGATCACGGCTGAGACTAGTCGTTTCTCCACTTTGTCGAGCTCTTCCCAATGCCCATTATGCTCGAAGTCTAAGCTAATGACATGCTGAAGGAGCTTGATGAAAAAGGTAGTCCAATCTTTTTCCCATGATACTGATTGCGGGATACGACCCTGGCAAGTGGTGGTATGGAAGCCGAACTGATTGTTAGGGGAGTGGCTTTCGCGGTGGAGGCGTGCTAGTTTAGCACATAGCTGATTAGGATCCGGCATCCGCTCGCTCATATCCACATATTGAGCGAGAAAAAAATACGCTTCGGGGTGATCGAGCTCGTACTTTCCCCATGAGTGCGGCTTAGGCACGAGATCTGGAGCCCACTTGTAAAGTTCGGACATTGCATTGAATTCACCCTCCATGAGAATTCGTCCATGGCCCTCAGGCGCAGATTTGAGGAAATATCGCTCCTCTAAACCATTAGGGAGTTGTAGATGAAGACGCGCAGTCACCGTCCACGCAGATGTGCCGAATCCGCTTGCGGACCGTACTTTCGTCCCTTTAGGGAATTTCGCTAGCACATTGCTGTCGACCCGAAAGTTTCCCTCCTGTGATGCCGAAATCCCGTGGGAACTATCAATGAGGATTTGGAGGGCTTTGCTCATTGTATTCAGACTAGAAAGTTTCGTAACAGCAGCAAGGTACAAGACAGCCAAAAAAAAAAAAAGGGGTGGGGAGGGGGGGGGGGGGCGCATTAGCCTTTCTCTTCGGATTCCGTCCCGACTCTAGGGTATCTTAAGTATTTGTTGCTTCAGCCTTGTCATCTTGGAACCCTGCTCTCCAAGTCGCGCATTGACGTTGCTTGGAACACCTGAGCAACCAGTAAGCAAAAGTATTGTATCATCAATCGCTTCTAGGATCAAGATTCTGGCTATCATTGGCTTGATGTACCATGCTTCGTGTAATCTTGTGCGCGGAACCTTGCAAAATGCAGCGCGGTCATTGGTGGCCATGCAAGCGCGGGACAAGAGACGCAATCGAGGCTGGGGGCCCAGGAATACGCAAGCGCCCAAGAATGAAAGCTGGCACGAATGCGAACTGAACACTGTTCCCTGCCTTCAGCCCTCTTCACTGTTTCTGAATGGGTTGAAATACGACTGGGATTTGTTAGCAGATTTACCAAAACCAAGCAGCGCCAATTGCCCATCGTCGTAGAGCGCTATCTGAACGAGCTCTTGCCCCCGTCTCACTAGGTCTACGATGGTAGGTGAGCGCTTTCACATAGATAGTCAAGGACTAATGACTACGCAAGTTCGAGCGATTACGTTTCAAGAGGCTTACACGCAAAGATGAGAGGAAAACCTTCACCTCATCTGAAGCTACTGCGGCAAGCAGCGGAACCTCTGAGCTCATGCCTTCTAGCTATGGTTATTCCCGAAGTCCTTCACCCTCGCCCTCGGGTTTAGGTCTTCGTGTCATTCATCAACCTGCGTTCGCCTCACTTGACATCATTTTTGTACACGGCCTTGGAGGCCATAGTCAACAAACCTGGTCAAAAGATCATGACCCATCTCTCTTCTGGCCGGAGTTATGGCTTCCTTCTGAGCCTGATGTCGGCATGGCGCGCATTATGACCTTCGGATACAATGCAAACTTCCGTGGTATAGGTGCAAAGAGCATTTCAAACATCATGGACTTTGCTAAAGAACTCTTATGGGAGATGCGCTTTGCAAAAGATGAGTCTGGCACCGATTTGAACGTTGGCACGAACCCGCTCATGTTCGTAGTGCATAGCATGGGGGGCCTAGTAGTGAAGAAGGCCTATCTTCTTGGCATACACGATGAAATGTTCAAGCACATCATCAGCGCGATTTCTGCAATCATCTTTTTGTCGACGCCCCATCGTGGAACTAATTTGGCGGAGACTCTTAATCGCGTATTGGCTGCGTCGTTCCAAACCCCAAAATCCTTCATTTCAGATCTCAGCAAAAGTTCCCCAGCGATACAGGAGCTCAACGAACAATTTCGGCATCTGGCTCCTAGGCTGTCAATATGTTCTTTCTATGAGACTCTCGCAACTTCCATTGGACCGAAAAAGATCATGGTGCTAGAGAAGGATTCATCTGTGCTTGGCTACCCTTCTGAGATATCCAGGCCTTTGCAAGCTGACCATCATGAGGTCTGCAAGTTTGCTAGCGCAGCAGACCCGAACTATATCAGCGTCAGGAATGCAATCAAGTCATTAGTGGGCATGGCGAAGTCTAAGGCGAAGCGGGAGGCTATCGTAAGCAACTCTCTTGAAACCACAGACCTTCAAGAGCTTTTTCGGAATTGTCAAACTTCTGAAGCAGACTTCAATACTCTTCGGCGGTACTGGATTCAGGGTAGCTGTGGCTGGTTTCTCCAGCAGCCTGAAGTTGAACAATGGATCCATTCTTCATCCGAACCGAGTATACTCTGGTGTACAGCTCCTCCCGCAAGCGGAAAATCCATCTTATCGGCCTTCATAATTCATCATCTTAAATCAGTAGGCCGATCATGCCACTATTTTATATTCAAATACTCCGATCACAGCAAGAGATCAGTGGCAAATTGCCTTCAAGCGCTTGCATTCCAGACTGCCAAGGACATTCCTGAATTTCGAAAGTTGCTCAGCCAGTCTTCTCCATCTGCTCTTGAGCTGGAGTCTTCTGATATAACACTGCTGTGGGTGAACTTATTCGAGAAGCTTCTGTTCCAAACGGGTTATGAAAGTCCAATATATTGGATATTCGATGCTCTCGATGAATGTGATTCGCCTAAAGCTTTATTAGAATGCCTAGGAAGTTTGTCCTCGGCAGCGATTCCCATTCATGTTCTCATAGTGAGCCGCAGTGTCGAAGCTATTTCAGTCACTCTCGATCGACTTTCCTACAATACCCAGGTTTCTCATATCGACATATCCAGCCGAGGCCGTACGGGAGAAGATATCGAGCTCTTCGTGACACGCGAAGTGAAGCATCTGAGAGGCAGTGATGAATTCAAAGACGACCTCAAAAGGTCTGTTATCGCTCGCTCAAATGGTAATTTTCTTTGGACGCGACTAGTCTTGGATGAGATAAGGGACTGTCACACTGAGGAGAGCACCCGAGAGGTACTTGAGGCGATGCCGGATGACATGGCGCAACTCTACCACCGGATGGAATCTACTATGATCGGTACGAAGCGGAAGTCTACACAAGTACTTGTCAAGACTCTTTTTGAGTGGGCGCTGTGTGCGCAAAGACCTCTTACGCTAAAGGAGCTTTCGCACGCGCTAAAACCCGAGTTTTCGGGTATTCTCGACCTCCAAAGAACGATAACCGAGACTTGTGGTCAATTCGTAGTAGTTGATGAGGCAAGCAGAATTGGAATCTTGCATCATACTGCAAGAGAATATCTCACGCGCAACACACAAAGTAGTTTTCACGTCAACACACGTGCTACGCACGAGAAGCTATGCCTCAAGACGCTATCGATACTGATCGAACCCGACCTCAGATGGAAGCTTATGCAAAGCCAGCATGCTCTCCAGACAAGCGAACCGTTCATATTCTACGCTTCAGCCCACTGGCTGTTTCACCTTGGACACAGTCATTCAAGTAATTCAGGGGTTTTGGACCTTCTCGTTGAATTCCTACACGGATTTGGAGTATTGACCTGGATTCATGCGCTAGCGTTACTTCGTCGACTTGACCTGGTGGTCAAAGCTGCCAAGGTTCTAGAATCATTTGTGCGCAACATGAGGAAGCAAAATCAACTCAAGAATCCGTTGCGACATCGACTCTCAGACCTCGATCTCGTCGAAGCATGGATCGTGGATCTCATCAAGATCACCGGCAAGTTTGGTCAGCATATCATCTCAGAGCCTAGCATCATCTACGATGTTGTGCCTGCGCTCTCCCCACGAAAGTCAGCTCTCCATGGCCAATATTACAATGAAGACTCAGCTTTAATCAAGATACATGGGACTGATGAATGCGGCTGGACGGACCATCTTGGCTGTCTAGCCCTTCCACCTAATACTCATGCCTGGAAGGTTTCATGTGCGGCAAGAATTGTTGCCATACTTTCATCGACTGGTACGATTCATATCTGGGATTCGTCCAACTTTACGGAGGTCATAACTGTATGGCATGGTGAACCTGTCACTGCAATGGCACTAAATAACAACGGCGCGAGGCTTGCGACATATGGACTAAGAACGACTAAAGTTTGGTCTATACCTTCCGGAAAGCTTCTACTGGTGACAAGTAGCCCCGTGAATGCTAAGGCTATGGCCATAGCTTTCGCGGCAAATGACTCAAAATTGATAATGGGCGGGGATGATAATGTGATAAGATACGTTCACTGCGAAAAGTTTAACCAAGGGTGGCAGATAATGAATGAAAATCTCCTTGGAGGTACCGGCAGGATCGAAGGTGCAGTGGCGAACTCGCCAATGTGTTTAGCATTCAATGGCGATAATACACAGGTCGGTGTGTCGTACAGAGGCGCTCCGCTTTCGGTTTGGAACATTAAAAATGCTCGTTGTATCAACCGATGCAAGAGAGCGAAAACCTTTCAAAGCGATCAGCGTCGGCCTTCGCAAAGTTGGTTTGCAGTGGATCGGTTCACATGGAATCCGGTCACAGGTCACATCCTCGGTATCTACAAGGACGGTTGCATTTTTAAATGGCATCCTCTCACGGAAGAAAATATTGAAGCTCAATGTGCCTCAGATGAAATTGCTGCAAGTCCGAATGGAAAGCTATTTGCAGTCAGCAGCAGCAACGGCTCTGTTAGCGTCTGGAGCTTTGCCTATTTTAGCGTCATCTATCAACTTTCGTCTGAAGATCTCGTCACGGGGCTAGCTTTTAGTCCCGAAAATCGCCGGTTCTACGACATTCGAGGGAGTGTAATAAATGCCTGGGAATCAAACAGCATAGCGCGCTTTTTCGAGAACGAAGAAAATGCGAGCGACACAAATAGCGAGGACCAATCTTCCACGGCAATTTCAAAATTTTCTGAGGAATGGGTTCCACAGTTCGAAGCCGTCACGGCATTCGCGCCTGCACCTGACGGTGAGACTTACTGTGTTGGATATCAGGACGGCAATGTCATGCTCTTTGATCGGAGCACTACAGAAGGTGCCGAGATTACACGCTTCCATAATTTCTTGGATGTAACACATATTGTCTGGAGTCATGACGGCCGCTATCTTGCACTTGCAGACCTTGCTGGTGATATCAAGGTTCTTTCTATGCCCATCGACCACGATCAAATCCCAAGAAACAATTCGACTATTCAAGAATTCGTTGGACCTCAGCTTCAGCTCAACGGTTATAATATCGAGCAGATGCTTTTCAATTTTAGTGGAGAATTGCTTCTGACCCTGACGAGTAGCAATGGTTTCCTCTGCTCTGTGGAAGATGGAACGGTCAGAACAACATGCGATCTCGGGGGTGAGATCCGGCGCAAATGGATACGACATCCAACTCGGCACGATATTTTACTTGCTTTCGGGCCTACGGATATTCAGGCGTACAGTTGGAAAGACCTCTCCAAGATCTTTACTTCATCGTATCACAAGCTTCAACAAAGGCCTCGACTTAGTAGCAAAGCAAACAACCAGAATTCAGAACGCCACAACGTAACCTTGACTCAGTTATCGTTTCAAGAAACAGACTCTACTAGTCTAGAATGCACCGCCGCTTTCCTGACACAAGACTCTGAGCACATCCTGATTAACATCAGAGACAATACAGTCGGCCGTGCCATTACTACACAAATCATGATCTTTCAGACTGCAGATTTTGAGCCGGTTGAGAGTCTGAAGTCCATGCCTTCCTCGTTTGGTTTCTCTCAACTTCCAGAGGACATATCTGCTCAGGTCAGCGTACCATTGGGTGTACTTCGAAACAACGAAATAGTTTTTCTTGATCACGATCTTTGGGTCACTTCGTACGTACTTGAAGCCCCATACAACGATGGGTCGGCAGGATCAAGCCGGCGCTTATACTTCATTCCGCGGGATTGGGTGGGTGCTGTGAGTTTACGGACATGTAGCTTGACTCTCCAAAGGACGCTCTTCTGGCCAAAGGCTGATCGAGTGTTGCTGATTGAAGGTGGCGTAGACGAAACAAATGATCGAACATGGTAGTAACGGTAACAATTGGGTAATTCTAAATGATATTTGTATTCTTTTATATGTGAAAGGCGCCGTATGGAGTGATGATAGCGGCGCAAATGGGTAGGTCGGACGCGATTTGCGTATCAAGGATGGTCATCTTGTAGGGCTATCTCTACAGATGCCTTCCAGAGTCACCACACTCACACACAAGCGCCCAAGAAAATCGAAACAAATTCATACGAGATGGAACAATGGACGATTTGCCAATAGCATCATTTCCGATTTCTTTCGACTGTGCGCAGTCAGGGAAAGATCATCCGCGGACAATCGCCCGACGCGTCACCTTCCTAATCATTTGAAATCCTTAAGAATAGGTGGTGAACAGGCCTCCCTTTAGTTTTCATCGATATCATGCGACTCCAATTCGGTGCTGAACACTTCTTCTAGCAATCGGAGCTATTGATACAAGTGTATAAACCTGCTTTAACACCACGCAACTCTTCCCTTTTTCGCAGCGCAACAACATCAGGGTATTAGTAAAGCCACGCGGCGTAGTGTATGCTTACAAGCGCCCGAAAAGTACTCGAAAGCTTAGGTGTACAGGACCAAATCTGAATAAAGCAAGAGGTATATACACGCCAGCCTTACATGTTATCAATGATCTAATGTGTGATCCAAAGAATTTTGCAGACCCTCAAGCAACCCGGAAACGAGGTATAAACGCAAGAGAGTGAACGAACCCCGAGACATCGACCAGGCAAAAAACAACTCAGTAAAACAGTAATCTTATGAGGAGATATAGTCATTAATGCCGAAAGTGATGCTGTCATGTAATTTAATAGGCGAGAAATCAGAAGTTGAGGTCGCCATAATTAAATATTTTCGAGCTGTAGCTAAGCTAAATATCGTCTACCTATGTGTAAGGTTCTGAAACTAGGTCGATTTCCTATACAAAATACCTTCTTTTGTTGAATTGATTTCATGGCTGCTAGAAAAGGAAATCATTGCAGAGCCCTGGAAAGGCTCTTAGAATATATACTAGCAAAGTAGTCGATTCTTAGTTTGTCGAAAATGCGCGAGGCTACTCCAGCAAGCGCGTACCGCCGATCGAAAGCTTGTGATGCTAAATGAAGAATAAACCTCCACTTTTTTAATGCCATAAGTTAAGAACCTCTTGTTTGGAGGCGCGGTCTTAACTAGCAAACATCGACGAACTTTGCCCTCAAATTCTTCGTCACACTGATATTGTTTTTGTCCCAACGTCGAATAAGGTATTGCATACATTGTTAGGCTCTTCATCTGGCGGGAAGGCTAATTAGCTTTACGGTAGCGTTGCTTCTGCTTTATTTCCCTTTAAGCCGACCTCCTACTTGCCAGTATCATACAATAGCTGAACTACAGCCTCATGCCCATTCTGTGCTACTACTAAAAGTGGCGTCGCTCTATTATTAGTCTTTGAGTTGACTTCCACTCTGCCTGTATTGAGTAGCAGCTGGACTATAGCTGTATGTCCATTTACTGCTGCTACAAAGAGTAGCGTCTCTCCGTCATTACCCTTCAAGTCAACTTCAACTTTGCCTGTATCGAGTAGCAGCTTTACTACAGGCTCATGTCCGTTCTGTGCTGCCATTGCAAGTGGTGTTGCTCCATCATTTCTCTACGAGTCGACTTTCAGCATCGCTCAGCACGACATCCTTCGTCTTGCTCCAAAGGACATGGATTAGGAACCCCCCTATCGGTTCAGTGTAGAATTCGATGACTCGGCTGTATCAGGGAGGTACTGCTACGGTGAGCAGAGGCTAACGTGACTGACCTTCTATTCTCCATTGCTCCTTCACAAATTCCACTTTGTACAGGTGTATAGACAATATGGAGATTTCTTTAGATAGCTATATAGGCCTATACTCTTTATGTTCGCTCTAATCGCTGCAATACACAAAATCCTGTAGCGGCACGAAGCTTGGGCGCCGCACTGCCTCCGGTAAGCCTACTCCTAAATTGAAGTCTAAGCTGTAGCAATCAATTTTGGTCCACGAGCTCAGTATCACGTCGATTAATAGATCTAGCGATGCAGCAGGAGAGACTTTTGACTTGTCGGCCTGGCCGCGCAGATACGTGGCCAAGGCGCGTGTGCGGGAGGGGAGGGTCGTCGTCTCGGGATCCAGAGCGACGCGCAATGCAGATATTACCTCTCCTAGCCGCAGCGCGACGAGATTTTGCCGTTGGTACGTCGTATACGTCATGTTCTGCACCATACCCGTGTACTTCGCCGGCACGTTGACATAGCGGCGCACGTCGACGACAAGTTCAAAGGTCGTTTCCGTAGTGGGCGATAAACGGGAAAATCGTGCGCGCATGATGCTTTGTCAAATAAATGCGCTGAGAGCGTCATCGGTTGAAACGTAGCTAGAACTAAGCGGGAGCGTTCTGAGAGCAATTGACATGAGAGCTTGAAGGGATGCCGGAGGCAGAACAAGGCTTGCCCAGCCACACTGCGGAGGCTGTCCTCCACGCTCGCTGGTGCCATCATCAGATGGAATCGACTTGACAAGATGGCGGTCAAGTTCGGGGCCTTGTTCATAGTTATCAAGCGAAGGGATGACGCTCTTTCAAGGCCTGTTGCTCGGCAATTTCTATTGCTTCGAAATCATTAACACAGAATTGAATACATCAAGAAAGCCGGGCTGGTCTACATCCACAAGTTATGATTAACCATGTCCTGTATTGCAAGACCGCTGCATTTTAGGATCAAATTTGCTCATATGCAGGTCGGTCCTGCATGTATGTTGACTGCCGACAAGGTTCCACTAAAAGGGTTGTAGCTGATTGGACACCAAACTTACGACTGCGCATGTAAAATCGGTTTAGCGTAACTAAATTTCCATGAAAGGAACGTTAATTACCATGCTCCACTGTGCTAACGCGCTCCTGGAAAACGTGCTCATGCAAGTGCCTTGAGCTCGATTGCCAGGGCCATGGGCCATGAGCTGCCCACACCTAGGATGATGCCATTGTGCGAGCATGATCATTCCTAGAATTCAGTGTCTGGCTCGAAGTCACTCCAATCACCCCAATCCCTCTCTCTACCGGACATCTGGTTTTTTGTTTCGAGATTGATATTCAACATACTGGCGTCACAGGCACATAAACGCCTAAATAGTACATTGATACAGGCACAAGACTTTGGAAATGCAGCAAAAAGTGTCAATCGTCGGCGCTGGACCAGCCGGCTTCGCCCTCGCAGCTGATTTTCAGAACCGCGGAATGGATGTATTGGTATATTCGCATTCGAGACACCTGCGGCATGCTAGTCAGGTCAACCACAAGGGCCAACTGATTACCTGTGGCAAGTTTGAGGTCTCCACAATCCCACGTATAACCTCTGACATGAGCGACGTCGTGGAATTCTCAAAGATTATTATCCTCACGACTCCATCTACTGGACATGAGACGGTATTGCAAGAATTGAAGAGGTTTTCTCTGCAACGACATACGATCATCGCCATTCCCGGCAATTTATTCTCGTTCATTGGTAACATAGAGGTGGGATGCATCCTTGAGACCAACCTATCGCCATATTCCTGCAGGATGGATAAAGAGAGATTGATCATCCTAGGCAAGAAGAATCTTGTCTTTATCGCAGCCCTCTACAAAGACGCAAGCCTATTAGTCTACGATACGATAGAAAACATGTTTCCGGTGAAGCTTAAATGGTGTAGTAGCGTTATCGAAGCCTGCTTGTTAAACATTAACGGCGTGTTCCACCCACTGATGATGTTAATGAATGCTGGCCGCATCGAAAACACAGGCGGCAACTTCTTGTTGTATCGAGACGGCTTGACACGTTCCGTCGCTAATGCCATGCTTGCGGTCGACAAGGTGCGGATACAGATTGGTGAAGCATTTGGACTCCGCATGAAGAGTGCTTTGCAAGTGTCGAATGAGTGTTACAGTCACACTTTCACCGACCTAGTTGACTTGGCTCGAAATTCTGGACCGCACAACAAACTGAAGGCTCCATCTGACCTGGAGAACCGAAACATTTCGGAAGATGTTCCAGACGTGCTCGTCTGCTGGCACAGTTTGGCCGAGAAGCTTGGAATAGACGCATCTCCTATCAAGGCCGTCATTGTTCTCGCCGAGATGGCTACTGGTATCAATTATTTCGAGACTGGGAGAGATCTTCAGAAGCTGCATCTGGCAGATGTCTCACGAGAAGAACTCATTCGAAGATTCACTCCATCGAACAGGCAAAATGGCTATTAGTCGGTCGAACCTTGGTAAACAAGGTAGCAGCGTTCATATGTTACGAGAATATATTGATACATTTGAAAGCAAACTTCATCTTTTGTACCTTTGCGAAATCTTATCGTCGTTGTGATAGCGCTCACGAATCTTTGACCTAGAAGATGAAAGTTTCATCAACTCTTACAATTTAATTTGAAAACGGTTCATCACAGGCACGGTAAAGGGCCGCACCATGATTCGTATGAAATTCCTGTTCAAGTTACCGTTGGAAGCAAGCTTGGATCGGTAGGTGGGGTCTCCCGTTTCTCTTCTGAGTCGGGCTGCCTTTCTCTTTAGCATGCTGTACGGAGCATATGTCTCTTACCAAAGGCCGAACGCAATCATCATGACAAGTCCGGTCTAGTTATATACGCAAAAGCGACCCTTCCCGCTCAGCTGATCCTAAAAATCCATGTTCAGCCGAGACCTTAGTCATACAATGGCCAATAGCCGATCATAGGACTGACATTGCCTCCCTTCTCCCGTGGCATGATGCACGTAATGGTTTCTGCACTTGAAATTATCGTTGCTATACCTGTGAATTCTGACGAGAATCTAGATTCTAGCAGCATTGCTTCGTTCCATAAGATAGCGGAGAGGGTGGAGATACCAACGAACGATATTTTCATTGCATTGTAGATACTAACTCAACCATACAAGTCACTCAATGGCGCAAACAGAAATGACACAAGCGAAATCCAACACGAAGATCGATACGACAAAGGTCGAGAACGTCATTGGGCTCAGTTGGAAGTCTTTCATGATCACCTCAGCAACAGGTGCAAGCGTCGACGACACGAACAACCTTACAAGATCAGATGGCTGACTTGAGCGGACTTTAGTTTAGTATGGTTTCCATTCACACTAGGAAACTGATGACTGAGAAAATCAAAATGTTGGCTCATTTTGTCCTCGCTGACCAGTTCATAAGATTCTCCTGATCTTGATCATCCGGTAAGTTCCACTAAACTGTGAGCGCGGCAGTCGGCTCGGATTGAACGGTTATACCATTCGTCTCATAGAAACTGGATCATGTTTGAGGACAATGTTTGGGGATCTGCATGGTGGATTGCTCGTTCCCCGTCCGGACATGAACCGGATCTAGTCTATATTTTTTCTGGCATTGTCATTCTCTCTGACAAATAGATGGCACTTCGCGTGAACTCTCGTGCATACCATTTTTAGCTGGGTGAAGCAGGCATGTTGTGATGGACCATCTGGATTCTAAAAACAAAGGATCGCTTGCCGTACCCTGCTGAGCTAATCTTCTTTTGAGCCTGCTCTCGGCATATGCGGTCACCCCAGGGACATCCCCATCTCAGAGGAAGCATCCTACATATCTAGACTATGCAAGGAATCTGCAACTGCCAGTTGACGGACCAACATAAACGAGCACATTTACAAGCATGAAAATACAGGTACAATACTGACGCATCACTTCCCAAGAGGTAGAGGGTTTTACAAACACAAATTTCCGCACGCGGAAGGATTATTATGCACTGTAGGTGTTCAGCAAGATGAGCACAAAGTTTCACATGCACTCCAGACCTGGCAAGAAATCCCTATCGATTCAAGCAATCTAGCCAATTTTTGAAGACTGACTAGGGGAAGCGCTTAATCTCGGACAGCTAGAGTAACCAATAACTCCATTTCCATGTGAATGCCGTCATTTCTAGCGAGTTTGTTCCACTCTTCCTTCATTTCCTCCCTTGCACGCGGCCGCAGATTTAGAGGGATGCTCCCATATGTTTTCCCAGATGAACTCGTATCCAGCCAATTGATCATTGCATCGGCATCCTTAGTCGACTTCACGATCTTGTTGATGACGATTTGTCTTTCAGAAAACCCAGCGTTGTCAAGGAGACTTTCGAGCTCTCGCTGCTTGAGGAACTTGGGAGGACTCTCTTCTGGATAGTTTCGATAAGGCTCTCTCGATAGTACTTCATCCTTGATCTTTTCTTGTGCGGTTAGGTAATCTCCTGATCCGCCTGAGATGCCGAGGCGACCCGATGGCTTCAGCACACGGGCGAATTCTTCGACTGCTGCAGGCTGGTTCTGCACCCAGTGCAATGTCGAGTTCACGTAGACCACGTCGAAGCTAGCTGCAGGAAAACGCGACAGGTCTTCGGCTTTGCCTTCGTAAAACAACTTATTGGGCTTCGTACTCTTAAGTGCGATGGCAATGCGCTCTTTGCTTGGATCGATTCCGATGACACAACCCTGCTCTCCGATCACGTCCGCTATGTGAGCTGTGAGGTTGCCAGGGCCGCAGCCAACGTCGAGAACTCTAATTCCCGGAACAACACCAAGTCTTTCGAGAAGAAACAGCCCTGCATTATATTGGGTGTCATTGACAACCGTATATCCTTTGGCTAATTCCTCGGTGTCGGCCATGGCTGTGTCAAAATGTCGCGTTGACCTGTTGGAACTCCGTCCTGGTTGACGTATTCAAAACCGCTCACCGGAGGCATACGCGCATAGTCGATATTTATATGGCACATATGAGGATTTATGAGCCGCATGCAATACAACATTCGGCACGCTTAGCGGACACACCTCAAGAAGAAAATGGGCTCGCCTTTAAAGACTTTCTTGCGCGCTAGTTCAATCTAGTAAAGTTTTGCGGTAGATCTTTATGAAATGGCAGCTGCTGTTGGCCGAGGCGTTGGCTTCCCGAGCTTATCCAGGTTATTGAAGTTACTGTGGCGTAAAGAAAACTGCGTGTACTAAGCGGAAACGCTCTAAAATAGACCCAGGATCAACATGAGGCAGTTTGAGGCTATTTCCCTTGCCCCTGGATTCTTGTGAAATACCTAGATCAGACCAATGAGAGCTATAGGCTTTTAGGAGTGATCTGATCGAGTTTTATAGCTTACCCGTGGCTCAGCCTTGATTAATCAATTAGAGACTCTAAATCCCTATGGATCCTATTAGCTCGACCTATGTGGCCCTGTTTGCAGGAACGTACAGAGTACGGGATACGATGCACTCCTCATATGAGGTTGAATGACGACATACTAATTACTTCCCACAGGATACGTGTACTACGCCGAGCAAGGAAGTGGCCTGTCAGTCATAACTGCCGAGCTAGCGCGTAAAACCACCGTCTTTTCACATCGACACAGCCTACATATTGCGCACAGGTAGCAGAGGCGGAAACCCTTCTAACTTCAAGTCTAGAATATACTAAGTACCAAGTCGAAGACGCTCGGCGATGACGATTGTGATTGTAAACATGTCAAGTGACGCGCTCTCTGCAACGTCAGTAATCACTACGCTTGCTATCCTTGTATGTTGATCATATGTTTATGGGAAGCTTCGCTCATCGTCACTAGCTCGTAGCTAGGTACATTGTTTGGATCCTTCAAAAACGACTCTTCCACCCCCTACGTTCGGTGCCTGGTCCCTGCATCAATAGTGTATCAGAAATACCCGCTGCTCTAGCACTGATAAGAGGAAATCAACACATCTACTACGCGTCGCTGCATGAAAAATATGGCCCGGTAGTGCGCGTATCTCCCGAAGAACTAAGCTTTATCAGTGTAGAGGCTCGAGAAGAGATATATGGTTTTCGAGTAGGTTATGAACAACTCAATAGTATCAGAGCTGACCGGTCACATGCAGAAAGGTGGATTCAATATGGAAAAGAGTCCCATTTTCCTCGGAGCTGTTGGGAGCGTCGACGGACAGACGGGCGTAAGCCTGGCCGTGGACAAAGATCATACCCGCCAGCGCAGGGCTTTGGGATATCTATTTTCGAACAGCGCACTCCTTCACCTAGAAAGTCTACTTCAAAATCATATACACAAGTTTGTTGCCACACTCCAGGCAACGGCGTATAAGAACAAATCCGTGGACTTTTCAGCCTGGTGTAAGCTTGCACAAATCATGACCTTTTGTTTTTTTCAAGCTGACCACTTATTAGATACGTACCTCGCATTCGATATGATGGGTGACTTGTGCTTCGCAGAGCCTTTCGGGTGTTTAGACGAAGCATCAGCTACGGAATGGTCGACATCTGTGATCAATGTCTTCGTAGCAGCTACATGGACTCAGGGCATACGTCGACTGACCGGAGTCGGCACATGGCTCGAATCTCTCATGACTTGGTTTCTTGTTCCTGTAGAAGCGGCTGCGTGGAGAAATATTCATCTGAATAACTCACGCGAGAAGACAATCTGCCGACTCGCCGACTCAGAACGAGAACATAAAGACTTCATGTACCATATTCTCAACAACGAGTCCAGAAAGGTCCTATCTCAGACGGAAATCATCCTAAATATGGCGTTGTTCATCAGTGCTGGAACCGATACAACGGCTACTGCTCTCACCGGCTGGACATACTTCGTGTGTACACACCCAGACGTGTATAGGCACTTAGTACTCGAGATTCGAGAGGCTTTCGCGGCAGACCACGATATTGAATGGGCAAAGGTCAAGGAGCTTCGTTATCTTGATGCGACTATGAATGAGGCGCTACGTCTCTTTCCACCCTCACCGGCAAGTCAACAACGTCTGGTTCCCCCAGGCGGTGCTACCATTGCCGGCATCTATGTCCCTGCAGGAACGACGGTTGCTGTCCCACCCTGGGCCGCAACACATTCGCGCTTGAACTTCCACGAGCCCCATATGTTTAGACCCGAGCGTTGGTTAGAGAAGAATGGCAAATTTTCGGATGACCGCCTTGATGCTTCGTTGCCATTCGGGACTGGACCCAGGGTAAGTAAGGTCAGGGTGCACATAAGAACAGACAAGTGTGAATAAGAGGTTAGCTAAAACTTTACAACATCTTGTTGTATCCAACAATAAGGAGTTGTCTAGTTTGCTAAACCTCTTACCCTCGGTCTATTTTGCTGACATATACCGTCAAATATCTGCTAACTGTGCCCCCACCATATAGGTTTGCATTGGGAAGAACCTTGCGTATATGGAGATGAGGCTTATTGCCTCTCACCTGTTATGGAATTTTGATCTCAGACTTGACCAAGGCGACTATGAAACGAAGAATCAGGTGTGGGGCTTAGATGGCCAGATGCAGCCCATGAAGGTGTTTCACTCGATGACGAAACCGCCATTGTATATTCAGCTGACAGAAGTTCATCATTCCTTATAAGTAGCTAATGAAAGTTATTAGCAGGAAACAAGTACCATTGTTCTGATCCTCCACGTTTGCTTCAAGTACTCACCTTAGGGAAGGTCGTGCCCACCATCGATCAGATCAATTTCCGAAAGAGACAACATGACAACATAGCAAATATCCACGTCGGATGTCCTACCCTCCAGAGCTAAGATTAGGATGGGTATTTCTAAGTGATGGGATTCAAATGGAAAAGTGGATTTTGAAGCTACGAAAGTTGCTCCGTGAGTTTAAAGGTCAGAGACTAGCCTGAACGGGTTTAAAGCTCTACCTATCGTACAGGTTTTACAGAGTCTATCTTGTACTACTATGGCTTCCTTAAAAAACAAGTTTTCCTCTCTAATTTGGCGCTTTTTGAAGCAGACATATATTAATCATTTGGCCATGATAAGTACATACGACCATAGGGCGCTGAAAACAGAGCTTCCCGTTCGCTCAGCTGTACTTAAGCAGCGCACCGGCGGATTAGTAGTTGCGTGGGTGACCAGCAGCGAATACCCGCTGTTGTATGTTTTTGTTTTTTGGCAATTTTTTGGGGAGCTGGGCATGTCGCATTTAGCATGCGTCTGGCCTAGCTTTTACTATTCATTGGACTGTACACCTGTCTAGAGGAGGTCGATATTGGAACACGACCATGGTCGACGATGGCTTAGAGGGGGTTTGCTGACCGCCGATATAGTGACAGGGGACCTTCCCGTTCGCTTAGCTGTATTTAAGCGCACTGGCGGGTTAGTAGTCGCGTAGGTGATAACGTAGGTCATAAGCGAGCTGTGCATACAAGTGAGCTGCGCACTTAAAAACTCACCAAAATCGCGATATTTCAACACGTAATAAATTGACTGTTACTTGATAGAATCTTATAAAACTTGAAACTAAGACTCTAGAGACCTATTTATAAGTTAAATTTAAATTTTAGAGCATGCAGGCTAGTAGTTCTTAAGATACTAGGAATTACCTCTATTTTTAGCCCCCAGGCTCTAAATCTCTATATATACAAGACTACATATCAGATCTGTGAATAGGTCTCTAGAGTCTTAGTTTCAAGTTTTATAAGATTCTATCAAGTAGCAGTCAATTTATTACGTGTTGAAATATCACGATTTTGGTGAGTTTTTAGGTGCGCAGCTCACTTGTATGCGCAGCTCGCTTATAACCTACGTTACCTGATGTTGTGTTTTTATCTTTCAATTCTACTTTTTGGGGCACTTTTAGTCACGCATCTAGTCCGGCCTAAATGAGAAGAATTATGGGGTTTCCTTAGAAAATGCGTAGAAGATGTCCATTGCTCTCATATAATAAGCCACGTGAATGTCTAGAAATTGCAGGGCATGGTCTAAAGATGCATTACACCGTGGAGATGTCCTTCGCGTGGTATCTCCAAATTCCCTCCCGTATACGATAATGGAAGGCATACAAACACACTAACAGTGCAATGCCGCACCACCACATATCTTCAGAAGTATTTCTCTGTTCTTTCCGTATCGATGAAAGTAGATTACAAGTTGTTCGTTAAAACAGGCCGAACACCGCATGCTTCAGTAGTGAACGTCAGAGATTGAACTCATCGCCAATCTTGATTTGCGACGTGGCGAGTGAATTTTGTTGGGACTTGTGACCAGTCACAGCCATCATGTATCACTACTTGCTGTAGCTGACCACATGCGATACACTGGGATCTGCTCCTCGGTATTTGTAGCCTTGGACGAGTATCGTATCATCTCCGTCATTTTCTCGGTTCCACGGAGGCCATATTCCGTCAGATCAAACTCAACTGTGTTGATTTTCTCGAAGCTATGGTGTTGATATAGTCGCCGTCCTTGTTCCGAAGCTTGAAGGTAACAGGGAAGCCCAGTCGTTTCTGACTTCTTGATTCCCCAGTGGACGAGAAGGCTACCAGCACCTCTGCGTCTATGCTGACTTGAGGTGACGAGGAGAGCTAGAACTAAGTGGATAAATTATAAGCACGGGGGCTTCAGATAGTACTAATGTGAAGTCTTAGTAGCGATATTTGACTTACGTATATGTGGATATTTTCCCATTTCTCTATTACGAGTACTAAAGTATTTATGTGCGGCCTCTCTCAAGCGACCGTACTGGTCGACCCTCTTCGACCCTTCATCTATCTCTTGCTTCAACTCCTCGAGATCGGGTCGGCCGTGCTCATAGATCTCCCATTTCGCATAAGCCAATATCTCGTCGTTGTTCTCTATATCGACTACTTTCAGATGATGGACATGAGACTTATTATCAAGATCATTCCTGATTGAGGTCATTTGATCTTCTACATAGCCATCGTACGGCGGTGGGCGACCAATGACCAACGAACCCAAAGTGGCGATACGCAGAGCCGCACACACCTCAACATCCGTATGCTCTACTGGGCGAACAAGTAGACGAGACATTCTGCAGATAGGATTGACAAGAACAGGATAAAGGTGGCACAGGATGAAAGTCGCATAATTTAAGGAAAGAAAAGTTATTAAAGCTTGCTGAAGGTGAAGGCTAACGTAATTCTCCACTTAACGCACGTACCCACCTAACACGTGTCCTAGAGAGCTAAGACCTGTATGACAGTCCAGGACTTATGACTTCTTATCGCGTCACCTTAGTGCTAATACAATTGTGAGGGAAGCTGGGGTAAATGAGCGTGCAACAGTCATTATTCATCCCTGCAAGAGGTTCATAACACATATTTATATATACAAACAAAATTTTCCGGCTTACACGTCATTTTGAGAGATTGGATGATCGATGATCAACCCCAATTTAGCATCATGAACGTGTTTTAGTGGATAACATGCTTCCTGTAGTAAGGTCCAGCAAGCGTTATGAAATGGAAAACCCCACGATGATGTCTCCAGTGGCGCCTGGTTTGGATCCCTGTTTGGGAAATCGTTATCCTCAGTGTAGAAAGGTGCCATGGCGGCTATTCAAACAGCGGCTCGATGATTGTAGTCCGGAGAGTTGATCGATCCTGTGCGTTCCTGGGAACGAAGACTTCACCTCTGCGACTCACGTTCAGTCCCACCCCAGAAAGAAACTTAGTGCAGACTATTTTCATGTTCGTTGACATATACGGCGCGGACTTCGTTGAACTAAGTATGATCACTTCCACCATTCAGTACACGGCAGACGTTACATTTGTATTCGTCCATATTGAGGAATAACTCTGCAAACATAAGCCAGGCTACCCTCTTCGTCCTCGCGAGTTCGCACAATCTGGAAAAGGAGACGGTGTTCTGCTTTGTATGCTTATGATGGCCAGATAGCGGTAGTTTAGGGTGCTCGTAGAATTAATTCACAGACGAAGGAAAGCGCGGGTAGGGAAAAAATGTTGTGTAGTTTAGCACTCGGCCCAGTCCACTATCGCCAAGGCAGGCTACAACTCCTAAACCCTTAAGGCTTGAATATGACTTGTATCTGTTTCTATGTTTTCTTATTGCACTAGGTTCTATATTTTCAAGCATTAGGCAGGCTGGCGCTATTGGCAGCATTCTCCGGCAGCCCTCCAAACCACCGGCGACCATAGTCTTGATCCAATATCGACCATCCCTAGATGGGTACACATTCGAATAGCTAGAAAATAAGCTGGACGCATGCTAAATGTGACATGCCCAGCTCCCCCGAAAAAAATGCCAAAAAACATACAACAGCGGGTATTCGCTGCTGGTCACCCACGCAACTACTAATCCGCCGGTGCGCTGCTTAAGTACAGCTGAGCGAACGGGAAGCTCTGTTTTCAGCGCCCTATGGTCGTATGTGAGACTATTTTACGGCAAGCTATTATATAATCTTATTTTGTGAGTATCCTAGCCGATTAGTAATTACGCATACAAATGGTGGCTGGTCGCAGTCAAATTTGCCCAGTCCACAGTAGCCTTAGTACTCAAGTCCTTGGAAGCTCAATCTAAGAAAGCAAACATATGCTAATTATAATTCGATCGTGATCATGGCTTGCTGCTTGTGCTCGCGAAGTATTTTATGCAAGTGCTGCTAGGGTTGGGGGCCAGAACTATGTCTTATATTCATCACAAGGCTGAGGTTCAGCCTTGCTTCAAGCATTAAACATAAGCCAATTGTATCGGATCTTCCAAGCCTTTAGGGACGCCGAGTAGTGGTCTTTGAACCACCGATTTCCAGCTTACTTCAAGCGCCGGGCAGGTGACCAATAGGACTTATAAAAGAAGACGAACGCCTCTGGTGTCTCGATACGCTATGGCGATCGTTGAGGACACTAATAGCCCTAATAGGTCTAAATGATATTCTGTATATAGCTGTCTTACCTCCAGCTTCCCATTATGAGAGCTTATGGCTTTCTAGGCGAGTTCCTCCTGGTCTCACCTATAGCCACCAACCGCCTTCATGCACGAGACCACTACTAAGCGAGTGTATGAACCGTTCAGCTTGAGCGTTTTCTGCTGTTTTAACCTGATGATCTGCTTTTGGGGGCCTAAATTTTGGTAATCGGAGGCTAGAACGAGTGAGGGAATAAGAGGACCTGAATAATCATCCCACGGTGCTTCGTTTACCCTGGACTACACTGCTACACGGCGCTGACATAGCCGCATCAGGATTAGCTTTTCGGATTCGTGAATTTGAACCAAATGCGTCTAAAAAGCAAGACACATTTGCGACTCGGGCTAGAATTGGATCTAGAAAGCACCCCCTCGCTTTTATATATAATTATGACAAATCTATGAGTGTTGTAGTCACTTCTCTAAGCTCCAAGCTGAGCTCACCATTAAATTTGACCTATTTGGTTCCCTTTATTCAATTTCTCTGAAGAAAATATGGCTGATACTAAAACGAGTATATTCACCACACTTGAGGAGTGCATGACAAAGAATGCAAATTTCACTTGTAAATTGCCGACTTCTTTCAAGAGCAATGCTACCATCGCAGGATCAGATTAATATTTGAGCACAACTGTACTAAGTATGTCTAGGTTATCATCGCTTTTGGAACCTCTGCAGGTCTCACACAGCTACTTGGGTTGGTCATGCTAATATTGAGATGGAAAGGTTGGAAGCAAAAGTCCCCCGTCGCGTAAGTTCTGCCACGTTCATGTTGATCCTAGAACACCGCGATCTAATGAAACCATGACTAACAGACCTTGTCGTCGGGAACGAGCCCGGGATATGCTAGAGAACGTCACCTTTGGCTTAACTGAGGCGCAAATGATCACTGCTGTCGCTCTTGCAGCACCAACACTGACTACGGAATATTGCAAAGTCTCGGCATATCACTACAATATCGTTTGTAACCTCATCCTGCTGTCTTTCTCCAGCTACTTAAGCTCAATTATCGTCATGCGAAAGACCTTTAAAGAACCTATGACGAGAATTTTCCATCTCATTTGTCTTACAGCCGCAATTATCATCGGTAGCATTATACTTGCTTGGAAAGTCTTCAATAATCCTTTGTTTCCCGTCGCGAAACCTCATACAAACATAAACCATACTCCTGGCTTGTCTACTGGCCTCGTCCTACCAGCAGCATGCTTTTTCCGGGAAGCAGACGAGGTGGAAAATTATAAAAATTACACTGCATCTCAGTCATGGTCCAAGTATCCGCCCAACTCTACTAGTAGATACTCTAGCTTCGCATCCGATGATGACCTCGATCGGGATGGCGAGAAAGCTATAGTCGGCGTGACCATGTTGGGCCTTGGTCTCTTTTGGATAATAGCGGCGATACACATATCGAGGGGTCTTTCGAGAAATAAGGACGCCAGCGCTTCTGACACAGACCCCGACTACAACTCGAGAACCGTATCTGGTCTCATCTGCCGTACTTTGATTGCTATAGTTGCACTCTGCGGCTTTATATATTCAATGGTCAGGTTCTCACAGCTTCGTCGTTGGATGAACTCCCCTGGATGGCTGGGGAATGATGATGGGGAACGGTCTTACGATTCATACGGCCAGAACATGGCTATAATACTAGGCTTCACGCCTTTTATCAGTCTAATTTACACTCTTCTCCGTATGTTCCTTTATTCTTCCAATCTATTAGGATGTCTCTGTGTGTTCAACGCTACTAGCTAACCAAAAAGCGTAGAATTTGGACGGAACGAGAGAGTTCAATATAAAAGCCAGCAGCGCAGTGTTACAAACGATGACAACATCAACCAGTCAAAACGACATCTATCAAACGACCATCGTACATTTGCCTAGCAACAACAGAAAGATCTTCTACTCGTTCTCACTGACAGCGATTCCCCTTGTTTCTTCGAATTTCTAACATAGTCTTTACACAAAATTGGGGATGTAAGTCCAGCTCCGTTAGTTATGGATACATTAAATGCCTTGACTTCTCAGCAACTTTCAGCTACCTTTACATTATTATGTCGATCGAAGCATTCAGATGACTATCAAGCTGTGTTAGAGCTCGCACTTAAAACATGGGAATCTCATGGTCTTATTAGGTGATTCAGCTAGAGTGTATTAATCTTACGACACTATGTCGGCACAATAGTGCCGTCTTGTCTTCTCGGAGGTAAATTGGTTGTGTTATTCATTACTGAAGACATATTACACTCTTTCATAAAATTTTGGCCGTTGTCTATTATAAGTATCTGTAAATCGCATAGCCATTGTAGAATGCGTTATATCTAAGAAAGCTAGCCACAAATTACAAAATTATATATACAATATATAGGCTTCTCAGTCATCCGCATTGCAAATGGACCCACATGCTTTAGCTACACTACTTTAACAGCTACTAAATCCTGGCACTTATTCAAAGCGAGGTGTGGCTTGGATGCGAATGCATAGAAACATGTAATTAGTACTAATTCCACCTAAATTAGGAGGTGTAGAAGGCAAGTTTACCAGATACGGTTCCATGGCAAGCGGCGGATCGGAGAGGAATCTCTGTTTTCAGCACCCTATGGTCATATGTGCTTCTTATCATAATATTGTCCAAATATAGCTAAAGAGATTCACTCTATATACAAGAAAGCATTTAAAGTCTTCCCCTTATTTTGATAGTACATAGAAGAGTTATATGGATAACTTTTATCATAATATATCATAGCTCTAGTATAGTACTGCTAGATTGTAAGCAGCACATTCTAGGGTATATTCCAGATGATATACGAATGTCTTTGGCAAGGAGCTCTAATAGCTCCGATACTCTATTTATCTAGGGAGGGAAATACTCTGAAGCGATTGCCCCTTTTGCTTGGGCCTGCTTCTGCTCCAAGTTTATGGCTAGTTCGGAGTGATTCATGCCAAGGTCAAAGATCGCGGACCAGCCATTGGGCTGAACCCGTTACAGCTTTTCCTTGTATCGTTACTTCATTTTTCTTACAAGTAAACCCAAGCACCGGCTTCCTAAGCAATCGCTTGCCCCTTATCATGTCACAGGCTTAATACCTTCTCACTAGTCACCAGCGCCTACCATACATGGACTCAGCCTCCTCTTACTTGCCTTAGCGCCTTAGCATTGCAGTCAACATGTCCATGGTCACCAGCGTTCGTCCGTGCATCAGTTACCGCCATATGATAGGCGCCAATGCTGTAAGAAGCAACCGAACTGAAGATTTCTGGAATTCATTATGAAGATACTCCTTTTCAAGACCATAAGATTCAGGGCATTAGTATTTAAGTCTCAATGTCTCACGGTCTGTAATATGGTTAAAGCTCTATTGAGGGTATAATTAATATGGTCATAAGTTGTGCGACAGTTCAAGAATCATTGGGCTTGATTGGAGCCAGCGCCAAATGAAAAGAGAAGAGTTCTTTATTTAAATAGAGATACGAAGTGGGTGGGGAGTAAGTTCTTATAATTGGCCAGTTTACTCCGTGCGGGAAGCACTGCAAGTGTGGGTGCCTGAGCGCTTCGAATTGGCTGACCAACCAGCATGCGAAAGTCCAGCCGAGCTGAGGGACTATACATGTTCGTTATCATTTCAAGACGCTGTGGTATGTTGAACGAAATGTGGCGCAAGGCTGGACTCAGCCTTGCGCCAAAGAACCCTCCTGCGGCAATAGGAACTTAATCCTATCTTTGCGTAATCCTTTATAAGAGCTAAGAAGGTAGCGCTCTCTTCCTGATGGTCACGGTTTTACAGGGTCAGTATGAGATACTTACTTATTGTCATCGCTTTGGTAGGCCATGCCAATGCTATTGTAACTCAATCTCCCCAAGTCACAGCTAGACCACGTCGCCCTAGAGAGGAGGTCTATACGAAGACGCTTGGCTGGTACGCTTCTGGAGCGACCTCAAACATAACTGGGTCATGTATTCTATCGTCTGCATCGTATTTCAATATCTTTGTTAACTTCATCCAGGGGCACCCTGGATATACGACAGGATTGAAACTACATACTCGACTTCAAGCACCTGGATCCGACGTTGTACGGATGGGGGGAAGTGCCACTTGTATACAGGTTGCTCTTCAGGCTATCTAATTGCTAAAGAGACATCATCATACTGGTAGGCATTAAAGTATATCAATGATGAGTACTAGCTCATTTATTACAGCGGGCAAGGTAAAGCTTCAGAATCTTCATTATTCTGCAGTAATCATCTCCTGTACTACTCTTCGGGCGCTGCGAGAGCTTATTTTTGGTACTGGTGCGACGTACCACCGCTAACAGGGGAAGTATTTTATGAGGTGCGGCCGACGGGTGAGAATATATCTTGACCTCAATATGCTCAAGTACTAAAGGATTGCAAGGACCCGCAACGGTTGCCGCAATCATAACTGCGTCGATCGAAGCGACCACCACGGTAACAGTGTCCCCAAATCCTTCCAAATCTCCGGTTTCCTCGAAAAGTAGTACTAGCGCTATTGCAGGAGGTGTCGTTGGTGGTGTAGCTTGTATTGCACTCATTAGCGCTTTTGCGTGGTTCTTGATCCACCGAACGACACCATCCACATCGAAAACATCCACTGAGCCGCTAGCGCAAGAGCATATAAAGGCGGAGCTTCCATCTGATATGAGCGAGCGCAATGGTATGGTCTTTGGTACGTCACCATGCGGTGAACCGCCGAGTGAATTACCTGCACCTGAAATATCACGAACGTAACCTTTAAGTAATGGAATGAAATTGCTTCAAGCCTAAGAGGGTGACCTTGACTTAGCTGCCCAGTACTCCAGCCAAGTTCTATATGGCCTTCAGTGTATTTGAATGCTTAGGACCAAGCACCCACTCAGTGGTAGCCGGCGTCCGCCTATGCATCAATTCGTACTTGCCCAATTCTATCAAGATAGAGCTAAGAAGGCCTGAACTGAGAGGTGTGCTGAAGTCTTCAGCATTCAAAGGCCTCCATTTCATACTTTAGGAGCCTTTGAGGCCATCCATCTGCCTGTGCGAAGAGTCCCTGTCACCATGCGTACCGGTCAGTGTTATTCAACGGCAAAGCCTACTTGTTAGTCTTTATAATATCTCAACTTTCCTACTCTACTACAGATAACACATGTGAAAAAAGGGTCTAGTATCTTAGTTTATATACTTGCTGTCAGAAAACTCTTAAGACGTTTTTTGTATAAATGCCTAGTGCCTGCCCCTTTCTATATCAGTTAACTTAAGCCATATTCATGTTATGAGATCACTTTATGTCACGCCTACTGGCGAGAAGGCGCACGGAGTACTACCACATCTTTCTTAAAGATAACTTCCTCTTCTCTTAGTTGTCTAGCTAATGAATTGTTCTGCCCCTCACCATCCTCGCCAGTGCAGTAACGAATTATGAACTCGGGCCTATGTAGCAATTCTTATACTCTATAATACTACCTTACTTTGGGGTTATATATATATTACTAGTAAATTACTAGTGTTTTACTTTATTATTCTACTTAAGAGCTGATTCAGATACTAGCATTGTCCGTACGTCAAGTTCTGGATTTACTCTGTAGCGAGCGCCGATAGTGTTAATCCAGGCTGGAGAAGGGTACCCACGAAGAAATAACAATTGCCCAGCGTTCCTGGAAGGCGCCTGATGTTCGAAGAACCTCTGAGGTCCATCAGGTCCGTTGAATCGTACCAAAGAGCGAGGGTCACTTCTAGTGTATGCGAGGTCTTGCAAAACAGCGAAGTCGTGGTCTCGCTTCTCGAAATGATTTGAGGAATTTGCTACATAACTTTGACCGAGTGTTGGAGATGTCAGGAATCGAGCAAGAGTGCGATAGTGTATGCCGGTATAAAAGTTATCGTGTCCAGTGCGCGTCGAATACCTTGAGATAGTGCTTGCATAGTCGCTCGGGCGTCTTTTCTGGCGTCGTCCTGACGTGTGATTGGTTGTTGAGGGCGATGGCGACCGTGTGCTACTAGCTGGTGCAAGTTTTATAAGCTCGTGGTCTCCAGAGCTTGCTGGTTTTGGTGTCATCGTGCTGTAGGAATAATAATTGCGACTCACAGTACGAGGTCACAGCAGGGTTATACAAGTGCTACCTCACGGATCGCCACTCTTTTGCCAGTGCGCCTCCAGACAATAGGAGGTTCCAATACTATCCGCCTACAAGGCTATCTGCGTCATCACGGCAAAGAAAATCCAAGACATGTCTTCATTACCAGCAAGGCTGAACAAGACTGACATGGGGAGGCGAGACTGACAAAATACAACGCCATGAGGCTGAGAATAGGGGGCTCTCAGCTGTTTCAGCCGGAGGCACTCCGAAATCAGGGCATTGGCTGTTGCGTAAAGTCTGAGCACTGCAAGTAGAAAGGTGATTTTGATTTTCGCTCGTTCTTGCCAAGTACGTCGCATTCATACAGCCTGGTTGCGCCACTAAAACCATCACTTACACAAGTCCCGGCTCCGCCTTCGCCTTTGGGCTCCGAGCGCTCAAAGCTAATCCCAATGGTTTCGGATGATGTTCTTCAGATCATCGTATTCCAGTTTTCGCCCATACTTCTCGGACAATTTCCCCATAGCAGCCTCGTAGTCTCGCAGAGTGCGAGCTCTTTCTTCTTCAAGCCCAAGGCGCTGTTGTGTATCTGCGAGGTGGTACAGCGCTCGCGCCATCTGTGCTAAGTACTCTTGCATTTCATCGAATGTCTTCACAGACTTCTCGAACATTATGCTAATATGATAAGCAACTTTTGGCGCCAGTACATAGCATAGGGAAGTACTTACAGCGCCTCATCAATCTGCTCAAGGGCCACATAAACCTCCCCAAGTTTGTCATACAGTGTTGCAACGCGGAAATGATCCGGTCCAATGGTCGAGTGATACTGCGCGAGGGTTTCGAGATAGAAGTCGAGACTCTCAGAGTATTGTTGTTGAAGGTAACAGTTCTTGCCAGAAAAGTACAGGCCTTGGCCAGTTCTTAGGCCAGTTAGATGCGCTAAGCTTGGACTGCGGAACATCCCACTTACTTGAATGACTCTGTGTCCATGGGTCCAAATCTTTCCTCTCGGCTACGCAGATATTCTTCAAGCACATCTGATGCCTCATCATGGCGACCTAGGTTGATCAGTGCATACGCCTTGCTCATTCTGGGGAAATCCGGGGGATTGTCGGGTGCGATATTGAACGTGCCTTTGATGCCAAGCTCAGCTTGTTCCAATGCATCTTCATACCTCCCAGCTGATAGATACGCCTCTGCCAACTCATTATAGGCTTGACGTAGCCTCCAAGTGCGGTCATCGTATTGCTCGAAGATCTCGGCGCTGAACTTTGCGTGTACTATGGCCGTGCGATAATCGCCCAACAGACTTGCTACTTGCGCCAGGCGTCCCTCGTTGTAACCACGCCACATGTGCGTAGATTCAGCATCCAGATCGCACAGCTCAGTGCAGGATTCGAAGTAGCGATGGGTCTCGCCAATATTACCCCTCTCAAGGAAATATCTATACTATTTAACATAATTTGCGTAAGCGCAGACAATACTTACTGGCCAAAATCCATGAATAGCCTAGCCAAAGGAGATATCACTTCCTTCTCGTTGAGATCGATGTCGTTGTTTTTATACAAGCGATGCAGTGCGGCAACATGCGGCACAATGGGCTCGCACAGACGCCATCGAACGGGACTATGCTCAAACTCGCTGAAAGGCCAAGATTCGTACAGCATGAAGGATGTAGCCACGACGTACGTTTGTTTGAGTTGTGTTGTCAGCCAGGATCTTGCGGTGTCCTGTATGATGCGATGTATGGTTAGCTCTTTCGTCTCCCGATTACGCTTGATGAGCGATGAGCGATATAGCTCTGAGCGTGCATCAATGAACGAGTCGACAGAATCTGGATAATGATCTGGCCGTCGTCTCTCCTCGACATTGCCTATATTTAAGAGCAAGTCCTCTGAAATTTGATCTGGGTCAAAGAAAGATATGACGTTCAGCAAGCTTCGTGCTTGAGGGCTCAAGTCCTGGAAGTTCCAGGTCGTGTACAGTGTTTTGGATGATGATATGACTGTGGACTGATATATCTTGGAGCGAGAGGTGTCGTGGTCGTACAGTACCAGGAATTCCTGGAAAGACAGATCACGGCGATTGATTGTCCTCGCAATCTGTGTCAAAGCCAGAGGTAGGCCGCTTAATCTTGCAGCGATTTCTTGTGATATTCCTACGTCCTCAGGTGCTGAATAACCCGTCAGGTCTCGTAAAAGTCGACCACCATCCTCAGTCGAGAATGGTTCGAGGTCAATCCCGTTATTGATTGAGACGAGGCTTTTCGTTTTCGCCAAGGGGTCGCGACTTGTCACGAGTATTGAACCACTCGCAGAATCTGGCCAGAAATCGCGCAGAATCTCGAGATCATCGGCGTTATCGAAGATGAGTAGCCACGAGGGTGAAGTTTCCCCTTCGATTGGTTTACCACCCTTCCGAGTCTCTCGCACAGGCTCTGACAGCCATCCCAGCACCAGATTCTTGCTTACGATCTGGTTACTCGACTCACGCTCCAATCCAAGTGCAACGGAGACTTCCGAGAATGATTGAGCCAGCTTTTCCGAGTCGCTTGCCTGGATGGTGAAGATTGATTCGTATACGTCTTTATTGGCATAAGCAAACTCTACGGCGATCTGTGTCTTGCCTAGACCTCCAGCTCCGCATAGGGCGAATGTTCTTAGTGTGGATTGGTCATTTTGTTCAGGTTGGTCGGTAGGTGGCGCAAGAGCACCTTTGATCTGCTGGAGAACGTCTTCCCGACCTCGAAAATCTGGATCCCGTGTATAAGGTTTGAACAAATATTGAGATAACTTGATCGATTGAGTGACTCCCTGCAGGCTTTCCACGAGCGGTATCATCTCGTAGCTGGAAAGATCAGAGCTCATGCCTGCGGTGGCAGCAGCATCTGAAGGGCGTAGGAACGTAGAATGCTCGGTCGGATCTGGCGCCAGCGATGTCAGCATGCACTCACACAACTTTGTGAGCGGATGTGATGACTTACCCGATATCCCAGGTCCTTCTGAGGCGGCGGTCCTAGTCCAGGCGGCAATGCTACCGGGTGCTGTTTTAATCAGCACTTGAGCCGCTTTGACTTCTTAAAGGGCATACCCTGGCTTTGTCGTTCTAGCGCCGATCGCGCGAAAGAATCCTCGACCAGCTTAAAGAACATTGTGAGAGCATTTAACAAATGACTTCCTGGAGGCAACATGCACAAATCATTATGAGACTCGTCAATTTTGACCAAAGTCTCCTGCTTCAGGCCGATACGTGCAAAGCTCAAATCCACGAGCTGCTCGTTTATTAGTTAAGTCGCGTAACGTCTGGGATAAGAACATTGCACTCACAACTTCCCGCTTAGATCCCATGAACTTCGAACTGATCTTGGCCGGTTTTCCTTCGTAGATGGACAGCACGGGTATCTGGAAGCCCGCATCGTCGAAAAGGCGGGAGATCCTGGCAGTCGAAGATATTTGCGCTGCGCTGCGCCCGATTGCCTTCCACGATAATTTGGTATACCCCTTTAGTAGATGTGAGAGCCTGGACCACTCTTGAGGCTTGTTAAATGTTGGATGTGGCGTACCCAGGTATACCAGCCCCGCAAGGCGACAAAGAAGTTTTTCGAAATGTGGCTGGTGGAAATTCTTGCTAAGTGTTACTGATAGGCTCGCAGACTCTGGGTACACAATTGACCAATCTGGAGAGCAGGGGCACGAACTCTCTTCGCGATCAGGCCGCCGAGGCCATGGCATATGAAAATCAATGGCCGGCTTGCAAACTAGGCATCATCAACCTCACAAAGGATCATGATGACGTGTGTACGAATGATTACCTCGCGAGATGTGATCATGGAGAGCAAATGGTCCAGGGGCGCGTCTCCCCATTGCACAAGGTAATCCCACGAGAAGTTCTGTCCATCATTTGGTCCATATCGGAACTGGAAAACGCGAGGCTCTATGGCGAGGCTAGGTAACTGCGCGAACAACTAGCAGCTCATCCCATCAGTCCAACTAAGCGCATCATGAGGATTGCCGACATCAGGTACAACAATCACACTGCACAATGGATTCCATGGTTAGAATGCGATTCTTTATTCGCACGTGGGGGAGGATCCTACGTGGTAGACCAGTCGTCGGTGGGCTTCGGCGGTTTCAGTTCCAGAAACTCGCCTTTTGTAGCAGTAGTAGGATTCATGTTTCCAAGAATTGAGATATGGTGGACGTGGGAGTGTGTTGAATATTATATCAGCTCAAGGTTGCCTACAGCAGTCGCCCATCCGGTCAACGAGGCTGAGGCCAATACTGTACGGCTGTCCGCCGCTGTAGGGAATCGGTTGGCCAGTGCAGTTGAAGGTAGTGACGTGGGTGCTTCGTGCAGTTGGTCGCTGCCGTGTCTCGGCACCCCGCTTCGCTCCCCTTCCACATGCCGGTTCATCACTCAGTGACTTCTCAGTACCTTGACTTGGCTGTCCGTTCCTTCTAGAGGCATGCTTCCGTTCCATCATCCTTGTCGCCATGCCCAGCTCAACTGCGGACAATGACCGCGACAACGCGAACGACGGGGAATCTCAACCTTTACTGGGACCTCCCACGACAACTGCCACCACGGCTGGACCGGCGCGAAACTTCACCCTTCGCGCTGTCGCGGTTGGTATGCTGGTCGGGATTATCGTCAATCTGTCGAACACGTATTATGGGCTTGTTGCTGGCGCTAGCGAGCAAATGCCTACCGTCTCTGTATTGTTTGGGTACCTTGCGTTTGCTTTATTCACCAAATTCGGGGTTGCACCTCTTACGAAAGCCGAAACCGTTCTGCTGATGAGCACGGCTACTGCCACTGGTTGCATGACAGTCACCGCTGGGTTTGCTGAATTTATCCCTGGTATAGAGTACGTACTGGGACCAAGAGATGGTGGGCCAATGCATCTTACGTGGGGAGAGATGTTCACGTGGGCGCTCGGCCTCTGCTTCTTTGGAATCGTCTTCGCGGCCCTCTTGAGGAAACCACTTGTCTCTAGCCCCGGATGGCCCTGGCCAGGGGCTAAGCTACTGCAACTGTCATCAAGGCGCTGCATGTTTCTGATTCGAAGAAGTCGTCCGATGGGCTTCAAGAACCAGTCCTTGCAGATCAGTACCGCGATGTTGGACAAACGCTTTCGGAAAGCCGCGACAGTTCGCATCAGAAGCTTCGACTGATTGCTTCTTCCGCAATATGGTCAGGACTCTTGGTACCTCTGCGTTTCGAGTACTCGTGAGCCTCATTGACTTTGCGACAGACGACCGGAATGTACTTCGTCCCCGTTACGCGGAACCTACCTATCTTCGGCCGCCACATAGCAAAGAAATGGCTCTGGGCCCTTAACATCTCGCCAGGGCTCTTCGGCGGCGGATTGATCGTCGGTCCGGTGATCGGACTTCACATGATGAGCGGTGCCATCGTTGGATGGGGCATTCTCTCACCCTACGTCACGAACAAAGGTTGGGTATCTGGAGATGTAAGCGACTGGAAAGATGGGAGTAGAGCTTGGCTCGTCTGGCTGAGTCTTTCAGCTTTGACCTCGGATGCAATTGTCAAAATGGTCTGGATTTGCCTGCAACCTCTATGGCATTCATACCTGAAGGTTTTGATTCATCGAAAGATAACGCGACCAGGCATGGGAGCTGAGGACCATCCAACGAATGTCGCCTACTCGCCGTTGCGCCGTAGTTCAGACACCACAGACCGAGAGGCAACTATATCTAACATGACCAACAGCAAGAAATCCCGCCGCTCAGTTAACTGGAATGTTCTCGGCATCGGCTTTGCTATTTCCATCGTCGTGTGTATCTTGACCACCGATAACGTCTTTGGGGCAAAGATCCCATGGACCTACGTGCTACTAGCCATCGTCCTATCACTTCCCATGGGAGTTGTAGGTATTCGCTCCCTTGGCGAACTGGACTACAATCCGCAGAGCGGACTCAGTAAGGATCAATTCTTCCTTCCCTGCTATTACCCTCGACCCGTGCACAATCCTTGAATATGTCAAGGCTAACATGTACAGTCTCACAGCTCGTCTTCGCCTCATTGACTCCCCATTCCAACCGAAACGCCGTAATCATGAACGTAGTCTCAGCCGCGATTGCAACCGCGGGCTCAAGCCAGACTGGCGATCTCGCCTACGACTTCAAGATCGGTGAAATGGTTAGAGCGGCGCCTGGTGCGCAGATGTATGGGCAGATCATCGGCTCCATCTTTGGCTGCATCGTTTCCTGCGCAACTTACCGCATTTACACTTCAAACTTCCCGATCCCCGGGCCATTCTTACAAATTCCAACATCATTCATACAAGTTCGTACTGCGGAGCTTCTGCTTGGCAGAGGCTTACAAGATGGTGTTGCGCCATTTGCACTAGCATTCTGCATGTTCTTCTCGCTCGCGACTATCGTCAAGATGATCTTCAAGGATCGGTGGTGGCAAAATTTGATCCCGTCAGGCGTCTCATTCGCACTAGGTAATTCAATTCTTTTCTCGAAAAATAGTATTTTGAGTTCTAAGACCATGTTAGGCATCTGGGTCGCTCCAGCCGTTACCGTACCACGAGCACTTGGCGGTGTCGCTTCTTGGTACCTCCTTAACGTCCTAACGACACCGAAAGCCACCGTGGAGGTACTAGGAAGTGGTCTTATTGTTGGGGAGTCCATTGGTACACTCACCTATGTCGTTTTCAAGATGTGGGATCTGCCGCAGTGGGGCTCAGATTGAGGCTGGAGCTAGCTACAATATCAATACAACCTATGTTCTCACGCAGTTCAAGTTATGGTAGTTATGTGAGACACGATAAGTTATCACTTGTTCATATTGGTGCATGAATACAACGTGGATGCCACTTCTTCTACTCTGTACTACCCTAAGAGCTTTCAGAAGTACCTCAACAGCAACAGCCTTTGCTCATCCTCCGGTATCTTCAGGAAATGCTTCAAGTCGTGATGCTTCGTTCTCAAGTACTGATCCAAAAGCGGTTTGCCCAGAGCTGATTCGAGGATGCTGCTTCTTTCCACAGCGTTGAGGGTTCCACGCATAGTTGTCGGCATCTCCTCCGTCATGCCATGACGCTTCAACTCCTCTGGTGTCAACTTCTGATACCACAACCTGCAGTTCTTCCAACGCAAAGCCGTTTCATTTTCCATGCCATGTAATCCTGCAGCCAACAGTGCTGCCATGACGAGGTACAGGTTCGCGGTGCCATCGATGAAGCGGAACTCCCAGCGATTCTCGCTGACTTTACGAATGGGTAAATCTCTGTTTTCAGTGCCCCATCCGATATAGTAGCCTGCTCCATCGTCCATACAGCGTCGGTAGCTGTACTCATAGGGCAGTCCAAAAGCACATAAGGCCTTCATGTTGTTCAAGATACCAGCGATGAAAGCGTCCGCTTGGCGTGGAAGCGGGTTGAGCGAGATGTGCGCATGCAACCCGCTCTTCGGACCGTTCAGGACAGGCTGGGGTGAGACTGATGCCTTGTAGCCATGTGGGATTGCCAGAGCTCGAATCGTCTCCAGCGCATGAAGCGTCGCATCGACTGCTTCCATCGGTGGTAGTGGAACGAGACTGATCTCCAGTTGATCGCTGTGTTCCGAATGGAAAGAATAGACTTCGATCCCTGCTTCCTTCAAGGCAGCGCAGACTTCTTCCAAGAAGTCCATAGTTCCGCCACGCAAGCCGGCGAAAACAAACTCTCCAGTGATGAGATCCAGTTGTTCGGGCAGCTTGTTGTTCTTATCCAGAAGCATGAACTCGATCTCGAAGCCGACAAGGGGCTGTGTGTAGGGCTCGAGCTTTCGCAAAGTTTTGCTGAGGACGTTTCTCGGGCATTTCTCCAAGCCATTGTCGATTTGGGGTTCATCCTGGAATATGAAGCACATAAGACTCGCATGATTCTTCCTGTGCCCACACAGTCGCAACGACGTCCAATCTGGTCGAAGGACCCAACGCTCCGGGTTCTCGAAGAATGATCGTGATGCTGGTGAGATGGGATCTGCGGGAGTATTCTGCGCGACGCACACCTTGCTCTTGTCCGCCGCGACCCGCAGGCACCTGGCTTTGGGTATGACCGTACCGTGGAAAACACCGGCGTAGTCGATCCACTGGAAGCGGAAGTACTCCACGAGTGTATGCTCCTCGAGAAATGCTTCGAGTGTTGTCATCGTGTTCGTCTTGCACCTAGTCATGCGTGCGATCTTGATGCGGAATTCAAGTTGAGCGTGATCAGGCTGAGGCAAGAGCGGGGGGAGGTGAGAGTGAAGCCGCAGCTGATATGGCTGTTTATGTGCGGAAGGCTTGCGAAAGCCTGAACCTGCACTGTAATAACGCACCCCGAAACCCACCAAAATCGGAACATATCCAGCTGGCTATCTCATATAACGTATCGTACCGCCGTAATATCGTTGAGGCTTTCTTCGTACGTATAGCTGGCTATCCAGGTCGGGTTCCTATTGTTATATCTACCCGTCGATGTGCCCTGGGCGTCGCCCAGTAAGCTCAAGCATTCTACATACAAAAAAATTAGGTATCCTGCACCGAATGCGATAAATGCGCGATTTAGTGCAACATTAAACATTCATCAATTGCAATGTTCACCAGTCGCGTTGTGGGTCAACTTGGGGCAGCGCACTTAAACACGCACCAATTCAGCGTTCTTACTTTTCCCACGGCGATGCATGCCATAGCTCCTTTACATCTAAATGCCAAGAAGTTACTGTAATGTAGTTAGTTATTAGTACATAAATCTTTGAATTATTGTCTCCCTAAATATAGAGGATCCGCCACCTTTACAAACTCGAAAGTATGTTATTAGGACATTCCAGATAACGCTCAACGAAGCATGATTACTAATAATCACCAAGACAAAAGCCCTGATCCAAGATGTGCATTGACTAGGAGCTCCGACTCTGGAACTATGGTACGGGCAACGGGAGAAAGCTAGGCGCAGTAATAATCCAGCGACAGGTATGCGAGTTGCCACAATACATGCAAATTGTTTAGAAGCAGCCTCTTGACAGACGGCGTTACGAAGAAGAAACGTCCAAGTTGAAATCTTGTCTATATCTTATTATTTCAATTCAAGCTTGGAACAATGCATTTCAATAGTATACTGGCAAAAAAAATCCAAAAACATACAACAGCGGGTATTCGCTGCTGGTCACCCACGCAACTACTAATCCGCCGGTGCGCTGCTTAAGTACAGCTGAGCGAACGGGAAGCTCTGTTTTCAGCGCCCTATGGTCGTATGTGATAGACTGTCAAAAGTATCTGATTTATATACCTGATATAATTGGCGCTAAGGTTACTGGCTAAGAAGTGTAGGATTTGGGCCTTGTTGCCAGATCATCGTCATGAACATCCTTGACTAATAGATACGTAAACTTTTTGCAAAGGTCTAATCCGCTGTTAACAAGCTATGTGCTGGTTAAGACTTTTGAATATCTATGTTATCTAAGTTCCAGTCACAGCAGTCCGAATCAGCCTGTATTCGCTCAGATATCTTAGCAAAACTTCAGGAGTATCGCCAATTGGTGCTAGACAGCCAGTCAAATTTCTTAGGCATTCTCTGGACATAACGGTCCAGTCTAAGTTCAACATTTCTAAAAAGAACAATGTCAAGCTACTACACCTTGCAGTCCTTGACACTTGACAACACCACTATTTCACCATTATTCATAGTAAAGCACCCTACCTAACTATAAGCCATCTTCACTAACGTAGGTGGCAAGCGAGTCGCGCAGGCAAGCAAGTCGCGCACCTAAAAAACCCACCAAAATCGCGATATTTCAACATGCAATAACTTAACTACTACCCAATAGATTCTTATAAAACTTAAAACTAAGACTCTAGAGACCTATTTACAGCCCTAAGTCGAATTTTAAAGGGTACAGTCTAGTATCTATAGAGATATTAAGAGAAGTTAAAAAAAAAAGGCTTTTTTAGCCCCCGAACTCTATATCTTGATAAATACTGGACTATACACTTTAAAATTTAAACTAGAGTGTGACGACCAGTATAGTACTGTACCGTCTCATACCCTCTGAGAGAGTATGGGCTGTCACGTGCCAGAGTCAGGTAAGAGACCACGACTAAGGGTGAAGCATGTGACGGGTCTATCACATAGTAACGCGTCGGCCTTGCTGGTGAATGGAGTGGCAAGGGGTCCGAGCGCGTTTGTATATAGTCCACCTCGCCTCCTGCCCTGCAGAGGCTCCTTGTACTATTATTTTATCAACTCAATACAGGATACCTACTCAATCCGAGGCGTGCCATCCAGCGTTTGAACGTGACATAGAGCTAGAGATAGGCCTCTCAAGTCTATACTCGTAATTTTATAATATAATGTTAAGTAGTTGTTAAGTTATTGCATGTTGGAATATCGCGATTTTGGTGGGTTTTTTAGGTGCGCGACTCGCTTGCCTGCGCGACTCGCTTGCCACCTACGTTATGGTTCGCCATGAATCATGGTGACGCATCCTGTTCAACAGTAGGCCACTTTCCATTACGGTTCACGGAGATCCAGCGTGCCCAATAAGCTCCTGAGTCAACTAATATGGCATTACGCACGGGCCTCTATGTTATACCGCAGAGCCTATTTGCTTATTTTCTTACGCAACGTCCTAATTCATAGATTGGATAAGTACGTAGTACAACTCAGTAAGCTTCTTCGACTGATCTCTTTCTCAATACTTGTTGCCCTCATGGCGGAAAAGCTAATATATAGAAATCGATTGACGAAGGGAAATCTAGCTGAGGGCTTGGCTATGGGTGGAGCTGGGTCTATGTACTTGCACACGGGCCTAATCCATAACCATCACTTGTAAGCCTACCAAGTAACCTACTAAGTAGCTTGCAGAGACGAACCCCGAGTCGAACTATCCACTAGCCTTGGCTGCCTAATTGTAGAAAGTCATTGTGACTGACCGTCACCCTTTCTATATATTTAGCTATAATGCTTACTGATACTTCCTACTACTTCCTCTACAAGGTAGTCTCCGGTCTCGTCCATGTGAATAGAAGGATAATTGATCGTTTCGGAATTTTATCTTGGTCGTTGATTGTCGGGTTGGAATGATTATATCTCGAAAGTTCGCTAGACCTGTCCCAAGCCCAATTACTGATCCATAGGTTAGAAGCAATATTCTGAGGTGTGATATCCATTTGGGGGACGCATTTCTTTGAACCATATCGTTCAGTCGATGAAGCCATTGCGCGCGTTGAGAGTAAGCACTTCCGACGCATTCCACATCGATGATGACGTATAATCGAGAGAAGCCGGCAATAACTTTCGCTAACAATGCTAGCCACTCTTCAGGCGACTCAGCTCTACGGAATTGAGCACAACTTAAAGCAAGCGAGCTCTCTGTATGATGCGAGATGTTTAGTCTTATAGCCTGACACACAAGATCCTTGATGATATCGGTGATAGATGCGCCAGAAGAACCATCCCTAATAACTATCTTCAGTGCCCATATCACTGGAACTTCTTGTTCGCGTAGCATATGTATGATGTCGATGGCAAACTTTTGCACCTCGTGTCGACTCGAATAGTCACCCTTTACCACGATAATAGAGGGTGATGGGGCCGAGTCCCAGGCATAGAATCTGGAATGGTTCCAAAACTTTTGCTCGCCTGTCTTGGTTCGCTGACGCTTTATTGTCTTATTGGATATGAACGTACGGTATTGAAGAGCTTTGCAAGGGTCCATTGTATTAGCACCTGACAGGTATTCCATGATCTGATTCAGTTGAAGGTCGGTCAACCGCAGACTGGTATCTAGATTTGCACTTGCTTGAATCGTCTGACTGGCTGGAGAAAATTTTTAGAAGATAGCGATAATTCGGTTGAGACAACATACATAGTAACAATCCACGCATTTCTTGAAGCAGTGTTTCGGAGCTTTTCAACCTTTCACTGAGCTCTCGAATCTCCAAATGCATATCACGTTGTTCAGATTTGGCACCTGAATTTGCTAAATCTTCGATCTCTTGGGCACAGCTTCGGACTTCCTCGATTAAGTCGTTATAGTCAAGCTCCACTGGCCGGCTGAATGCTTCCCAGGCATGACGTAATTTACTATGGCCATACCATCGTTCGGTCCGCAAGAAGAAGCGAATTATATGACTATATAATTCAGACACTGCTCGTTGCATTGATGGCGTGGGATATAGAATGCTTGCAAGCTCTACGCGTGGTAGAGATTCTGCAATGCGCGCCAAGCCTTTTGCGAATGCCTTCACTTGTTTCTCGTGGTTCTCGACTAACTGTTTAATGCCTTAAGCTTACGACTATCAAACTGTTGCGCTAGTATACCTACGATGAAGAGAAATTTCATGGCGCCCCATGCTAAACTGACATATTCTGGATGATGTTGGACCAAAACATCCAGCACACGTCCGTAGTAAGTAATTCGAGAGCCAAGCCTTGTTAGCCATTTACTCGTTTTATTGTCTTGACGCTGTTGTTCATATTTTGCTCGTGCAGCTTCAACGCTAGATTGAAGGTCGCCGAGGCTGTGAAAATGTTGAAGTTTGTTGAAGTCGGGATGTGATGAGAAGACGAGCGTCGCTTCAGTGAATGCCTGCTTTGCGGTGGAGGGCTGAACTCCCTTCCCATTTATATACCATTGATTTTGCGAGAGCATCGTAATGGCTCAGAAATGGAGGGCTTTAAGTGGAGGGGTTGAATCGTTCAGTTGAATCGTTCATGAGGTCGTGCGGCTGAGATATAAGAATGGAGCATAGCCCCTTGTGCCGTGGGAGGTATGCACTCAGCCCCGCCTCTTGGCAAATCTATCAAGCTGACGCCTAGCCACCTCCAAACCAACATCGAAGATCTTTAACGAAAGTTCAGACAATAATTTCATTGTCATATTCAAAATTGTCTGAGCAGGGCAAGTATACCTCGCTAGCCTCAGGTATGAAGAATGGCGCAACGTCCGGCTCATCGTGTCATTTTTGGGCCATCGCCACCCTTTGCGCAGACTCAGCCTTCCCCCCACCCAAGGCCAACTCTAGGCCATGAACGAAGCGTGGACTCCTCTGATGTACTCAGTGGCTATGCGGCTCTTTCACGGGATGAGACCGCTGATAGTGTGCTGAATCAGCACCACTTGAAGATGAACCACGACAGGGAGCAAGAAAGAAGATCGAGGCATGATCAGCCTGTAAGTCAACACTGTACAGTTCCTCATAACATCTCCAATCACATATATAGATATGGCAAACTAAAGATCGTGAATCTGCGCCGTCACCAATCAAAGTAAGGTTACGCGCTTCGTCATTTACAAGTCTAGATGATTACCCAGCATCGCCACGACATTCTGTATCTCACAGACAGGGATCGCAAAGATATCCCTATGTTGAGTCGTATGTACCAGATGAGGACAGTAGTATTATCCCAAGTCCTCCTTCGACAGATCCATACGTCCCCTCCCAATCACAAACCAAATCAGCGAGAGCGTCAACCAGGCGGAGCCGCGTTCCATCCCGGTCCAGAGAGCGGTTGGTAGATCTACCATTAGTGGCTACAAAACGCGAGCCGAGTGTATCTAGATGAATTAAAAACCTTAAGAGAAGAGAACGAGCGTCTAAAGAATGGCAATACCAAACAACAAGTTCCGACACAGCCCGCTGTTCTTGCTTACACCAGCCGAATTTTTCATCGTATTGGCGAGTCTTACTACCTGGACCAACCGCGTTGGGAACCAGGAGATGGAGGCAATGTCGTCTTGTTAGCGAATAGTCCGATACGCAACATCAACTATTATCTAGATCAGCATCCCGAGATTGCTTTCGCCATATATAAGGAATACAGCCCCTTTCCACCAGCCGACCGCACTAAGATAGAGACCAAAGATGGCGTATTTCGAGACCCCGAGCCATTGAGTGAGTTCATATCAGTTATAGCTGTATCGATGTTGGATGCAATAGAAGAGCTGGTTGAGCGAATCCCGGATTTCGGTGAATTTTTCCCATATTTTGATCCGGGAAACAGTATTCCCGCACCGTATCTATTCATGTACTACAGTGAGCCCTTCATCACAGATATTCTACCAGAGCTTGATTTACCAAGCCAGGATTTTATCAGACAACTACAGAAGGTCATCAACAAGAGCCATGGCTACGAATACGCATCAGCTAAACTACAAGCCGATAAGGGGATGGTCTCACGCCATCTTATGAAATATCTTATACGCCCAGGAGACGTTCTAATCAGCGACGGCCCTTTCGGCCTACAGGCTTATGTTGCTATGAAATGGATAGAGAAAAGGGAAGAAACGATATATGAACAACGATACGAAGAATACGACCGTACTGTGAGGAAACGAGTACCAAGATATGGCCCACTCGCACAATCAGGAGGCAACAAGAAAATGACCACTTACGAGTGGGAAATTCCTGTGTGGTGTTGGAGGTTCGACGGAGTATTTTCGAAACACCAAGAAAATCTCAATATCGAAATGTCAATAGGTTATGACGAAGAAGCTATTGCAATTCAATCACTCAACGCATATCCCCTCAGATACGCTCCACAAGACACAAGATTGCTTCTTGAGAAACGAGGCAGGGTCTTCTGGTCTATTCGACATAAACGATTTGTGTCCTATCTGCGATCCACGGACGATGAGCTTCATAATGTACGAGATTTAACATTTCGAAAGATGGATTCTAACAAAGCTGATGATGACTTAACAGATCGAGGATCGCTATATGGTCGATACCAAAACGTACAAGGCGCTGTATCCGCAATCAGCCACCGCTGAGATGCAGCTCCGAGCCGACATAGACCCTCTACAGATGGCTGATGACGAACCTCCCAAGGGCAATGCATTACTGGTGTTTCCACCGTCTGTCATGGCCTACAACCTTCTGCAAAAAGCCTGGCGCAAGCTCTTCGTAGACCGAATCACAGACATAGCTTGGAACAAACAATCTTTCAAGGATCTCGTTGCTGAACCAGAGACCAAGGAGTTGGTGCAGGCGCTTGTGATGAAGCAGCTTATATTTAGAGAATCTACCGATTTTGTTATCGGGAAGGGTAATGGCTTGGTCATGCTTCTGCATGGAGGACCCGGAACAGGCAAGACATTCACAGCAGAAGGAGTAGCTGAGTTTTCAGAGAAGCCTTTACTCAGGGTGACTTGCGGCGACATTGGAACAAATGCAGAGGATGTTGACCTGCGACTTCGATCTACATTTCAGCTCGGGAAGCTGTGGGATTGTGGTATGAAGTTTCCAACACCGTCTTCACCAATGACTGCTGACATTACTAGTCGTACTATTGGATGAAGCAGATGTGTTTCTAGAGGAGCGAGACATGAAGGATTTGGATCGAAATGCCTTAGTCTCTGTGTTTCTTCGAGCACTTGAATACTACGAGGGCATTCTTATCCTAACATCAAACCGTGTCGGTACCTGTAAGTTTCTAGAATCACCATCCTTGTTCCTTAGAGCTTCACTAACCTATTTTGCGTCTGACTTAGTCGACGAAGCCTTCAAATCTCGCATTCAGCTAGCCTTGCACTACGAAAATCTCGGTACAAGTCAACGCCGCAAAATCTGGCGTAACTTCATGAACCGCATCCGCGCACAATATGCCTCCTCATCTAATGAAGCTGACATTGATGATATTCTCGACCATATCGACGACCTCAGTAAAGAAGTCATGAACGGAAGAGAAATTCGCAACGCTATAACAATCGCACGACAACTAGCGCATTTTAAGGAGGAACCGTTCCGTTACTCACACTTGAAGCATGTGATTGGTGTGGGAGGCAAGTTTGGAAAATATTTGATGGATTTGAGGATGGGGTTGACGGATGATGACATCAAGCAAGACGGTGGTTTGAGATTATCGTACGCAACAGAGGTGACTAAGTCTTGATATTTACTCAAGGTTAGATGGAAAATCTCGGAGGCCAAAGCACAAGGTCGGGAGGGCTTATTGGCACGTGTGATATCTCAGGGCAGATTAGAGGAAAGGAACTATGATTTTTATGTTATCAAATTGTAGTAATAACATTGTTGCTTCTCGCGGCTAGATCTATCTACGGTATCTAAGTTAATAAGAAGTCTGTATTCTATCTTTCAGAGATCATTCAGATCTGCACGTGACGTTCTTCACATAAGCCATGTTCACACTGCTACTAGAGCAATTACTGTTGCACGTCTATTAATGATCAAGGCCATGCTCAAACGACTCTCAAGCGCGGGTGGTCTCGTGCTTTGACTAGGCCCTAGTCTTGGTAGCATGTTTTGTGATATGACGCCGAGTCTAGTCCTCGAACTGAACCTCATCATACGAAGTCAGTCTATGTCGCATGCTTTTTAAAACATATTTGCCAATAATCGAACCGCCTCCAAGCACTTCACTGATTGGCTTAATTAATGATTTTTCATCATATCAGTCTCTAAGAGAAGGCTTGATTGATTAGGACTCGATATGTATAAGCGAGACTGGAAGAACGCTATTGTTATACTGAAGTTGAAACGCTCCGCGCGTTTCAATGATACAGCGGTCCCATAACTATATAACGACTGGTTCTTTACAAGATAATTGAAATTATTAGCGCTGGAAAGACGCGTTCAAGTTTAATTATTTAGATCTATTGGATTTTGGATTGTTAAATTCATGAGGACTAGGTAGAATAGTAAAGTTCTAGGGGGATAGCTTGGCAGGACACCACACCTATATCGTCTACTTCTCTTTACTAAAATTAATGAAATATTGCCTTCCGCACAGATTCGTGGCTAGAGCGGGTCGACCGCCATCCCCACTAGTGGTGGCAATCTTCTACCACAGATCGCTGTCATTACTACTATATAGGTAAGCATACTTCTGAGCTTCATTCGCAATAGCTGAAATTTTGCATAGCCAAGTAGGATCAAAGTCTTTCTCATAATTTCTTTAGCAGTAATCAATATAGATTCGAGTGATGAACGTCTCGCCGCAAATATACATACCAAACTTCTCATGGGTGAAGATGTGAAGAATCTTTAGGAAGGTATACTACCCGAAAGGATTGAGGAAAGAGAGGCGAAAAAAAAACCTAAAAAAAAAATCGAGTACGAATGTTTTGGAGAAGTGGACCGATACATGTTGTGAAACATAGTCTTGTCTTCAGGGTCTTTAGAGTAAACGTATCTGAAGGACTTGCTCAAGGAATGGAAGTTTTTCAATGGCAATAGAGCTCTTCTACGGTCCCCAATGATCCTATTTTTGGGTCCACAGAATAAGGAATTGGCTACCTAACTCTCTCATCCCTAGGAATATGAGCAGCTACACTCGTTTGGCTTCTAGAGGTCGACTCACTTCTCGACTGAGCAGGTCGCGTTATTATGGGCTACTTCTCCTCTCAACGGAAGAGCAATCGTAAAGTAGAATCAGCACTCTCGGCGTCTAGGAAGATTGTCGCTGTAATGCTGAAAAGTCTCGAGATGAATGTCTATGTAACGAATACAAGGGCGAGGATGGTCAGGAGATAAATGTGCGTCGGTTCAGCGAATGAGCGCCCGCATCGGTGGTTTGCGCGAGGCTTATCACAGAAATGAGCATGCTTTCTAGGCGCCAACCCACATCGTCTATATAGTCCCATTAATAGGGTCGAAATATTCGCTTTTCTCCCCTCTCAAATCGACGGTGTCTTAGTGACAAGAAGCGCAAGGCAGATTTGATCTCTCCCTGCGATGCCATATTCCGGCATCCCCCGCTTTGTAATTTTCGAAAATCCTAGTAAAATTAGTGGAGTGAGAGCACTGCAAGTTGATAGCGGGAGTCTTCGTACAATTTGGACAATACTCCATGATCGCAACATGTTTCATCTATTCTGCTGCGATGATTCGCAGCGCATAGTATGCGAGCGGTTGTATGGAGGGTTCTTTTGCGTTGAAGCAGGCTAGGCGTTCGTGAGCCTCGTCACTTGCTTTGCGAAACTGCCTCTCGAAGCATCTTACTGCGCCTCGATGCAGACGAGACGGAACAGCCATCCTAAAGAACCTATGACAGACTTAACCGGTTGAAGCTCACCAAATGAGCTCAGCCCATGACTACACTGGGTTTTCCAGCGATAACGATGCATTCATCAAAATTTTTAGAAGGGTTAGAGAGATCTGCATTCAGTGCATTAAACTCATACTAGATGATGATAGTGGCTCTACTAAGCTTTGAGGATAATCGACGTACCTAACGCCGCATGTGCTCCACTTGAGAGATGCCGGTAAGCTCAGCCCAGACGTACCACCGCATCTATTATATGCTACCGTCTAGCGCGCGTGATTTACTACTGTTAGGGCCTGTAAACAGATCAGCTGAAGACGTCTCCATGATGCCCCGCACAGCCTCTATGGACCTGATGCTGGCCCGGAAGATTATTTCTCAGCCTTGCTGCAGGTGCCTTGACGAAGGAAAATTGGCGAGGGTGTGAAGCCCCTCATCACACACCTTGTATTTGATTACCCGTAACCTAGTTTATTTAAGTTGGAGAAAGTCCCTCCGTTTTCGGGCTCTTCCTTTTACTTCTTCCTCAGCCTTGTTCCTCGAAGTCGAAATTGTCATTATTTAACCTCGTTTAACATACATACGATTATACGAAACATCGAACGGGCCTCACGATGGTAGCATACGACGGTGCTAGTTCTAGAGGGCCCATTCCAACCCCGACATGGATCGATGAGATTCAGGTGCCGCCAATAGTAAGTTCAGGCTTCGCTTCCTGTTCCAGAAGCGTTTCATTTCGTGATATTCTTCGTCGGACGAGCAATAGAGCCTACTTGAAGCGCTTTTTCGCCTTGAAGAATAGTATGTCTGTTAACTGTATATTAACATCTAGATCGATAAGTTTTTGAGACACGGATACGCTCGCGCTCACTACAAAGCTATGGCCGAAGAAGCAGAACGTATCTTGAAGGAAAAGTTGAAGGCAGGCGGAGTATATCAGTTCAGACTATCGGCACGGGCGAAGGATAAGCAAAGCTTGCGGGAAAAATTGATTGTTCGTCATCGTGACGAAAGAAAGGATTACGAAAGCTTTGAGGACATCAAGAAAGATATAGTCGATCTGGCAGGAGTACGCATAATTCTTTACATGCCGACAAAAGACGACAACAACAGGGTCAGAAATGTGATACAGAAGGAATGGGGGCATGGAGTTAAAGCAAACAGACATCCACCCCTACGCATCATAAATGGTATGTATCATCTTCCAAAGGTATTCCAATGATCAAAAAGTCTTCGATTAGAGTCACGTATCACAGCATGAAATGCTTTCAAAGTACTCTACGGATCAACTTTGCTGACGGAGATTTCTTCAATAGAGGAAGACGATGAAGAAAATCCGAAGAAACGTAAATATCAATCTAGACACCTCGGTTATCGAGCAATTCACTATCGAGTCCCCATGAAGGATGATGGGGGTGAAACTTACGGCTGGATGGAGAACGATCAGGTGGAGATCCAAGTCGTGTCAGCACTCACCCACGCCTGGGCAGAGGTCGGACACGATATTCTGTACAAGAGCTACGCATACGGTCCGCCTCCAATTGAAGAGGAACGCACTTTAGATGCCTTAAATGGCCTCATTCAATCTGGGGACCTCCTTCTTGAACATTTCCAAGGAATGTTCATCAAAAGAACGTCACTTCCCTTCGAACACCGAGAGCAACTCACGGGTTTTCTCCGAAGCTTCTTCGCCTCCGAGCGCGAAATGAGAGAAAACGATAATGATCTCGAACCTGCGATATTTCCCCGCGGCGAAGGAATCTACATCCTCTTCAAATTCCTAGAGATGGAGAAATTAAATTCTCCAGTAGCGGTTCGGCGCCCGTTGAAGGATCTTCGATATCCTTTTGAGCATCACCACAAGGAACGATTGATTAGGCAAAGCTTCCACCCGATTCCAGAACTCGCGCCAGATATGAGCATGGTTATTTGTTTGATTCGAAATTTACTCCATAAGAAACCGTACGAGGCTTCTCAGCAGCAAAAATCCACTCGCGACATGTGCGCTATTATGATGAGCGCGTTGACTATCCTTCAGTATTCACTTGGTGATCCTAAGGAGGCTAAAGATTATTTGCAGAAGACGAGTATGACGCCAGAACAGATAGACAGCATGAATTTCGTGCTCGACAACCCCAAGCGGCATGCAACGCTTGAAGGCGGACGCGATCAGGAAGTGGTCAGGTCTTCACTACAGGGCGCCTGGACCTGGTTCCGCACTGGCGCAAGCGATCCTTACTCGCTCTGTGGCTTCCTTTTCCGGCTCGCAGAAATGGGCTGCAGGAAGGAGGTTGATCCGTTCACACAGTTGGAACAACTATACATAGGATCTCTGTCGCGAAGCAGCACCACGAATATAGCTAGTGAAGCAGGAGTAAGTTCAAGTGTTGCTTGAGCCTCTACCGAGCCACTTCGACACTGTGAATCCGAAGCTTCAGAGTGAGCCGCGTGAGCGTGTCGATGTGTCAGAAATGACCACTACCGCCGTTCACAGCACAATGCACCTTGGTACAACGTTGAATGGGGGCCTTCCGGTGCCGTCCTGCCCCATCACATCTCTCGTCTCTTTTTAACTCGTCTCTCCGTCTAGTATTTCACGCATGTTCAGTCTTGACCATCATTCGTTTCATGTCTTGAATATCTTGCAATCTTGCGGAGGGAAGAATATGCAAGGAGGAAAGCGGCGCACAGACGTTATTATGACACAGAGGTTTGGATATGAGAAATGTCATCTTTATTGCTACCCCAATGCTTGTCTCTTAGTGTATAATCAACTGTATAAAGAAAGGAGTGAAAGCTATGCTATTCTACCACTGACGACACACTATGGCATGCCCGAGTCTGTTAACTCGAGTGACGAATAGGCGGATGCCCCAGCGTTGCCAAAGCATCAGCGGTATGCCCAGTCACTGTGAATCCAGCAATCTCGTCCATCTCCGTGCCGAGCAAATTCAACGTCATTGCGAGTACGAGTACATCTCCGGCGTCATGACCGTAAACGTATCCCCACTTGATGTCCTACTCTTCAGCACTATATCCTTCGCACTCTCGTTCCTATGTTTATTCTCAAGATGCTTCTTGAAGTTATCTAATCGATTGAACATCTTATCTCTTTTGGCACACCCCGGTACTGCGCAGCGGTAGACAAAGTTCTCCTGCTTGCGGTGTAACGTACGAAGATGGCGGAGGCGATCGTGCTGAAGGGTAAATTTTTTTTCGCAAAACGGGCAGTCGAGCGTTTTTTTAGAGCCAATGGAGTGGTTTTGTTGTATTGATTGACCGTGGTCGCCGTCGAGGAGGCGCCAATTGTCACTTCCTCTAGCGTCTTCGGTAAGTATTGAGCCTATGTCACTACCCAGCGATCCTCCAAACACACTGGAGATTTGACTACGAGTACTAGACTGCTCTTTTATGCTGTGAGCTTCATGGTGCGTTCTTCGATGTTGCAAAAGTTTGTCGCGGCGCGAGAAACCCTGTCTACATTCCAGCTCGGGACACGGCCATCTCTCTAGTTTATGTATTGAACTTATATGTCGCTTGAGATCTTTGGATAAAGTAAATGGGCGATCGCAAGTATGACAGAGGTGCAAGCTGCTATAGTTGTGTTCTGAAGTACTAGATGGCGTAGACAGTGCCCCGGAATTGGATATCTCGGATGAAGGATTGGACGTGTGTGAGCGTCCTTTTCCCCGTGAGGTCATACCAGAGCCCTGCGTATGTCCACCGTGCATCGATGCTCTCTCGGGGAATATAGAATCGACTTCAGAGGTAACAGTTGTGGACGGTGAAGTACAAAGGGTGGTAGAGTCCTCCGACTGGTCCGCAAAATTGGCATAGATCGCTCGATCATACCATGTGTCCTTAGATATCGCAATTCTCGAAAAAGGATACTCATCGTGTTCTGTATCCTCAGAAAGGAATGTTTGGTAAAGTCCAGACATGTCATCCTCAGCCGCCCGATCCTTTGCAGGGCTGTTTCCAAATATTGTGCGCAGCTCATTCTCGAAGCCAATCTGATCCAGGAGGTATACAGGGCTAGCCTCATTCTCAAAACTATTGAGATCCGTAGGATGGGTATGCAATGTATTGTGAGAGGTCGTGTGCGGGACGTTGGGAGTGAAGTGTGGAGACGCATAAGACGGAGGACCGGACGAGTCTGGGTCGAGCGATAGAAAGGCGATGTCGTGAGAATGTCCGTACACGGCAGGATCAATATAGCTATCGTAGAGGCTATCGTCGGACAGGTTCGATGTGTACATGGAATCGATGAATGGCCCAAAGGGCTCAGCGTCGAATCTGCTGTTAAGAGAGCTCCTGCAGGTCCAATGTAGATTGGGTGCGGATGTTGAAGAGAGAAAAGCACAGCCACGCTGTGTGGCTGAAGGGCGGCCTTATTGCCGGTCCAGTGCCGAGCGCAACACCGGTCGCGATGGCAAGCCCCAGGCTTGACCATTGTGTCCAATCCGTCATATTAGACTCGCAAATACGCGGGTTGCATCGACGCCGTGCGTCGTGCGTCATTCGTTCAGAGTACATGAATGAAGGGTCTGCTGGACTATTTAGTAAGCCAAAGCGGCATCGGGCGCTTTATTCTGTCGGCGGTACGACGAAGGGCCCTCTCTGCTAGCAGATGCAGCTGTGTGACTCGATTGTGAGAAGCCCTGCACGACGAAGCCCGTCCTGCAGGCGGGCGCTGGGCAGGCCATCTCTCCTCGCCTGGCCCCGGCCATTACATAGCGCATCGGCCATCTCGCCGCGAACACCTTTCGACAGGTGCTCTTCAATGTTATCCTTTCCCCTCGGCTCGCCACATCGCACGCGCGCCGCATAGGCTGGCCCTGCCCGCAACCCTGGTTTCTAGAAACGCCCTATGGCCACTCGCCCGTTACCAACGAGATAATAGGGCCGGGCGGCGGGCGAGGGCAGCAGGAAGGGAACTGCAGAGCGAGCCAGGCCGCGTCTGGGAGCGAGGTACCTGAGGGGTGGGTGTGGCTTTGCGCCGCGAGTTGGAGTGAGGGAGACAAAGAAAAAAAAAAGAGGCGTTTCGAAGGGCTCTGGATGACAGCATACCTTGCAAAGTCTCCGATATCCGACACGATACGGCGGGGCTTGAGCTAGCATGAGCAGCGCCTACCTGCAGGACGGGCTTCGTCGTGCAGCGGAAGCGTTTACACGTTTGGATCGCTCGTGCTAGCACAGTTGATTGGACGACGGCTTCCATGTCGCAATTCATGGGCTACCACGGTTTTCTTGGCGATTAAACTGACAGCAGTAACTGCGATGATCGACTATGATCCGTGCGTTCCTGCCCCGTGCGTTCCTGGCCCGTCTGGATCACGTGCTTCCTTACCCGTCAATTGACGTCGCACCGTTCCGACGCATCACCCACGAGCATACAAGTACAGGGCCCACGCTTCCACTTTGTCAGTCGTAGGACGACGTTCTGCCTTGTTCACATCTCATTGCTCTCGAGTTCGGTCCAGACTTGACATACAACAAGACTGTTGTGCGTGAAACCAGTCCCTTTATTTGCTAAAATCAACACAAGAGGACCAGTTATCAACCACCGGGTGTTGCAATATCTCAACGCCGACGGCTTCGAACAGTGTCTCTGGGTACGTCTACGCAATTTTCCGCCTGTCTGACCACACACAGGTCGCCGCACGATCCCCGAGGCGTCGCCGCAACACACCTAGCCCCTCACCTTCCGCCCTCAAACGCGAATCCATCCGTCCTCATGTGTGTCACGCTCCGATACCAAGGGTCAGTGGCCCAGACGCTAGGTGAGTCGATCTTAGCCCGTGCACACCAGCAACGTCGTAGCGTGGCAGCTGCCCTAGAAGGTCCATCCGGCCTACCAACAATCCCAATCCCGTTGGGGGGAGGGGTTCTTCCAACATGGGCAGATCCACCCTGGAGAGTCCTGAGAGATGCTATATTCGGCCCGCTGCTGCTGGAGCCACCGCGTACAACCATCAAGTGTCATTGTCGGCCGGGGGATACAATGTGGCGGACCGGATGCAGCGAGAACCGGAGAGAAATAGACATTGGAGTAGCTTGCAGCGCTTAGGCAGTTGCATAGTGTTAGAGGGGCTTGCCGTACAACGGTGCCAGTGTGCCGCCGGTTGAGGCTCACTATCAGCTCCGTTATTGCATGCGAGTGACCAGAAGCTAACTATACTCTAGACAATGTCAGCGTCGAAGATTTCGATTATGTCTGGGATAAACTACATATGAAATTTCCTCACCCCGGAAAATACAAGGAAGGACTCGTCTTCGAGGTCTTCTACTACGTTCCCGAGCAAGTTGGTTCCTTCAAGGACAGAGCCGAATTCGTCGCAAAGGCCATCGTAGAACTCCAGAAGTTTGTGCCTATCGAAGGGATGTTGCATCCAGTATTCCCAGAAAGAGTTGATAGGAAATATCTAAAGCAGGTTTGCGAATTTTTGTCCTCCAGAGGCAAGAGCTGGGGTAAATGACGTTCCGCATATTTCGATCTAGGAATCCAGCTGCTAATCGCGTACAGTTGAGGATATGCTTCAACCCGCTTCAACACCATTGTCCGACATTGCTGGCACGTCAAGCGTTCCGCTGGCTGGTCAGCAGATGGCTGAAAGGATAGGTCACCCCCCTCTGTATGCGCCTGTCGGACACAACGCTGTAGCCAGTACGCCTGAGGCCGGCCTCAATGGAATGACGATGAGTCCAGTATCCACCACGAGCGTCTCTGACTGCCCAAGCAGTCTTGTTCCCGACATTTCTCGCGTTCGTGGTCCTATGTCCGAAAGGTCCGACACTGGCGGGAAGGCAGTTGCTGTAGGTCTTGGTCAAGCGTCTGTGAGGCGTATGCCCCTCTACTTTTGTCTTGTGGTCTGCTTCGTTGCTGTATCTCTGTGGATCCTCTCCTCGTAGGCAGCATGTTAGGATGTATCTGTCCACGGCTGAGGGCGTCAGTGCCAAGGACGGACTCCAAAAGAGGCGTATCAAGGTTGGGGCGCTTACAAGGTTCATTCGAGTTTCCACGGTCATCATCACCTTTCACAGCATCGCATCTCAGCGAGCGTGTCATAGAATTTGTTCTGTACTTCCATAGCATCTTTCGAAGATTGTATGTTGTTCTCCATCTCAAACACTAATTGCCCCCGGCTGTATGTGACGTAGGGCCGCCAATCAGGTTCATGCTTGTGGAGTAATGAAAGGCGTTGTAGACTGAGATTGCGCGAGTATCATTGGTGGATCAGGTGTACCGAGCCGCTAACCCAAAAGCGTCGAAAACCAGGCTTTTCTGCTGAATGCCACCTCAAGTGGCTATTCTGGCGGAAGCAACCAACCATCTATTGTTTGTCTTAGTCAGTTGGTTATTAGGTAACCACCATCGGCTAGGCTAGTATATAAGGTGGAATTTTCACCTCCTAAATTGATAACGCCTTTACTCCACTTTGTTCTTCATCATTTTCATCCCTTGCACAAGTGGACAGGATGAGCTTCATTATACACGCATTGGGTTTCAGCCAATGCGTGACAACGGAAAGACTTGTGGAAGGGGGCTAAGTCAAATTGAGGCGTTGACATGCTCGTGAATGTTTCGTGGTCGCTTCGTGATGCAAAGGCCGGATGTTTACCGCGACTTTGGAAGGTATGATCGGGTTTTGAAGGGTTGTGCACATCCGGGTGGAGAGGAGAATGAGAAACGTAATTTTGGGGGCGGAGGAATTCATATAGTCATCTTAATACCTTGCTCAAGTAATCATGATTCATCACTCGACCGGTTTCGCAATGGATGAACGATGTGGGGTCCCGCTCTACCACCCGTGATCTGTCCACATGCACATATCTCCAATGACAAAGTATACAATTCCTAGCGAATCTCGTTACTAGATGAAGCTGCTATAGAGCTCGATCATCATAGCTCTTCTGATTGGCTACTTTGTCAATTACCGGCTTTTGCCGGTTCAATCGCGTTGTCTTTACCAATGTCAAGTCTTCTCTGAAAATATTGGTATAGTACTCCCTGCAACAGCCTCTGACACCTGACTACACCACGGTTCACGATGATACACGGTAAAGTACCGTATCCCCCTAAAGGACTTTTTCACCATGATCTACTCTAGGTCACGGTGACCTACTCTGCTCGATAGTAGGCCACTATCCACTACGATTCGCAGTGATCGACCGTGCCCAACAAGCCCCTAAGTCACCTAATACGACACCGCGCGCGAGCCCTAGGAATGGAATTAATATTTTAAAAAGAACGAATAGATGCTAAAGCGTGTTAGGGATGAAGGCTGATGATGTTCTCCACTTAGTGCACACGCACCTAATATGTACAGATATTGAAGATCATCCGGTCTGAGCTATCTACGAGCACTAGTGCCCCGTGCTAATCAAAAAAGAACCGAGCACTTTGGTCACGACAGGAACGAGCATTAAACTTCCGAAACTAGACAATAATTGCTACTAATCTCCAGTGTACCTTTATCTCAAATAAGCTCACTGCTTTTTGTTTTGGGAATAAATGAAGTTCGCCGCTACAGGCACCAACTGATTCTCTTTCGCCCAGTCCTTCACTCCTCCCCTCTTCTTACCCGTGCCCCAATGCTGCCGATCCTTTGGTTTGCTCAATTTCAAAGGCAGCGTCGTCCCATTCCTAGGCGCAAATACCAAAAACACATATCGATGCTTTCCCGTCTTTGCCGGCGGACCAGGTGGTTTATATTGCACAACTTCATCTAGGGTAGAGTTCTTGTTGTAGTTTTCTACGCTGAATAACGGAACAGCGCGGGCAGAAACTGTTTCCTGGGAGAGTGAGACGTTGGACGCGATCCAATGGCACATTTCGGACCATTTGGGGTCTTGGCGAGAGGGCGCATCCGGATCGGTCAAGGTTACTACGTAGGTCATGTTTGATGTTGCGCTGCCATCTGTGTTGGTGTCGTCGAGGAGCGTGATAGAGGGTTGGTCTTGGAGGTATTCTGGTTGGATGGTGTTGCCGAGATCGGCCTCTTTCTTGGGCCAGGCCACAGAGAGGGTTAGAGAAGGGGTGAAATCATGGATTACTAGACATCTGTTAGCTTGCTGTTTTTGTTTTAGGGAATAGCATGTACCGGTAGGGATGATTTCCGCTTTTTTGAGTCTGTTATGGTCAGCTTCTGGCTAGCACTAAAACTCCGGCGACCTTGCTTACTTTGCTCTTACTGCTTGCACCTTTTTCGACGTACGGTATTGAGGGTACTGCAGCTCAGTGGGAAGAGCAATCGCTAGCTGAAAGAGGTGGAGTAGCTGTAAGCTAGCCAGGACTGCGCCAATTTGAACAAACATGATCGGCCAATCAGCTAGTCGCAATTGTGGTCTCAACGGTTTCGCAGCCAAGAAATGACTTTATTGCAGCTTTTAGAGTGCTTAAAATATCGATTGCGTGCCCCAGTAGATGTTTTGCTAGGAGGGAGCTGTGGCATGAGGTCCTGCCCTTGATGTTGTGTTGTCGTCATCGGAATCTCATTTTGCAGATCACACAAGCCAGCCAATGGAACTGCCCCATCGTGCCGAAGCCCTTGCGTCTCGAAAGAAGCAAAAAGTACCTCGAATTTGCAACAACATCCTCCACTTACCCATGCTTCATTGTCTCTCTCGATGATCTAGGCATATAACGTGGAGATGATGCTGAAGCTGGATATCATGGCATGCATGTAGGAATGACTGTAGTTATGTGCTATCATATCAACCATTTTACGCTTGACGTGCTCGGCCTCTACAATAAGAAGGATAGCATGCCTCCTGAGGGCTAAGGAACGCGCAGGAACATGATGACGAATGTCTAATGCGTGGCATCTGCACCGACCATCAAGGGCACATGTCTTAACGCGAGCAGGCCGAATTAAATCAAGAGCGCAGAGCGGTACGAAAATGAAGACCAAACAAGCCCCCAAACCAAGACAAGCATGGCGAGTAACTATATTCGCCCGTCGAAATCTGGAGAAAGAGACCATCATGTACCCTCACTAATAGTAATTCAATCTTCTGGATACTCGCCCTATCTATACGTTTTCTACTCCATCCCGCTCCCTCTTCACGCACTGCAGTCTTCGTGTCAGTGAGCTGACTCATAGAACAAATCATTCCTCTCAATCTGCTGTGGTGGTAGGGCTCGTGGGGCATTCTGTAGTCTTTTTTTTTTTCCTCTAGAGTTTGTGAGCGGTTAGAGCTGCTTCCGTCTCCTTTACTTCTTTGAAGGCTGCGGTTGGTCAGGATCGCCTGCCTGAGCTCCAACTCCAGACACGGCATTCTGCGGTTGCTGTCCTTGATTCCGCTGCTGAGATTGAATGGGCTGTTGCCTCTTCATCTTCTGAATTTGAATGAAGCTACGCAGTTGGGCGTCCGTGACTCCAGCTTGAGCTGGAGGTAATCTTGACCGTAACTGCTGAATCTCTTGCGGTGTGACTTGTATAGGTCCTAGATTGGCAATGTTCGGCATCTGCTGTGGTGGTTGTACGAATACCCCCTGTGTCTTATGCTGTGGTGGTGGTGCCGCCGGTATGCCCGGTATCATTTGAGCTGGCTGTCCTAAGCCAGCAACATTGGCTGCCAGTGGTGGATGCGTGCCGGATACTTTATTCCGCTGCTGCTGCTGCTGTTGCTGTACAAATTCCTGGAAGTGTAGTGCTTGAAGTAGTAGGAGCTTCTGGCTGTTAATACTAGGTTTATGCGTCGAGTTCTTGGCTACCCATTGCTTGAGTTGTACCCAAGTCTTGACATCAGGTGGTATAATTTGCCGCATCTGATTATTCAAAACTGTAGGTGGGAATGGTCTATTATCCATGAAGGCTATTATGCCTGCATGCTGTTGTAGCAGCTGCTGAGCTTGCGCCAGACGCTGATAGCTAGACGTCATCCCTTGGCTTGTGTTCTTTGGTGGGATAGGGGTAGGCTTCCCCCGGGGGAACGAGCTAGTCTGTTTGGCTTGGTTGAGGCGCATACGATAAGCAGCATATCCGGCAAGTATGCTTCGAAACTGGGCTTCGGGGAGCCTTAGCATTTGGGCCTTCAGAGCATGATCCATACTTGGAGGAAGCAGGCTCAGGCGAACCTGTTCAGTAAGAGGCTGACCTAGGGCGCCTGGAGTGACGGTAGCTCTCTGCTGTGGTTCATATATAGCGGCTTTCTTCTGGGCTTCACGCACAGCGGCTTGCCCCTTCGGCTTCTCTTGCGCAATGGACGCTTCCTGTTGCGCAATGAGCCGATTCCGCGACTGGATATCCTTCTGGTCCTCTACTGACTTTTCGTCCTCCTCAGTCTTCTCAAGCAACGGCCTCTTGGAATTGCTTGGCATACCATCCTGCGTCGCCATGTCTGGTAAGGAAGGCGGATGAAGGCCACTCTGTGCAGATGCAGCATGGATGCCTGGTGCAGAATCGTTGTCCGAAGTTGTATCAGATTCAACTTCAGAGTTCGTCTCGGAATCGATCCCGCGAGGAAGGGAAGCAAGAGCGATGTCCTCCATGTGTCTCGCAAAGTGATTGAGAATCGTAGATTTTCCGGATCCGGTGAGCTCAAGACATAAAGGACATTGCTCGCTCTCCCACTGTGGTCCAAGTTTGTGTTCAAGGTCTAGATGATCGCTCCAGAGATGACGGTTTGCAAAAGGAATTGCGCTAAAGCTACAGTGCGGGCGGAAACAGGTATACGGTTGTATATCACTGAAGAGGTGCTTTCTGAATATAATTAGTATCACCTTTCAAGAGGAACTACGTCTACCTACCGCCATTCCCGGTTTGTTGTAGCCATGATATCATCTCCACAAGCACTACACTCGAATTTCTCGCCTCTCTTGCCTTCGGCAGGCAGGGGTGGGATCTGAATCTTTTGTCCGCCGGAAATACTCGACATATAAGATACGAAGGTTTCAGCATATGTTGCTGACTGGGATGGCATCGACGTTCCAAGCCCAGAGTCTTTGAACTCAGAATCTCCGAAGCAGGATTTTGATGTAGCAGATTGCGCTTGTCCCGCGCGAGTATTCGCGTTGTGCTCTCTTCTGGCTTGCATACGCTGATACCGACTCCAATTTGCCTTACCTAGACAATCCACAAGCTCAGAGCCGGCATTAGGATATTTTGATATGATGAGATCAGCATAGTACTCGTAGGCAGCGCGCTCTTCCAACCTCGGAATGGTGGGTTTATCTCGATACTCAGGGTCCATTGCCGGGCACTCTAAAGCTGCGTTCAAGTCAACTAAACAGTTGATGTAAGTTTTGATCTCTCCTACTATAGCCGCAAGTCGGCTTTTAGTGAGCTCATCAAATGGTAAGTCAGAGTCACTCTCGCTGTCGCTTGCATTCTCGTCGGAATCGGCTAGAATATATCTCGTTTGGTCATAAAGTATTTGTGCGTCGGCTCTATGAAGCAACATTGAACGAGGTGTATCGTGTGAGTCGCTTAGGATTATCTTGCATAGACCTGTCAATCTTAGCATAAGGAAAGGTGGTGGGGGCGGAGAAAAGCACCATTCAATAGAACTCCACAGAGGCTATTGAGGGTTGATAGTGTCGTATGTTGAAGGTCTTTCGATCTCTCAAGCATTTGATCAAGTTTTCCTTCAGAGACGCCGTGGCCATTGCCCCAAAGTTTCAGCGTAGCACAGCTTCGGCGGAGGACATTTTCATCCTTGCGACAAACCATACTGACGGTAGCGCACTCTTGTATAAGGGATTCAAACAGGTCAAGACATCCTCGGAGAAGACGCGCTATGATTCCAAACTCCCCAATGTCAAGATCCAAGGCTGCGTCATTTGCTAAATCGTTGACAACGCCAGCTACATCAGACAAGTCGGCCGGTAATACATCTTCATCCAAAATTGAATCTTCAGAGCTGCTAGGAACATTTTCTGCAGTTTAATAAGTAATTTCTTGAGAAAGGTCTCTGAGGAACAGGTATACCTAAAGACATTGAGTGAGAAACAGTCGTTCCCACGGGCTGGTGTTCGTGGCCAAGAGGATCTTTCGTACGTGTTTCCCAGCCTTCAGCCTTGTCGCGCCTAACGGATTATTTCATGTGCCAGCCGGCATGTAACGGTCAGACTCTGAGCCAGGTGACGTTAAGGATATTCAAATAAGGACTGATAAAGTAGAGAGATACTTGCAGACAGAATTGACGGTGATCACAAATGCCAGGCTATGAATATGAGCGGGGCGGGGTAGAAGGCTGAGGCTGTGTGGCCCAGAAGGCTGAGATGGGGGCTAACTTTCAGCCGCAGCCATATATTGACAGCATCCCCAGAATCCCCAGAACACATTCTTGTTCATTCTATAGCTCTTCTGAGGATGGCAGGGGTTGAAGTAGCCGGGCTAGTCTTTGGTGTGCTCCCTATACTCATCGAGACCGTGAAATCGTACTCTTCGGTGTCACAATGCTTTCACGACTTTCGACATTACTCCAAAGAGGTCGCATTGGTTCAGCTCCAGCTTGAGGTTCGCCATAGGATATTCTTGAATGAGTGTCGGCTCCTCCTACGTCTAGTAGAAGATGAGGAGGGCGCAAAAGACATGTTAGAAGATGAGGCGGATCAGAGATGGACAAGTAAAGACCTCAACGACAGATTGAACGAAGTGTTGAAGGACGACCTTGAGCTTTGTAGAAGCATTATAAAAGCCTCGAAGGGGATTGTCGATGCTATGAGAGAAGAGATGAAGAAGTTTGATGTCCTAGTTGACCAGAAAGATAAGGTCTGTGCGCTTCCCTATAGACCGGGTCTTCCCACTCATCCCACTACTAGAGCGAATCAATCAAAGACACCATCAGGCGTCTACGTAACGCCGTACGAATTACTTTCGATAAAGCCAAGTACGAAAAGTCGCTATCGAGCCTTCGTGATTGGAACACGGAGTTGGGTCAACTTCGAGGACACATTGGCGCCTTTCAACAGAGGAGCTCTCTAGAGCACAATTGCGTGAGAAACAACTTATTGCCATCGCATATAAGATCTATTAAAACAGCATCTCAAAAGCTTCACGAAGCGCTTTCTGATGCGTGGTGCTGTAGCGACCTCAGTCATGCCGGGCATTACGCGAAACTCTGTCTAGACGTCGAAGTCCAAGCCGAAGTCCGTCTAGATCTTGCCATATCATGTCACGGAAACGCGCAACAACAAGACGATACACATATTCCAGAATCTCCAATTTGGCTGTACGTCCAGTCAATCAGCCTCGATGCAGCGAAAGTTTACGCCAAGCCTCCAAAAACTATCACATCGTCCGAGAGTTCTACATCGGCCCCGAATACTCCTCTCTCCAGCACAAGTGGGCTAAAGAAGAAGGCTTCTCATGACCTGTCGCAGCTTGCACTCTGTAGAAACAAGAAAAAGAAACAAGTCCATTTCAGTGACACTTCCGAACAATTTTCCATCGATGGAGCGATCAGCAAAGAGGTTACTGAGGCAATCTCCCAAACAATTGCGCAACAAAGCACCCCACAGATCAATCTCTGTCATACCAAGAACATATGTCACTATCTGAAGCAAAATCTGCAGATCTGCGACAAGCAATTTGCCGGCCACTGCGTAGGATACCTGGAATCACCTCAAATGTACAGGCACATGTTCTACCTTCAAGAGAAGAAGCTCTCAACAAATTCCAAAGACTCTGGGCAAGATTCCATCCTCTCAATCAATGATGTCATGATGGAGGAAGCAGACGAGGTTCTGTCAATCGTCGACCAGCTCAGACTTGCACACAAAGCCGCTCTTGCCCTCCTGCAATTCCACGATACCCCATGGCTTTCAGAGCGTTGGCGATTGAAGGACTTGAGCTACTTTGGCAATCGTGAGTCATTCAATGAAGAAGCTTTGAAGACTCTGCACCTCAGCTCCCAAATATCATCCACCGCAAAACCCGACTGCTCAGTCATGGAAGGAGTCGAATGCCCCGAAGAAGCTGTTTCCGATGAAGACATCTACGGCATCAATAACACAACTCTCTTCTCACTTGGCGTCGCATTGCTAGAGATTGGCCACTGGAAACCCATCGAGGAGCAAAAGATTCCGAAGGATCCGAACGAGATATTGACAGCACGTCGTCTTGCCGCTGGTCGTCACTCGCCGTTAGGTCCAAAGTACCAGGAAATTACTCGCAAGTGCTTGCAATGCAATTTCGGATTCGGGACCGACTTGAATAAGAAGGAGCTGCAATCTGCTGTCCATGGAGATGTTGTTCGCCAGCTGGAAATGATGATCGATGTACTTGTCTAGTAGACTTGGCAATCGAACCATGAATTACTATGAAGCTATCTAGAATAAAGGGCACGGCTTCATGGCTATGGAATCACTTTGCTTTCATGCGAAAAATATTTCCAGTTGCATTTAGGTAAATTTATACTGGTTAGACATCTAATGATAAGGGTATCAACGAAATCAAAGGCCATAAAATGAAATAGTTCTAGGGAATCCAAGATCGAAGAAATATTAACAAATGCTGACATCATGCTACTCATACCATTTCTGCATCGCAGAAGGCGGTACTGCTGGTGACGAAACCCATGTTGGTGGCGACGTTATATTCAGTAACCGCTTGAGCATTCCGGCTGGTCATGGAACCGGTACAGTCGTCAAGCATGATGCAGTCCCAACCCCAAGAGTAAGCGTCCGAGATCGTGCCAAAAACACATTGATCGGTATTTACTCCGGCAAAAATTAGCGTCTTCTTCTGAGAAGCTCGGAGGTATTCGTGAAGTGGCTCCTTGGTAGACCATAGGCCACTCATTCGAGTTTTGTCGAAGAAAAGGTCACCTGGCTGGGCGGACTTCTTCAGAGGTTCATAGAGCTCTGCATTCCAAGTGCGTTTGAAGAGAACTCTTCCCTGGCCGTCCGGAAGTTGAGATCCTAGATTGACGTGCCATCCTGAGCCCTTGCTAAAGACTCGCTGCACGGCCGGAGCCATGACCTGCAGGTCGTGATTGGTGATTCCCCAATTGAGCCATGCGATCTGGATGCCTTCTCTTCTACACCGTTCAATAGCCTTCAGGATTGGATCAACTGCCGCAAGGCCTGCAGCGTGGTCTTGGTAAATGGGATTGATGAAGTAGTTTTGCATGTCAACAATGATGAAGACCGAATTACTCGGATCGATCATGAAGCCGCCATGGTTGTGGCATGCCTCGTCGCAATCAATAGCCATTCTCTGTTCCGATCCTCTCGAGAGGTCAAACTTGTTAGTGTTCGGTAGATAGAGCCATTCTCCTCCACCGAAGGGAATTGGAGCAGTGCATAGAATGTGACCGATGTTGGATTTATCCTCTTCTTTGACATACACGTTGGTTGTTCGCTGGGACATGGTAGTAATTAGAGAAGCAATGATAATAGAAGAATGAAGTCCTAAAAGCGTGCCAAGGAGAGGTATAGAAATGGCAGCAAGTAAATACACTATCTACGGGCCATAACAAAGAGAGAAGATCATCTGTTATAGATTTGTGCCGTACCACAGGCTTGATTCTCGCTATGTTTGCAGCTCAGCGCGATAACAGTCTTATCATGTCGATAGGCTTGCGTCGGAGCACTCTGAGCACGTGGCTATGGACGTTTTCGTGCTTAGGCCGCTGTGATAGCAGACGCTGAATCATCTGGCCGAGATAAGGTAGCTTCCCAGGACTAGAGAATATACGGTGCCGAAAATGCTTCGGCGTTGCTCACATGCGACTCCCGACACTGCCTGGGCGAGGCGAGAGAGCTGGAAGGTGATCTCTGTTGGAGGCGAGGTCATCTGCAACCATGTCGAGGCAGCAATCACGTCGGTGACGCGGCGTGGGATTCAGCTGTACAGCTGCTAGGACAAGCGCAACTGCATCATGGCCTGTTCGTATGTGCTGGCGAGGGCGACGAGGGTGCGCTTGCTCAGCAGAGGACAGCTGTCGCCCCTTTATGCGCGTGCAACAAGAGATTAAGGAGATGGGCGAGTGGGTGGGGTTCTTGGGTCGAGAACCCCGTGCACGTGACTGTTCACTAGCGCGCGAAACCTGCTGGGTCGGTAGCTCACCATGACGACGAAGCTACAGAACGAAACAGCTGCGCGCGCCTCTGCCTCAGCCAACCCAGCACGAGGTCTTATATTCCTTTCTTGTCATCTGCTCGCCGCATAGTGCATATTTACACATTCTCCGGCTGTCCAAGGCTCCTCGCAGGCCTCGGGCGCCTTTGTTGTTTATCTGTTTGAGGATCAAGCCGAGCCGTCAGGGAGTACCGCACAACACGCCCACGCACCAACACAATGGCTTCGCTGGGTGAGGAGCTCCTCAGCATTGTCAACCGGCTGCAGGACCTTGTCTTCAACACCATTGGGAATGACTCCCTGGACCTGCCACAGATTGTAGGCTTGCCCCGCCTCTCGAGGCATCTAGCAACACAGCGGACTCGAGCTGTTCCTGCGCTGCACCTCACATTCTGGAAATTGGATACTAACCTGGATAGGTCGTCGTCGGATCGCAATCGTCAGGAAAGTCTTCCGTCCTGGAAAATATTGTCGGCAGAGACTTCCTCCCCCGCGGAAGTGGAATTGTTACTCGGCGGCCACTGATCTTGCAGCTCATCAACCTGCCCAGCGACCGCGAAGACCGACCCGGTCACGATGAAGTGCACGTCCCTCACACACCAGCCAGCGTAGCAGGGCAGCAGGAATGGGGAGAGTTTCTTCACATTCCAGGGCGGAGGTTCTACGACTTCGCCGAGGTTAAGCGTGAAATCGAAGCGGAAACAGCAAGAATAGCAGGAAATAACAAGGGCATCAACCGACAGCCTATCAACCTCAAGATCTACTCTCCGCACGTCCTGAGCTTGACTTTGGTGGATCTCCCTGGCTTGACAAAGGTGCGTGGGGAGAATACTTGTGCTACATCCAAGCTAACAGCCGTAGGTACCCATCGGCGACCAGCCAACCGATATCGAGAAGCAAACCCGCAACCTAATTACCGAGTACATTGCGAAGCCGAACAGCGTCATCCTCGCCGTTTCGCCTGCTAATGTCGATCTCGTCAATTCGGAATCACTGAAGCTCGCGCGTCATGTAGACCCTATGGGCAAGCGGACCATTGGCGTCCTTACCAAGCTCGATCTAATGGATCACGGAACAAATGCTCTTGACATCCTGTCAGGGCGCGTGTATCCGCTGAAGCTTGGTTTCATTGGCATTGTCAATCGCTCGCAACAAGATATTCAAAGCGGAAAATCTTTGGCAGATGCGCTGCAAGCTGAACGCGACTTCTTCAAGCACCACCCGGCGTATAGGAATATGGCAAACCGGTGTGGTACACAGTTTCTCGCAAAAAGCCTCAATCAGACGCTCATGGCACACATTCGAGACCGATTACCGGATATCAAGGCGCGATTAAACACCCTTATGGGGCAAACACAACAGGAACTCGCGAGCTATGGCGATGCAGCATTTACCGGCAAAGAGCACCGCGGTTCGTTGATTTTGCAGCTTATGACCCGCTTCGCCTCGTCCTTCATCGCCTCTATCGACGGTACTTCTGCCGAGATCTCAACCAAGGAGCTGTGCGGTGGCGCTAGGATCTACTATATCTTCAACTCCGTCTTCGGAAACTCGCTCGAGCAGGTCGATCCGACCATGAATCTCTCAGTGCTCGATATCCGAACAGCGATTCGAAATTCGACGGGCCCTCGCCCAAGCTTATTTGTCCCAGAATTGGCTTTTGACCTCCTCGTGAAGCCCCAGATAAAGCTCTTGGAAATTCCGAGTCAGCGCTGTGTAGAGTTGGTGTATGAAGAGCTCATTAAAATTTGCCACACCTGTGGGTCCACGGAACTTAGCAGATATCCTCGACTACAAGGAAAGTTGATCGAAGTCGTGTCTGACCTCCTCCGGGAAAGACTAGGACCTTGCGCAACATATGTTGGATCTTTGATTGATATCCAGCGCGCGTACATCAACACCAATCATCCTAACTTCCTTGGAGCAGCTGCTGCCATGTCTTCAGTGATCAACGATAAGGAGCAGAAAGAGAAGAGGCTCGCCATGGAAGCTGAGAGGAGAAAGAGGGACCGACGGAGACTGAAGGAGCTCAATGCTGTCAACGGAGAGGGCGAAGTTGAGGATGAAAATGATAACCCGGTAGAGAAGGCACTTCCTCTTCGGAAACACCATACCCAAGCCAGCCGCAGTATGTCGCCAGCAGTTGGCCGTCTCATGAACGGATCTCACAGCCTTTCAGGTGCTCTAAACGGTAACCGTGCGCGGTCACCCCCGCCGCTTGGAGGTGCCGGCTCGGCACGAGACAGCTTCCTGAATTACTTCTTCGGCAAAGATGGTGGAGTGCCGTCGAGTGCACCAGCGACAGCACAAAACCTAGACAACCGACCCGGCAGCCGACACGTGAGCCAAAACATCGAACCCAGCATTACCCAGAGCTTCCGGCGGGGTGATACGCGGCAGCCTGCTCATGTGCTAGAGATGGTGCCTGACGACACGGACGTAGCTAGCCCAACTAAAGAGGCTACCTTCGCATTTGAAGGAGGATTTGTGAGTACTTCCAAAAGTCGGTTCTTTGCACCACTAATGTTTTACAGCCGTCGGATGCGGATTCGGCACCAGCAATGACGGAGCGGGAAGCTCTCGAAACGGAGCTCATTCGTCGACTCATATCATCCTACTTCAGTATTGTGAGGGAAACCATTGCAGACCAAGTACCCAAGGCCGTCATGCATTTGCTCGTCAACCACTCCAAGGATGTTGTCCAAAATCGCCTAGTCAGTGAGCTGTACAAGGAGAATCTCTTCCAAGAACTACTCTACGAAGATGACACGATCAAGGCGGAGCGCGAGAAATGCGAGAAGCTGCTCAAGACATATAAGGAAGCAGCAAAGATCGTGGGCGAGGTGCTGTGAACGGGAAAAGCTACTGTACTGGATTTATTGTAGGATCAAGAGTTGTGTGAATATCTGAGTTCTCTACTTGGTTCGGCTCATGTCAGCGTTGGAGGTCGCCTGTTGATATTCTGTTTTGGCCTCTTGAACGCATATTTCTACTCTTCTGCCACACTGCATCAAGGGTCGGGTGGCAGGGCGTTCCGAGGCTCCACTTGATGTGTTCGGGGAGGTAATGGATGTATCATATGTCCGATGAGAGATGCAGCGCGTGTATAGAATACTATCTCACCTAGTTGATCTTTTCAATGTTGGATGATGTGACAACGATGTGGCTCGGGGACGGCGAATAATGTGAGCAGATTCAATGGGTCTGTTTTCTCTTGTAGTGTTTCTATTAATGTTTTCTACACTTGCAGAGACGGTGCTCGTTTCTTGGACGCTGTTCTACGGGTGTCGCCGACTTGAAACCGTTCACGTGCCACTGCTCGCGTCGCCACGGCCCAGGTCCGAAGCCGCGCAACTCGTCTCAGGAGCACCTCCGTCTGAAACACTGTGCCAACCACGCGAGCCAACCGCGCCCAGAAAATCACGAATTGCATTGTGAATGGCAGTTTTTGTAAACGAAAGAGATTGCTAAGCCCAGGTAGGCCACAGAGTCACGCCATCTCTCAAACCGTTGGCGTTGGCTAAGCGCTGCACTATTGCTTCACCCATGGCCGGCTCCCACGTACCCTTTCTTCCTGCCCATCTACCTTCGCTCTGTCTCTCTTCATCCGCCAAGCAGTCGTTCTCTCGTACCTTTCTTCCACTTTGACAGTGGCCATTTTAATTTCGCAGCGTCTTGCGTTTTCTTTCGGCACCGGCTGTCGTCGCACACACTCACTCGCATCTCCTTGCTGCTGCTCTGCCCTTTTGCGACAACGCATACAATCGCCTCACGGCAACATACCTAATCTTCCGCAACCCGCACACTACTCTACCTACGTACCTACCGCGCCTCTAAAGAACATCCCCGCAAATCCGCAACAATGGCCTGGGAATTCCTCGCACCCATCACTACGCCCGAAGCGCTGCGCAGCGTGCAAGCCGACGCAACGCCCCTCTTGACGCTACTTTTCTGCCTGCTGGGACTGACGGCCGAGGGCCTTGGATGCTGGTGGATTGCCTATGCGACGAGGACGCCAGAGCAGCTCAAGGCGATCGCTGAGAAGAAGAAGAGCGGGAAGGGCATGTTTTCGTTCTTGAACCGCAAGAAGTGAGGGGTCGGTTGGTGAGAGCGGAAGCAACAAAGATGTTCCTACTAGGAGGGAGGACGTAATGAGGTGGTTGAGCCGTGGCAGGCCCGCTGGTGGTAGACATGTCTGCTATTGGGTGATGATGATTGGACAGGATAAGATGGGATGGAAGTTGATGCAAGTTTAGAGGGTGACGGGACGATTTTTGTCAACGATTTGTCTATATACCTCATTCCCTTCGTTTCTTCAATACAATAGATAAGCCAAAGCTCCAATTTTGCATTGAATCCCAGGCGTTACGTCGGATGGATAGTCTTCTCTTAGCTCGGCAGTCTGCTTGCTTGCTTTCTATATTGACTCACTCTTTGGTCGTCTGGTCTGAGAGGTATGAAAGCCGTGATCTCACGAACATCTATCAGAGTATGCGAAATAATGTGTGAAAGTGGTGTCATTTGGTGTCAAAGCAATATATTGAAACGTGACCAACCACTCCAGTTATACTGTACATAGAGTACACGGATATAGGTGATATCTCGCACTATGAATCCCCGCGCTAACGTCACCCTCGCGATCAAATGCTAGCCGCTTATCTAGCCCAAGACATGCCTAACAAAAGAAATCTAGTCCAGTCTCATTTTTCATCCGTGATTCCGAGGATCGTGTTAAGGTCGGCGTTCGGGTCGTTGGGATCTGCCTTTGCTGTTACAATCTGTCAGTATTCTATCTCTTCCTCAAACTTGAAGACGGGCTAGTCTGGCATCTCATAATAGAGAGCATCGAGAGAGCGTAACGTACCTCCACCAGATGGCTGGGCCTGTGCTGGGGATTGGGTCTTTGCCCATTCAGCCTTTGCTTGCTGGATCAGAGACTCCTTGTTTTGCCACTCTTTCTGCTTGGCTTGCGCTCGGTCGCGTGATGATATCGACAGCTGGTGGTAGAAACCGTAGAAGACGCCCGTGGCCAGGGCGGACCACCGGAGGACCTGCATTCATCCTGTCAGCGCCTTCCCCTATCTTGCAAGAATCAAAAAGTTCCATGGTCCTTAAGAAAGGGCCATTGAAGCGGTATGGAGAGCATCAACGTACGTTGACTCCCACGGAAGCAGACATTGTGACGACAGTTGCTGAGACGCGCGAGAGCGTTGTGCGCTTTGCTGCGAGTCCAATGGCAGAGAACGTAAGTCTGCGACAGCGATGGACCGTGGGCGAAAAGCCGTGGAGTTGTGCAGGCGCGGAACGTCGGGGTGGTTGGGGGAGCAAGCTGTGAAAGTTGAGGTTGCGGTCCATCCCGAGCGAAATCTTGCCCGGGAACTTGCCGGCCCTGATTGCTTGGCGCGTTTTTCCGGAACCACGACCGAGCTTCAAGTTTACGGAGCAACGCTACTGGTCTGTTTACTAGTAAAGGTCTCTCCACAAAAGACATAACGGATTCCCAGACGACGTTCCGACCCCTAAACTCTACGAGAAGCACGAACACTCGCTAGAGAGCTATATGCACTCCGACGTCCACCATGGACAACAACACAATCCAGCAGCGGCGCGAGGAGATCCTTGCGAAGAAGGCAAAGCTCGCGGAGCTTAAGGAGCAGCGTGCGCAGCGTAAAAAGGTGGCCGAAGCACGGCACTCATTGAGTGGCTCTCCAGCAGCAGATGTAAGCCTAAGCTTGCAGCTCCCTAGAGCACAGGACTAAATAGCTTTAATATAGATACTACAACCCACCCCGCGGCGAACAGAAGACCGAAAGCGCGACATCGACGCGATTATAGGGGAATTCTTTGAGAACAGCCGCCCCGGCTCGACACAACCTGGCTCACCTGCAGGCGGACGAGCAACACGACCAACCTCAGTCATCAGTCAGGGTCAAATTAGCACCAGCCAGCTCAGCAGCGACAATGAGGTACCTTCGGGATCGTACCGGGTTTCCACGGGGATGGTGGATCAGGGCATGCAGACACTAAGCATAGCTCCGTTGGCTACTGTCTACGAATCTACCGGTGTCGACGTGGATCCGCCAAAGAGGGAGAAGGAGGTCATCACATACAGCAAAGGTGTTCAGGCAAGCATAGAGTGGAGTCCACCGCGTGGTGAAGGGAGCGATTCAGAGCGAGATGACAGCCCCACAAGCTCTCCACGTGCGAACAAGAAGATGAGCCGACGGCAGAAAGAGCGGGACGAAGAGATCCGTACACAACTGAGAAGAGAGATTGAGGACGAGATCAAGACGGCACAAAAAGCTGCAGAGGCTGGGGAAGTGCACACAGGCTCAAATGAAAATTATCCTTTTAAGACACTCAACAACGAGGAGCTATCGGCAGTTGAGAATTCAGATGAGTTCATCGACTTCGTAGAAAGGAGCACCAAGGTTCTAGAAAGGGCGCTGGACCAACAGCTTGACTATGACATTCTGGCAGATTACGCATATGGGGATACGAATGTGGACGACGAGGACGAGGGCTACGGGTCGAGTGGAGGTAAAAAGGGGCGGCGGATAAGGGAGATTGCGCAGTTCTGGGACGAGAGATGGAGCAAGAAGAGGATGATCTCGGATCTGGCCTTCTCAACAAAGGTATGGAGTAGCTTGTGGCGTGATTATGGCATATACTAACATGTGCAGTTTCCTGAGCTCGTTCTCGCTTCCTACACCAAGAACCCATCCGCTCCGCACGATCCAGATGGTCTCATCCAAGTCTGGAATCTACACATGCACGATCGTCCCGAATACATTTTCCATGCCCAGTCCGACATTCTCACTGCCAAGTTCTCCCCCTTCCACCCCAACCTCATCATCGGCGGCGCCTACTCTGGGCAGGTGTTGCTGTGGGATACCCGCGCCAAGTCGGCTCCCGTGCAAAAGACACCACTTACTGGCTCTGGCCATACACATCCCGTCTACTCTGTCGACATTGTGGGCACACAGAATGCGAACAATATTATCTCAGCCTCTACAGACGGTGTTGTGTGCGGATGGACCGTCGACATGCTCTCACAGCCCCAGGAATTCCTCGAACTTACCTCACCACCGCCAGCCAAGACCGATGACATGGCAGTGACATGCATGGCGTTCCCACAATCCGACCCCACATACTTCCTCGCCGGCACCGAAGAAGGCTCGATATACCCATGCCATCGCTATGACCGCGCAGGTGCCAAAGCAGGCGTCGACGGACGTGTAAAGTATGCCGGCCACGCCGCCCCGGTCATGAGTCTTGACTTCCACCCCGCCAAGGGTCAGATCGATCTCGGTGACCTCGTCCTCAGCTCTTCAGTGGACTGGAGCGTCAAGCTCTGGAAAGTCCGTCCACCGGCTGCGACCGGCCCGTCCAACACCAACGCAATAGGAGCTGCTCAACAGGTGACCCCTATTTTAGACATCGCACGTGAAGATCTCGTGTACGACGCTCGATGGTCGCCTGTCAAACCCTCAGTCTTTGCTCTAGTCGACGGTGCCGGCAGTCTAGAGATCTGGGACATTAACGTCGATGTTGAGGTGCCGGTGCAGAAAGTTACACCGAGCGAGGGCAAGAGAGGTGCATTCGCAAACATGGCCCGCGGGCTTGGAATGAACCGGAGCTTGAACAAAATAACATGGGAGAAGAATGAGGGTAGGAAAATTGCAGTCGGTGGTATGGACGGTGTGATTACCGTGTTTGAGGTCGGAGGGGAGCTGGGAGGTGTAGAGACGAGAGGTGATGAATGGAGTGGAGTAAAGAGGCTGGTTGGACGGTTGGAGGGTGCGGGGGAGACTGTCAATGGAAAGTAGGCGTTAGGAGAGGCGTCTGCCCCAGAGGTAAAGTGGCGTGAGAGGTCGATTTAGTATGTGACCAAAGAGCAGATGTCTGAATGAGGAAGATACGGAGGTAACATCGCAGGTACGCGGAGATTGAGCATTTTCTTGGAGTCCTGGTTCTGGGCCCGACATACCCCTTGACACTTTTTTTCATGAGACATCTCGAAATATTATATTATTTTCAATCCAATCCAAGCTCGCTGCATCCACTGCATATTTACTTTTCGTCGTTTACTTATCATCATTTTCCCGTAAGGCATCATCACTCATCGTTTCCCTTTTGCAACTGTACCTCTCGCCACTATGCCTCTTCACAAGCATATCTATCCAGACTCTCATGCGAACAGTCGTATCCAGGCCACTTTGCGTCCCACGGGCCCTCGGCAGTCGCCCAATTCCACCACTTGGGCTCACCCTTCCACTGCCACAAGTCATCCATGGCAGAAGCCACGCGCAACAATCCCGCCTCGCTCCACTGCCTCCCGTAAATGCACATGCCACACGGCACGTCGTACCCGTTCTGTCCCACAGGAACGGACGCCACGGGATATCCCGCATACGACGGGATAGAAGCGCACGCAGAGTCACCTCCGCCGCCATTGTCGTTTGGCACAAGGAGCGCATCGAGCTCGATGACGGTCCCATTCTCGAGCGTGTACGCATACCCGCCGTCAATCGCCTCTCGCGCCGTCCGCCTTCCCCATCCAAACGCCTTCCAAAACGTATCGTTCATCTGGCCCTCCGTGGCAATGGCATTGTCGTAAAAGTCCTGGCCTGAGACGGTGTTGAACCACCACGTGGCGTTTCCCAGGGCGCCCGTGGAAGCATTGTGCGCGTCGTTCCAGGCGGCCATTTCGGCGAGGGAGGACATGCCGTGGCGGGAGTCGTCTGCGGAAAAGGTCCAGTTTTGGAGGAATTCGCCGTAGGCGACGGCGAGGAGGGTGTTGTAGGAGATGAGTTGGTTGTAGGCGTCTGGGGTGGTGGAGGGTTGGCCGAAGCCGTAGGGGTTGGCGATTTCACGGACGTTGGGGATGTACTAGGTCAGAGGGTTAGCAGCTGCGTAGATTTAGGAAATGGGAGCGTACGGAAATATTGTAGATTTGTGCTCCTGCGGCTTTTAGCCCGGCGATGCGGCCTTCGTAGAGTTCACGCTGGCCCGGGGTATTGACAGCCTAAGATGTCAGTTGAGTGGCGTGGAGTCAGATCAGGACTAGGAGACTTACTGCGTTCGTAGACCACCATGGATTCCAAGGTAGGCCCAGCTTCATCCCCTTGAGTGCATCTTTGCCAACGATCTGTGCACTGTATCCAGTTGCAGGATAATGACCAAGGGCTCCAAAGGTCAAATTGTCATATTGGTCCGCACCAGCCATGACATCGAGCATCAGGGCAACGTCTTTGACGGATCGAGCTAGAGGGCCTGGGGTGTCGTGGAAGAAGCTACCTGGTACAATGCCATGGCGAGACATCAATCCCGGGGTAGACTTGATGGTGCGCAGACCAAGGTGAGCAGATGGATGTACTAGGGAGCTACCGTAATTCAGCACAGCTCCCCTTCTCTATGTCAATGTAAAGATACGTACCCGTGAGTCTCGGTACCCAGAGCAATTGCAGCTTGATTGATAGCCACAGCTACAGCACTCCCCCCGCTACTTCCACTCGTCAACTGCGTCAAATTGAACGGATTTCTCGTCTGCCCGACCCTCGTCGAATATCCGTCCGAAAAGTTGACCAAGGCTCGATGATCTGCAGCTTCGGATAAGGCAGCATGGCCCAGCAGGATGCCACCAGCGGCCCGGATCTTTTGCACGACAGTAGCTTCGCGGACGTAACGGCCTCCAAGGAGAACGAGCCCCCCTTCGGAAGTATTGTGTGCGTCGTCTGTATAGTAATTATCTTTTACAAGGAAGGGAATACCATGTAATGGTCCACGTGGTCCGGATTTCGAGCGTTCCTGGTCGAGAGAACGTGCAATTGAAATGGCAGCAGGGTTGACTTCACTGATGGAGTGCAGGTAGCTAGAGTATTGTAAGTCACGTTGGGAAATTTGAGAGATTAAAAAAAATGGGTGCTGTACGGGTTTGTCTGCTCGATTCGAGCTAGATAGCAGGACACGAGGTCCTCGCTGCTAAGGTGCTTCAAGATCATCCATCTTTGGAGGTCTTCTATGGTCGCATCTTCAATGTCGATGCCATTGCATAACGGCATAGGAAAGGAGGAGTTTCCAGAATATGAGCGCCTCGCAAGAGAACCATCCTGAACAGGCTTTGCTGTTGCAGCAGCAACAAGCGCCACTGCAATTGCGGAGAGACGCATCATGTTAGAGTCACAATCTTGGCGGTGATGCAGGTACCGTATCTTCTAGTAAGGATGACCACCTTGATATATGCATATATTGTTGTTTAAAATTCCCCACACCTATTTGTCCTTATCTGCCGGGTTGCTCATCGATGCTTGTGAAGTACTGTCTTTGGGCAGACGTAATGGTCCAAAGGGCCGGCCGCTATATCTATGTGTCGGCGCAACCCATTTCGTCATGTAAATGGCCTCAATGGGAAGATCTTGCGGGTGTTCTCAGGCACAGTCGGCCGCTCTTGCTCATCTATCTAATTAGCTATTGGCTCACAGAACCGATGAAGTAAGTCGGCCTGCGTTAGCTCTCCCGAGGTAGTGCCAGAGCGCTGCACTGTGTATGGGTAAGAGCTCTTGTTGATATCGGACTTCGGCGCTTTGTCGCAAAACTCCGAAGCTACTTTCCATCTGGCAATCGGACGCATATATCTGGCGACAATCACGGCCGTTCGAAATCTAGCTCTACTTCGAACGCCCACCGTACTTCATAAGAGGTGGAAGACCCTCATCTTTGAAATTTGTTCGCGTAGGGACATATCATAGATTCAACGCGATTAGTTGCCGACTATGAGATACATGTTATCGGGTGGTGATCGTAGATGTGGCCGAATATAGAGAGGCGAACGATCCAGGTCGAGACAGAAAATGGTATTATATTTGTGTATGATCATGCTGATGCTCTCGTATCTATCGTCTATCAGTTGTCATGCTTTGCACGTAAACCCGTGTGTGATGCATTCACTAATCTTTCATTTCGTGGTTACCGCCGCTTAGTACGAAGTAGTCCCACTGGATTGCCTTTGTGAATCCATCTCCTCAACCCATAAGAACACCTGCGGCACCTGCCAATGCGCCTGCAATACCCATCTTGACGTACTTCGTAGGCGCCGGGGCCGCACCTGCCGTACTTTCACTTGCACTTGCACTCCCAGTAGGGCCTACAACAGTCTCACTCTGACTAATCGGCGTCGACACCGTTGTGCCCGTTCCAGTCGGAGTCACTAGCGAGACTGAGAATGATGAAGAGCTTCCACTCGCGCTCTTTCCTGTCGACGAAGAATGACTGGAAATAGAAGTTTCGGAAGAGGAAGTTTCGGAGGTAGAAGTTTCGGAAGTAGAAGCTTCGGAAGAAGAGACACTCCTCGATTCTGATATCACAGTGATGCTTGAGCTGGAAAGAGATGCCGAGTCCGTAATGGTGGTGCTGACGAGTGTGGCGGTCGACGTTGATGCCGATGGAATGGCAGAGCCAAGAGGCGGGTTCGAAGAGAGGAGGCCTGTCGTTGAGGAGCCATCAACGGTGAATGGCGTGCCCCATGTGGACGTAGAAGAAGACTCGGCTGAGGCGGCTGATCTGAGCCCGAGGAGGGAGAGGAGCGTTGCCCGACGGAGGGATTGTTTGCGCATTTTCGGTATAGATGAGAACCGCTTGGTGTGAAGTAGAGGATGGAGGAATGCGTTTGTGGTGTGATTTTGAGAATCAAAATGTTTGAAGGTGGAACTTGCGTGACGTTGACTTGGCGAGGAAAGGTCGTTGCACAACTAAGGAAGTAGCAACATATGTAGCAGTCCGGGAAAAAGGCTGAAGAAAGAGCTTGATGGAGGTTTTTCGACACACGTGGGATTAGGTTGAAATAAAGCTTGAAAAGGACATTGTAGAGAAGCTATCGTTTTCTTACATAGTACATCGCCTACTGTCGTATACTCACCCGGACTCCGAAGTAGCTGTGGCAGATCGCAACTATTGACCCCACAACATCAGCAAGCTAGACGTGTTGTCTCGCGAGGACAGTATAGTTGCGCCGATCTTGCGAATCGAACAGCTTGAAATAGAATGGTGCCAGTGTTGTGGTTGGCGGACGGTCAAGATGGGCATGTATTTGTTGCTTCGGCTCTCCACCGCTGACTGCCGAGCCGATGCATTAAAAGCCCAGCGGTGCCGAAACGTCTTGCGCAAGGCTGGCGGTATGACGTTGCAGCCTGGAATTTTGAGTAGCACTGGCATTTCAGAAAGTCTCGGTGTTCCTTTGTGAATAGAACAGAAAGACTACGTATACAGGGAGTGGGTCGGATCAATTGTTGCCTCAGGCATCAAAAAGCCCTCGCTCTAACCCCCTAGTCATGAGAGTCTGTAGCCATCCGAATCGAGGAATCATAGTCTCCTCGACTCAGGAATCTTCTCGTTAATTCGAATCAGCTTGCCATGCACGAGCTCAATGACATGTCGTCGTCACCGAAAGCCACATCCCCATCTCAGCTGTACAACGCCAGCCTAGTCCCGCCCACCGGCGTCTACGGAGCCTCAGCGAGACGCCCAGCCGCAGCTCAGCCCGCCTCACATCCTCAGGGCGACCAGAAAATAAAAAAATTCTTTGCGAAAATCAATAGTTACCGTCAACAACACAGTGGCATCGGTTTCTAGGAACGTGACCCGCCACTGAAAAAGCTGCGTCTAGATCGCCGGTCCACGACAGGCTCAGCCTTGTGCCGCTAGCGCCCTGCAACCCTCATGCAGGGCAGCCCAGCCCGCATGACCACCTCCAACGTCCACTTATTGAACGCGTAAACTACTCAACCCACCCCCTCTTCGTGTGTAACGCCGCTTACTTTGCATCGCCACGCTCGTACGCTGTCGAAGTTGTGCGATGAACGAGCCAGCGGGGGGTGTGAGTGGGGAACGTACTACATGGATGCAGGTCAGATGGTGCGGAGTTTGTATGGGGCGGCGTGTTTCAGGAAAGGGTATCCAGTTTTTAAAAGGTTGATGTTAAGGTTATTACGAGCATGTTCGCGTGTCGAACAGACGAACGTCTGATCTGTGAGCAAAGGTGGAGCTTTCTCCGCGTTGTTGATTATCGGTTTGGTGGGTACTTTTGTAAGCAGGGAGGTTGATGTCTTCTGCAATCGCAATGGCATGCCATCATATGGTACTACAAAGCCTCGCCCCAAACCCCAAACCCTGGAAATATGCAGTGCCACCTGCCTGTCTAATGCTTGATCGAGCGATCTCTGTGCTACGAGCTGCGTTTCTTGGATCTGGCAGGTGGCGGATGTGAGGAATGGGAACGTAATTGCCTCTGCGGCGCAGCCACACAGGCTGAATACGGATGAGACAGCAGCATCCAAGTATTGCCATCCCATAGAATATCAGGCAGCAGCTAGATTCAACTCTGGTCCCGGCGTTATACGACAAGAAACATCACAGTAGGCGAGTAGAGCAACAAGTATGATTTTAAGCGTTCTTAATTTTTTGTAGTCCCAAAACTGCTGTACAAGGTCCGTCTGGCCAGACGTGACGATGCCCACACTCTCTCAAACACCAATCAATAACTAACGCCTCGCGCTCTCATGGCTCATGCATTAGAACACTAGCATTCCCCCACATTACCCGATTCTAAATGTGATATCGTAGAACTATAAAAAGCATAAACAGAGAATGCGAACGAAATGCATTTAGAAGAAGGCAACGGCAGCAACAGCGCCGAGGATGAGCGCAGCCGGGCTGGAGCCGAGCAGGGTAGCGGCACCAGTCTGGTTCGGTGGCTCAGCAGTGCTGGAAGCAGTGCCGCTGGGGGAGCCAGTGCCGGAGAGAGTTGCGCTCGAGATGGTGCTGTTGGAGCCAGAGGACGTCGGGATGGAGGCAGAGGCCGAAGCGCTGGTCACCAAGGAGGTGACGGTGGCAGAAGCAGAGGACGAAGCGGACTCGGAGCTGGAAGCAGCAGAAGAGCTGGCGCTAGCAGAGCTGGCGGCGCTGGAGCTGGCAGAGGCGGAGGCAGAGGCAGAGGCAGAGGCAGAGCTACCGGTGAGTTTGATCAGTCCGCTGAAGTTGGGCTGATCACCGGAAGCCTGGATCTCAAGGGCATAGTCGTCGGCGTTGGGGAGGCTGGACGGAACAGTCCACTTGAACTCGCCGTTGGAACCCTGACCTGTGGAGCTGTTAACCAATGTCGCGCTGGGACGCGGTTGCAGGTGAAAAGGACTTACCCAGGGTGGAGAGAGTGTCCAGGTTTCCTGGGTCGCCCTTGCGGAGGATGATGGTGGCATCCTCCTTGGGGGAGTAGGTGATGGTGTAGGTCTCGCCGGACTTGATGCTGGTCGGGACCGAGTTGAACTCGACGGCGAGGGCAGCGGCCGCGAGGGCGGCGCCAGAGAGAACGACCTGGAAGAAGCGCATGGTGACTTTTTTTGGAAGTTGTGGGGGGGTGGTGATTAAGAACGCGGTGGTATTAAAAAGGTAGTAAAGGGGTGAAGAGCAAGTGGTCAACGAGTGTGGGTGCTGGACAGCGAGGAAGCGATGGAGGAGGTTTTAAGAGGAGAGCGGGAGCGACGGTAGTTAAGAACGCAAGCGGTAGGGGGCAGCTGACTTTTTACGAGACCACGGCGGCCGGCTGAAGGAAGCCAGAGCGACGGCAGGAATGCAAGATTGCCCTTCCGAAAACAGCAAGCTCTGAGATGGGGGCTAATGAGGGTGAAGCCTTTGCGCTCCAATCGCGTGCGCGGCCAATGGGGCCCGGTCGTTGGCAGCTCTCGAGCCGCCGCGCGCACCCCCTTGGAGCTCCTTTGCACGACGACCTGGCCGGGCTGGCGGCCTAGGCGCGGTCAAGTTCACGCGGAGGAGCTTGGCGGCCATGGAGTCGTGCATCGCGCTGCATCTCGGTCCATCTCGCTCCCCTGAGGCACAACACCAACGGCGGCCGCCATCACACTGGCCGCGCGCCGCTAGCCGCCTTGGGCACGCCTGCACGCCGCCCAATAATCCGGGGAATTTCAGGGGGGCGCGCACTCGCATCCCTCTGGCGGAGCGGCGGGCACAGCAGCCTGCGCACCCAGAAAGAATGAATTGCGAGGCGGCGGCGCCGGCGACCGCATGCGCATCGTCCAGAGTGCCGTGTCCGGGAGTGTTTCGGTGGCGAGGGGGCTACATGTCGACGCATTCCGCCTCGCGTTAGTCAGGAACAACCTGCAACCAACGAACCCTTCCGGATCGGGAATGGGCGCAGAGGCCTTCTCCTTCTCCGGCGCAACCACGCACGCCGCCCATGGCATCATCGGAATGTGCAGCCCTCCCCAATTGCTATTCGGCCCCGGCCTTGCCACTTGCCTCTGCGCCCAAAATAATGCCTGCGATTCCTCTGACGCCCGGAGATGACGGTGATCGATCGCCTTGGAATCATCCTGGCCTGCCTGCGGTGATTAATTCGCTAGCGCTAACAGTAATCTCGCTTTCGAGCGCCTCAGAAGCATGGCGGCTGAATGCGTAGTGCGACGCGGACAAGAGCCTCATGCGCGTGGGCTTGAAAAGGAGTCCTCTCCTCGATGACGTTGCAGGTTGAGAACCTGTGTGATTCTGCCATACGAGGCACAGCCAAGCATACTATAGCCTTTGCGCCCGACACAATCCCCATCTCTCAACATCACAACGGTTGTGCATCACATGCATGCACACTCTGCAGCCGGAATCCATCGCTCGGAGTTGAGTCGGACCCCAAATGGCTGGAGCTGTGGTCTACCATGTGGGCTCTCGTTTCGATTCTCTCCCCGGAAGTATAGGTTGAGGTAAAGTGTGAGGTAGGTGGAGTCTCTTCACAGTCCAGTCCAGCCCAGTCCAGTGTGCACATATATTGGTCCACTTTTCTTTGTCTAGTCAGAGCTAGCATCCTAATCCTCGCCTTCACCCACGACGCTCCGCTCCGGCGCCAAAGCCGTTGAGACTCCATGTCCAGGTGTCCCGAATCAAGATCAAATCAACCTCAACGCCGACCATGACCATAGGAAGAAGAAGAAGCTCCGATAGGCCTCGTCCGTGTCCGAAATGTCCACACAACGAGTTTCCAGGAAACTCTGACCTTTTCCCAACCTAAGCATGTGTCATTTAGATCATCAAATGAACTCCTCACCCCAATGCTGCTCCTGCTTGATCATTGTGTCCACACCGTCGGCGAACGCATCACCATCGTAGACATCGTTGCCCAAGGACTGGTCCGCATTCTCCTCAGCCTTGGGGTCCTCGTCGACTTTGGTTGGTGTTTTCTTTTTACGCGACTTTGGAGTGGTCTTTGGAGTGGTCTTCGGAGTGGTCTTCGGAGTAGTCTTTGCCTTCTTCATGGGGGATTCAGATGGCGAAGAAGCAGTCGCGCCTGGAGCCATTAACACAGTTTCTTTTGCAGACTAGGCTGGATTGCCTCGACATCATGACTCACCCCGCTTGTAGGATGGCTTGACAGCAACGAATTCCTCGCCCTCGTCGACCCGCTTCTTGAGCTCCCTGGCCTTCTTCGTGATGTCGCGGAACTGGTGCTCAAACGAACTGGCCGTGCGAGTACCATCGATAGCAGACATCAACTCGAATTGCGCTTTGCTGATCGAGGTACTACCTAAAACCATGAGGAGGACGGACACGCAGTCTACTGGTATCTGCATGGTAGGTTGATGCTTAGCGACACCATCCCAAGCGTCGAGGTCTGGATGATACGTACCATCTTGCCATTGCCGTTGGCTTCGCTGTTGGCTTTTACCATGATTAGAATTGGTACTTGAATATTTGATAGGCTGGAAGATGTGTGCAGTGGGCAGGCTGTGAGGCGACGCAGAGGTCATGAAGAGAGTGGGAGTGAGGTGGAAAAGTTCGGGACCGTGGGAAAGGAAAGCTCTTATTGAAGCGGGGGGCTGCAGGCAGCTTCTCTACGTTAGTCCGGTGAGTGAAGTCTACGTCTAGGAGAACCCAAAGTGAAAGTGAAATCATATTGATACTAGGGCGTCAGGTGCCCAACCCGCCGAACCCCACTGTCTACCTACGATAATCGCAGAAAGAGTGAGGGTAGTGAGCGAGTGAAGCATCAGCGTCAGACCACCTTCACCTGCACCATGTCTTGGGAAGGAGCTGGTGCGACCGTGCCTTCCTCACAAAAACGAACTGCAGAAGCTTCCTCAAGTTCTAGGATGTATACTCCACTAGCGGCCTAGTGTGCACCACTCCTTTCCAACTCTATCCATTTCTATCAGATGCTGCCTAAATCATGTTTGAGCTATGTCTAGGTGAACTTTCGCGACCGCGCCGACGCCGGCGCGTCAATACTCTACCCAATTCCCCATCGGACGGAGCAGCTCCGCCTGACTGTCCAACGCCGCATCTACGGCACTTTTTGAGCCAAGTATAGATGTCAATTGAGCTTCCACTTCCTCATATTTCTCTCGCACGCTTTTTGAAAATGCGCTGTCATTTCCATGTGTCGTCTTTGACATTGTAGCAACGGATCTAATGAGATAGACTGTCATGACCGCCATGTCGTTGCCCGGCATATCAGATGTGCCCGTGCTTGCAAGATATTGTGCTAGCATGGCCATCTGCCATGTTTGCACCACGGGAATAGGATGATTCGGGGGGTACAGCTTTGGTATGACGTCGAGGTGTCGTTTTGCGGCGTGAGCCCATGCCTTTTCGTATTTACCGGCTGCAAGCAAGTTTACGATGAGGTCGTCTCGGAGAGCTGGCATAGGTTGACGGTATATCGGCCACAAGCGAGACTGGCGACAAAGGTTCATTGCCTGTTCGATGATTTTGATGGCTTCTGTGGGGTCCGGCGTTTGCTGTTGCTTCTCATATAATCTGAATGCCTCGCCTTGGAGCGCCGCAACTCGCCGTTCGTTGAGGGAGTCGCCCGCGTAGTTTGCCGGATCTTTTGCGAGCTCCGTCTGCTTGATCAACACATCAGCAACGTTTTTATGTTTGTTTTCGAGTTTCTTGGGTTCTGTGGCCCATTCGTCTTTCCATGTCTTTTGACCTCGTTGGCATTCGCTGCACGTGCAGTCAAAGAACCAGCGCTCTTTGAGCTCGAACTGTCGCCGAGCCATGGGGTTGGTGTTATCGATGTACGAGATGTAGATCTCTTCATCCTTGGAGATGTCCTTTAACGTTCGGAGCTCGACCGTCGGGCCATCCATGACAATGTATGCGTTTGGATCGCATGAATGATTGATGTAGCTGAGCATGGGATCTATCATGATACCAAGCGGATCGAACGTGGGTGTGACGAGAGTCATGGAGTTGGAGAGAATCGTCGCATACATGGCAGCCACAAAGTCTTTGCTGAACGTATCTAGCGTGAATGAGAACTGGCTGGTACCCAATGCCATCAGTTCGATGCCGCCGTATCTGCCATTCTTCTTGAAATCTTTGATGTGCGAGTCTAACTGGCAGAGCATTTCCCAGGCTCCGTCGGAAATGAGGCCGTGTTTTCTTCTCACGAGAAGCTCCATGCATCCCAGGACCGCTTTCGGCATCTCCTTGCCGCCGACTACTTTCAAGTTCTTGCATTCATGCTTGTGTCCGCGATTCCACGCTTCCTTCTGACATTCCTTGCTTCCGTCAGCAAGCATGAACAAGATCTACTTCAACGGAGCGTACCTTGCTGCAATATCGAAATCGTTTGCATCTCGCACACGTCTGTACCGTCGTTCCTTCCTTTACGTAGAGTCGGGACCCCGCTGAGGATCCCCCGGTCCAGACGAAGCAATTCGAGCAGGTATCTATCAACCTCTCGGACTCTAGTGATGCAAGAAGAGGCCTTTTGACCGCGGTGATGAGCTCCCCACCTTTGAAGTCGGCTCCTGCGAACACACCTTTGCCGATGCGTTTGCTCGATGCATTCACGCTGATTTTTGAAGGTGCAACATAACAAGGTGCACTTTCTACGGCTGTACCATCAACTATCTGTGCCATGTGTGCAATTGAGTATACGAGCAGTGGAGGTAGAGAGCGTTCTCTGGCCTTATGATGTCGAATGTTTAAGCTAGGCGGTTTCATCGCGTGAAGATGCAGAAGGGTGACTAGTCCATAATCGGCTAGCGCACTTTATGTCTACTTCCTAGTTCTGATGCAATCGGCTAGAGGTCTATTTGCACGTATAGGGACTGAATTGAAAGAGCTGAAGGGCTCCTTGATTTGCAAGTGTCATTTCTCATACCGCTCTACTACTCTTCTTGTAGATCGTAGACAAGTAATAAATGCAAAACTATCTGCGCAACAACTAGCCGGATTATCTCTTCGTCTTCAAACAGCCTTCTCCTCAATAAAAACATCTGCTTTTCCTCGAGTAACCATATCTAGATCAGGAGCATCCGAATGCTTGACTCCGTCGAGAACCTCGTCAATTTCCTCGAGTGTGCGACCCTTAGTCTCAACCCAATACCAGGCGACCCAGACGAAGAAGATCGTGTTCCAAGCAGCGTTGATCATGTACATCTTCCAGCCGATATCCGCAAAACCATACGGGAAAGCAAAAGTCTATAATTGGTTAGCATCTACAAGTCTCCTGTGCTACAAGAAACTTACCACAAGAAGACCACAGCTCTTCGCAGCTACGACGAACAGACTCATGCCAGAAGCACGAAGACTGTAAGAAAGCACCTCAGGAGCGTACATGACAGTCAAAGGTGTGAGGCCGAACGAATAGGCACCCAAGAACAGGAAAATGCTTGCCACGGTGCCATAGACGCCCGATTTATTGGTGCTGTCGCCGAAAGCTGAAGTTAGACCACCGACCATGAAGAGGAACACCGTAGCAGCCCCCAGAGACACGAGACAGAGTATTTTTCGTCCGATCTTTTCAGCCGACATGGAACCAAGGAAGGCGATGACCAGCTGCCACGCTGAAAGAATGACGTTGATTTGCAGCTGGGTATTCGAATCTTGAATTCCGGCTTGCGAGAGCATGTCGCCAAAGTAGAACCTTGTTGTAGGTCAGCAGATGAAATTGAAATGGGACAAGACATTCTTACGTGATGACATTTGAACCAGTCAGCATAGTTAGGGGTGCGAGGGAAACAGCAAGTGCCAGGCGCTTCCGACTCCCTGGAGTTTTGAACACCTCTGCGTAGCTGAGGGACTTGCCCTCATCCTTCTCATACGCTAGAGTATCAATAATCTCGCGGTACTGGACCTGTACAACTGGATCATCGGGTGTAGAGGCATGCAGATCAGCAAGCACTTTGATGGCCTCATCGTTCCGGTCTTGATATGCAAGCCAACGTGGACTTTCAGGCAGGAAGAAGAGCACAATGATTGCAGCAATTGATGGGGCAGCCTGGAGGAGAGATGGGACTCTCCAGGACCAGGTCGAATCGACCATTTGCGCAGTCCCGTAACAGACACCGGCTGCGATCAGACCACCAACAGCCCAGCACGTGAAATACAGGCCAAGGGCAAATGCGCGAACTCTCGATGGCACGGTCTCAGCGACGTAGGTCGAAGCAGCAGCTTGAGCGACACCAGATCCTGCGCCAATAAAGAAGCGACCAACTATGAACATGGCGATATGCTGCGCTGAACCCTGAAGGACTGCACCGATAATCTGAAGAATTGCTGAAAGGTAGATGCCGAACTTTCGTCCTTTCCAGTTGATCAAAGGCCCGGCTATCAGAGCGACGGGAATCGCACCAACGAAGGTGATGGCCGTATTGAGTGATTTGGTGGCGGTCGTGAGGCTGAAGTATGCTGTGTAGGCGGGCATGACATTGAGGGAGCCCATGAGGGATCCATCGTAGGCAATAGTCACAGAATCAACAACGCAGACTGAGATGACCTGAGAATTCCAACAGTCAGTTCTACTCGCAATTCCATATTCACGTACTAGCAGAGCAGTCAACGCCCGTCAAGTACACTTACCAGGATGGTCATCCACGACATGTGGCTCAATTGGCTATCCCCACCCATATTGCTCTATCGGTGATGCTTGGAGAAGATACGAAAGTCTTAGAGTCTCCTTGGTATCTTGGCCGGAGGCTTCCCGAGGCGTAGATATATATTGAGCGACACCCACCTCCACATGCTACTTTCAAGACAAAACGATCCGGACATGTGCGACCCCAGAGTCCAAGGCTAGCTAGCTCCTTCGAGAGTCCCAACCCGCATACCCCCATGTTTCTACAAAGTCATTGCCACGGATATGGATAACGATAACAGAACCGAGAACCCGAGAGTAGTATCATTAGGGCTATTTTAAAGAGGCTAAGGACGCAATCTCCCGGGACATCAAGAGCCGCGTATGTCCGGGGAAGATTGACAAAGCAAAGATGGTGGTGGAGCGACGGCGGAGCTAGGCCTCGGAAGGGCGGACAAGTCCGATCGGAATGACTGCCCCACACATTTGCGGCAACCTCGAGTCTTTCGCACACGTATTGAATGCTGCTTTAGCGGTGGCCTACTACTCTAATAAACTTAGCTGCCTCTGTCCCTATCTTAAGTTCTTTACCTCTATCTTTCGTTGATATCAGCATATCTTCAGTCCTACTGACGCTTGCCTAATTGGACGAAACGAGACCGAGGCCGAGAACGACAGACCATCGGAACAGAGCAAGGGTCAGGAAGGGCACTCGAAAGTGGAGAGAGGTAGAGCAAAAGTAGACATTAAGGTTCTTTCGCGCGACATAATTGAGGACAAATTATCGAAGTAGCAAGCGGTCTCACAATGATCCAGAAGGAGATGAGCGCGAAGCTGTTGGGGCTCCTAAGCTCCATGACGCTCGAAGAGAAGGTTTCTCTATTAGGCGGGAAGAACATGTGGGAAACGCCTTCAATCCCTCGTCTTGGAATCAAGAGCCTCAAGACCACCGACGGACCAGCAGGCGTCCGAGGCGCCAAATGGACAGGCGGCACACGCTCAACATACATTCCTTGCGGCATCTCGCTAGGAGCTACATTCGATACCGAAATCATCGAGACACTTGGTCAAATCCTAGGTGCAGAGGCAAAGGCAAAGAATGCACACGTGCTTCTTGCTCCGACGATGAACATGTCAAGATCGCCGCTTGGAGGCCGCAATTTCGAGGATTACGGCGAGGACCCGTACTTGACCGGACGTATTGCGACGAGTATGGTGAGGGGCATTCAAAGTCAAGGCATTGGTGCCTGTCCAAAGCATTATGTGGGCAACGAACAGGAATCACGACGGTTCAATATCGATGAGAAGATTGATGAGCGGACGTTGCGCGAAGTCTATCTTCGACCCTTCCAGATGGTGTGTGACGCGGATCCGTGGACATTCATGACCGCGTATAATAAGGTGAACGGCGACCACAGCGATATGAGCAAGAAACTGCTTCAAGATATTTTGAGAGATGAGTGGGGCTTCGGCGGGATTGTGATGAGCGACTGGGGAGGTCTCAATGACACGGTGAAGAGTTTGGAGGCTGGCACTGATCTAGAGATGCCGGGCCCACCGATAAGAAGAGGCAAGAAGCTAGTCGATGCGGTGAAGAATGGAGAGGTCAAAGAAGCAGATGTGAACGTTTGTGTAGAGCGGATGCTGCATTTGCTCGAGAAGGCGGGGTGCTTGGGTGAAGCGGGCGAAGAAGAAACTGAAGAGGGTGAGAACGCAAAAGCTATTAATGCTGATGAGGGTTCTGCAGACCGGGTGGAAGTGCGGCTACGCGCGAAAGAGGCTGCTATCGGAGGGATGGTTTTGCTCAAGAACAATGACATTCTCCCACTTGCTGCATCAAACATCAAATCTCTTGCCATTATTGGTCCAAATGCAGAAACACCGACGATAGGAGGAGCTGGTAGTGCCGTTGTAAATCCGTACTACGTCTCAACACCGTATGAGAGCATTTCAACGCTGGCGCGAGCTGAGAATCCAAACATCAAAATTACCCACGAGCGAGGCATCTTGACGCACAAGATGCTTCCTCTACCTGTCGGCATCATCAAAAATGGCGATGCTCCAGGAGTGCGGTTAGATTTCTTTGCCGGCCATGACTTCCAAGGAGACGTCGTAGGTAGCCGCGACTGGGCTGCAACTCAGATTATGATGATGTCTGATGGTGATATACCCGAGACACTAAGAGGGAACAAGTACTGCTTCCGACTAAGCGGAAAGTTGACACCACAGGTTTCCGGTACATACACTGTGGGCGTGTCTAGCACGGGCAAAGCGAAACTGTTCATTGACGGAAAGCTAATCATTGACAACTCGGACTGGACCCAACTCGGCGAAGGCTTTATGAACTGTGGCAGTGTTGAAAAGCGCTCAACCTTCTCATTTGAGAAAGGACGAACTTACGACGTTCGAATCGATCAGATAGCCGTCCCGCCCCCTGTCAAGCCGCACGATAACACACTCTTCCACACTGTCTCGGGCATTCGTCTAGGCCTCCTTCCTCCAATCGATGAAGAAGCAATGATGGCCAATGCCATAAAAGCTGCCAAAGATGCTGAAGTCGTTGTTCTAGTGGTAGGTCACAACAACGGCACCGAACGAGAGTCTGTGGACCGCACCTCCCTCTCCCTCCCCGGAGCCACTACAGAGCTCGTAAAATCCATCTGTGCGGTAAACCCACGCACCATCGTCATAAACCAATCTGCCTGTGCAGTCGACCTACACGGCTTCCGCGACTCCCCAGCTGCCCTAATCCAAGCATGGTACCAGGGTCAGGAAACTGGAAATGCGGTCGCGGATGTAGTCTTCGGAAAGGCCAATCCGAGTGGCAAATTGCCACTGACGTTCCCGGTAAAATTGGAGGATCATGGAAGTCACAAGTGGTTCCCAGGAGATGTGGACAACGACCATGCGGAGTACGGAGAGGGAGTGCTGATCGGCTACCGATGGTTTGATCGAGAAGGCATTCAACCGGCTTGGGAATTTGGCTTCGGATCGAGTTATACTACATTTGATGTGAAGGATATCAAAGCAGAGGGTAAGATTGGAACTTCTAGCGGTAAGACAGCAACCGTTCGCGCCACCGTTGTCAATACTGGAAGCATGGCGGGTGCAGAAGTCTTGCAAGTCTACGCTTCCCCATCGGCTGAAGTCGAGAAGAAAGGACTTGACACTGCGCCGAAGAGCTTAGTAGGCTTCCAAAAAGTCTTCCTAAACGCGGGAGAATCAAAAGTGGTGAGCATTGAGCTGAGCACAAAAGCTGTTGAGTGGTATGATGTTGAAAAGAATGGATGGCGAGTAGATTCAGCAGTGTACAAGATGCACGTTGGAACAAGTTCAAGGGCCATCAAGGCCGTTGTAGACGTTCAAGTAGAATAGGAGGGGGAAAAGGACGGTTTTGATGTTGTATACTCTACAGCCCCTGCTCTTTCAACGACATATTGGTCCAATCTCTTTAGAGATAAACACTGGTAAATATTTGATTGAGGAAAATGCAAGGCTTAGATACAAAAAGTAATTGGATATCTTATGCAGTGGAAAAGTACAAAAAAATGACAAACGAAACATAGTGCCAGCACTTATTGAAAATTGGAATTGCTCCCCCAATTATAACATCCCGACCTGGGCCTGCTGAAACCTCATTTCATCTCCGTTCACACTTGCGGCTAGTTTCAATTCTCTTAAGCCAGGCGACACACTAGGCACATGGGGTACTGGTGGCGCCATGGCCGCATCGCCACTCAATTTTCTGCGTATCACCGCTGGATTAAGTGCGAGAGATGCACGTGGAGATGCAGGCAGTGGAGTGCTGCTGCGTGGAGGTTGACGTCGGTTGAGGTGCGCAATTGCTGCATGCATGGCAGCATGAGGGCTGGATTGACCGGATACGGACGACGGGGCCGAGCGCATTTGTGGTAGTGGAGGAATGCTATCTTTGGGAGGTGGGAGCGGTTGTAATTGCGTTGCAGGTCGACGATGATTGAGTTGAGCATTCTCGAGCGAAGGCGTCCGCGAATTGACTCTGAGAGGCGCGGGGGCAGGTAGTGGCGATATCGAACCGTTGCGTGTGGAACCCCTCACATGTAGACCTTGAGAAACATTACTTGAGGATGAGCTAGGTTTCTTCGTGTGGCTTCCCGAGGCGACGGACGGAGTTTGCTGAGGATGCTTTCCGTAGGATGCCATCAGACTTGCAAAATCATATTCTGCTGGAAGTCTAGATAGTCGACGAATAGTGGACATGTTGTCATTGATAAAGGTCGACATGCGCCTGAGAGCAGTGCCTTGTTGCTGCATGTCAAATGTACTCGGAGCCTGTGTATTGTTCGCCGCGCGAGCTGTATGCATATCTGCTAATCGTTTCGGCTGTTGAACTTCGATCATCGGGGTCAACGCGCTTCGTGAATCTTGCTGCAAGGTGTGTTGCGCGCTAGCAAAGATTTGGGCAAAGTCCACCTCGACACCATTGTGCCTTGCGCGCGACCGGAGACCTGGAGATATGGCATCGCCAACCGACATCGTAACAGGTTGGGCGAGGACGAAGAATGAGCCATCGGTAATCTTACGGCGGACGTTGTTCCATCGACTACGTGCGGGATTATTCTCAATCTCGGGGCGGTAGACGGACTCCTGTGACAAAGAGGCATAATATGCCTCCAAACGAGTAGCTATGCGCTCGAGCACCGTCAGGAGGTATGAAGCAAGTTTCACTTGCTTTGACGAGGCTGGTTCGTCCATTGAAGCAATCATATCGAAAGCATCTATGCCCTGCCCGGCTTCATCTCTGATCTGCTCGAGGAAGGAGACATCAAGTTCGGTGACTGTCTGAGCATACCGTAGTATGCCATTCTCATGAAATCGCGCTGCTTTGCTGTTGTTGCTGACAAACTGTCCAATATGGGAGACCTCTTGCATAGCCTTTGTTGCATCTGTAGATGAGTGTGCCCGGGTGATGGCACCTACGATGTCAGGTAGTTTGACATTGGGCGTGATTGCGTTCGCCATGGTAAAAGATAATTTGAGATAAATTTCCTGAAGCTTAGGCTAGCATGTGTTAGCTCAGATGAGAGAAGAGAGCTTCATGGACTTACCCCGAAAAGAGTCGCAAACCCGCCTTGCATTAACCTGCTTTGGAACTGGTAGAACTTTCGGACTCCTCCAATATTGAGCAAGCCTCCGGAAAACCAAATCTTGGAGTCTTCCATGATATTATTTACCTCGAAGCAGAGCGTGGTAAGGCTCTCGACGGTATTTCGTAAGTACTGATACCACATGTCATAGAGATGGCTGATCTCAGTCGAGCGAAAGTCTGGCTTTGAAGCAAGATGGCCAATGAAGTATTTCGTTAGGAGAGAAGAAACCTCCGGATTGGTATCATGGGCGAGTTCATGGAAAGTCTTTGAGGCATCTAATCCGGCGCTGCCTGCAACAATGAGTGTGCCACCTGGATGCATTGGGAGGAAATCAGTAACATCGTAGACTCCACCTTTGACACCAATCCACATACGAGATCCTTTTCTGTGGCCCGTATGAGCGGCAAGTTGAGACATTGGAATTGTGGGCGTGGCGCTGGAGATAGCTCGTGGTGTCATGAAGATGTCTAACATGAATCGCCGCTCTGCGAAAGCTGTGGCTAGAAGCGAATCTGCCGTCGACTGGGTAGAGGCCTGATACTTATAGATTGCTTGCTTGATCCCAGACATGACGGTCTCATAGACAGATACAGAGCCGCAAATGTATAGGTATCCACCTAATCCGCCCTGATTTTTGGACATGACGAGTTCAGAGACCAGGCGACCTTGTTCCACGATAGTTGTATCAATGTAGCGCGGGTCCATTTCCTGCTCCATCATCTCTCTCATTACCGGGTCATAGATCAAACCTCGCCTGTCTCGTGAGAATGCTGTGTGCAGCTCCAGTGAGCCACTTTGCACTAGTCCAAGCAGTTCCGTCTCGTGAACAAATTTCTCTCGTGATTGTACACCGAGAAACAGAACATTTTTTCCGATCCCATGCTGGATTCGCCTCTGCCAGAACCCGCGGAATGGAGCAATTCCAGAGCCACCAGCAAACATTGCGACCGGAACTGTAGTTGAAGGTGGTAATTGGAATTGAATTGGCCTTGACACGCCAATCAAGACTGCTGCATCGTCCGTCGTATCACATGGGTACTGTGCTAAACTAGGGACCGGATTTAAGAAACCGCTGGAAACGCCATATAGTGGCAGGGCTGGTTGAACATTGCGGAACATTGGATCTCGAGCAGATTCTGTACGTGATACGGTGAGATCGATGAGACTTGGAAGTAATTCGTTCGAAGAGTTCGAGATGGAATACGTTCGAGGAACCTCCAGTGCGATAAGTCTTGGTAGCCACGCAAGGTTCGAGAGATCAAATGCACGATCCCACACGTCTTGCGGCACCTCTGCTATTGCTGTCTGGAGAAGATCTCCCACACTTCCTTTGACAGGCCACTCATTTGTGGCAAGGATCTTGAGTGTTGTTTGGGAGGAAGCTCGAAGCATCATGTGAATCTAAATGCGCTATTAGCTCAAACTATTGATGGAATTTACGAAAGACTTACCGAAATCACAAGCTCTTTTGTGAGTGGGGCCAAATGACCCCTCTTCAAAATATCTCGCACAGTAAGACCGGTGCTATTTGGCGCTTTGGAAACTATCTCAAGGTGTTTGGCAAAGCGTGCCCACTCAGAGCCTTGCTCAATTGGAACCATCACATCCCACATATTGTCTAGACCTAGGGCAGCAGCAACCTTGGCAGTCTCATATGAAGGATTTACTGGCATCACTGCCAGACGGTCGCCTAACGTTCAATTAGCCTAAAGCTCGTTCTTGAAAGTTTAGTTCAGAATTAGATGTAGAAGGCTTACCCGGCTGGAATGTGATGCCAGTATTGTGAAGATCAAAAGTCACCATGCCGGTTGACCTATTTTGATCATGGTCGATTACCTGTCTGTCCAGGATGCGAGCCTGAAATCGGCACTCTTCAAAACTCCCTCGCATCTGATGCGGTTGCACCTTGACTTCACCGCGATAAGGATTCAGTCGCTCTTTCATCGAGTCAGACAATGTTCGGTGAACTTCCTCCCAAGCTCGCCCTTCACTATCTCCAGCTCCGGCATTGCCATTCGTCTCGGCACGGCCTGTTTTGGCTACTACTTCGAGGAAACCGTACACCTTGTATCGGTGAGTTCCCATGAAACCACGTTCACCCGCATATGATTCGACAATGCCTTCTAAAACTCCCACAAGCCTCGGATCACCGTTTGCTTTTACGAAGTCTGGAACCTGGTAGTGATTTTCGACGGCGGTGATGAAAGCTCGAATATTAAGCGGTAGCCATCTTCGCAAATGGACCGCTTCGATTCCTAGGAACGAACCGTATTTTGTTCGACCGATAAATGCATCCATGAGGAGAAACAAGGGAAGAGCGAGCCCCGAGAGCGCCGGCACGCGTTTCGAAAGAGGTGCGCTGAACTTTGCGTAGCGTTGGCCCCACTCGACAGGGTTGGCAAACTGCTCGCCCGCATTTGGGTTAACGCTGATCTTGTGGAAGACATATGGTAACTGATCCAAAATTTCCTTGAGCTTGATCATTTCTCGAAGGAGAGTCTCAGCATCCCGGTTCATCACAGCCTCCTGGCACCTCGTGATCGTCTCAATGCCTGTCTGGAAGCACCCATGCACTTCTGCCATGCACAAAAGAAACATAGCCTCGCCTCTATCGTTGAATACCTGTGCGAGTTAGTCGGTTGCTATGAAATTGAGGTGTTGAGCTCATACCGGCCACCGCAAGTCCATGTTCTCGGACCTCGCAACATAAGGTTGTACGGATGTTGGATCTCGTAGTTTGTAGTTGTAAATTGACACGTCAAATTGTGTAAGATGTGGTAGCGCGCGACCCATTCTTGTGCAAACCTGACGCAAAGGGATTGCAATGTTCCTTGGGATACCCTTAGTCTCCTCCTCTTCATCGTCGTCGCCATGGATATTCTTAAATGCTCCTTGTGGGGGTATTACTGAGACTCCCTCATTACCATCATTCATCTCCTCATATCGGTATACACTAGCTAGGATGCCGAGGCAGACTGTTGCAGCCCAAAGAGCTCGATCTGGAATTATGTCTGGAGTTCCGTGCACGAGTGGAAGAGCGAGGATCGAATCACGCATGTTCCCTCGAGCCACAACTCCAGGCATACGCTCGCATAGATCTGACCAAACACGACCGGCAGATGCGCGGAGGGCAACGGGGGAGTCGGACGGGTCGGGAGGGAGAAATCCCCAATTCGAAGAAAGATAACCATCTTTCCAACCAGTGTGTGGGCCAATCTCCTCGGCTCGCATTAGAACGCGTCGTGCCGGTGCTCCCAGGGCGAAAGCGAGCAAATCGTCATCTTCAGGTTGGAGTCTGTCGGCGTTTTTTAAACCATTAGTCACTTCACGTGAAGGTGCTTCAGGCATCAGCATTTCATTCAATGCTCTCCGTTCCTTCTCATGAAGCAAAACGGTGTCATCTGAAGTCTGGAGATGTTAGACAATCCATAGCACTTTGGTGGCTAACTCACATCTGAATAGACCGTTGGTGCCGCTGAGTTGGGTTGAAACGTAGCAAATGCACAACCGCGTGGTCCTACACGACCCGCAGGACACAGTCCACTGGACACAGAGCCAGTACGAGAGCTGACTGGGCAGGTTCGTACGGACATTCTGACCTCAGTACTTCGTCGTCAAGAAGATTGAAATTGAAGCTTGCGACCGGCGCCGAATTAAAATTTAAAGACTACGGCTCCGGGCCTCAACGAAAGTATTCGAGAATGAACGAATCTGGGAAGATTAATATCTACCATGTAGCTGAACGGCGCTGAGGCTGGACAGCTCTCTTATTTTGTGGTTAGCCAGCCCGTGTACCTGAGCTCTGGCACCCTGTCTCACTTGGCCCACCTACCGTCGACTAGCGGTCAATCTCATGCAGCGCAAGATCATCAGTGTGGTGATCAAGTTCCTCCTCTCAAGTGGGTACATCCAAATAGAGCCATGTCTACGTACGCCTCAGGTGCCGAGAGCTAGGCGGCGGCTCGCGAGTGACCTTGTACTGGGTAGGCTGGTTGCACGTGGCGCCACTATAGAAGTCTCTTGTCAGAACTGTCAGATATATAGCCCCTAAATGACTTCAGGCTTGCAAACATCATTGGTGATGATCATTGCACGGTTGGCGCTAGTGTTTTGCGGTGTCCTTCCAGGCCGCCAAGGTGTAAAAGCGAAGCTTCGGTCGCGGCGATGGACGTGCAAGAGGTCAATTCCCGGCTTGAAAGTCTCTTAGGGCAAACGGAATTACGAAGCGACATCGGCCATGTCCATTTTCAGCCTCAGGCACGGACCGGCAGAGGCTAGAAGCTGTAGCGAAATCCAGGGCTTTCTGAAACCAGGGGCCTAGTGTTCACATTCATCAGACCGCTGCCAAGTGCTAAGCAGCATCAGAGTTGTAGGAGGCGCTTGCCAATGGCACTCCTTCATAATCAGTCTCCCCTTGAATCATTCGATGGCTGAGATCTGTTTATGTGCAGCTGCTCGTGACTGGTGACCTCCAGCATTGAGCACGCATATTTCGGCATAAGGACTATTGGCATTACGGCATATAAACACACATGCCGAAGTGAACGCGCGTCGTTCAATTGTAGTTGTTTAGGGGCACGTTGACATAGGGAAGGACATGGGAAGTGGAAGTTGTTGATGTTGAAAAGACGCGATAGCATTGATATTAGCCTCGCTCGGGATATTTTCACCCAATCATAATTTAGCAAGCAGAAATTATTAAGATTGACCAATCAGAACCATAGAGGTACGAAAATTGGCCAATATTTACCTCTCTTTACGCACGACTCCTATGCATACCTACTATCCTAGTTTTGGGGCATGGCCGTGCAATCGCCATATCCAGGAGCCATTCTGAAGGGTCATTACGAATGCTGTTAGACTGCCAACCTTGCTCCCAGTAGAAGACACACATCATGCAGGCAACATTTGCGGCCCCAATCATAAGTATCATTAAGAACTAGAGCGACAATCACAGGCCAGAAGATCTCGCTTTCGGACCTTGATCGCCTTCTTAAGTCATTGGGACAAGGACAAGGACAAGGACTCGAATACCCCTTCTTAGTCAGCTAATAGCCGAGGTGTATTTAGACGGACACCTCCCTGCTTGTAGATTATTGCACAATATAGGAAAGTCACGAATGCAAGCCTGCGATTCGAGGAAGAATCCCGGTGCGATGTTCCCTTCCCCGCGTCCGACAACATAATTTGTGATAAGACGCTGGATTCGATGTATTGTACCAAAATGCAATCCTTCACATTTGATAGGAAAGCAACATGAGACTTCGGCTACTACTTATTTTTGAGCACTTGATAGTGAGCTCTTTAGCTTATATTTCTCCTATCCCTAGGGAGCCTGTGAATCAAGCGTCTTTTACGTATAATCTCACCCACTTTCTGCTCAATGGAGAACCATACCAGATCATCGGAGGCCAGATGGACCCCCAAAGAATCCCTGCACCATACTGGCGCGACAGGCTGAAAAAGGCCCGCGCAATGGGACTCAACACGATTTTCTCCTATGTATTTTGGAATCTACTCGAGCCTGTGCAAGGGTCGTGGAACAATACAAGAGAAAACGACATTGCGGCATTTTTTCACATCGCACAAGAGGAGGGATTGAACATCGTGCTACGACCGGGTCCCTACATTTGTGGCGAGAGAGATTGGGGTGGGTTTCCGGCATGGCTTTCAAATGTTCCTAATATGCTTGTTCGGGCAAACAACGAACCGTTCCTCAAGGCTGCGAAACAGTACCTGCAGAATCTGGCAAAGGATGTCAAGTCTCTCCATGTGAATCAAGGTGGTCCAATCCTAATGGTACAAGTGGAGAATGAGTATGGCTCTTTTGGGGACGACCATACGTATACGGCTGCGATAAAGGATATCCTTCGTGAGAACTTTGATGCAATTTTGTACACCAATGATGGCACCGAGCAATGGACTCTCGAAGGCGGATCCGTCCCTGGAGTCCTTGCTGAAGTCGATGGTGACCCGAGAGCCGGCTTCGCAGCGCTGAGGCAATACATCACAGACGAATCTATGAAAGGCCCCCTGCTCGATGGTGAGTATTATACCACAGCACCTGATATCTGGGGAGCAAACAACAAGCATCCTTCAGCCTCAGGTCAGCAATTTGCTAAAGATCTCGACTATGTCCTCGGCACGGAATCTGCGTCTATTAGTCTCTATATGTTTCATGGCGGCACCAATTTCGGGTTTAGTAATGGCGCTTTGTGGCAGAACAAGACCATGGCCTTCACCTCAAGCTATGACTATGCGTCACCGCTTGATGAGAGCGGCCGCACAACGGATCTGTACCGCACCCTACGTTCCACAATCCAGAAATATGTCCCGACTAGCAGTATCCCAGATATCCCGAAGGATGCACCTCTGATGGACATTCCAAAGTTTAATCTTACGCCTTCTTCGAGACTGTTCGATGTACTAGGAAAGAAAATCTCAGGGAGTAAGCCACTAAATGCAGAGGCTCTTGGCCAAGCATACGGTCTCACTCTCTACGAGCATACGGCAACAACCGCAGTTAAAGGCAGTCTCCAGCCAGGCGATCGACCTCGGGACCGAGTTCTGGTCTATGTCAATGGCGTTCGAAAAGGTGTTATCGATAGTCAGTACGTAAGTCCACGAACAATAGATGTTAGTCTTGCACTGGGCGACAAGTTGCAGCTCCTAGTGGAGAACCTTGGGAGGGTAGACTATTACTCACGCGGTACGCCGTACGCGAACCGTCTACAAGATCCAAATAAAGGCATCATGGGAGATGTCAAGATCAATGGCCAGGTTCTAGAAGGATGGAATATGTATGCCATTCCCCTGGATGACATGTCCATTGTAGCACCGCCTTTCGCTTCCAACACAAACGCGTCTTCGCCGATTTTCTACCGGGGTACGTTCAAAGTGGACAAGTCCTTCAAAGATTCAGCGGAGCTTGATACTTTTCTCGCAATACCAGCCGGTGTAAAGGGGAATGTGTGGGTGAATGGTTTCCATCTCGGCCGGTATTGGCGTGTCGGCCCACAACAGTCCCTGTATCTGCCGGGTACAGTCATGAGAACTGGGGCACAGACTAATGAAGTGGTGGTCCTGGAGCTGGAGCCTGACGCAGTGAAAGGTGATATGGCAGCGGTCGGGCAAAGCAAGCGTGTATGGGGCAATAATCCAGATGAGGATTGCCCAGGGTGTGCCTGAACAGTATTATAGTCATATGATAGAGCTATTTTTGTATGTTTGGCCTGAAGTATGCTTCCATTCCTTCGCGTTCTACTCTCCCGCGCCATTATGCGAGTTGGTTGCTTTTGACGGTTCTCTAGTAGTGTGTTTGGCGTTCATCGACGTACGATTATCGTCGACCGAACGCGCGACCGTTCGAGCTTGGTGTCCGGTAGTAATAGACATGAAGCGGCGCTCATCGGTTGCCTCGTAATGGGATTCCGGGGGCACTAGAATCATATCCGTCCTTTTGTCCAGTTTGAATTACAAAATGTGATTCATAAGTCACGGATGTTGAATGATGGTATCGAAATATCGTATGTTCGGGTTGTTCACCGGAAAAAGAAGTCACGAGGATTGTTGCTGCGCCCTCTGTATCACTATGATGCCATTAACGATCAGAGAGGCGTATCCATGGTGGACGCCCCATGAACTTGTGCGACACTTCGAGAGAAGGTTTGGAGGGATGCGACGTCAAAGTAGCAACCACGTATCGATGTTGATCTAAGCGCACATTAGAGATCTTGCTATCAAAGAATACCCGAACTACTTTTGTAGGTAGTTGAGGTTTCATATGACGAGCAGGGATCGACGAACTGGTTAGCAACAGGTAGTACCTGCGTTGCTGACGTTATGGGTCCCCAGTCTGCCGTTCATACCTAGATCGCTAGATCGATCAATCTGAGTACGGCGTTTCTAGCCTACTGTGTAACATGAAGAGCCAAGGGTATTTGTCGTGTCATGGTCACGTGCGGACGAGAGACCGGTAGGCTCGAATATGCCCCGCTGTCGGGTTTAGCGAAGGATTTAAGCCACAACGCTAGTGCCCTACATCCGCAACTTTTGTCCGGCCAGCCCGTCAAGACTCGTCCTCTCATTCGTCATCCTTCCCGCTCGCAAAGACAAAGCCCCGACTCTGCGAGCGCGCTTTGCTGCATGATTATCTGAACAGACCTCTGAAAGTGGCCGGAAGAGGTCTAGCTCTACTGCTACCCTGCTCTCATTCGGGGAGACGTATTTACGAGGCGCATGGTTCGGCCGCAATACAATCGGCATTTCTGCTCGCAATCTTCCGGGTGGTTTGGACGCTGTTGCTAAGAGATTTTGAAGGTCTAAAATCTTTGCAAGGCTATGTCCCTTTAACCCCGTGGGCCAGTAGGGTCCTTTGTGCAGGCGATGGACATAGAGACGGACCAGTGGTGTAGGTACAGAGGGCAGCTATAAAAGTAAGGGAGACCTGCCCTGATGATGGTATCGACATCAGTGACTACATCTCATCATCTGACCTCCATACATCCCCCATCACTGATACATAACCACTTCACATACTCGAATCACTTCGAAGCAATTCATCACTATGCCGTCTACCCTCCAATTTATCTGGGGCCAGCTCACCACTTCTCTCCCCAAACCCACCGGCAACTTTGCAGGCAAGACTGTTATCGTAACCGGCTCCAATGTCGGTCTCGGCAAAGAAGCAGCTCGTCATTACACTAGGCTTGGGGCTTCGACAGTGATCCTCGCCGTGCGGTCTATCGAGAAAGGAGAGGCCGCGAGGAAGGATATTGAATCCACAACCGGCACGAGGGATGTGGTCAAGGTGTGGCAGCTCGACTTGTCATCGTACCAATCCACACTCGACTTCTCCGCACGGGTGACCAAAGAGTTGCCCAGACTCGATATCGCGATACTGAACGCAGGCGTCGCGAGAGCCGACTGGGTAATGGCAGAAAAGGACGAGAGCGTAATCACAGTCAACGTTGTGTCAACGTTTCTGCTTGCGCTGGGACTTTTACCGAAGATGAAGGAAACAGCCAACAAATTCAATATCCGTCCAACCCTCACCATCGTCGCCTCAGAAGTGCACTTCTGGGCCAAGTTCCCCGAAGCCAAAGCTGGAGAAGGCAAGATATTTGAAGCCCTGAGCACGAAGCCCCCAAAGATCAACATGGATGTCATGGGAAACCGATACCAAGTCTCGAAGCTCTTAGACGTTTTCGGCACCCGCGCAATGGCGGACCGCAAGGCTGCTCATTCTATTCCCGTCACGATCAACTGCGTTACCCCGGGCCTATGTCACTCGTACGTTTTCACACAGCTCTTCCTCTACCCTAACATGCGGCGCTGATCCTTGAATAGTGAACTTGGCCGCGACGCCCCCTTCTTTTTGACGATCATGAAGTTCTTCCTCGCTCGCTCCACCGAAGTCGGTAGCAGGACGTTGTGGCATGCCGGAGCCTCGGGCGCCGAAACTCACGGACATTACATGGCCGACTGTAAGGTCGAGATGCCGAGCGACTATGTCCTAAGCCCAGAGGGATATAAAGCACAGAACGATGTGTGGGCTGAACTATGTGCTAAGATGGAGGCTATCAAGCCGGGTATCACGCAAAACTTGTGAGATTGCGGATCAGAGGTTGATACCGGTTTGATGTAGTACGGTGGTGATACTCTGATGGAAGTTTGGTCTCTTTTTGCTATCTGAGCGGTATTTTCATCTGGCTTTGTACCCATTAGTAACGATGTTCAATGTGATTCTCCTCGTTCATCTACCACCGCTGTGCCTCGTACCATTTTGGTGTGATTCGAATTTCCTATAATAAGATCCTTGGGGCCAATGAAACTATCAACCCTTCGTATCAACTTTTTGGTCTAGTGCTTTGTGGTTCTTGTCACACTGTCGGATGCAACGGACACCAAGGGCACCATTACGAATGTGATAGTGATGAACAATTGTACGTTGAGTGTACGTTGAGAAAGGGGACTGAAAGCGATTTCATTCCTCTTCTTCCTCTGGAGAGTTTTTACATATAGCTCGATCCAGCTGTGATTCGGTTTTACATTCAACGCCCAAACCTGAAGTCGAGTATCCATTCTCACAACATGCGCTTGTTAGGCCTCATCGCATTCGCATTCGAGGCGACAGGAGCACTCAGCTCCCTTATCCCTGCAGCAAATCAAGGAAACGACTTGGTCCACATCCTCTTTCCATTTCCCAATTTCCGCTGACTTCTACAGAATGACCCTCGTATTCAGCCTCGGCCGAGGGCCTCCTCCGCCTCTCCGGACCCTCTAAAGATCATAACATCAACCTATACCTGGATCCCTGATCCCGGTCCTACCTTTTCCGGTCCCCTTCCCTCCCTGCCCATATCGTCCCAGCTGCCTCCTCCCCCTGCCGACGCGCCCTGCGTCCCAGAATGCCACTGCGCTACAGGAGGTGGGGAAGTTCCGACCGAAGGTCGGTATCTATGTGGATGGTGCGGCGCCGTCAGCACAAATCCCGGGTACTACTTGAATGTGAGCCACGTAGTGCTGTGCAAGGATGGTGGGTGCTGTAATTACGGGGAGTTGGATGGAAGGTGTGAAGCGGCGCTGGAACAGACGCCACCGGATTATGAGACTTGGTGGGTAAATTTCAGCGTTTTATCATTCGACTTCGAAAAAAAGGGGCGGAAGGTTGGAAGGTTATGCTGACTTCTGCTCCCGTAGGTGTCCCTGGCCGGTTCAAGCACTCGACCCCCCAAATATCACTACATCGTCTAGCGTTCAAACTACACATTTTGGTACGCCAACTGTGACAGTCCCAATTTCTGAGCCGTCGGTTACTTGGACAACAACGAGTTGGGAGACCCCATGATAAATGGCTTGAAATAATAAGATCTTGTGCTGATTGACAGGCCTCTACCTATCAAAAGTTCGAATTACGGTATGATTCCGGATGGCATCGATATGTTTCAATAGCGTTCAATCTACCTCGCTCTGCGTCGTTTGCTTCTCTTAACGATCTCTTCTGTGACCTCAATGACCTGATACTCTGCCTTGTCGGCTTCGCTCTTGACCCTCTTCTTCTTCGAGCTTTCCGTGATTCTGACTTCGCTTACTACATGCGAGCCATTTGCCTCCTTCTTCACAATGGTCTCTTCGGCTTTCACCTCAGTCTTGGCCACTATCCTGTCGGAGAAGGCTTTGAGGTCTGCAGTGAACAGGACGGAATGAGCCCACCCTGCTTCCTTTCCCCACAGGCTGCGGAAGCGATTCGCCACTGCCGTGTATGTAGCTGCGGTGAGGCTGCTGTGCTTGCCTTTACCGAATTTATAGTCTCGCTGCGCAATTTGCCATACATGCGTGTCGACTGGTACGGATTCAGACCATCCAAGTCCCATCAAGCACACACAGTCCGCCACTTTCGGACCAACCCCGTGAAGCACAAGGAGCTCCTCATGCGCATTTCGGTAGCCCTCACGGCCTCCTTCGAGGAGTTCGCCCGCGGGTTTTGGTTCTTTGCCGAACACAGGGCTTTCCGGATTGCACAGGTCTTCCAACCATGCTAATCCCTTTTCTTCGGCCACTATCTTCGCGGTCTTTGCTATGTATTTTGCTCTGTACCCGAACCCTAGCTTCATTAAATGCGCCTCGACCTCAGGATTCGCCAGTGCCTCCGGGGTCGGGAAGTCGTGGTATGGCTCATCGTTAATGTCGCCAATCAATGGCCCGTAGTGTAGGCACAAGTTATGCACCATGGATGATATACGACTGATATTGTTGTTGGAGCTACATATAAATCCTATCAGAGCCTCCCAAGGGTCTTGTCTGAGGATGCGGACACCCGTGAACTTGGGTGCTTTCTTCTTGAAGTTAGGGTCTGCTGCAGCCCATTGCTCATATAACTGCCCGAGGTTGGGTTGTAGGTTGAAGTAGTGACTAATAAGCGCAAGCGTATCGTCTTCGTCAGACGCGACCGAAGCTGCGGAGGATGGAGCGTTCGAGGGTGGTGGGGTCGGGAGTGCAGGAGGAAAGGATGCGCGGTAGTGGAGGTGAGTAGCATCCTGGCGGAAGGAGAGTATGCGACCGTGAAGAGCGCACGACCATTCATCTTCGGCTGACTTTCGCCATCTACAGCATGGATTAGAAGTGCTGTAATAGTACTGTGGCAGGGGCGCCGTACCTGAAGGACTGCCCACAGCGCAAGCTCGTATTTATGCAAAGTTCTGTAAGTGATATTGGCAGCTTCTGCCATTCTGTCATCCGGACAGCCATTTTGCACGTCCGTCGACGCCTAATGGAGGTGAAATGAGCTTCACTATGATTCCGTCGAGGGTCTTCTAGATGTGCAGGGGCTCGATGCCAAGACCTTTTGGCGCTAGGCATGGAAGTTGCGCCGCGACTTTCTCCTTCGACTCCAACCTCGTCGCGACCTCAACACCAGCCTCGAACACGGCAACTGCATCACGTCTTCGCTTTGGGCTGGTGCTGAGTGGTCGATACATTGGATCTTTACTGTCTCGTCTGGGCTAATTTGCAGGTGCGCCCTAATTTACTGCTCTAGCAAACTTTGTCCCGCGCCGCGAGTGCCTCGCATTGGCAAGCTCTAGCAAACTTTAGCAGCCCCGGCATCTGTCCACAATGAACGGCGATGGCTATTCTCGAGGTAAGCGAAGTCTGCTCAGTACATGTACTGACTGGTCTACAGTTCAAATGATATACTAACTCCAGCAGACGGGCGCTCTGGTGGATCGAGGGGATATGTAAGTGCCGACCGCGCCTATGGCACGCGGCACCAGCTAACAGCACAGGGCTCAAGAGATGATCGTCGCGACCGCGATAGACGCCGCCGCTCTCGCTCTCCCCGACACTCCCGCCGTGACCGCGATTACGAGGTCGACACCTACTCTTCGAGCCGAGACTACCGTGAGCGCGAGCGCGAGGATACCTACGCCAGGCGCGAGCGCCGTGACGACCGTGGATGGGGCGACTCATATTCTAGACGCGAGCGACCTCGCGACCGGGATGGCGATCGACATGATGACCGCGGACATCGTCGCGACCGGGATAGGGACTTTGAGGATAGAGGACGCGGGCGGCGTGGAGAAGGTGAAGGCCGCGGCGGCGGATTTGGAGGGCGTGATCGGAAGAAATCGAACTCGCCACCGCCTAAGAAGCGTGAGGCAACACCCGATCTCGGCAGCTTTGTGTCCATTCTGAAGAGGCAGCGCCGTATGACCCAGTGGGACATTAAGCCGTCTGGTTATGACAACATTACGGCTGAGCAGGCCAAACTGTCTGGCATGTTCCCGCTCCCCGGTGCCCCCCGTGCTGCCCCAATGGACCCATCACGCCTGGCCGCTTTTGTGAGCCCCTCAACTGGTACTGCCTCGGCCTCTGCGCTCCAACCATTGAACGCAAAGCAAGCAAAGCGCGTCTTCATCTACAACCTTCCCAGCAATGTCACCTCAGAGGAGATCGTCGAGTTTTTCAACTTACAGTTGAATGGACTCAACGTCGTTTCCGGCCACGACCCGTGCTTGAGCGCGCAAATCGCAAACAACCAGGAGTATGCACTGCTCGAGTTCAAGACCGCTGAGGATGCAACCGTTGCTTTTGCTATGGACAACATATCCATGCGGGACAATGCTGCAGGAGGTCCTGACCGCGAGGGCCTCTCTATCCGTCGACCGAAGGACTACATTACTCCCTCAGCCGAGGAGAACGCACAGCCTGTGGAAGGTGTGACGTCAGATGTCAAGGACAGCCCAAACAAGCTAAGCATTGTCAATATCCCTACCTATGTCGAGGAGGAGCAGGTGCGAGAACTTGTAGAGACTTTTGGAAAGCTCAAGGCGTTCGTAATGGTCAAGGAGACTAGCACTGAGCAGCATCGCGTAAGTATCTACCTGCATCGATATAATTGGACCTGTCTTGTGCTGACCAACTAGGGCATCGCCTTCTGCGAGTATGAAGATCCGGACATTGTGGATGCCGTCATTGAGGGCCTGAACTCCATACCCCTCGGCGATGGCAATCTCAAGGTCACACGCGCGACCGTGGGCATGCAGCAGCAGATTGGCTTCGATGGCGGTGTGGGCGCTATCTCTATGTTGGCTGGATCCAATGCTGCTGAAAACCATGAGAAGAGTCGTGTGCTCTGTCTACTGAACATGGTCACGCAGGATGAGCTTATCAACGACGAGGAGTACGAGGGTGCGTATTTTACTATAAGTTTCCTCTTTCAATAAGTACTGATTGTGCATCGCAGAGATCAAAGAAGATATCGAAGAGGAATGTGGTAAGTACGGTCGCATTCTTGAGCTGAAGATTCCCCGTGCCGCCGGAGCCCGATCCAACCCAGGTGTTGGCAAGATTTATATCAAGTACGAGGACACGGACTCAGCACAGAGAGCCATCTCGGCGCTCGCTGGCCGACAATTCTCTCGACGAACGGTCGTTGTCACCGAGTTCTCCGAGGAGAGCTTCGACGTAGAGGCGTGGTGATCTTATTACTATAATCGAGCTTTATACGCCCCAGAACGCTCTACAGCCTATCAGGAGCGGTGTCATGTGTCGTTTATCGTATTTAGGACCGTTTGAAGCTCTCAGTATTCAGAAATACTCGGCATATGTAGGGTGGGATTGGCGTCCTGTACACTAATTTGATATGAGGAGCACAGCGTCTGCAGTAGTGGCTGACGAGTTAAAAGAGCGGATCTTGGATAGCCGCGAGGAGCAGTCTTTCTTATACAGTGTATGACATTCTTCTAGAAGACGGTTCGTGTTCGTTTTTCCTCGATACGACAGAAGCAACACTGCGAAGGCGGTTTGCTAAAGCTCAAACATTTAAATGCGATGTTGGACCTGTTGCGCGGATGTTCTTTCCGCCGAGGCGAGCTCCGCTCATGACGTCCCGCGCACCTTCCTTTCCCCGCTTAGCTCCCCAGTGCCTCCGTCAACCAACCCTCAGAAATGCGATGCTGATCTCCGTTATCGTTTCTCCCAAGCCGGAGAAAATGGCATATCGAGAGCTGTGGTCTCTGCGTATCTGCGCGTCCACCGGGTACTCGGACGCTGCCACGCACTATGATTGGATCCGTCGCGGGTCCGGTACCTGAAGGATGAGAGCAATCAAGTACCATACTGGTAGCTTGGAGGATCGCGTACTGATAGGGAAGCTGGGCACGCGAGTATTCGGTCGGGCGATGACGTGCAGAGAAGAATTTAAGAAGGGATTGTCCTCAGAATTCAATCATGTAGGTCAATTGCTCTCGTCCTTGACTCCTCTCGTTGCGCAAATACCCGCGACTTAAGCCATAATGCGCTCCACGATTGCTACTGTGCTTACGGCGGCGCTATCGCTGGCCTCCGTGTCCAATGGCCTCAAGATCCTCATGAACAATGATGATGGCTTCGGGAGCGGCAATTTACGGGAGCTGTATAAGCTGCTCAAAGGCGATGGACACGATGGTATGCCTCTACTACGCCAAACCCCTTCGCGACTCACTTTCTCGAGCATCAGAAGATTGTGATAGATTCTGATTGGAAACCAGTCCTCATAGTCGCGCCCGCTGTCCAACAGTCTGGCCAAGGTGGTCGCTCAGACTTCACAACCTATCCAAATCTCACCACGCCCGCGCAATACTCTATCGTCCCTGCAGGCGCCCCCTCGGTTGGAACGGATCCCAACGACTCTAATATCTGGTACTACAACGGCACGCCTGCAGCTTGCACCTTTGTTGCCCTCGATTATGTCCTGCCCCGCTACTATCCAGAGTGGGATGGAAGCCCTGACCTCTTCCTTGCGGGTCCGAATTTTGGTGTCAACTTGGGTCCGTTCGTGTACAGTTTGAGCGGTACCGTGGGCGCGACGTACGCGGCGGTCAGCCGGAGTGTACCTGGCATTGCGTTGAGTGGGAGCAACGAGGCAATAGCATATATGAATGTGACGAACAGTAGTGCTCCAGCAGCGTTGGTAGCGAAAGCATCCTACACAGTTGTTAAGCAATTCATCGACGAGACGGGTGAGGATCAACGCGTCTTGCCGCTCGGCTACGGCGTTAATGTGAACATTCCTGAGCTGGAGGATGATACGCTGCCACCCGTCGTCAAGAGCAGGTTGACAGGTGATGCGGAGACGGATGTCGCTGTCTACAATGAGACAAAGGGTACTTTTACATGGGCGAACTTGGAACCTGTTGCTGCGGGTGTGAATGCTTGCTACAATGGGGATTGCGGTTTGCCCGGGGAGACATTCGTCGTTGCCGGAGGGTCGATTAGTGTGAGCGTATTCACGATAGATTACGATGCGCCGAGTATTCCTTATACGGACATGGTATTTGCTAAAGTCGATAAGTTGGTCGAGAGTGGCAATTCGACTAGTGAATACAAGAAGAGGGCAAAAAAGGGGGCACTGAAGAAGAGAATGTTGACGGGGCGGGACGTTTTGAGACAGTGAGGGATTATGTACATATGATTTAATGAATGATCAATTACCATTATGGACTACTGTCGAGAGTAGCAAAGAAGCGGTATTGTTCAGTATGAGCTTCCGCCGTTCCCCAATGAATGTATCAGAGACCTTTCAAAGGTCTACTCGACGAATGATGTAGGACGAAGGGCTTATTCGGCCTTGAAGAGCGGTATACCTTTAGCTCAACGGGCATATGGAACGCCTTGTTGAGCTGACCTGAAAATAGCAAGAGCGGAAAACTCCCGCCCAGCCACTGTGTTGATGCGTGCGTCCGGCGAAACATCTTATATTTCCTCCACACCATCGCGTGCGTGTGGACGAAAATGAGAGGATGTGGAGAACGATCGGCCTCGATGTGGGGGATAAAAACGTGGCATCATGCTTATGTGGGCAGGCGAGTCGATGCGATTTACTGCCCAAGGGGCTACTTCGGCCGCGAGGATCTCTGAAGCATCTGTGAGACTCCACCGACCCCGTTCTCATCTTATCGCCTCGTGGTAGATAAGATATGCAATGCGATGCACGTTGATGTGAAGAGAAAGGTCTGTGGCTCCTGCGCCGATAGGGAGCGGTGTGCTTGGGGATCGATAGAACGTGTGACCTTCATGTAAGTACCTACATAGTCACCATGTGATGAATGAAGCAGACAATTGGTAGGTGCATGCCAATAAACTCAAACTTAGTGTATATGGTGCACGCCGTACACTTTATTGTGGCTGTAGAGATTTGAGGATATGTGTCCATTGAGAGGCATTTACCAAGAGACCGGAAGGTTTGAGAGTTAAATGAGAAGGTTTCAAAGCCTGATGTAAGGTATGATGTGCTGGTCTAGATCAAATATCAATTCAGCGGAGTCACCTCCGAAGAGGGTATGAACGCCCTCTTCGTATTATTTGCGTCGAGAATGTCTGAATCGTGTGCCGATAGCCCTACCCGGCAGAGAAGAGCTCGGATGCCAGGGACGGTGTAAAGGGACCACGAGGCTGGGTCGTTAATCTTCTTGAAGCCTCTTTCGAGATCTGCAAAATGGCGAACATATTCAAGTAGAGACTTCATGCGGGGCCGTTGCTCCAAATGTACCGTCTTTGTCGGTCCTACTTTAGATCTTCACAGCGTTGATTTCGATTTGGGGACGCCGCGGCAGTACCCCAGGAGTTACACACGTGGAAAGCCCAAGCCTTAACGTGGCCCTAACTGCATAGTTCTAGATGGAGAGCGGCCGGGTCGGGAACTTGGCCAAGATGAATCACTAGTTCGAAGCTGAATCAAACTAAGACTCGAAGCGTGAAAGTCGCTCTTCGGTTCTCCAGAAGTCATTATTGGTCTGGCGGAGAGTTTACCCCAGGGGAGTCTGCTAAACTGTAACCGATGTGACTAAAACTTAAGCGAAGGCGGCAGTTGAAGTTAAACTGCGAGGTGATAACTTAGGGAAATAGCCGGACTGTCGCGAAGTGGTCGTGACAGCAGGCAGAGTGGGACTACAGACTGGGCGCTATTGAGCTGACGGGCGTTATGAGTCGTGAAGGCAAAGACGCGTCTTCCGGCGCTCACTACTGGAAAGGGGAAGTCTAATATAGTGGGTACGGTCGCGATTCTTCGGGTGGCAACGGTACGCGAGCACTGTGGCGTATGCTGCTGCGAAAGTTACCTCCCTCGGCAGGTTGGCGCTCGCATCCCGCCGATGTCGTGGCGTCGGCTCGGTCCTTGGGAAGATCTTGGAAGGTCCTCTCCCACATCTCGGACTTTGAAACGAAGGTCTCCCCACGACGAATGATGGCATGTGGATGGCGCAAAAGGAGGTCGCCTGTTTCATCCTTGGCACACGCCGGCTCGATCAAGACCGTCCCACGTTCTGTGAGAGGGGCCCTCGGTGAGAAGCTTGCCCGAGAATTCTCCTATAGCCTCGAAGCTGACCGGCATTGGGCCAACTTTCTGTCTCGAGAACAGCAGGCCAGTGCCAAACTTAAATACAGAAAGGGCAAGTCAGATCGACGGAGTTGCCTTTCCCGGTGGAGATCATGGTAATCATATACTACGGTGCCACGCAGTCGGCGGAATCACTAGGTTTAGGTGAAGAGATTGACTTAAGAACGGGCCCGTGCACTGCCAAGCTGCCGTTTCACATGCCTCCCTGGGACGAACTCTATATCGTGCTTCTCTGACATTGCCCGATTTGCAACCACAAATCCTTCATCTGGGGCTTGGTCCGTATTTGCGACCACAAGACGAGCAAGCAGGCACCGGGATGACGCTGGGAAGAACTCTACGAGATGGAAAGTGGAGAGCAGATGGCTCTGTAATTTCACTACTTTTGGGCCCATCCGAAGGCTCCGACTACGGATTTTTCCGCCGCGACGGAAAGCACGCGGCTTTGCCCTCGATCCGTCTCCTGTCGATGCCGAAGCGGAAGTAACGCCGACGCGACATCGTCAACTCTCCAAGCCATCTCCCGCCCCACATGTTGAGACGAATTGTGGCACGCACTATCTTTTTGTGGGCCGTTTTCGTACTCGTCCGGGACTATTGGCTCCCAGCACACAAGGTTTTGGGAAACATGACAAAACTCCATACGCTTCCTCAACTCTGTGTGGCGGCATAGTCGGTCCGTGGGGCGGGTAAGGGTCCTTTGTCGAATCGAAGAGCACGTTGTATCGGAGCTGCTCTTTGACCCTCGTTTGCGGAAACATTCGAACGCAGTCTGAGCATCACTTCCCCTAGCCTGCTCCCCTGGTTTTCAACCGCGCTAAGTTTCAAATGGACAAAGCGAATGTGGACATGTTAAAGCAACGGCGGTAGCCCTACGTGCCCGTTAATTTATGCGCCGTGATGACTATAGCCGGGCTGCCACCGTAGAGTCTATTAGCTCTCAAATTCCACCTTTTCTTCACTTCTAGTGATCTTTCAATCGCGTCCCCCAAACATTTGCGCTTGAAGCGCCCGGTGACAGGATGAGGACACTGATCAACTTATCATTCCTACTTCTCGTCTTCTCTCCGTTCACTATCGCCCAAGCATCTACTTTATCTACAGCTCTTGCGCAGCTACCTTCTTGCGCGGTTTGTGTTCCAAATGCTGTGGTTTTTTCGAGCGTGACTGATCCGGATTCCTAGCTCACCTGCCTTGCGGAAGCCATCGCTGAATCGCCTTGCCAGCTCACGAACCAGACATGCATATGTGCCAACGCGCAATTACAGAGTAACGTGGAGGTGTGCGTGTTGAAGTCGTGCACTGTCAAAGAGGGACTGAGTATGTGATGGTTGCGCCGAGGTTTCACGTGTGTTGATATTGACTCCTAACAGCAACCAAGAACGTTACCGCTACAACATGTGGAGCACCAATTCGAAGCAAAACGATGTCTTTGCGGGTAACTAGCATCACCCTTGGCGTCATCTCTGCAGCCTGTGTTATCCTACGACTCGTTTACAAAGCAGTATTCTCAGTAGCGGAGCTTGGGTGGGACGATTACATGGTTGTTGCAACGTTGGCATCCGGAATTCCTAGCACGATAATCACCGATCGCGGAACAACCGCCAACGGCCTGGGTAGGGACATATGGACCTTACCATTCGACCATATAACGAACTTCATTCGCTGGTTCTACGTAATGGAAGTCATGTACTTCTTGCAGATCACGCTCTTGAAGCTTTCACTGCTATTCTTCTTCTTGCGCATCTTTCCGGCGAAGTTGATCAAGAACACAATCTGGGCGACAATTGTGTTTGATATCCTGTTTGGAATCGCCTTCGTTTTTGCAGCTATCTTCCAATGCCAGCCAATCAACTTCTACTGGAATAGTTGGGATGGAGAACATCAGGGCAAGTGCATCAACATCAATGCACTAGGGTGGTCAAACGCCGCCATTAGCATAGCACTGGACATATGGATGCTGGTATTACCACTATCTCAGGTCTTTCATCTCAAGCTAGCATGGAAAAAGAAGATCGGCGTCGCCATGATGTTCTTCGTTGGTACTTTGTAGGTCACCATCTCCTCGCGAACTCTCAAGCAAGCGCACTAACCCCAGGGCAGTGTCACCGTCGTTTCCATCCTCCGCCTCCAATCTCTCGTGCATTTTGCAACCTCTAGCAATCCATCATACGACCAAACCGCCGTAACTCAATGGTCGACCATCGAAATCAACGTCGGTATAATCTGCGCCTGCATGCCTGCGATACGTGTCATCCTCGTCCGACTCTTCCCCAAGGTTCTCGGCACCACCAAAAACTCATCGAACCAATACTACGCGAAATACGGCAGTCACAATCCGAGTTTAGGGAGGAGTGGCAACCACTCGAATGCGATGGGGAGCCGTATCGGGAGAGAACAGGGAGGACCAATGGGAGGTGCAAGAGATAAGAATGCGATCACGTTCACAAAGACGTTCGAGGTACAGCATGGGGACAATGACGAGGAGCAGCTGGTTCATATGGATGATTTGAGTTCAAAAGGAACGAAGATACGAAGTAGTGGATCCAGCGAGGCAAGCGTGAGTGCGGCTATCTCGCCCTTGCCCATGCCCACCTCACCTAGGGTACAAAGGTTTTAATGATGAACGATTCTTCTTCTTTGTTCAAGAAAACTGTCCGTCCACTTTTGGAGATGCCTTCAACCTCACCTAGTTGCATCATGGCGCGATGTTGACCCTTGATAGTGCGGGTCATTTTACGGTGCAGCATTCGGCGACCAAGGATTCAATACAGCTCTTCCTCTATCCGCCTTCGCCCTAGTTCATGACTGAATTAGGCACCTATTGGTTGATTTTGGCCTCCCCAGCCACGCACATGGTGATACCCATATCGTAGACGAGGAATATGGACGATGTGTTGCATTCAAGCTACAACAAGACATGGACACGATAATGATAGCCCGGACCTTCTACAAATGCAACTATTCAGACTCGAGCGGACGAATGACGGCCAAAGAGGTCCTAAGGTCTAGAGCCTAAACCCAACTATACCATTGCTCGCATTTGGAGGACTAAACTTAATCCTACTTCAAATCCGCTGATCTGCATTATCGACACAAAGAAGAGACCATGCTTTGCTCATCTACCCACTCTTATCTTGGCATCATAACTCCGTAGCCGATCCAGACTAAGGCTAGTATATAAGTGCTCTTCCAATTTCTCCCATCAGGAAACCAGATCATCGCTTGGCCGATTTTCACCGGAAGATCATGACTGCCGTAAGTCACCAAGCTTCCGTCATCGGCGACAGCTCTGGTGGGTTAGAGATTTGTACAGAATTTAATTTAACAAGTTCCAAAATTGGGGCAATATCAAAGTCTATATGGGATGCTTCGCTCAACAATAAGAGAAAGTATCTTCAAAATATAATATATCTTTGCGCAATTATCATGCTAGCTGAATGAACTACTTGACTGCGAGACCTTCGTAAGCGCAATGAACCACATTCGGCTGCGGATCTACTGCTACGCAGACCTGGAAATGAAAACTTACGCTGCGATGGGGATGATTTCTGTCATAGATGCCTCCTCCAAGTTCACTGTGGCGGAAGACGAGGCAAAAGTATTTCGCGAGTAAAGTTCGGTTTGGCACAATATGATTAGGTAGAAGTCCTAAATGACAGGCTCGTGAACCTGACCACCAAAGCGCAGCAAGATATAATGAGTGGAGTAAAAGCGAGCCGGCCGTGCTAAACTTCAGAGATCTTCAGCAAAGCAGGTTGAAATGAGAGCTTTGTTGACTGACTGAAGTGTCTGGAAAGAACATTATCAATTCCAATATCACATCATTGGAGAAACGGTGCCTTCAGTCATGATCATTCATGTATTCCATACACCATCCAGTAGAGTTATAACTATAGACCCACCTAACCGTCGTTGTGAACAAGACCTTCTATCCAAAGACTGTGAAAATGCTAAAAATTAAAGAAATGTGTGTCTGGTCTTGTGGTGTAACAACAAATGACCTGTAACAACCAGCAAAGTCATCAGGAAGACCGCATCCAGTTTTAACAGCCCCACGCTTTCGGCTTACATTGCGATCTGATCAATACTGCCGATTCCTCCTCGTATCACACTTTTTCGCTTCTCATTTGTACCCTGATACACATAACCCTGCGTAATTTGCCCTCCTTTCTCCTTCTCTTCCAACTTGGCCATGACCGAGAAGGGACATGAAACGTCCTTCCCGTCATCGTCCTTCATTCCCGCAAAGCTCGTGTCTACGCTGAGCTTGGTAGCTTCTGTGCTCGTAGTGTTGTACTCTTCACCGTCACGTATGTGCCACTTAGCGAAGAGATCGTTTTGTATCCAGAACAGCTTACTCCATGCTTTCAGGAGTGGTGCTTTTTGTGGCGTAGGTAATGTGGCAGAGGTGATGATCGCATCGTTGAGAACGTTCTGAAGGTGCCCGAGGAGGAGGGAGAAGTGTATTACGTCAACATGAAGTGGCGTACGGCGGTGCTGACCGGCATGCATTGCGCTATTGCTTTGCATTAGTGTTGCCCTTCTCCTTTAGAATAGAGGGATTGAGATAGAATAAACCTACCCGACCATGTTCATGTATTCCCAGTATTGGGTAGTTGTGGGATCAGAGTTCATCTTCGTCAAATACCATCTTATGAACTGATTAATGCGTTAGTATACTATTCTCCGTCCGGTTATGCTCATGATAATCTTACCATGCTTCTATTCTTGATGTTTTTGCTATTAGGTCCATAGAAATCGTCAGCGTCTAGATCCGCCTCCTCCCTCGTGCTCTGTGTGATGAGTGCTTGAGCAGTAACGTCTTGTTGTAGCAGTTTCTTGTAATGATTCTCGGCAATTGAGGGTATGATCGACTTGATGAAAGCCTGATTCTTGCGGAGAATTTCGATGTCCGCTATTAGTGTCAGAGACATTTGGTGCAGAAAATTCATTAAACAAGTAGCTTACCCGGACCAAACTCCAAAAAGGATTGGAGGTATTGGAGACGGGCTGCTAGAGACTCATATAGCTCTCGCCTCTCAACATGTCGCATTCCCCGTGGCAGATGAGAGTAAGTCATAGCGAACAATTTTCTTCAAAGTGCTATGAGAAAATGGAGGTTAAGAGAAACTTTCAGAGTCTCCCGCGGACTTGTCGCCAGATATAGAATCAAATCGTCGAAGGATGGTACATCTGAGCATGGGTGGCATTGCGGACAGGCTTCCCCAGATTGCGCACTTATCAATTGACCAGGGCATGACACTCGAGTGCTGGCTGGCTCGCCTATCACATCTCATATGTTAGTAGCACTAGGAGGGTACTTGAGTCGCGTAGCGTCGAACCAAGACCACAACAATGCAAGTCACATCACGCCAAATGGCACTGAAGGATCCAGACGCCTCCACAACATCATATAGGTATCGCTCAGGTTTTTCGATTCAATCTAGTAATATCGCATATGTGTCTATATTACATAGTGGTTGATAGCGACAATAATTGAAGAAGATGTTCAAATTGAGGATGATTTGATATCTAGTTCTCTGAACATTGTTCCCAGTCAGCATCCGTAGGCACTTGTCTTATGATTCAGTGCAGCAGGTAAGACAGCCTTTGTACTGATGGGGACTAGCTGCTACCTAGCACGGCATAAGATTTGGGACAGAACTCCGTTCTTTTGGCCAGACTCACCGATCTCTAGAAATCATACGACCCAAGCTCCGTCGCAATCAACCTGTGAAGGAATTCTCCCCCGGCAGCGAATCCCCGACTTGACTTATGCATGGTATGTAAGAAGGGTTGGGGCTGTGCTGATTCAAATGCTCGCACGCATACTCCTCTTCATTGCCTAGCCGTGGCAGCATCAGGTTCTAAGTATCATTTCGCGAAATGTAAGTTTCTGCCGAGTAACCCATCGATTCGCTTCATGGGTTAGCACTGTTTACCACGTGTCGGAGAATTTCCCGCGAACCACCGCACGGACGCTTGCATGGAGATCCCAAGGGTCTAGGCGTTAAACGGATACGCAATCTTTGTGGACTTTATTTGCGCCCATTATTGGATCTACTTTTACGCTGGCCAGAATACTAGCCTTTCCAGCTTACATCGGACACGGGAGCCAATCTAGCCCTCCTATGACGATCCTTCGGATGTCGGGATCCGATCTTGATTTTTGTAATGACACGGGAGTTTCTCATCTTTTGTCACCGTGAAACGCCAATGGAGTCAATTGTTAGCATAGCACCTGAATATCTGCATAAGGTATGTTTATCTAATTCTGAGACTCTGATATAGTAAAGATGCGTAAGAGAAGTCGCACAATTGTTTGAATCGGGGCAAAGCGAGGCGGTATTAGTCGCAAAGAAACGCCGAGTGGCTTCCATAGATCCGACATGTGCAGGGGGCTCAAGCCTCCAGTCCTGTTGTAGCTATCTTATCACAAGTCAACTAATCGTAACATATACGTCAACTTCCTAGTGCTGTTATATGTGGGACGCCATGGTTCAGAAATGGTTTCTGTGCGAATCAAGATTTAGAGGCTAGGTAGTCGGTGCTTTAGCGGTCAGCTGTGTCAAGATCGCATTGTCACCTTCCCATCTTAGCTTATCTTTCCACTGAATCTCTGATCATGAGGATAATGATCTCCCGTTTACGTACCTTCTCGGTGGCGTACTTGAACTCCTAAGGCAAATATCACTAAGGATAAGCAGGTGTATTCAAGAGCCCAATAATTATGTGAAGCTATAAAACGGGTCGTGGGTCCTTCAAAAGTGTTCAATTCCTTATATATTGACTCATGTACCTGAAAGTTCATACAAAAAATGGCGCATTGGACTAACTTGCCCTTCGAACACGGTATGCGGGAAAAAACAGAATATTATATTTATAGCTGACTAATCGTAAGATGCTTAATCGCAGAGGAATAAGTTGCATTCTTTACCCAAATTTCAATGCTCGCATCGAGACGCCTTATTGATGGTAGATAAGGAAACATGAGGCTGACAACAATGCTTCGTGTCGTCGTAAGATATTGCGATAGTGCGAGGAAGTTGGTACGATTGCTCCGCTATGCACAAATGCAAGAAGAGAGTTGGTGCTTAAACTTATATCTTTCAACCGTAAATCGTAGCGGTTCTCTTGGGTTTCCTTTGGGACTTCTTAGGATCGCCTAACAACCAGTTTAGATACTTCCGATATGGTACTGTCCACTGGGCAGCATCATCAAGCGCACTGTCTAATATCCAGGTAACAATCAGCGTCAGCGCAACAACTCCTAGTGCAATGACCCAATATACCCAGAATTTGCCGTTGCCCGGGGCAAAGTTATCCTGCATGCTAAACAGCGAACTTGTATAAGCGAGCGGAATGAAAAGCAGCGCAAGGAGGTTGAGTCGCTTTACGCGCTTTGCTTCCTCAAGATTCTGACGATTGCCGGCAATGGATGCCAGACCTGTCATCGCCTGCATAAGTGTATCTGCGCGCGATTTGAGAATCTTCAGCCGAAAATAGATGTACTGAAAGTCTTTTCGGCAGTTTTTCCAGTTGGGCCGACCATTTGACTGGAAACCTTCCAGAGGATAATCCAGGCTTAGCAACGTATCTTCAATATCATCGCTGTAGTTGCCGCACCGGCGCGAGATGGTTTGAAGAGACTTCCATTGCTCTTGCTCTTCGACCCAGGCTGTCGTTAAACGAAGTTCGAGAGATGGCAGCATTGCTTTGATGTAATCAACGAGCTGGAGGTAGTGCGCTGCAACAATCTTCTTCACGAAGATAGTCGAGGCTGTGGGTGATTTCCATTCCTCTGCAGATAAGCGCTTAGAGTGGTTTTCAAAGTAATATATCAGATCACGTAGCATGGAGCTATGTGGATGTGGCGGTATTCCGTTGGCAATATCCTGAGGGTCGGCAGGTACGAAGTCCACGTAGCCATCTTGAAAAGGGCCATTCTGGAGAGCGTTGGCTTGTGTGATGTCCTTGTAACCGCCCGAGGGAGCGTCAAACTCTTTGGGGCTAGGAGAGAGTTGGGCGAGTTGCGGATCGCATAGGATTACGACTGTGGACTATGTCAGTCCCTAGAGTTCAAGGTAAAATGCATCATAGAGCAAAGCACGTACCATCCCAACCACCCTTTGTTGTGTCACCCTCCGGTGGAGTCATCGACCACCATGATACCTTTCTCCTCAATATGCCAGTCGTAGTGTCCTCCTTATGTCTTGGCGGTGTCATACCAACATGTCTCCGCGTACGATGGCAAAAATACGGTTTGTTCTCAATCGCCTTTGAAAACTGCCTCAACTCACAATACTGCAAATAAAAGGTCTTATCGGGATTCAATAACGAAGGCTGCGGCAATGCATCACTCATTGGAGTAAATTCATTGCTCCAAACACAGGTACGCTCTTGTCGCTGAAAGAAAGATGGTTCCATAAAGAAGTGCTCACCAAGTATAGATATGTAGTCCTTAGCAAGACCTTCCATGATATAGATACGATAGCAACCATGGTCTTTTGGTGTGGATGAAAAATGCTTGCGCAGATCCTGGGTGTTCACAAACTCTGTCCTGTGAAATTTGGCCTGCCCTGTGGATGGAGAATCGAGAAGGACGACCAGAGCGTTCCCATCTTTTATTGGTATGTCCTTGTTATTAGGATCTGGCTTCTTTAATCCGGGGTTTGAATCACTAAGGGCTTTAATATAGTCCTGGTATGGTCCTGGGCTGGTTAGCAGGCCTATAAAATAAGTTATACGAGGCGAAGAAAGATCTAACACACCTTCATCACACAGCCATGATCCGACAGGTTTCTCATCTCCAGGCATTGGGCTCGGAGCAGCAAATCTAGCCTTTGCGGTCACATCATTCTTTTCGCCGTTTGCACCGCTGACGCTCAGATTTCTCAGCTTCATCATGTCTGTAAAGTTTTTGTTGTGTTCGTGCGAGCCGCGCAACCACGACCTCAGCCCGTCGAAAGGACGATGACCTTACCCACTTGTCACCTTAGAGACATGCAAGCGACCCAATTGATCGAGAAGCCGAGATAAAGAATCGTATTAGAGACTCGAGATTTTATCTGCAAATCCGAGAAATACTGCGTTGGGTGAATCGAGCCTTGTGAGACTGCGACGCTCAGCTTTTCAAGACGAAGATGCGGCTCTGTAACGAGGCGGAGCGGGCAACTTGCAGCGCCACGTCATCCGTGCGCCGCATTGGGGGCCAAAAACCCTCGAACTTGAGTTCGTCCGCAGCGTCGTGGAGTTCCCACATGATGGTAGCAGTTTCATGGGCCTTTTGTTCTTCGAGATCTTTGAGTAGTTATGCATTGAGCCTTGGATATGTTGCACATAACCATCGCACTATGATGAAAAACGAGTAGGGCATCTATAGCTAAATTCTTAAAGGGAAACGGGTTGACAATCGCAATTAGATCGACCGTTGAATTACCGTAAAGCTCGAGGCTCCGCACGAAATAGATTACCATCAATCAGCTCAATGTCGCAGTTGCAACGGCTTTAGCGACAGAAGTACAAATATCTTCAGGAGATATTTTATCGACGGAGAAATCTTCCTTCGTGCAATCGTGACTTCTGTTTTCAACCCGATTCGAAGTCCGAAAGGAGTCAAGTTTAATTTTCGTGGATAGCGAAACGCTCAGATCTAAGGATGATGCAAGACAAGGAAGAGAGCACGAAGGATCACTATTTCATTATGTACTTTTTCTTTTCTTCATCCATTCTGCTGGAGCAATATCACTACACCAAAAATCATGCGACTGGCCAAAAAAAGATTGGTAGTTTTTTTGAAAGATGAAACTAGAAGTAAATATTTTCCGGGTTTCCTCATACGTCGCTACTTAGAGCAAAGTATAGTAAAGCCCCAAGTCATTGACGACACCCTTTTGAATTTGTAGTTTTCAAGTAAATAGAGGGCATTGAAATAAATACCCGCTATTCGATGATGACCTAAGTGTTGAAATGAGGTCCCCTACTTGCATATAGTTCGCAAAATTTGAATCGATCCTGAATATGCGTACTGGGCTCTCGTAGAACATGTGGAAATAAGAGGATGAATCCCTACACTTCGGGAAGTTAGTTCGCTATCTACGGGTATATAACGCGTTCATGCGTATAGACCTTGATTTAGTTGACCACCCATAATACTAAGAACTATCGTATACCCAACATGAAAAGAGATTTATGCCTCCTACAAAGTACGCGACCAATCGGATCAAATTGCGTCTAAAAGTGGCTTATAAGGCGTCCCGCCGCGACGGATGAATTGCTTCCTACCGTCGAAACAGCTTGCAGCGTGGTCTTCAAAGACACTGTTTCATTGTGCTCAAGGTGTCTATCTCCATATTTTGACTTCGAAGAGTGCATTCACGACCTGAAGAATAGTGGGCGCGCAATTCTTGCCAAGGCCTCATGATCGTTGCGCTTATACTGAGGCTATTTGTGATTTCCTCTTTGGTTAGTAATGCATCATCTATGGAGGCATACATGCGCTAACGGTGCGGAGTACGACCAAATCGTAGACTAAATCGTAGGATCGTGCGCTAATGGTACGGAGTACGAACAAATCATTTGCGTGTTTACCCGGTCCGAAGGTGCAGGGAGTGTATAAAGCGCGATGTTTTGTGAAATATCTTGAGCCAACCCGCCTAGTTTCCTACAGCATCGATTAATGTTTCTCTCCATCATGCATTGCGCCTCGGTACTCTTACTGTTGCTCCCTTCCGTAGACGCCTTCTGCTCTATTTATGGACCCGCCTTTCCACGTCCCCGGAATCTCGCATCTTCTCCGATCCTTCAATCTGCTTTGAAACAATTAAGATCAACGTACGAAAGTGCAACTAGTGCAGGAAACAGTTCATCTGTTCCAGTGGCTAGTAGCGACCCCGTCGGTGTTCAAATTTTTGATCTTGACAACCAGAAGCCGATCTTTGAGTTCTATCATGACGGCTCAATTCTATCGAAAACTACCGGAGTCCAGAAAATAGATGGTGATTCTATTTGGCGTATAGCGAGTATCTCGAAACTAATTACAGTATATGTATTGCTGAAGGAGGTGGGTGACTCATACTGGGATGTACCCATAACTGATGTTATTCCGGAGCTGAAAGGGGACGAAAAGTGGAGGGAGGATGAAGTCAGTTTTGTCAAGTGGAAGGATGTTACGATCGGCGCATTAGCAGGGCAGATAAGTGGCATTGTAAATAATTGTAAGTAGCCTCCATCGACGAAAGTAACGCGTATACTGAGTCACAACGAAGTCATCTCAATACAAGGTCTCAACCCGTTGGAAGATCCTGCAACTGCCGCCAAACTCGGCTTACCGCCCCTGAAAGCATCGGACTCTCCCGTGTGCGTTCTATCTGTGGATCCTAAAATCGGTCTAAGTTGTACACGGGAGGAATTCTTTGCAGGCTTGGACACCCGTCGACCAGTTTTTCACTCGAACACACAGCCTTTATATTCCAACACCCCTTTCATGATTCTTGGATACGCCATTGAGTCTTTGACAGGAAAATCATTCGCGGATTTGATAGATTCCTTGAACAAATCCCTTGGGCTGACAGGCACGTCGGTAAGGACGCCGGATCAATCGAAAGGGTTGATACCGTATAGCCTTCAACAGAGTGGCTGGACGATAGATGCGGGAGAGGCAGCACCCATTGGTGGGATGTACTCATCACTCAATGATCTCTCTAGGCTAGGTCGCTCAGTTCTTAATTCCACCTTATTGGATCCAAATACTACACGGGCTTGGCTGAAACCTACTAGTTTCACATCGGATCTACGCAGCTCTGTCGGCCGGCCTTGGGAGATCTACCGAGTTGACACGAAGTCGAGCCGGGGCGTTATTGACATTTTTAGTAAAGGCGGCGATATAGGGTTGTACCATACCTGGCTCGGCTTGGTCCCAGATTACGGTATTGGCTTCACAGTGGGGGCGGCTACTGATGGAAGCACTGACAAGAAATGGTTCGCTCAACAGATAGTACAAGTCTTATTTCCAGCTTTGGAGACAGAGGCACTTGAACAAGCCAAGACGGCATTCGCGGGTACTTATACAACCACCAATGGCACAAACTCCAGTATGGTGTTATCGCTGACGACTGAGGCGGGAAAACCTGGGCTGGGAATCAAACAGTTCACTAGCAACGGTGCTGATGTCCTTGCTGTTCTATCACAGGTCCTCGGCGAGCCCCTTACAGAGGAGTCGTTTCGAATGCTGCCCACGAATCTTGAGCAAGAATTGGGCGACGGTACTAGGAAAACAGCATGGAGATCAGTGACGAGTAATTTGGATCCAAATAGCGGAGATAGTGCGTTCTCTGCATGTCCAAGCTGGTTCAACGTCGATGGTCAGACTTATGGACGGTCGTCATTTGATGAGATGGTGTTCACGTTGGGTTCGGACGGCAAAGCCACTACGGTCGGTCTCAGGGCATTTAAAGCGGAGCTTCAGAGAAGGAAGTGATACGACTAGTTGTCGTATCCGAGCCTCATAAGTGACTGTACCTGATCGAGCGTGTAAAGCATTCACATAGCCTAGTTTTGTACGAGACATTACAAAAGTATAGAACGTCTGCAGATTCTACTGACCATACTATCCCACCTACCGTGTGGTTTTCAATTTCTCCAGATTTTTCTTAAATCTTAAGTTAAGGTTTGGTCCATCTTCTGTTTCGTCCGTCTTTGGAAAATACGACCAGTGAATCCGTCTTGCCCCTATCTGGCTTAGCGTCACCTTTAATACGCCCACATCGCTCACAAAACTTGTAAGTATTTCCCTTCAACTTCAGTAAATTAGTCGGTGATGATAACGGGATCACTAAATCAATCATATCGTGCGGTTATAGGCACACGGATGTCAAAACTGCACTGGCCGGACTCAAGAGAAAGTAGAAGAGTACGAACCCCAGCAGGAGTGCCGGGGTTTATATACGTCGGCAGTCTGTAGAGCGCGGCATCAAATTTAGCGTAGCGATGAGGCAGCATATGAATAGTCAGATCATCCAACATGATAATTTGTGAGACATCATGAAAGGCAAGCGAACATACAAGTATCGGGCCTACGAAATGATCTTCAGAACATAATAGATTTCTAAGATGGCTCACTCTGTGCTCTCAGTCTCGATCATAGGTTGCCGTTAATTCCTACGTCAAAACTTGAATGTTTGGTATAGTTACTCACATATTTGCATCTAGTAATTCTTCCACAGAATTGAATGTAAAAGGAGCCGGAGAAGATCTCATGAGTAACCACCAAGTTCCTTGCATTTTGGATAGTGAATTTTGGAGTTGAGTTCTGACAAGAAATAGTGGAATTGCAGCAAGTAGTTGTGCTTGCTTGGACATCATCCACAAGCCTTGATGTGAAGAACGTATCTGGTTGTTATTGCCTGTCATCGGAGCCGGCTCATCGGCGTCGGATCCGAGTCTATCTCCACTAGCGCAGATCGGTCACCGCTGCTTACTATAACAGCTCGACAGCATCTCCGCCAGCATCACCTCAACTCCAACTTCATCTCCTCGCACCGAGATGGAATTCCTACAGCTCCCTATGTGCACTGACATCTTCGGCGGATTTCTCTTGGAATGGAGAGTTGAGCTCGGGCGAGCGCTGGTGATGACTTCGGCCGTGACGACGTAATAGGGTCGGACTGGATATCATACGAAAGCACATGAGAATGGCATCAGCATATAAGAATGAGCAATGCTCTGTTCATTCTGATCAAATACAAATTGCATACTTATTGAACAATCACACACTTCTACATCTTAGCAGACTTATCTTAACTCTTTGACTTTCTAGCGGAACAGTCCCATCCAAAATCCAGCGATGTCTTCAGCAACCACTACCACTTCTCCTCGTTCTGTGGCCATCATTGGCGCGGGTCTGGGGGGAATGACACTCGCTCTCGCCCTTAAGAAAAATGGTATTGAACCCAAGCTATACGAACTTCGCACGCCTGCGTACGACTTCGGAGGCGCTATCATGCTCTCTCCTAACGCCCTTCGCGTTCTTGACAATCTGGGAGCATATGAGCGACTTCGATCTGTGGGATACAATTTCGATACGCTGACTTTCATGAACGACTCTGACTATGGGGTGACTGGAAATTACTACTTTGGCCACAAGGATCGCTACGGTTACCAAGCTTTGCGTATCTATCGCAATGTGCTTATCGATGAATTGAGGAAGATGGTTCAAGAGCAAGGAATCTCTGTCGAATACGGTCGCAAGTTTACTCACGTCGTCTCCGAAGATGAAAGTGGAGTCACTTTTGCTTTCGCCGATGGTGCAGAAGAACGCGCAGAGTTCCTCATTGGAGCAGATGGAATCCACTCCAAAGTCCGTGGTCAGATTCTTCCAGGCATTGTCCCAGCATATTCAGGCTTCCTTGGTGTAACCTACGCCTTTCCAGCCTCCAAATTGCAACTCCCATCTTCTGACTTCCCATTGCCTGTCTCGATTCATGGCACTAATGGAGCGTACATCATGGCACCGCAAAATCCAGATGGCGATGAAATCTTTGCTGGTCGTCAATTCAAGTACCCTGCTAAGGACCGCTCCGCTTGGGATATCTTGCTCAAGAATAAGGAAGAGCTTATCGAGATGCACCAACGCGATATGGGCGATTGGTCTGAGGTTGTCCAATCGGCACAGAAGATTATGAGCACTTCAGATGCACATAGCTTCAACATCTGGCCTTTTCATACTGTGCCTCGACTGGACAGGTGGACTTCAGATCGCGGAAGGGTCATCATCATTGGCGACGCAGCACATGCAATTCCTCCAACTGCAGGACAAGGCGCTAATCAGGCCTTTGAAGACAGTTACACCCTTGCAATCTTGCTAGCTTCGCTCGGTTCTGGAGCAGATCTAGCGAAAATCTTGGCCAAGTGGCAGACCTATCGCCAGGAAAGGGTGGATAGAGTGCTGGTGCTCTCAACCCAGATGAGCAACATTCGACTGTCGGAAGAGGAGAAGAAGAAGCTACCCAAGGAGCAGGTCTGGCATGAGACTGGTGAGGATCAACTTGCTTGGTTGTATCTTAACAGCATTGACGAAGACATGAAATCTGTCTTGGGAAATTGAGTAGAGTGTGGCATAGCTGGAGGAAATTCGATATGTTCAATGAGGTGATCTTGATTCAACATGAGTTATTCTTTGGTAACAATCTCGCCCACGATTCAACATCTGAGCGACCGGATTCTATATTCTTGAAAGTACTGCTACATATCACTGAGTTCATCCCTCCGAATAGGATAGCACGAGAATTTGCAAGTGGTTAGTACAGCCTACAGATGGCCTAATAGAATCATGATCACGGTGGAATATTGTTATAATACCTAGGATTGGTTTAGAAGTCCGGTCAAGAACAAATGACCACACATCACCACGAAACAGAAACTAGAATCAGGACAAGGCGACATGCTTATATTTGAAATAGTTGACATAAAAGAGGGAAGCTGAAAAATTCAGTCATCAGGTATCATAGAATTCTATATACAAAAAATTTGCATCGTACAACAAATGTGATATCACTCAATGCACCATGTTCTTGCCAATCTCACTCTCCCAGTTGTATGCCCTTTCAAAGCCGTTGGAGTGCGTCTGGTAATCCATCATAGCCTGCATGACTTCGTCTCGACTGGTCACCACGAATGGACCGTACTGAACAATGGGCTGGTCCAGAGGTAAGCCCGCTACAAGTATAAATCTGGACTCAGACTCGGCTCCTTCTTCAACAGAAGCTTCGATACTGTCGCCCTCTTTTTCGAAAACAACGTTGTGGTATTGCGGAATCGGGCGCGAGACGCCATCTGAGGAGAAAATCGTAGTACCGTTGAGAAGATAGGCGAAGGAGTTCCAGCCTTTTGGCAGTGCCTGCTTGACATGGCCTCCTGGCTGAACCGTAAAATCTAGAAGCCATACTGGAGTATATGCCAATTCCTTGAGCGAGTCGGTATCGTATGCCCGTCCACTAATAACCTTGACTTTCACCTTGCCGTCATCGACCACCACCTCAGGTATCTCCTTTGCCCTCAGATCTCTATATCGTGGTTCACAAGATTTGAGCTCCGCAGGCAGATCGACCCAGAGCTGCATCCCGACGTTGGGTGAGCCATCGGCGTTCTGTTGTGGCATCTCCGCGTGTACGATGCCTCGACCGGCGGTCATGAATTGCAAATCTCCCTGTTCGATTGTCCCTTTGTGACCAGCAAAATCTTCGTGATCTACGGCACCAGAGAGCAGATATGTGATTGTCTCCTGGCCTCTGTGCGGATGGTCGGGGAAACCAGCGCCAGGCGGGATGGCGAAATGGTCAAGCATTAGGAAGGGGGAGAAGTTCCGAAGCTGTGGTGTACCAATTGACCTCCGAACTCTGGCACCAGCTCCCTCAGACTGTTCGATGGCGAGAAATGACTTCTGGATCTTGCGCGGGGTGTTCGTGGTGAGGGGCTCGTCAGGAATGACGGGAAGACCTCTAAAGGTGGTAGCGCCGCTCGTTGACATGATTCTTGAAGTGTTGAAAAGACTCTGTACGGCTGGTCTGATCTGTTGTGAAAGTCGTGAAAAGCGCGAAAGCATGTAATCGTTGCTATAAAATGCGATTGCTGCTGCTGTGATTGCTAGAATGATTGAAACGGAGGTCTTCATCGAGCGGGGGTTTACTTATACTTGGCGCGGGCCAGGAGTCCAGAAGCTTCGAAGCAGATGCTAGAAAAGTTGACACAGCGCGAATCCATAATGAGAATCTCTAAGGCTTTAGAAAGCGGCGGGAGAGAGGTGCGGGCTTGGCGAGTGTCTGCTTTGACAATCCTTACCAAGCAGCGAAATGTGGCCCTTGCGCATCGGCAGTGGAACATGTTCCGCACGGGCCAATCGGGTGGCACCTATTCGGCTTCCGCTCTGTCAGCACTTACCAATGTCTCCTCGATGTGAACGAGTTACACATTCCCTACAATAAACCCTTGCAATGGAAGTCGAGACACTTCTCAGAGTTCACAATATGAATTCAATGTTAGCAGAGAGTAGATCACGTGTAACTATGACTCGTGCTAAGTCTCAAATATACGAATTTCCAACAAGTTCAATCGTCATCACCACCTGAGATACTTTCAACGATCGATTAATCTGTCTGCTGCTAAGCCTGATTGCGTCAGATACTTTAATGTGATTCTTATAGTCGACATTCTTTCTAGAACCCTTGACTAACTACAGACATGACTTCTACTTCGAATCGATTCCGTGCCTAGTTCCCTACTGCTGGCAACGACACCTTACAAGAGATTGATGATCCAATATCAGTGATACGTATTTGGATTATAGACCTACGTCAGGCTTATGTGACCGTCACTTCCTTTGGCGCTGCTACTTGAGCCGCTTTCGCAGCCGCCTCCTTTTTGAATTTCTCCGCCCTTCCATAGCTATCGGCATAGCCTCCCAATACGGCCTGCTCCACCGTGATTGGTGTATATTTGGCTTCCTCCCCCTCCTTTCGACAATTGGGCAAGCACTCGACGACGAAGTCTGGGTTGCCGCTGAAGAAAACAGGTATCGAATATCGTTCATGTCCACTCATGTTGATTACCCTGTGCGTATTGGAGATGTACTTGTCATTGCTCCATCGCATCATGAGGTTACCAAGGTTGATAACGAACGCGCCAGGTGTAGGCGTTACATCCAACCATTCTTTAGTGGCATTATCATAGACTTGGAGGCCTGCCACTTTGTCTTGGAGGAGAAGGGTGATGGTGCCAAAGTCTGTATGAGCACCAATTCCACGTGTCAGCTTCTGCGGACTGTCTGGTGGCTGCGTGGGATAGTGTAGCAGACGCATTGTAGCTACAGCACCGGTAGCGAATTCATCAAACCAGTTCTCCTCAAGATTGAGCGTCAAAGCTAGCACTTTTAAAATATCTTTCGCTAGCTCCACGACCTTGTAGTAGTATTCCATGGCGGTAGTCTTGAAATCTTCGACACCTGGAAGAGCTTCGGATGAGGGCCACATGTTAGGTCCCGAGTTTAGCTTCTTGTTGATGAAGTAGGGATGCGATTTCGAAATCTCGTCGCCAATGTAGAAACCTTCCTTGAGCTCTGGAAGGGTACCTTCTTCGAGTATTTGGGACTTGAGCAGCTCATAGCCGCGATTCCACGTGTTTGATGTATCTAACGTTTGCATCAGTAGATGCTCGGGTTTGGAAGGCCGGATTGTGCATACCTTTATTCACCTCCATTTTTTGCTCGAGCGACAGATCGAAAAACTTCTTGTTCCATTCCATGATGCGCTGCTGGAGTTCCAGGGGCACTGGGTGACCTGTGATCTGAAAAAAACCATTGTGGAGGCAGCAATTGCGGACGTCATCTACGAGTTTCTGCTTTGCGGATGCATCTCCGCTGTAGAAGGCTGTTTTATCTACATTAGTACTGTATGACTATTTTGCGACGGTGTCTGAACGTTTTACCTGAGAAGTCAAGAATAGGTGGTGCTTCACCCGCGCTCGGCATTTCAGCGTTATGGTTATCGATCTGAGTAGGGTCGCTTGCGGGATGCTTGGTGGATTGAGTCGAGCACTCGATTGAAGCAAAGCATTTTATGCGTACCGTATGTATGCGTCTTTGTATGCAATTAATTGCCCCTCTTGCACTGCATACAGTGGTGGCAGTGGTGGGGTGTGAGCTGATGGCTCAGATGTTACTTGCAGATCAGCTAACCCCACTTCTGGCTATCAGGAACACGGCGGAAAGATGGGACGGAACGCCGGCCGTTGAGGATCGACTTTTGACCTATCACGCCTGCTTAGTTGACAATATTGAGTTTCAATGCGGAGCACGGGGCGGGGTACGACTGCTAATTCTTAATCGCGCTGGACAATCGTCCATGCTCTGTGCTCTCTGCTCTACTCGACTGTCGCCATGGGCATGAAAGACTGCAAGACGCCATGATCCCACAAAAAAGTGCTCGCCTTTTTATTCAAAAATATAGATGCTACTAGAAGAGCGCTTTGGATTCCTCGACTTATTAGCGCAGTGACTAGAAGCTTATAACATGAGCATAGCTGCCCGAATGTAGTTGGGTCAATTTTAATATTGATATACTGGTAGGGCTAGCTACATTAGCACAAGTATTATTATACAATACTTTGTATCCTACTCCAACAAAGCATCTGTCTCTTCTGTTGAGCCCACAGAGTGCCCTTCACTCCATGTGTCCAGATCCAACTATCGCACAGGACTAGATCTTCATCGTCGGCGTAGAAGGCTGTAGGCACATCGGCCTCCCATATAGTAACATGGTCTGTTTCTTTCCAATCTCTTGTATTCCTTGGGGTCAGATGATTTGCATAAGTATCTACGAGAACGACGTCAAGGTGTCGACCTTTATATCGTCGAAATAGCTCGTCAACATGTGCGGCGCTCAAATCCTCTGGGCGCAGAAAAACAAGCATCTCCAAAGTGGAGATAGCAAAACAAAAGTCTAGATATGACTGTTCTAGATCGCGGAAGGTCATTGCAAGTCGTTTGAGGTTCGGTGGTGGTTGGGGAAAATAATCCGATGCATCGAAGCTGCATATTAGCTCTTCTAGAGCCGGCATGTGCAGAAAGATGTTGTTGGTCGAAATATATGGCTTGACCTGCTGGATCTCTGAGCCTGAAGCATAGACTGGCTGAAGGTCTAGGAGTAGTCGCCTGAGGGTACGTCCAACTGAAAGACCGAGATCAATGATCTGTGGAAGCCGAACCATAGGAGCGTCTCCGCATTTCTGTGTCTTCATAGGTGAAATGAAAAGTGAAGAAATATGACGGGAGACGTCTGCCTCATAGAAAAGTTGGTCATTGCGCCCGGCCTGTCCGTATCTAAGAGACTCTGGGTGCAGTCCAAGATCCAGCCCCATTGTTCTTCGGAAACGTGTATATTTGATGCAGTCATCCAGGTAAAGGCAGTGAGAATATAAATATCTTGATGCTAAAATGTATGCCTGTCGTGACACCAATGTCAAGGCGCGTAGCGCTTTGGTCACATCGTTTGAAGGGGCAAATGCGACAGCTTTTCGCGAGTTGGAGTTTCCTAGAAGCTGATCTAGAACATTTTGGAAAAGTTCTGGCGGTAGAGATGCGAAGGTATGCTGCATATGCTGCTCCTGTTGCGTGTAAGACTGCATTATCACCAGAATGACAATGGTCTGAAGACTTTGGCGTGGCTGCGGGGTTGGTGCGGTGCAGCCGATTGCTTATGTAAACGATCCGTTTTCTGTTTGTTGGCCAGTCTTTGTCGTTCGCTCTACTTTGTTATTGCCTTAGTGATTGGATGTCATAGTATATTCATCCTAGACTTGGCCACGTTCTATGTCATCTGCGAGAGACACGAACACAGCAGACATACATGGTGTCATGGCTTCAGCTGCGCGGTTCTTTGAGTCCATTGTGTCAGATATTTTCCAACTACACTACCAACTAATACTTACAAATACCGCTGACAAGATCGCTCGATTCGGTCGGAGCATTCATACCTCGCATTCACGAACAATTGCTGAAACTGTGAAACGAACTCGCATATTAATTCGCGTGTTAGACCCTAAAACGGACGAGTCCCAAAATCTGATTCTCAATCCGGCGCCTAGTCCAGCCCCTTGTGATCTCAGAAGAAAAGTTAAGCCTAGGAAGACGTAACAATAGAACGCAATTTAAATTGACATCGGAGTTGAGTAAGCGCCTGCTATGGAATGATTCGTTCGTTGTTCCATCGGAGCGCAAGGCTGAACAAGGATCTGATGGGGTCCAAGCAGATTATTGGGAGAATTCAAGAGCCATGATCGGTTTCAACGTCGATATTCTCCTATATATCCAGCCTTCTGCCATTGATCATTTCTATACCACTAACATTTGCCTTTCTTGTAATTTCACCATGATTATCAACACTGCCTTTCTCAATCTTCTACTATTGCCGTTTGTGTATAGTGGAACGATAGATTACAAGAAGGAATGGACAGCAGCAGGTGACAAACTTCCCGACTTCTCCTATGCCGGCTACCATCAGTCCGAAGTCACCTTGCCTGCTCTCGACATTGCAGCAAAGAAGACACTCAGTGCAGGCAGTGGCGATCAATCGGCGACTATCCAAGCCGCACTCGACAATGTCTGGAAATCTGGAGGCGGCGTTGTAGAGCTTAAGGCTGGAACGTATGCACTTTCCTCAGGACTACGCCTTCATAATCAGACCACGTTGCGGGGTGCAGGCATTGGTAGGACGATTTTGACAGTAAAGGATTTGAGCGAGGATGTTGTCACGATGGAGGGTCAAACCAGTGGGGCCAAAAAAGGGACCAGCATTAAGATCACGGATACATATGTTCCAGCAGGGAAAGGTACAGTTCATGTTGCCGACGCTACTGGATTCGAAGTTGGGGTGGATGTATACGTTGAAAGGGGTGTAACCCAAACCTGGATCGATGCGATGGGCATGACGCCTTATAAAAAGTGGCTCGAAGTAAGTGTTACCTTTGCTTGTTCGGATCAATCTGCAGAAGTCCCAATATTTTGAACAGCCTCTTTCCATCACGCTTCTAGATGAGGGAATTTCCCACGACATTGTAACAAGTTCACTATATACTTGTGGGAGCAATGTTTCACTCGTAGAGCTCCGAACGTATGGACTGATCAATCTTATAGCCCGGCACTCTAATCCAGCAACCACGACGCATCCAGTCGATATCAGGCAAAGCCATTACCTTCACAATTCCTCTCACAGACTCACTAAATGCTACCAAAAATATCATGTCCCCTATGCAGCTCACGCCCTATACTCCACCTTCTCAACCGTCCGAGATGGGCATTGAGAATCTCAGCATGCGAGTCACACCGACCTGCTCCGGTATCATTCTTAATGACACTTCCTGCAATCACGCTGCTGTACGCATTCCTTCCTGGACCGTGGATTCGTGGGTTCGCAACCTCGATCTACTTGGCTTCAATAATCATATAACCATCGAGCAGTCGGCTTCCCGCATTACCATCACTAACGTCACCATGAACCGGAACGGTGCCACTAAAAAAGGTGCCGGATATGCGCTCGACATTGCTATAGACGGCTCGCAGGTTCTGGTACACAATTGCAGAACATTGGGTGATAAGAATACCAGGAGCTACAGCATTGCGACACAAAGCCGAACAGCCGGTCCAAACGCTTGCATCGGATATGAAGCTCAACAGGCGGTCGAGAGTATAGAGCCACACCAGAGGTGGGCACATGGTTTTTTGAATGAAGGTAGCAAGACAGCCGCGGTACTCTATAGGAATCGCGGTGCTGCCGGTAGTGGTCATGGATGGACCGTGAACAATGGTTAGTTATACTCTAAAACGCTTCATTTGAGCATTTGAACACGATTCTGACTTGTTACAGCGGTTTCTTGGAACTCAAATGCGACCTCATACACCGTTCAGGATCCTCCTTTAGGCCAGAACTACTGCTTTGGATGTGTTGGCAAGATAGACAAGGCGACAAATAACGGCACATTTGAGGGTTCTGGTGCTTTTGTAGATCCGCCTAGCTTATTTGAGGCACAACTGAAAGATCGGGGATTTAGCTTTCCACTCTGAGACATACTGAAAATTAAGTAGTCTAGACCATTACAAAAAAATATTAGCTTCCTCGTTAGAAATGGAACTCTAGACCATGATGAGTATGCTTGAGAACAGACTTGTTTAATGAGTTTATGTGAAGAATGTCAAGCGTAGAACAATAGATCGTTTCCATCGGCATGGACGGCTGAGAAATGCAGTCATATCCGAAAACCCGTCCGGCACAGGACTACCGGATGTTGTGGATGCAACGCAAGTGCATCAGATTGAGATAGCTCACAAAAGTAAAACATTGATTGGGCTTTTCGGATACAGAACGCTGAGCTGCAGGGTTCGGTCTCGGGTACTTTTCGAGGTTTCGGCCTCTCGGCAACTGTAAGTCAGTCAGTGATACCCACTCATGTAACAAACGATCCCTTGCATATCCAAGCTTGAGAAACTATATAATATCCAGTTCATCTGCTTCGACCTTGATCTTCATAGACATTGGGTCTACATTCTAATCTCTGTCAACACAGCACGACAACTTCGCATATATTCAACAGATATTAACAACCTACCGAACATGCCTGAATTCAAATCCCCAAATGTCATCAAAGTCGACGGTGTCTGGCAAATTGAAGGGTAAGCAAGACCTCACCTGCTTCTTCTTTACTAAATCATTTATAACTACTACAGAAAACCTCGCGAAGCGTTCCAGGTCGTCCAAACATTCAATCCCTCAAACCTACCCGGTAAGACTATAATCGTCGGCTATATAGACATGCCACCCAACGGCGGCACGCCCTCTCACCGACACGGAGGAGCTGCCATTGTCGCAATTCCCGTAGAAGGCACCTGTCTCAACCAGATGAACGGCAATGAGCCCATCGTGTGCAACGTTGGGGATTATTGGTACGAAGCACCAGGATGCCATCACCAGAGGAGCGAGAATGCTGGAGAGGGGAATGCGAAGTTTTTTGCGGTATTGGTGGTGGATGATGAAACTATCAAGGATGGCTACGGTGGAATTTTTGTGTTGGATAAGGAGGTTGAGGCAGGAGAGAAGCCCCCTTCGAAGTAAAAGAGGTGGGAGAGCTAACTTATACTTGGATATCGGCTTGATTGTTGCATCAAATTGGAATTGATCATCACGTGTAGCCTTGAACAATACGATGTATGATTCTAAATTTTTATTGAATTAGCATTGCTCATATATGATATCCCCCCTGTATGATGAGACACCCCGCGTCTTGAAACATAGAAGGGGTACCTTGACTTCGAAATTGACTCAACTCTCGTACACTATATGAGAATTGCTACAGCTGCTCATAATTATCAGCCTTTCTATTTCAAGAAATACGTTCACATGGTTGCCTTCATAATTAAGCTACAAAGAGCCTTTTTTTTCCATGTATAATAAGAATATAGCTACAATACTATCATTGCGCTCTAGTTATTTGCGGTATTAAGAAAAGTCATGTATAATCCCTAGAGACTTGCCTTCACGTAGAGAGTCTCTACTGTAGTGCACTCATTCATACAATTCGTCAGGCTGATTCATATCTCCGCTAATGTAGAATAGACGTACACGTCATAAATAATGCGTGGTTTAATTTAGTCGTCATAGCTGAAAGGTATAGGGCTAGGCGGAGACTTTTCTCAGCCGTTTATTCGCTTACATACTCGGCTCCTGACTGTGGCACATTGCTGAAATTTACCCCGCACATTCTAAATGGCGCCAACAACTTGCTGAAGGGAAGATTGAAAAGTCTAGACATGCTCGGGTGTTTAGGTCGTTTGGCCCGAGCGAGGTGAGCTCATCAGAAGAGGCTCTCTGGTAGAGCGGTACGGCTTCTGCTTGTCGATGCCGATGGTGCAGGAGGTAGGCAAGGCAGTATACGCTGGTCAGTGTGTCAGGGTGTTTATTCTCCAGCGCCTTGACTCTCCCCTCCAGCGCTCGCCCATGATACTGCAGCACCCCTACCTGGTTACTCATGCTGGCCAGCATGTCAGAGCATTACCGATTTGTTCTTCCTGCTCAATCTCAAAGCCAACTATTCATATTAGGACTAGATAAAGCACAAGTTTGGTGCTGCTGTAAGTGATGGCTTTTGATGTCAGAGAAGTGGTGATGGCGGACATCAAGATCTAATTCATATATATGTACATGATAGGATCAGATAGGTCTTACTTCTAGGGTACCCGGCTGCGAGTCTGTCAGCTCCCTGTTTTGCACACCGCTCCTTCTACGCGCGCAGAACTCGACGCTAATATAGCGGGGTTCTGTTCCCAGTCAGCTTCTCAGTTCTCAATTGTCGATATCTCTTAGAGCGCCCAATCTCTTCGGGCACGTCCACTTTTGGCCCATAACGGCTCCCCGTCCTCTGTGATTTCTCTTCCATAGCCCAACGCCAGAACACTAGGGATCCGCTGTAATCTACACTTCTTGTTTGTGAATTGAGGACGTAGAACGGACAACAAATGACTTACGATTCCTAGCTGCGCCTTGACCTTTCAGGTAGCCAAGCTAGTAGATACAATCTGTACTGGTGAGAGACAACAATTTGTATCATGTCTTCCCTACCTCCATTGGCTCCAGCAGCCAAAATACCGAAGATTAGCATACCCTCGGCTTCGGCAACTGTCACGGTACGTGTCATCGACACAACGACCCGGATTCATATGCCTGTGGGGGAAATGTTCGAGCCCACTATTCATGGACATACCAGACTTACGAGCCCATCATATGCATTCTTGATAGAAAACGAGACCTTGCAAAAGAAGGTTCTTTTCGACCTGGGAACGCAGAAAATGTGGAGAGAGCAAGCACCCTCTGTGGTGAGCATGATCGACGAGTCTGGGTGGGACGTAAGCGTGGAGAAGGATGTGGCAGATATTCTACGAGAACATGGGTTACCGCTAGCTAGCATCAATGCCATAATCTGGAGGTGAGTTTCCCAGCGCCTTGCGTCCGCCTGTAGCATCCATGTGGCTTAGTAACCCCGTGCGAGGACAGCCATTCGCATTGGGATCACCTCGGCGATCCCTCCACCTTCCCGACTTCTAGCGATATCGTAGTAGGACCGGGGTTTCTGAAAGAAAATTTCCCCAACGGACTGGAGCTACCCGAGCCCGACTGCATGATCAAAAAGGAATACTATGAGAACCGTAGAGTCCGCGAGATTGCGGCCAAACAGTTCAAGCTCGACATTGCAGGATTTCCTGCATTTGATTACTTTGGAGACGGTAGTTTCTATCTCATCAACAGTCCAGGGGTACGTACATTCGATGGCGAAATTTCGTACGGTCTGAAATGTCACAGCTGATGTTCAAATTAGCATGACATTGGTCACCTTAGCGCTTTAGCTCGAACCACCACCGATCCTGACACGTTCATCTTCATGGGAGCCGATATCAGCAATCATCCTGGGGAATTTCGCCCTAGCGAACACATTTCGCTCCCTGCGCTCATTTTGCCCAATCCTCTGAATCCATTATCATCAACACCCTGCCCAGGTCACATCTTCGATAAGATCCACCCACAGGGCAGCTGTCATTCTCCATTCTATGGTATCGGGAAGTGGCCGGATGGGGGCTCATGCGCAGAGGATCTATCAGCCGCATTGGAGAGCCACCGCAAGCTCCGGATTCTTGATGCCCAAAGCGCACAAATATTCGTTATCCTAGCGCATGATGAGAATGTGGGCGACATCATCGATTTCTTCCCAAAGAGTGCAAATGCGTGGAAGAAGCTGGGTTGGGCTGACAGAGCTCGGTGGATGTTTTTGGGTGATTTTAGGGAGGCTGTCTCTGAATACTCTATCGGTGAATAAAATTATTTGGCTAATTACGACGTCATGTTGGCTTTGCGCAATAGCTATAGGAATTTTTTTTTTCTCCAGGGACGCATGAGGAACACTGAGCAGATTAGCTATCCGCTTAACTTGACACATGATGCTATGAATATTAAGAGTCGTTTGACATCAGAAATTGAGGATCGAGTGGGTATGCAAGTGAACCTCAATGGAAAACCAAAAAAAAATAAAAAATTCAAGTTGCATGCGTATGCTTGCAAAAAATACCAGAGATGGTAATTAACAATTTCTCACGGTTTGCTAAAATCAAGGATATCATGAATCATTCCAAACTCCGTCCTAGTGCTTTCCCTGAATAATGCATTCTTCGTTAGTTCATTCCCCCACCAGCAACCAGTCTCCAACAAACTAGTCCTCGAAGAACCATCATGCCATCATGCACCACTGCCCACCGCACCTTACCCAGGCACGTGCTCACAACAGCTGCAAGACCGTTAGTGCCTCTCTTGCCTATGCCGCCTGCTATCCCCCCTTCATACCCCGCCTCGAGTAGCCTCTCAGGCTCCCGCTTCAATATAGTACCTAACAGGCACTTCATTTCAGCTTGTGGATCCCAGATGATCTCGTCTTCTTCTTCTTCCTCGTCATCATGCATTCCCTCCGAGGGTAGAGCCGGGACAGGTCGTGCATACCACACACCCCAAATGACCAAGGTACCAAGATACACAGCCCAGGGAAGATGCCACAAGCGTGAGCCACCAAGATCACTTGTAGCTGACTCGCCGTCGAGAATGTCGACACCTTGGTCTACAAGAGCAGCAGCATGCCACACAGCCTTACCGGCTTCCTTTACATTGTCTGCAACCCATTTCTTGACTACCTTTTGACTGCGGACATAGTCTGCACGAGCAACTTGGCGACCAAGAATGTGCCGCGATCCAGCGTATATCTGAAGATCCAGGAAAGGCGTGTGCAACAAGATGTGCGCAGAATGGTATAATGAGGACACAGCTGTACGGAAGGCTTGAAACTCCCTAGCAAGGAAGTGTGTTGAGGAAGGTAGACGGCTCAGATATGAGGTACAAAATGAATCAAAGTCATTGTGCCAGGCCATATAAGAGTCAGAAAGGCGCGCTTGCCAGTTACCAAGTGGATCAGTGTCGATAACGCCCAGTGATGTCTGATCTCTTCGCTGCATATCCCAAGCTATCGACATCAAGCCATGGAGAAGCAGGGAGCGCGAAAAAGAATTGAGGTTCTTGGGGACTGATGCGGCTGCCGAAGGGTTCAGGTACATCTTCAAGCATGAGAGGAAGAGGGGCGCGGCAGGCTGCTTTTGAGAGATCTGGTGCCAGCTTTCAGCGGAGTCGGCTTCCCATAGCGATTGATCGCAAGGTAAATTTGAGCGGAGCTCGAATGCTGACATGCACAAGGACTGGCAGAAGAGGACCGCATGCTGGGTGTCCCACATGAAACAGAGAAATGCGAGCCTCTTTTTTTGCTCTGCGACCACCCACGTGCGCCAATCATCCTCAAGGTCGTCAGTCGCATCCTCCAATGTTGGAGGCCGAATAGTCTGGCAGTCGCTCCGTCGGATGAGGTTGATAAGTAGGCCATGGAACAAGTGTGACATGTCATGTTGCTTCTGTCCAGCCCTGCTTTTACCGAAGCACTCAACGAGCAGGATAGTTTGTAGCACCCATAAGTCAGGTTTTGCAGAGAATCCTGCACTTGCGAAGATCTGTGGACGAAGAACATCATGAATGCAAACCTGCAACTAGTCAGCTAGCGAAATTGTGATAACGACAGAGTATTGCCTACAGCGAGCTGGTGCGCGTCCTTCTCTCCGTACGTTGCTCCGAGCAGCAGCACCGAGATGAGAAGCAACGTATCAACACGAGATGGCTCAAATGTTGACATATGAATCAAAGGGTAAGCAGTGTTGAAACGCGTGAAGAATAAATCGCAGTATGTCTGTAGGCACGATAGCGACAGCAAAGGATTGTCACGGCTGACGACACTGCCATCTGGTGCGACTGGCTGGGTAATGTCTATGAGATCTAGGACCTGGGCACGAGCGAGCTCATCGATGATTGGTAAGCACCTTGACGGATGAAGCATAGACATGGGACGTTCTATGTATCCCACTGAATCAAGATTTCGCGGCTGTTTTGAAGCCGCATCAAGACTGGCATGATCGATCTGCTCTGGTGATGGAAATTTTCGACCGGCTCGTTGTAGCTCGTCCGTAAGCGGCGGTGATATCAGATGAGCTGATGGGGATGGTTGCTGAGGAGAATCCGTCTTCTGTGAATGTAGAGACCCGTACTGGGCTGCTGTCGAGAGTGGTTTATTCACCGTTATGTGATCAAGTTGAAGATCTAGCGCGTGGCTAGGCTGGTTTATGGAGTTATTGAACGGAAAAGCCGGAAAGGGGTCAGTAATGACGGACTGCATCTGGTTCTGCCTTGAGAGGTCCATGTCAAACAACCAATTGTAGTTGTTCATAGTAGTGAAGGGGTTGTTGAATGAACTTGCCGTATCCGGATTGAAAATGTCGTCAAAGGGGGCATCTTCAAAGAGGGTGGGAACGAAAGGTTCTGGGTCCGATTGAGGTAAATTGGGGGACCAGAAATGCTGTTCGACGGGCGGTGAGAAGGATCCTGAGCTTGACAATGCATGCGCGTCCAAGGTAGGAGGGTATCCACTAGCTATGCCAGAGTCGTGGTCATCCAGATTTGAGTGACCAAGAGAAGGGTCGTGTGATACAGGCGGGGATATGGGTGCTTGATCAGTTTGATGCTGGAACGGCACAAAGTTTGGTAATGGTTGGAGCGGTTCTCTAGGCTGAGATTGCTGGGTGGGCGGAGAAGCCGGTTGGTCGTTGTCTCCTAAAGCAGGTTTCTTGGTGACTATGTTCCCATCGGCGTCCTTCCACATGCGTTTTCGCGTGTTCAGAATGCCGCAGCCTTGTGCACCAGCTTCTTCATCTTTTTGGCGATGGCGTGCCATGTGCCTGTCTACATGGTGTTAGTGATCATGTTGGACTGCTGCAAGGCCTGCAGGGACCAAGTCGCAGGAATAAAGTGCAGTGATGGAAACAATGAGAAAGTGCAGTGCATCCACTCTTGGGGGCTGCGAGGGAAGTAAAAGTGGATGCATGTGACACCACACCCCGATGCGGCTTCGCATGCTAGCACTAGGAAAGTGGTACACACCTAGCAGATCTCTCCTCTTGAAATGGGCCCTGCATCTTGTACAAGTGAACTCGCCCGTGGAATGGTTGAGCAAGTGTCTTTGCAAATGCTCAGCCCTAGTGAAGCTCCTTTCACATCCGTCGGCTTGGCATACGAATCTCTTGTCAACAATCTTGCTCACAGCTTCCTTTCTCTTGCGGCCCCGAGCCGTGGAAGCAGCAGTGGTAGCCATGATCGGGGATGGCCTCGCAAGCAGACAATGAATCCGTGAATGCGGTGCAATTGAAGGTTGGGGGAGGACGAGGTCTATAATGGGGGTTCAAAGGGTCCAGGAGCGGCGAAATAGCGGGACCCTGCCGAAGTCCAGATAGGGAGATTGCCGGAGGTTTGGCCGGCAGGCCATGTCTTGGAGCAGTGCGACAGGGCGTCTGGTGGAGGTGGAAGCGGGGTTAGGCGCAGCGCTAGGCCGTGGCCTGGAGGACGACGGGCGAAAGTGGGGCACGTAACGATAAGGGTGGGGGAAGTCTTGCCATAATCTGCATGGTCGCTCAACATGTCTGAGTTGCGGCAGTCGACCGCCGACGCTCTCTTTGACTCATGGCCGCCGGCCGCGTTATTCATGAGTTGGTATGTGAGGGGCATGCTTGGTAATTCCGGAGAAAGCCGAGGTGTCAAACAGATGACAACGTCCTTTGAGTAGTGGGCTAGAGACCAGTAGATGGCAATTGATGGAGAAGAGATAGGGTTTAATGTCAGACAGAGAAGATGGAGCGGCTCTTAAACACGTGACTAGACCTACACCTCTCTTACCGTCCGGGTCGTGCTGCATAAGAGTTCGATGGAGTGCTTCACCTCTAGCTTATACAATCGACATTATTATAAGCTAGCTTATTTCGGAGCAATATGTTCGTTCAGCGTTTTTTCTTACCTAAATCCTTGGTCGCGTTATGATTACCTCCAAATAATGCAATGCTTTACTATGCCACCGCAACAAAAAAATTCGTCTCCCCTTCCTTGCGCTTTACCTCTGCTCGGCGCACCAAGTCATCTCCAACCGCCATCCTCAATCTCTCCGCCGTCGCGGGACTATCCAATTTCCACGCCTTCTCTCCCACACCTCCTGCAATACTCTGCTTGTTCATTGTCCTTGCTGCCTTGACCGCCTCCCTTAGCGCAAAGAACACTGTGCATCCCATGAAAAGTGGCGGCTCCCCAATGCCTTTGCTGCTCTGCACACTCCTGAGATGATTCCAAGAAAGAGGTTTACCCTCCTTATCTTCACGCAGCAAGCTTACGTTGAAGACTTGCGGGATATCGCTGAAGCCAGGGATCTTGTACGTTCCCGGACCTCGAGTGAAAAGCTCGCCCGTGCGTGTCCATAGTGTCTCTTCCATAGTGTAGAGACCTTGGCCTTGGATGAAGGCACCCTCGATTTGACCGTAATCAATGGCTGGGTTGATGGAGTTACCCACATCCTGTCATTTGTTAGTAAGAATTTGGTCAGCATGTGCCATAGATACATACCATCATCAGATCGGTCCGCAACACCGTGTGATCCCCAGTTAGTAGATCGAGTTCAACCTCTGAGCAGCCTGCTCCTTGTGTGAAGTAGTAGTACATTGGCTTGACAGTATTGATATCAAAGTTGCCCCACTGGTATCCAATCCGTGGCATCTTCCAGAACCCGTTTGCTGCTAGGTTAACTCGGTCGAGATATGCTGCATGCACAAGCGTCTTGAGAGGGGCATCTTTTCCGAACTTTTCGCGGTACGGCTTCAGGCGCTCATTCAATTGGTCACACGCATTTTTAACAGCCATACCGTTGAGATCGGATCCGGATGAAGCAGCAGTGGGTGATGCGTTTGCGATCTGGTATGTCTGACTGTCCTGCGTGAAGATCGCATCGAGCGGCGTGCCAAGCTCTTGTGCTGCAATTTGGCACATCTTTGTATAGAGACCTTGACCCATCTCGGTTCCTCCATGGTGTAGCAGTACACTACCGTCGTGGTAGATCTTGATGTATGCACCGGCCTGGTTGAGATGCAGAGCAGTCGCAAAACTGAGGCCAAACTTCGTCGGAATCAGACAGATGCCTCTCTTCTTCCAGCGATTCTTGGAATTGAACTCTTCAATTGCAGCTTTCCTCTTCTCGTACTCTGCCGACCGTCGCAGTTGATCAAGAAGCAGAGGTACATGCCAATCCTCGTCAATAAACTGTAAGAATGGTGTATACTCCCCGACCTTGTAAAGATTTCTCAACCGCAATTCGTCTATGTCGATGCCTAAGCCTTCTGCAACGTTGTACATAACCGTTTCGGCAAAATACATGCCTTGCGGAGCTCCAAATCCTCTAAATGCGGTATTGCTGTGAATATTGGTCCTGCAGACATGGCCTCGGAGGAAGACATGCGGACATTCGTAGGTGTTATCGAAATGCGTCAAACATCTGTCCATAACTGCTCCGCTCATGTCTTGAGAGAAGCCTGCATTGTCGTAGACATCAGCGTCAAGAGCAAGCAGCATACCCTCCTTCGAAACGCCCACTTTCCAGCGTGCTTGTACAGGGTGTCGCTGTCCACTGAGAAGCATATCTTCGTCACGATTTAACATTAATCGCACGGGCCGCTTCTCCTTCCTTGCAGCAAGGGCAGTGTAGCATGCGAAAGGAACGCTTCTCGATTCTTTGCCACCGAAGCCACCGCCCATACGCTTAACACGGGCGTTAATACGGTTGCTAGGCACTCCGAGGACGGCAGAGACGAATTCTTGTGTTTCCATTGTGTTCTGGGTCGAGGACCATACTTCCACAGCACCATCCTCACCAGAAGGTATTGACAATGCAGCATTGGTCTCCAGATAGAAATGTTCCTGGCCGCCCATTCTCGTTTGGCCCTCGAAAATGTGGTCGCACTGGGACCAGATTTCATCCATCTTATCCGCGATGGCGAGCCCCTTCCTCAAGACCTTTCCGTGAGGCAAATAGCTTCCTGCTTCAATCGCCTCGTCAATTGTCAGAATAGTCGGAAGCGGCTCGTACACCACTTTAACGGCTTTGGCGGCAGCTTGAGCTTGCAGAGCCGTCTCTGCATATACCATGCCAATCACTTGTCCGTGATGAAGCACCTTTTCGTCCGCAAAAAAGGGCTCGTCTTTCTTTATAGATCCCCAGACCCTCGCCTCTTCTGGAATACTGTTCTTGTCGATGTAACCTACAACGCCTGGCATGGCAAGTGCTGGTTCATAATCTACACTGACAAGTTTCGCGTGTGCTTTTGAAGATAGCACAAGACCACCATAAAGTTCTTGATCCATGCGAGGCATGTCGTCAATGTATTCTGCCTCACCTGTACATTGCTTGAGCGCGGACAGATGTGCGACTTGTTTGCCGACCACGCGCTGCTCGTACGGATTGTAATTATCGCGCTCACCGGTAGAAATAGAGCGGTGGATCTCGTCGATCGCTTGCTCGTCTACGTTGCCGAGCCCTAGTTCGGCGGCGGATTCGTGCCAGAAACGGAAGAAGAGAGATAGTGTTAGCGTTTTCCGGTAATCGGCCATACCACCGGGGACGCTGTATGGGAGGTTATAGTCCTCTAGCAGGGCACCCAAAGCAATATCTAAAGTCTCGGAATGGAACCATCGCCTCCCTAGAAGAGCCGCCTGAGTCTTCACAGACTCTTTAGTTGTTGGAGCCATACCACCATATACCAAAGCCACGTCCTCGACAAAGCCTTCTGAGTCGAGCTTCACTCTGAAAGCGGCAGTCACGATGGCGATATCATCATCCTTTCTCTTCGCTTGCTTGTACGCCTTTAAAACCTCCCTGGCTTCTGGTGCAGGTAATGGTATTCGAATTTGACCAAGGACCGCGTCGGGTGGTAGTGCAGTGGTACGATACGCCAAGAAGAATTTGGCCATAGGTATTTCGATTCTGCCTTCAGACTTATTCACTGCCTCAAGCGTCGTTCCAGCTGCCAATAACACGGGATTCGCGTCAGATATTGGTGAAGCTGTAGCAATATTTCCTGCAAGTGATGCAACGTTGCGGATTTGTCGTCCGGCAAAATAACGCAGCTGCTTCCGTAAAGCTTCGAGAACCATTGCACGTTTTCCAAGCTTAGCATATACTTGCTTGCAAATAGCTTCAAGGTCAGAGAGCGAGCTATTCGCGGCAATGACCAGCTCTCTCGCAGTCTCAAGCTCTGCATCCAGAGGAACTCTTGTGTGCTTCAACTCTGGTATATCTGACACGTATACTGAGACGGCGAAATCAGAGTTCTTGAATCGCACCTCAACCTGAACCTCGCTAGCACCCCCTACTAGCTTAGCAGAAGGGTAGGCGTCTTTCAACTCAACCAGCTGTTCCAACGTGGTCGGTCTGAACCAAATTTTCTTGTCATTTCCGTAGCAAAGAGGTTGGGGTTCGTATTTGTAGAGGGCCGAAGGGAAAATGAGCTCCGTACCCGGTGAGTACTCCTGGAATTGAATGGTCGGTACGCCTTTTTTTGACCTCGATATCGGGGCTTCCAGAGCTGTCGTCGTCTTTGTCTCTGTTGCGGCACTGCCATCCTCCTTACTCTTCAAAGGCTTCGCGTACGCCGTGCCGCTAACTTCTGGGTCTACGTTTGGTTTTGATTTTATCTCGGTAATTACAGGAATATGCTCATCATCCGAGCTAGCAGTTGGCTCGGTTGGTGGTGTAGAAGCCGATGACTTGCTACTCGTAGAATTACCATCTGACGGCGCGTCTCGACAACAGCCTCCAGGACGCCCACACGAGACCTTGGATTGTCCTCCGCAGCCGCTTCGGACCAAGTCAACGACCTCCTTTTCTGCCTTAAGGTCATCCTTGCTCAAAGACTCTATCGGATCATCCTTCAGTTGGCCTTTGAGATCTTCTACAATGAATGTCTTTGCAGCATTCAGAATCGGTTTGTAGCCCGTACAGCGGCACAGATTCCCGTCTAGGTGACCTTCCATTTCAATGTCTCGCTCGCTCAGACTAAACATCTTAGTTTCCGGGTCATACGCGTTCCTAACCATGGCATAAAGACTCATGACGATACCAGGTGTGCAGAAGCCACATTGACTACCATGCAGCTTGGCGATCCGCTCTTGCAGGGGATGAGGTGTGTCCACGCTGCCAATACCCTCGACAGTGATGACATGCTTGCCGTCTATTCCCACCAGAGGGAACAAGCAAGCATTCACGGCTAAATGCTTGATCCTTCGCTTTTGAGACTGCGTGTCAGCAACCTGTAAGACAACGGTACAGGCACCGCATCCTCCCTCGCCACAGCCTAGCTTGGTTCCCTTGAGCTGCGGCTGGGCGCGGATGTAGTCGAGCAGTGTCCAGTGTGGATTGGGGTTTTCGATTTCTGTTCTTCGGCCATTTATATAGCAGTTGATCTGTGGTGATGTGTATGTGGATGCAATGAGCGGTGTCAAGGCTTCAGCAGCTGACAGGGCCTTGGGGGGCTTTGATGCCGTCTTGGGAGGAATCGGCAAAGCCATAATGCTTTCTCCTACTTGAATCCAAAGCAAAAAAGCGTAGAGGGAGAAGGAATAATAAGACAAGGAAGAAGAAACATGTAAGATGTCGTCGAGGGTGCCATCTGGATGCATATCAGCAATCGCCTTGCATACAGCCGGCACACGTAAGGCGTATCGCTGATTGGCTGGGAGGCGACTATCGGAGAACTGGAACTTGATTGGCCACATGCTACCTCCACCCCACTCTTGCTACTTGCGCGACCATCATTCTTTCATCATTCTAAAGGATCCACAGGGCGCGCCGACGACAAGCGCCTGCCCATCTGGATCGGAACGGAATATTACCATGCCCCTCCCCCACCTCTGCCACGCTTCCTTAGGATCCCAAGCATGGGATTCGCGCGTGGCGCCGGCAATGGCCATATTAGCGCAGGTACAATAGCAGACCCTGGGCCAAAAAAATGAAGCTTGTTACCTTTCTCCCATTTCCACCCTCCTGCTTCAATTCTGCTCTCCTTGCGTCTAGATACTGTCTAAGGTTTAGATTCAGCAGGACATTCACCAACATGCCCAAAGCCGATACCCCACCGGAATACACGGCGCTCAACCAGTCGGCGTTGTTTACACCCTTCAAGCTTGGGCGCATCAGTCTAGAGCACAGAATTGTGCAAGCTCCTCTGACGCGCATGCGCAGCACAAAGGAGAGTGATGGTGTTACTGTTCCTAATGACTTGAATGTCGAGTACTATGGCCAGAGGGCAAACAAGGGTGGTCTACAGTTGACCGAGGCCACCGACATCTTCCAATACGTGAGACGCATTACTTCTTCTCGTGAGCATTGGACTAATTTCAAAAAGGCCGGAAACTACCCAGGCGCACCAGGTCTCTTTTCGCAATCGCAAATCGCGGCGTGGAAGAAGGTGACGGATGCGGTGCATGCAAAAGGCGGATACATATTCTGCCAGCTCTGGCACACTGGCCGTGCCTCCCCGCCATCGTTCCGGGCTGGGAAACAGACTGTGAGCTCAAGTGACGTTCCCATGACTGGAAAGTGGTTAGACGGTGTTTCCTGTGAGGACAACCCCCCGCGGCCCCTCACTATCGAGGAGATCCACGAGATCACCAAGGCCTGGGGAGTTGCATCTAAGAGCGCCATTGAGGCTGGCTTCGATGGCATCGAGATTCATGGAGCCAACGGATATCTGCTTGACCAGTTTCTGCACGACAACGTGAACAAGAGAACCGACGTGTACGGCGGATCTATTGAAAACCGCTCCCGATTTCCTTTGGAGGTGATCAAGGAGTGCTCCAAGGCCATTGGCGGCGACCGTGTGGGCATCCGTCTTAGTCCATACAACTACTTCCAGGACACCAAGGATAGCAACCCCAACGAGCACTGGGAGTATCTATGCGAGAAGATCGCGGCGCTGCCAGATGCAGAGAAGCCAGCCTATGTACACATGTAAGTGTCTGCAGGAAAACAACAATCCCTTCAATATACTTATTTGAACCACTAGGGTTGAGCCGCGCTTCGATGAGGTGCTCGATGAGAAGGCCAAGATGGATGCACTCTCTGCCTACACCTCGACAAAAGGTGTTGAGGCTGAGGCAACCATCAAGCCAAAGACCAACAGCCTCGTCACCTTCCGCAGCATTCTCAAGAAAGGCGGTGTCCATTTCATTGCCGCAGGAGGTTACAACAGGGACAATGCAGTGCCCAAGCTCGATGCGGGCGATGCCGACCTCATCATCTTCGGACGCTGGTTCATTTCGAACCCTGATCTGCCCAAGCGTCTGGCAGAGGGCCTCCCGTTGAACCCATACGACCGCTCGACATTTTATGGCGCAGATCCACCCAAAAAGGGCTATGTCGACTATCCGTTCTTTGAGGCGACTGCGTCTGCATGAAGATTAGTAAGGATTTAGAGTCGTGCATTGTGGGCGCTTACGGGATCGATCTGGGTAACTGATGGCATAGATTCCTTTAGAGAAATGAAATGGCATTATTCGGTAATAACATTGTGCGAAACCATGCTCAGGCCGCCCTCGATTTCGTATTCGCCCAGCAGACCATAGTGATCGGTCACGTATGGCAGTTCTCCATCCTCCTCGAGACCCCTCTTTGCTAGTTCATCGTCCACTTGTACGCCTTTCCCAATTCTTTGCAAGCTCTTAACTTTTAGGCTGCCCCAGAACACTTCCTTGTCTAGTCTCTGCCGCCCCCATCGCTCCCAACCTAAGCTTTGAAACCCCCACGTTGCTCCCTCCTCGTCACCCTCGGTGCCACCTAGCTCAAGGTACGCGTCTTTGAACCCATTGTCTTGTGGCTCAGTTTTGTCCCGAGGTTGATTCGCATTGCAATCGCCTGCCAGTATGCTTGCGGCAACTCCCGCCTCGCTATCTTGAAGGTGTTTCGCAGCTCCCTTCCACTGAACAGGCCGCAAACTACCATAGCTAGAATCTAAGTGCACATTGCAAAGCCTCAGAACCTTCTTCGGCTCTGCAGCTATCCGAATATCAACTAGGACAGCATGACGCTGGAACTCGCTCACAAACCGCAGCCGACACACCTTGTCAATAGCCAGTCGCCGGTCTACTAGCGTAACCACACCATAAGGTGATTCCCACTGGTCGGTATTTATATCCGTAATGTGGAACTTCTCTTGTACCCAGGCAGCATTCGCAATTTGACTTAGGTCCTTGGCATCCTGGGCACTGAAATTCTGTGATTCCATCATTTCCTGGAGGAGGATGACGGTCGCCGTTGATGAAGGGGTTTGTGAAACCAAGTCCTCGAGATATCGCAGCGCTGAAGCCATCCGCTCACATGGCTGTGGTGTCATGAAGTCGATGTTCCATGTTATGATTTGAAGTTGTGTAGCTAAATTTGCAGAGCTGGTTGGGGCGTGACTAGGCGTCGAGGTTGATGGTTGCCATATGTCATTTTTAAACATGTAAAAGCGATGCTCTTCCGGGGTATAAGAAAGTTGCTTCTGCAATAGCGAATTGAGCATCGATTTGGACACCATATTGCCGATTTGGTGACCGTGATGAGCGTGTACCAGAAGTCGCAAAAGGTCCTCTTTGTATGGCCGAGACTTGCGCTAGTGCCAAGCCGGACTAGCGGGATGCTCGTGCATATCAATTCACACAGTCTGCAAATGCTATAGCTTATCGCCTTTCCAAATTTGAAGTCTTTGCGCGATTTCTGCAACTTTAATACCGATACAAAAAACACTTCCTGACCATCACCAGAAAAAGAAACAAAGCAAACCAGGTTACCTGGCTGTTAGCTCTGGTTGAGCTTTTCCTATACTATCTATTTCGGAAGAACAAGTCCGGCCTCCTAGTTTAGATATAAACCTATACTCTCAAGACCTTCGTGTCATATGCTCTCAGATATTACGTTTCAACACTCCTTTACACGGCTCACAATCTCACTTGCCGTGATGTCATCTCTTCATTGAGTCCGTCAGTCTACAAGGTCTATCTATTACTCTCGCGGTCCATGATCTCACCTACGTGAAATACCTCCACATCTCACTTTCCTCGCCATCTCCCAAAAACTCCGTCCTTACCTCCTCTGCCCTAATTCTCACCCCTTGTTCTCGATCCCTCCGTTTGTTCTCCATCTTCATCCACATCCCCAGCCCTAACGTTGTCACAATACAGGTGACATTACACGCCGCCGTGGCTGCTAAGGTTGGAACATATGTCGGCGCATATTCCGTGCGGAACGTTGCAGCCGACAGGATGCCTCCGAGATTACCGAGGCCAACGAGCAGGCCAGTGGTTGCAGCGCGAGAGTTTTCGTTAAGGTTGTTGTTATTGTGCCAGGAGTGCACGAGACAAGAAGGAATGTAGGCGCCGCTGCAGAGCAAAAAGCAAGCGAAGTAGGCAACACCTTTGTTGTGGAGAACGTCGATTGTTGCGAGGATGATCAGCCCGATCAAGGAGACTGTTAACGAGAAAATGATGTGAAATGTTCTCTCGCGGAAGTAGTCACTGCTGTATGTGACACACAGCAACACCACGAAGCCCACTGAATTCGGTGCAACGGTCCACAGATTCGTCTTGACGACACTGTACCCCATTCGCTGAACAATCTGTGGAAGAAAGTTTGAGGTGGTAGAGAAGGCGACAGGGTAAGTGAAGGAAATGATGCACCATGGCAACATTTTCCACGTCCTCCAGCTCCGGAAGCATTCTTTCAGATCAAAGTCAGAGTGCGAGGTATTCGACAAGTCTCGAAGGGTTCGTTGCTTGGCGACCTCCTTCTCGGCATCGTTGAGGAACCATGCGGTGGATGCTGAGGCAGGAAGCCAAAGATACGCTACCACAGCGACGATGACAGTCATAGCACCTTTGATATCCATCAGTCTCTCAAACGATTGCGTCATCCGTTCTAAACATACCTTCGATAACGAACAACCACTTCCAGCCCGGTACGTGCGGATCATTGATTTGGAACACGCCATACGAAATAAGACCGCTAAATGCAGCAGCCAGTAACGCGCTTCCAAAGAAGATGGCAATACGGAAACCGAGTTCACCACGTGTGTAGAATAGCGTGAGGTAGAACACGACACCAGCGAAGAATCCAGCCTCAAAAGCCCCAAGGAGCAAACGTAGCACGAGCATGCCAGCAAAATTCTTCGCAGCGCATTGAAGGAGGGCGCATGCGCCCCAGGAAACCATCACTATAGCATTGTTTTAGCAGCGAATTCAAATTCTAACCAGATATCAGGACTCACAGCTCGGTAGCATTACTCTACCGCTCCACTTCTTCGTCAACATATTCAGCGGGAGATCACACAGTCCATTCGGCACATAGAACAGTAGAATCAAAAGCGAGTACTGCTCTCCCACAAATCCTAGATCTTTGTCCATTCCATCCGTCTTCGCATTTCCCAAATTGCTCCTGTCAACTGAGTTGAAGAAGTACATGAGACTGAGGAAGGGAAGCAGATAGAGATCAAGCTTGCGGACTGCGATGCAGGATCAGCTTCCGACCCAGCGTTCAAGGTGAGATGCGCACCATAGGCATTTTCGGCCTCCTTGTCAACGTATTCGGCAACTGTGCCAGCTGCATGATCTTTCCCTGTTAGGGATGGAGTTGTGGGCTGTTTCTCGGTGTCCATTGCGAAGGAGAAGGCCTCGATGGCAATACTGTGCGCTGTACTAAAACTTGAAATATGTTCTCGCACTACTCTCAGGCAGTATCACGATATGAAAGGCCTAGCAGGCTACCGTCTCTGCATGTCAATCAACGACTATCAGCCAAGGCCTTTTGTAATGCTCTGGCCATCGCATGTTCCCTCCCCTCATAGCAATCGTCCCATTCCTTTATCAGAATCTAGGTTGGTACTCCTCACTCCCGGAACCAGAAGCGATCTTCCGACTCTGCAGTAGCTATGATAGAGGCAACCCGATGGAAAGTGGAGACCTTCCAACATGGGGGCAAAGGGTGGGGGTCTAAGCACGTGACTACGGCGTATTCTTTTCCGTGTTCTCAGGATTAGTACAGCAAAAGGGTGTCTTAGGAATGGTGAGCGCATGCAAATGAGGAAAATATGGCTAGTCAGGAGAGTTTCTATAGCAATCATTCGTTCGAAAGATAGAAGCATATTCAAATTCTTAAGATTGTGATGGCAGCCGAAAAATAATGGGGCACAATGAATCTAATGCGTCTTTACACTAAGTAATAATTTGTATCGATCCAACGCCAGTGATATGCAGGTAGGAACAGTCAACGAACAGTTCGTTATTTCAAACGTCACGTATAAATTGTTCGTAATAGCTGTCCAGCCAACTCACACAGCTCAGACCGCTCTCCTTACTACCATCAGTCCATCGCCGGACTGTACCCACATAGCCATCAGGCCGTACGTTCACCACGGCAACTTCATGATCAGACAAACCACCCAGCCACTTGTCCATGCACTTTTGTCCACGGGTGTCCTGATGTGGGATATCATCCAAATAGAAGGTCCATCTCGAGTCACGGAGCACCGATGGCAGATCCGCAATTTCGACCTGATTGTGAGCCATGTCCGTCACTAAGGCGTACGTAAAGATACCGCTGACAGGCGTATATCTCTCTGGGCACACAAATTGGTCGTGGGGCGCGGCGAGGGGAGGCTGCGACGCGTACGAGGCATTTGCAGCTATGGTGGCGCGACCAACGTAGGAGGACGAGGACTGATGGGCGGCGCACACTGTCTCCAGAAAAGGCATAGAGAGGTGCACATCTTTAGTAAAGAAGTAGATGCGGAATTGACCTAGCGCGGGGATATCAGTCTGCATATCCACCGGATTAGCATCGATAAAGCGCGTAGCCTTGGCCGGAGGGAGAAGGAAACCAGGTGCGAGGGAACCACGATTAAGACCTTTGAATTGCACGTTTAGCACATTGTGGTCATAGCTAACGCCGTAACCGGAAATGAAGGCGACGTTCTTGGTGAAATTAGCAGCAAGCGCGTTTGGGTCACCGGCGGCAAAGGCATTTGCGTGCTCGTAGTCAAAGTTGATGAGGTCCTCGGCAATCTTCTTGCGTTCCTGCTGGTATGTATCAAGGAGCGAGTGTTTGGCGAGGCCACGGACAGCAAAGTTGAGCTTCCAAGCAAGATTCCATGAGTCGTGCATGGATGTGTTCATACCCTGGGCAGCCTTAGGCGAGTGTGTATGGCTAGCATCTCCTGCAATGAAGACGCGCTGCTCTTGATCATTGAAGCGGGCGGCAACACGCTGACCAATCTGATAGCGTCCAAACCACTCGACCGTCTTCCACTCGAGGTGGTAAGGGTGCATGATCTGCCGGGCGCGCTTCTGCACGAACTCCTGTGTATGGCGCTCCTTCATGTTAGCCTCTTCCGAGTCAGGCTTCAGCTCAATATACAGGCGTGTCATGTTCCTCTCGCGGGGGATCATGAGGACGCTGCCGTACTGATCCGAGTGCACTACAACCTTGCTCCAGATGTCAGGGAAATCTGTATCAAGCACACCGTCCAGCACACCCCAGACCGCGTCCGAGGACGCACCCACGGGTGTCGCATTGGGTATTGCCCTGCGGACCCGTGAGTGCGCACCGTCGCAGCCAACAACGTAGCTTGTACTAAACATCCGCTGTGCCTGGCTGCGATCCTGCTTGCAATGCACCGCAATCGGGCGGGCGGCCTTGGGTGTGTATTCGAGGGATTCGAAGGCGCTGTTGCGCAGCACCTCGACGCCGCGCTCGAGCAGATCGTTCTCAAAGATGGCCTCGACCATGCCCTGGTGGACGAGCAGGATGAAGGGGTCTAGCAGGTCGACAACCGGGGGGTAGTGGACCTCGCGGCCGGTACGTTGCAGGCTGCTGTGAGTCGTAGACTTCCAGAAAGCGATGTCGTAGATGCGGACGCCCCGGCGAAGTAGCGGTTCAGCCACGCGCATCTGGCGCAGCGTCTCAATGGTCTTGGGCTGGATGCCATCGGCGCGGCCCGTCGATGTCTTGTCGGGACGGTCGTCGACTATGCGTGTCTTGACCCCGAAGCGAGTGAGGTTGTCGGCCAGCATGAGGCCTGCAGGCCCCGCGCCCACGACAATGACGTCGCTAAGGCTTTGGTCGGCATTGCCACGGGAGGAGATGGCGGAGTTGTCCAAGCTCTCGGGGCGGACCGAGTCGGTGGTGAGGCCCGGTGCCATCTTAACGAGCTTGAGCGGCGAGGACTGGGACGTCTGTGACGTCTGCGAGTGCGGCGGACTGTTAGATTGTGCGCGCTTCATGAAGAGTTAGATTGCTGGGGCCATGCTATAAGTCTATGTGCGCGCGCGGTGCACAGATTCGGCCAAGGTGGAAAATGGGGGTGGATGCGGGCGGAGGAGGCAGTCGTTCGACCATCTGCCCATTCTCAGCCCTCTGAGCGGTGCCATTGCGGGACTACGCGGCAACAGCGTAGTGGCGAGCGTGCCGTAGGGCAATTTGCAGGATTTTCTCCATCCATGGGGTGAGGAATGGACTCTTGGATCTTGGGGCTCTTGCCCAGGCCGATGCCATTGATTCCGTCGACGCGTGCGCAAGGTCGTTCCTGTCGCGGAAGGCGGGACGTGCGCCCCCACTTCTCACTGTTCGCGATCCATCACGTGACAGCTACCGCCACGACCGTTGCAAAGCCGCCTCTGCTGTTGTAGCCGGCGCCGACGACAAGCTCACGGACAAGATTAGAGTGCCGATCCCGGTCCCTAGTGATATCCCTGCCGCCGTGACTTGATAATGCTTGCTTTCTCACTTGACAACCCACGCCTAAGACACCGTTCATCAGCTTGTACGCAATGACGAACCCTCCCTGGCTACAGACCGTCTCTAGAAAGCGTCAGCTGCGCGACGAGGCGATCCAGAAGTTCCTGGAATCCAACATTTCGTCCAATGGCACATTAGAGGACTCTTCACACTTAGATCAGGTTGAGGCAATACTCAAAGCCCAGTCCTCGCGCTCCACAACCGCTACGGAGCTTTGCGCCGCCTACATTTCTCGGTAAGGCGCGCATGCTTCATATTCCATCATCAGTCTATGCTCACGCCATGTTTGCAGTGCCATTGCAGCTCACAAGCGAGTAAGTATCCCCAGCCCTCGCCCTGCACACGTGCTTTGCTAATCCCCCTACCTCGATAGACGAATTGGTACGTCTACGCCAGTCACTTTCAGCATTGAAATCTGAACTCCTCAGCCTCACCGAGATACTGTTCGATGATGCACTCGAACAGGCAAGTGAGCTTGATCGCTATTTTAAAGAGCATGGACGTCTTGTTGGCCCGCTCCATGGAGTGCCAATGACACTGAAGGACCAATTCGACATCCGCGGATACGACAGTGCCCTTGGATACGTTGGACGAGCCTTCAAAGTAGCATCTAGGGACTGCGTCCTCGTGTCGCTGCTCAAGAAGATGGGTGCTATTATCATCGCGAAGAGCAACTTACCGCAGAGCATAATGGTGCGCTGCCCATCATCCAAAATGTCTTTTCATTATACTCATCATTCACAGTGGTGCGAAACGGAAAATCCTCTTTGGGGTCTGACAGTTCATCCGAAGAACCCTGAATACACGCCTGGTGGTTCTACTGGTGGGGAGGGTACTCTGCTCGCCTTACAAGGCTCTGTCGTCGGGTGGGGCACCGATATTGGTGGGAGCATCCGCATACCGGCTCACATGTTAGGTATCTATGGCTTCAAACCAAGCGTGAGTTGCGCATGCCCATTTTTGGATCTTATCCTTGATCGCTGTAGCTATTCAAGAGAAGCATCCATTGCTTAAGAGATCCTGAGTCAGGCTATCCTCAGGTAGCTTGCGTGGACTGACTGTGTATGCAGAACACTCGCCTACCGTACCAAGGGGTTTCTGTATCGACTGAGGGTCAGGAGCATGTTCCCTCGGTTATCGGGCCCATGAGTCGCAATATGGACTCGTTGATTGACGTTACCCGTGCTGTCATTGATGCTAAGCCGTGGGATCAAGATCCACAGTGTTGTCCACTACCGTGGCGAAGTGATATGTTTGAGAATACCCTGTCACGATCGTTAGTCATTGCAATAATGCGCGATGATGGTGTAGTTAAGCCTCATCCATCCGTAGCCAGGGTGATAGACGAGGTTGCGTTGAAGCTGGAACAGGCCGGGCACGAATTAGTCTCGTGGGTCCCAGGGACCTTGCATCAAGAATGCATTGATGTCATGGTCAGTCGAGTGATACACTCTGCTTCACACTTCTGACACATACAGGACCAATTCTACACAGCCGATGGTGGTGAAGACATCCGACGTGATGTAGAAGCTGCGGGCGAGCCTTTCATTCCCCATGTAGAAGCTCTAATCAATAGGGGAAAGCCCATTTCGGTATACTCGTACTGGCAGCTCAACAAGCAGAAGGCTGCAGCGCAGAAACGCTTCCTTGACGTATGGAACTCGACTAAGACCCCCCTTGGCAAGCCTATCGACATCCTCCTTACGCCTGTAATGCCACACTGTGCAGTACCCCATCGCCAGTGCCGATGGGTTGGGTACACAAAGGTTTTCAACGTTGTAGATTATCCAGCGGTGATACTGCCCGCTGGTGAGGTCTCTAAGGAGCTTGATGGCATGGCTACAGACTACACGGCAGCATACACAGCACGAAATGCGCTAGACGAGTGGAACAAGAATCTATTCGATCCCGTTGCTATGGATGGTATGCCCATCGGCATCCAGGTTGTCGCGCGTCGACTACAGGAAGAAAAGGTCCTCGGGGCAGCTAAAGTGATTGACTCTGTTCTTCGATCTACAGCACCCGATCCACCTACATCAGTGGACCCTCTGCCAAGGAAGCGCACACGAAACGAGTGACAGTATAGATGGCTTCGATAATTGATAATTGCGGGTTTTGCTAGATCTTCATGCTTCATACTTTCAGTCCAACTGTACCTCTCCTAGTGATGCCACGAGATGTATACCCAGACACAGACGGCGTGAAAAATCACGATAGTATATGTAGTATCACATAGATATGCCCCCGCCGCCCGACGATGCGGAACGGCCGCTAAAGGTTGCGAGCTCGGCACGATAAGCTGGCGTCAACCAGGATTGGCCTCCCCCACCTTCCAGGAATCGGTCGCACTTGCTTGTGCAGCTGTGCTACGTCCATATCCGAAGCTAAGAGAGGGGTAGCTCCACGCCCTGAGCTGCCGACTGTTTACGCTTCTGACCTTCTAGACTTTTTCTTGCCAGAACGCGTTGTTTGCTTGAAGTCTTGTGTGAGCTCTGAATTAGCCAGTCTGGTACAATAACATGGGCAAGAAACGCGTCCTCGTGAGCTATGGCATCGACATTGATGCGGTAGCAGGCTGGCTTGGCTCATATGGCGGCGAGGATTCCACGAGCGACATTAGTAGAGGTGAGCGGTTACTTCTCACGGTACATCAGTTGACTGACCTTTGTGTAGGTCTGTGGGCTGGTACAGTAGGCACCCAGCGACTCCTCAAGCTTTTCGACAAGTACAACATCAAGACAACATGGTTCATTCCAGGACACTCGCTCGAAACCTTTCCGGAAGATTGTGCGGCCGTGCGTGATGCTGGCCACGAGATTGGCCTCCACGGTTACTCACACGAGAATCCAGTCGACATGACATTTGAGCAGCAGCGCGATGTGCTCGATAAGACGTACAAAATGCTCACCAAATTCTGCGGCAAGCCCCCTCGCGGAAGTGTCGCACCATGGTGGGAAACATCGGCGGAGGGCTGCGAGCTCCTACTTAGCTATGGTATCGAGTACGACCACAGCATGTCGCACGAGGATCACAAGTGCTATTGGTTACGTACAGGCGACCAGTGGACCAAGATTGATTATACGAAGAAGGCTAAGGACTGGATGAAACCGTTGGTCAAAGGTCAGGACACGGGTCTCGTCGAGATTCCAGGGAGCTGGTATATTGACGATCTCCCGCCCATGATGTTCATGAAGAAGGCGGCAAACAGCCACGGATGGGTCAATCCACGCGATGTGGAAGCTATCTGGATGGATCACTTCGACTACTTTTATCGCGAGTATGATGAGTTTGTCTTCCCAATGACTATCCACCCGGACGTGTCAGGTCGACCGCACGTCATCCTGATGCATGAGAGGTGAGCCTGATCGGTCTGCCCCAAAGCCTTGCGGGTACTAATTCAACTCAGAATCATTGAGCACATTAATAAGCATGAAGGGGTGGAATGGGTGACGATGGAGCAAATGTGCGATGACTTCAAGGCACGCAATCCCGTTCCGGCGGGCGCAAAGATGCCGGCACCGCCAGGTGAGATCTTGAAGAAGCAGGAGGAAGGGACAGCATACAACCCAGGATTTTGAGGCACCCATAGAGTCTAGCCCAGCGAGAATATAATATCGATTACAGCTTGACGCACTCGTTCCGACTTTCGGAATGCGTTCCGTACCCATTCCGTAAGCTTTGGCCATCAGATGCCCCTCATAATCCCCCACTTCTGTCCAAAGAGGGCGCCGACATGAAAGCAGAGCGCCGTGTGCCTCCACTCTTGCACGTCAGCGCCATATTCAACTCCCCCATTCTGTCCGACGGACGCCCCGGCAGCATGGTTTGAGCAGGGTGGCACCGGCTGGACGCTAGTCCGATAAGGTGCGCGTGATGGAGGTGGCGGCATTTCGAAGCTGCGAACACGAACGACACGTCGGACCATAGGTGGGTATTGTCGGGCTAGGATGGCGGCATTTGGATGTTTGTACACCCTCGCTGCACCGTGAAGTCTTTGTTTGTGTATCCTCTCTTGATTAGAAAGCGAATTGCCCATCACCCTCTCTCTTCGCTTGAGAGCCTTCCTCACATCCTCGGTGACACCATGACCGGCTCAAAGCCCCAGCCCATGTCGCAACAGCACAGAGATGCATCAAGCAAGCTTGACGTGAGTATCCAACGGCGCCTCCCAAAAGAGACTCTTGTCACTAACCATTGCAGATTATTGTCATCGGCGCCGGCCTCGGTGGTCTTGGGGCCGCCATCTCAATTCTGCTCGCAGGCCACAGTGTTCGTGTGCTCGAAGCTGCCCAAGAGATCGCTGAAGTAGGTGCTGGAATACAAGTCCTACCCAATTCCTCCCGTGTTCTCTTCTCTTGGGGTATGGAGGAAGCGCTTTCAAAGCACGCAACCCAACCAAGACGGTGCAATTACATTGGCTGGAAGGGCGACCATATCTCAAGCATGGACTTCCACGAGTACGCTGCAGAGCTTGGAACCCCATTTTGGGATTTCCACCGCGCCAACTTGCACATGGAATTATTGGAGAGAGCGAAAGAACTAGGCGCGACGCTGGAGACAAATTCGAGAGTGGTCGACATAGAGTACGAGAAGCCTACATCTGACACGACGGTCGCAGTCGCAGTGCTCGCGGATGGCACAAAGAAGAGGGCGGATCTTATAGTGGGCGCGGATGGTATCAACAGCAGGTGTAGAGAGATTTTACTTGGCAAACCAGACCCCCCGCTGTTGACGGGCGATCTAGCATACAGGTTATTACTAAAAACGGAGGACATGGTGAAAGATCCGGAATTGAGAGAATTTATTGAAAATCCACAAGTGAATTATTGGATGGGCCCAGATGCTCATGCTGGTATGGTTCCCTGTAACACGGTCGATAAGTCATTTGCTGATTTGCTGCAGTGAACTACGTCCTTCGCGGTGGCAAGCTCTTCAATATGGTACTACTCGTTCCCGATGATATGCCTGCGGGTGCCAGCACGCTAGAAGGCAACGTCGAAGAAATGCGGGCCCTTTACAAAGACTGGGATCCACGTATCCCTAAGCTTCTCGCTCTTTGTGAATCCGTCTACAAATGGCGTCTCTGCATCCGACCAAACCTCAATCCTACTTGGTCCCATTCAAGCGGAGCATTCACCATTCTCGGTGACGCAGCGCACGCTACGCTTCCCTATCTTGCTTCAGGCGCCGGTATGTCCCTGGAGGACGGGCACGTGCTAGGTCTTTGTCTTGGCCGTCTCCGCGGCAAGACCGACGCAGAGAAACAAAAGGCACTCAAAGTGTACGAGCGCTGTCGGCGTGACCGCACGGAACAAGTCGTCGCACGGGGGAACCTGCAGCAACATTTGTATCATGTGCACGATGGGCCTGAGCAGGAAGAGCGTGACAGATTACTCCGCAAATTTTCACAGTTCAATGGAAAGGGGCCGGCCAGCGAGCCAGAGTTGAAGAGTCAGGGTCTAGAGCAGGGCTCGGATCCATTTCCCTGGCGATGGCACGGTGTGGGCAGGTGGTTGCTTACATATCAGTGCGAGCCAGACGTGGAACGGAGGTGGGCTGAGATGGGAAATGAGACGGCCGGTTTTGCAGTGGAATCAGGTAGTAATAGTGCAGAGGTTAGGTCTGTATTGTGAAGTGCATATTCACGTGGGCGTGATGGAGTTTTCGTGGCAAAAATAGCATCTTCATAGCATGCGCAATTTTATATTTTCATGTCCATTCGGACTAATTTACCTTTAAACCGCTTGATTACTGTACGTTACCTTCGACTAAGGGTACCATCTACCCATGAGGAAAAAACTTATTCTCTTGCTTGTGGTAGTGATATGCTTCTGTTGACGTCTTAGATGTGTTGCTGCGCGGCTCTGCTCACTCTTGAACATCAACAAGCCGCATGTCCACGTTCTAACCCGAAGAATCTAAGGTAATGGGCATTTACATTGTACTTGGCATGCAGCAATGCCCATCCACAGCATTATCCATTTTTATCACAAGATAAACGTTCTTGAAACCAATCACTTCCCAAGCGACAAATTTCCATCAAAACATTGCCATGAGCTCCAGCCAATGCAAGATCGAAAAGTTAAATAGGCCTATTTGAGGCAAACGGCTTCTGTACCAGGCTTCTGAAAGGGCTTCTAGCTGCCGAGGCACGCCACCTGGTAAAGTTTCGCGTCACCACACTTGGGAGCCGGTTATTGAACCCCTGCTGCACAATCTCGCTCCCGGCAGTTTACCGCAGTTGTACTATATTTGACGTCCATTAACCCGGGGAACTACTAAAAACCCATACCAATACCAACGCTGCACACGCGTTCCCTACGAAAACTTCATTTGCGATATGACGGCTCATAAAGCTGATCGCTGGTATCGGAGTGCAGCCAAGGCTGTAGGCCTCGCAAGCTACATATTAGGTTGAGGTCATTATCTCCATGGTGCTACTTTTATCGAAGAGCCACATCTAGCTTTCTTCTTTCACCATAATCGTTTTCGCTTCCAGTTTGCTGTACATACAATTCAGTCCGGTCCGCATGAGTTGCGTTAACTAAGAGGCAGCTATGTCTATACTTCTTCCTCTCTACGTATATCCCTACGCTGGCGCGTGGGATCCGCTATATGCTGCGTAAGTCCAACAGTACTAGAGTTCATACTCACTCTTCTCTAACTAAGTTCAGTGCTAAAGCCCACCGTGATGTCGACTTCACCGTCATTGTGAATCCCTGCTCTGGTCCCTGCTTGGGTTCTCTTCCCGACCAGTACTATCTCAGCGAAATTCCCAAGCTGAAGAATTATGATAACATTCGCACGCTCGGCTATGTCGCGACGAACTATACAACTAAAGCCCTCAATGACGTGCTCGCGGAGATTGATACCTATGCAGCATGGCCCAAGGTCGCCAACAACACGAAGCTACGAGTGGACGGCATTTTCTTTGATGAGACACCGAGCACGTACGATCCCTCAAAGTACAACTACCTAAGTCGAGCTAGTCAGGCTGTTAAGAATGGAACACGATTTCGTGACAGATTTGTCGGTATGTCCACCGCAGCACGCAGTGTGCATGGAATCAACGTCGTTCGGCAAGCTAACCCCTACAGTGCACAACCCTGGCCTTGTTTCTCCTCAGATCCTCGGCTCCAAAAACGTGCTCCAGCAATCTTACCTCAACATCTCCGATATCACCGTCGTATTCGAGGAAACCTTCGACAAATGGCTGAACAAGGAGAATTTCGACGCCCTGCAAGCGCACAAGATCCGCCGCTCCAAAGTCGCAGTTATCCTACACTCATTGCCGGATATCAGCAAAAGGGTTCTCGATTACGTAGTCGACCAAATTGAAGATGCAGCCGACTGGCTTTTCATAACCGATGTCAAGACGAAGGATGAGTATTATCACAGCTTCAGCAAGATATTCACGGATCTAGTGAAGAGTGTGGACGGGGGAGCTGAGGACTAGACGCGCCCCCATTTGGAAAGCTAGGCTATTTTCTTACATTTGGGATTCTGTCGGTGCATACATATCGGAAAGAATTTTACTACGCGCATACCCTCCGCAGAATCAAGGCAACTTATTTTACAGAATGCATTGATTGATCATCCATTTCATTATCGAGAGGTCTATTTTAATGGTCGAAGCGCTGATAGCACTACAGGTCGATTCCGGAGGTCCGGAGATGCATTAGAGGGGGAAACCTGAGGCACGCTTCGTATCCTTTATCAAGGCTACCTATCATGATTCGCCCATACAGAACTCACAAGGCATAAATAGGGCGTTCTTCGCAGTATAATTCGAAGAGGGCGTGGCTAGGCTACACCCAGCCCATTCCTGTGTCTCAGCCTTGCACTGTTCGCCCTCTATATTGGCCAATCCCATCATCAGATATTGTAAATGCCTAATCTTTTCGGGTACTCGGGTCTGTCTGTTGCCCTTCACGGCGATGTTCTTGGGCATGAACTCCCAGTCTAGAGCCACGTTCAGGCGCGCAGCGCCCTATGGGAGTTTCTGGGGCGGGCCGATCAACAAATTCCCCCCAGGCAAGTAGTATCATTCGCTGTGCTTTACGGCCGTGGCGACACGTATCGCTCTCTTCGTGCATATAGGGCAAGAGTGACTGAATCAATAAATATTCTGCTTTCCTCGGGGGGCTATACCTGGTGGAGTTCATCGCTTTTGGTGCTACAAAAGTGCTTCTAGGTCTGAATTTATTCGTATTGGATAGCAATCTGTTGTTGTTATTTCTGATATTTTCGTATTTTCAATCACATATCCAAAATGGCTGGTATAGCCTTGGACGTTTTTGCGCTCATCGTCAGCAGTGCGCTCGGCATTGTTGGGATTGTCTTTCCAGATTCCACTCTCAGTCCGAGTTACTTGGACGAAGGGAACTCTCTCTTAAGGATAGGCATAGGACTCAACTCTTCTTCACTCGAAGATCTTGGTGGTACTATTCCCTCGATCAAGGCTTACAACGAGGAGGGAATGGCCATTGGTTCGGCCTCGAGCTCAACGACGAGTTATATTAGTGCGGGCAAATTTGTGACGGTTCCTGTCATTCAGAATATGACATATCAGCAACCGACTTATATCGAAGTTGCGGGTGGATCTGATGCAGTCTGTATTGCATATCTAGCACAGACTTGGTCAGATGGAACACAACTGGGTTCGTACTGTGTTCACTACACTAGACAACGTACACTAACGCGATGCCGTAGGCTGGTTAGGAGACATGGGAAAGTTTTGTGGGGCAAGCTGGTACTATTCAAATCTTTATGTCAACACTCGTAACGGATCAATGTATAAGGTAAGCTTGCTTCACATCTAAACCCGAAATCAAGAGATTAGACCTTGTAACAACATAGGATATAGCCTTACTGCACTTGGATCGGCGGCGATCCGACGCAGAACGAAGTATGCCAATTTTCCGGTTTCCGCATCCACACTCCTGACTTTGGTACGGTCGACTCGTCGAGCAAGTTCACTGTACCCGCAGATCCTGCTTCGCTGTGCGCTTCCCCTAAAACCGAGTGGTACAGGTCAACAATTTTTCAATCTCCTGCTCCCAGACTACGCCCTCTCGCGATATTTCGGCCATGGGATCTTCTCGGTTTTCTTACCCTGGTCAAAAGCGTCGTTGCTGCTCCACTTGGTCGGCGCGGTCGGGTGGAACAGAAGACCTTCGAATCAACCATTGTTGCTAGCTATGACTCCAGACACAGTAGCGAAGAACTTTGTGCTAGCACAACGTCCTGGGGTCCGGATTTTGTATCTTTTGAAGAGGGTGTGTATTGCGATATGACATTGAGGAAAACATGGCCGCTGTGCGACGGAGTAATTGTGAAGAAGTGTTTCGATTGGGATACTCATACAGTCATAGATGGATGGCGAAGGAAGAGGGAGATTGAGTACCGTAAGGTAATCGAGTGGAAGTAGGATGAGCGGTGTAGTAGCACCCATGCCGCGTCGAGCCCCGGTCCGTAGGTATCCATCCCCCAACACACTAGACTGAATCATCAAGAGCAGTAGCACCTACTTTAACTTATAATGAGAATATGAATGCGTCCACATTGATCGTCCGCCTGGATATGCGATTTCGCTTGAATTCCGCAATATTTCGCGTTACGTTGTGCTCGCGTCGAATCTACTTAGTAGTAAACGCTCGGAGGGCCTAGAGAGTGCGTCTAGTGACCTTCAAACCCCCACGATCTCTGCATATGTGCATTTCCAACTTTGTCCACCCCGAGAATTTCTACTAGTAGTAAAAGGAACTCGAACAAGGAACTGGGTCTGTTCGGCTATGGCGCTTTTCTAGCAAGATCGACGGGCAGCGGAGCATTTATTTCCGAAAGTGACCAAACCTTGTCATTCGCCCCGCAGTCGAATGTACCTTCGACATGCTCCCCCGCACGGTCAAAAGTATACCAAAACCAGTATGCCGCGGTCTACTTTCTACCATGTTACCGTTGCAGTGGCATGGATCGTCGGAATCATGGCATGGAAGTGCTCAGGGTCGTCGGTTAACTTGGCGGCTCAATCAAAATCAAGGCCCTGTCCGCGCTCTGCGACAGCAAATGATTGTCAACTTCGTTTCCTAGTGCTTTGGTGAAATAGAATGCGAACCAGAATGCGAACGACGTTCCCAATTCTCCTCACTGCATCATTAGCGGTGGGAGGCTCTAGCATTCATGATGGCATTTTCTCACCCACGATTTCTCATCGCACCGACAAGGATGCATTCATCGACAAACTCGTTTCAGATATGACAATACCAGACTTGGTGCTGCAATTGCACCTCATGTTTGCCGACAATGTGATTGGACCCGCATCAGATAATTCACTTTACGACTTCGCCATGCGTTTCGCACCTGACTCGTCCATTGGCCATATGCACGATTGGTATCCCTTGAACAAGACATACTACAACGATCTTCAACGACTAGCTATTGAGAAGAGCAAGTTGAAGATCCCGTTCATGCATTGGGGCGAATGTCTGCACGGCGTGGCGAGTTTCAACCAAAGTATGTTTCCACAAGCTCTAGGGTTAGCGGCTACGTGGGATATAGACATTGTACACAGAGTTGGACGTGCGATTGGCACGGAAGCCCGAGGTATCGGGGTACATGCGTGCCTTGCGCCGGTACTGGATCTCTGCAAGGATCCGCGATGGGGTCGCTGCCAGGAAGCTTGGGGTGAAGATAAGATTTTAACGAGCCATATGGGCATTGCCTTCGCTTCCGGTCTTTCCAAAAATGGGACTTGGTCTGATCCCGATGCTATTGCGCCTGTGATGAAGCACTTTGGTGCCCACGGGGCGCCCCAAGGTGGCCTTAATGGGTCGCCTTTCATGGGACATGGTAATAGGGAGGTCCTAGAAGAACATTTGGTGCCGTTTAAGAGTGTGCTCGATAAAGGTGGTGTAAAGGGCGTTATGATGGCATATCATGAACTGGATGACGTACCAAGTCACGTCAATCCTATGTTGTATGAGCAGCTGGAGCAGTGGGGATTCGATGGTTTCGTAACAGCGGATGATACTGGTATGTTTTTACCATTGTGTCCTATCCATTAGAGTCGGTTTTGAACTAGGAGAAGACTAATGCTAATTTCTTCGGGTATAGGTATGAAGCAGTTGCAAGTCGGTCATCAGGTTGCGATGGACCCAGAAGATACGATCGGGCAATGGTGGAATGCTGGTGGTATGGTGCAATACTACGACTATCCTCTCGAGACGCTTCTCAATGTACGTCGTCTTCGTCTCTTATTCAGCATCTGCTTATTGTATAGGCAACCGCAAACTTAACGAAGGCCGGTACAGTCTCCGAGGATTTGCTGCGTAAGAAGGTCCGACAGATCCTAGGTGTGAAATATGACCTGGGACTCTTTGAGGATCCATACATTGCAGATCAAGTCAACCCTTATCAACTAACTATAGATCACATACCTCTCACACTTGAGGCTGCCCAGAAGAGCATAGTTCTGTTGGAGAATAGGAACAACACACTTCCGCTAGACCTGAAAGATGGACCAAAGAAAATTGCTCTAGTAGGACCATTTGGGGATATATTAAATTACGGAGACTACTCAGGAGCATATGGCAGATACCCTACCGCGAACTCGACGACTCTACGGCAAGGTATCCTTAATCACCTTAAAGATACAGAGACCACTCTCGTCACAAGCATGGGAGCAAACACATGGCTCTACAATGCTCATTACCCTATACCTGAGTACTATTTGTCCTCAAATGGAACTCCAGGTGGTCTATCTGCTGTGTACTATTCAGATACGAACTTTAGTGAACCCTTAGTCCGACGAGTCGAGACCCCGGTAGGCACATGGGGTTTGTATCCGCCCCCTGGACTCCCATCGAACAACTTCAGTGTTATCTGGGAAGGCGAGCTCAAGGTTCCAGTCGATAGCGAGGTAGATGGATGGCTCGGAGTGGCAATTGGGCCCAATACCACAGCCACGGTCTTTATCGACGATTCGCCTCTCGTCGAGGTACCCTACACGAAAGAAGGGAACTTCTTGTCAAATATCCCAGACCGTCCATATTCATTAGAGAACGGTACAGCCGATCCACCAGGTTCAGCACCCTTCACCTTCAAGCCTGGTGCGGTCCATAAAATTCGGCTAAGCTTCCAGACATGGAACTTGTATCAAAAGATCGAGAATGTGGCATCTCTCAACTCGCAAGTTCTTCTCTTCTGGAATCTAGTTGACAGCAAGGCAGCAGTGAGCAAAAGCGTAGCTATTGCACAAGAAGCTGATATAATCGTCCTCGCGTGTGGTGCAGCGTGGGATAGTGATGGGGAATCAGGCGATCGTGCCACTTTGGGATTAAGCGCTAATCAGACAGCCCTTGCCGATGCAATCTTCGAGCTAGAGAAGCCTGTAGTGCTGGTCTTGCAGGGTGGTCGTCCATTCGCCATTCCAGAGTACTATGCTAAGGCCGCTGCGGTCGTAAATGCGTATTTCCCCGGTCAATCGGGTGGTCAGGGAATCGCAGATGTCCTTTTCGGAGCGATGAACCCTGGCGGCAGAGTGCCCGTGTCTGTACCTCAATATGCGGGTCAGCTGCCCGTGTATTACAACTACAAGCAAACGGCGAAGAAGAAGTGGTACATCGACTTTGAAGCCTTCCCACAGTATCCCTTTGGCTATGGACTGTCGTACACAACATTCAACGTGTCCAACTACCGAGGAGCGACTGTCTCAGGTGGATCCCAAAACTTTACTAGCGAGGACACCATCGTTTTCGAAGCTGAAGTGAAGAACACGGGAACGGCGGCGGGATCCTATGTGGCCCAGGTCTACCTGCTGCAGCGCGTGTCTCAAATATCCCAACCCTTGAAGCAGCTCGTCGCTTTCCAGAGACTGTACATTGGGGCTGGCGAAACTGTCACAGCAAGGATGGAATTGGAGGCAGAGCGATTCTTGAGAATCCTGAACCGCAAATATGAATGGGAAGTAGAGAAAGGCGATTATGTCTTTGCTATGTTGGACAATGGAGGGTGGGATGCCCTGTGGAACGCGAATGCTGGAGGCAATGTGACGATGAAGTCTGTTTGATGCATAGAGAGCTACGTAATTAAATGTGCCATAGGCTTTGTTTCAATGATATCTCTCGGTGAAATTTTTATCATAAGGCCAACAGGTGACTTTGCCTTGACCATCAGGAATTGAGACGAGCCACTCACAAACAAACATATTCAGGGATTCACATAGCCCCAACATGATGTCGCTTGCGTTGCTCAATCGCATGGGATAATTACATCTGCCTTTGTGCTTCTCTTCGAGCAATCTAGATAGTCCAACTTTTGACGGCACCTTTCTTATCTCGAGCCGATGCTAAGATAACGGTGATAAGAATTAGCACAGGAAGGTATCACGATCGGCGAGTTTGAATTGTACGCTTTCTACTGATAGGAGGTTCGCATGCGATACGTACTCAGGGTGCAGAAGGCGAGTAGTGCTTAGACTCTATGACTTTACGACTCGTCACAATTTGTTGCTTGTCTCATAAAGAAAAAATTACATCTATGTGTGCAATGATAACAGTCTTACTTGCATGTCTCTTAATCTACAGGTAGCATGATAGTAATTGCTTAAGCTGCAGCAACGCCCACCTTGGAGGCGTTCTCATCCTGCCAGGCCGTATAATTCTTCTTCGTGTTCCATGTCCTCCACTCTCCAGCGTTTACTGGCTCATATTTCTTTACTTCGCCCTCCTCCTTGACCACGGGATCGATGAGAACGTCGGAATCGGGGTGGATAAAGAAGGGGATCGAGTATCGCGCAGGGAGAATCTTCCCAGCAGCTTTGGGACTCACAACTCTGTGAATCGTACTGCGGCAACGACCGTTGGTCAGGCGCTGAAGAAGGTCCGCGATATTGATGAGAACCGTGCCCTTGATTGGAAGGGCCGGCTTGAAGCCACCAGTGTGGAATGGATCGACCTCTAGGCCTCCGACTTGGTCTTGAAAAAGGAGAGTGCAGAGCCCGAAGTCGGTATGGGGAATAATTCTTGCATGTCCCTCCTGTTCCACTACCTCTTTTGCAATTTCTGGATAGTGGATGAGGCGTAACTGGGGATCGGCTTTCTTTGTGATGTCGTCGAAGAAGCTATCACCAAGCTCCATGGCCATAGCAAGACACTTGAGAACATTGAGGGCAAGGCTTAAGCACTGGCTATAGAAGTCATCCAGAGTGTTCTTGAAACCAGGAAGGTCGGTGTCGGACGGACACAGGGCGTTGACGAAGCGGCGGTGCTCATAGCACTCTTTGTGGTCGACGCCGCCGTTGGCTTCATCGCCGTCGCCGGTATAGCCTGATGCTCAGTCAGATGACCATCGTATCTAGGTAGTTGCAGACATGCCTTGGTTTACTTCGGCATCCTTCAAGCGCCAGGTGGACTTTTGCTGGATTGGGAGCGAGAAGAAGTCTTTTGCCTGGGAAGGTCAACACCAAGACAGCTGTTGGGCGGGAAGCATTCCTGGCGTACAAGTTTGAAGATGTGATCCACGCGATCCTGCGGGATGCCATGGTCCTTGATGTAGACCCAGCCCACAGTGCTGAAGGCGTTGTAGACCTCCTTGGCGACGGCGCGTTTGGCAGTGTCGTCGCCATTGAGGAAGGGCTCAAAGGAGACGACACTGATGTCGGCGGCCTCGGTCATGGTGGTGAAGCTATTGCGTCCAAGTTAGGCAAGTACAGCGAGGCAGGCACGCTCGCGCAAGTAGGCAGTCTCGACTTTAGACAATAGCCAGCGGAAGGCGCGACTCGGACAGGGCAGGCGGAGGTCTGTTCACTTTCATGTTCGTCTACACACAGTCGAGTCGTCAAGCTCCACCACGCTCCATGGCATCCAACAAGCTTCCCCCAACTACCTGGGCTCGCCTTGCTCCATGACTCCAGAAGTGGGGGCACAGCAGCAGGTCCAGAAGCTCAAAGCCGGTTATCCCCGCGCGCGGGGCTGCACGCTAATCCAGGACAAGGCCGGCGTGCGCAATCGCCTCTCCCGCCCACGTGACCTGCCATGCTAGACCACGGATCGGCTCCTTTCCCCCCTACCTTTGGATGTCTAGATATGCGGCGGCCGCCCAAGGCCTATCTTTTCCCGGTCCTAATCTAGATGATAGCTCCTGATACTGTTTGATCCTGGCGCATGCGCTGCCAGCCACCGCGCCCGCCAGGGTGGTGGGAAAGGTGGGGATGCGTGCCCGTCGCTGCTTAAGTCTCCGCCTCGTGTCGCGCTCTGGGGTAGTTTTTTTCTTTGTCATACCCGACATACATCCTTTCCCTCAACACCATCGCAGAACCGAACACCCGCCATGGCACGAGGCAAGGTCTCGAGGCTTGTGCCTCGCAACCAGAAGGTGCTGCTGGCCTGTATCATCCTGACCTCGGTCATCGACAGTCTGGTACGCCACTCCAACACATCTAACCACATGTTTACCTTCTGTCTACGAGTGTGAACACGAGCTCACGTGTCTTCAGCTGGTCGGTTACGACTCGTCTCTGATGGGCTCCTTCAATGTCATGCCCTCTTATATCAACTACTTCGCCCTGACCACCACCACAAAGTCGCTCAACACTGCCATCTCCTACATGGGCGGTGCTGTCATGTCGCTGTTCGCAGGTTCATTGTCTGACTGGCGCGGTCGCAAGGAGTGCATTAGGTGGTCCGCTCTCATCACCTTGATTGGTGGTGTCATCCAAGGAGCTGCCCAGAATGTCGGCATGTTCATTGCTGGCCGCTTCATTGTTGGCCTTGGCCTCGGCCTTGCCCAGGTGTCAACGCCTACCCTTGTCGCCGAGACCGCTCCCGTCGAGTGGAGAGGTTTTGCCTTGGGCCTTTACTATGCCTGCTGGGGTGTCGGCACGCTGTTCGCTAGCGGCGTCTGCTATGGAGTAACTCATCCCTTCTATAGCCGATGCAGAACTTTCCAAGACACTGACAATTTCTAGACTCAAAATATGGCCTCTACATGGGCATGGAGAATTCCTTCCCTCTTGCAAGCTGCGCCTTCCGTCTGGTGCATCCTGATCCTTTTCTTCGTCCCAGAGAGCCCTCGTTGGCTCATAAGTCGTGGTCACCATGAGGAAGCCCTCGAGGTGCTCGCGATTGCTAACACCAATGGAGACGTCTCAGCGCCTGTTGTTCAAGTCCAGTTCAAAGAAATCCAGGACACCCTTCGTTGGGAGAAGGAGCGGGAGCTCACCATAGTCCAGGCCTTGACCCAGCCCGCAAACCGCAAACGTCTGCTTATCACCACCACCTTCTCCATCATGGTCATGCTGCCGGGTACCAACATTGTCACCTTCTACTTTGGCGACATGCTCACAAGCGCCGGTATCAGCGACCCGAACACGCAGCTTCAGATCAATGTCATCCTGACATCTTGGACTTTTGTCGTCTCTGTCGTAGCCTCGTTCTTTGCGGATAAGCTAGGTCGCAGGATGCTCTGCATGCTCTCCCTTTCTGGTGGTATCGTCGCCTTGTACATTCTCTCTGGACTGACTGCCAAGTATGGATCTTCTGGATATGCCCCCGGCGTCTATGGCACCATCGCCATGATCTTCATCTACAATGCCACATACGCTTGGGGAATAACTCCTCTCACTGTTTTATACCCTCCAGAAGTATTATCCTTTGACGTGCGTGCCGTTGGCATGGGTATCTACACATTCACGACTAAACTGTGTGGTCTTTTTGTTACCTTGGTCGTGCCTTTTGGATTGGCAGCTATCAGCTGGAAGGTCTACATCATCAATGCTAGCGTTGATATATTGATGGTCGTCTTTGTGTACTTCGTATGGGTAGAGACTCGCGGCTTGACGCTGGAGGAGGTCGACAGAGTCTTTGATGGAGTCAAACACTCAGATGTGCCCGATCTCGAGGCTGTGAAGGAGGGTGAAGACGTAGACATCAAGGCCATTGAGGGCCGCCCTGTACTCGAGCAACATGTCGAAGTACCCGAGGCCAAGGCTTGAATACACATAAGCCTCGCACGGAAGCCGGATCGCTTGTTGCCATCGCAATTATACCGTACTTGAAGTCTTTCGTAGTTAAACGAAATCTTTACTGCTCTTTGATGACATTGCACTCTCTGTAGAGAATACACATAAGTGCAATATAGTTAGTAGAGCTCGAAATGCTGTAACGCTGTCCAATCCATCAGACGCTGTGGGCGGCAGATTGCCTCGAGTAGGCTTTCCTAACCACTAGCCCCACGGGTCAACTAGCTCTTCTACTAAACTTGTACGACGTCGAAAGTATACACATATAATTATGCTGCAAGATATCATGTTGCATACGAAGATTGTTCGCAAAAATCAAGCTATATCAATCAGCTGAGACAGAATATAAATATAGTTATTTTACGATAATCATTAAATCACTTCTTATAGAGATATAGATAGAATAGGTGGAAGTGTTTAGTATAGGAAAAAAAGTTTTAGAAGAGTGTTGGGTGATCGTTCGCTCCAGGGCGTCTTTGCGCTGAAATAAGCACTAAATTTTCACCTCGGATGTACGCAGGAGAAGCGAATTGATAGGAGGAGGCAGCCAATCAAAAGGTTCCTAAACGACAGTTCACAACACCTAGCTACATACTCGTCGTACCTGCTGACAGTAAGCGAAGGCCACCCATTTCTAATGCATATATTGTCGCACCTCCGTTTGTCATATTGTAAGCTCTTTTACCATTTGCCAAGCATGTTACACCTGCTCTTTTTCCCATTCTACTTCTTCCTCTTGTACCGCATCCTCAGGCTGTTAAACAATTACGTTGCAGCCCGCAAACTCCAACTTCCAATCGTTTTATTGCCGGTTTCCTTCGAAGATGCATGGTGGATCCCGCTGCGCCCACTTTTCAAGTGGGTTGAGCTTTTGCCCTTCGGGCTAGGGGACTGGTATATATATACGACGATGGGTTGGCCCACCGAAGACGGGAATCGTACCAGCAAGCGTCTCGGCGAGAACTTTGTCCTCTGCTCCCCATCTAACAATTGCATCGCAACGTGCTACCCTCCCGCCGTGCAGCAAATCTATGGTGAGCACAAGAACTGGCCGCAACCCGGTGCTCAGTCGCAATTGTTTGCCGTCTACGGGCAAAACGTGAGCAGCACGAATGGGGCTGAGTGGCAACGTCATCGGAAAATCACCGCCAGTGCTTTCAACGAAAATACGTTTCGCGAGGTATGGCATGAGACGATTCGAAGAGTACAAAGCATCGATTTTGAAGGCGAAAAAGAGCGAACACTTGCAAGAATTCGAACCACGTTCAACGTACTAGCTATGCAGGTTCTGGCTACTACTGGGTTCGGTCAAGAAGATACGGAGTTGACTAGCATATCACCCCCGCACCGCGAATCTTTGATGGACAGTCTGGGGTTCCTGGAAAGACATATCATGCTCACTCTTTTGTTCAGTAGCGTAAAGGCTCCGCATTTTCTATTGCCCGACGTTCTTAGGCGTCTGAAAGTCTCCGTGGCGGAATTTAGGATGTACATGGAAGAAGCCGTATTGCGTCACATGCAGGCATCAAAAACAGCAGCTGGAAAACACGCGAGCAGCCTTCTTGGGTCGATGATCAAGGCAAATGAAGCTGAGAAGCAACAGGCGCAGAAGTCTTCTGGCCGACCTTCTTATTTGACTGAGTCCGAACTTTATGGTAATATCTTCGTCTTCAACATAGCAGGATATGAGACGACAGCCTCTAGTTTGACGTTCGCATTATCCTTTTTGGCGGCATATCCAGACATGCAAGCCTGGGTGGTCGAAGAAATTGATAAGTATTATACTAACCACTCAAACAATGACGGATACGATGCGATATATCCGAAGCTTGTTCGAAGTCTCTCTGTTATGTACGAAACCCTACGGCTTGCGAGCCCAGCCCCTCTCTTAGTGCGCTCGCCTAGGGAACCCACTGAGATTCCAGTCTCCACGCCTCAAGGCCCTTCAACCCTCACTGTGATGCCGGGAATGCTTGTGGGAGGTAATTTTTATGGTGGCCATCTATCCTCTCGCTGGGGACCGGATTCAGAGACATTCAACCCCAAGCGTTTTGTTACGTCTTCGCCGGATGCAGAAGCCCTGACTGTCCCAGAAGGTCCGATGTACTGTCCATGGATATTTGGTTCGCGCGTATGCCCAGGTAAAAAGTTCAGCCAGGTAGAGTTTGTGGCCTTGATTGCACAACTGCTGTCGAAGTGGAGGGTAGAGATACTTCAAAGGGACGGAGAAGACAAGGAGGCTGCAAGGGCAAGATTGATGAGAGTACTTGAGGGCAAGTATTTCAATATCAGCACGCATCTATTGAGGCCAGAAGATGCCGGGGTGAAGTTTGTGCGCCGCTAGACAGCGGAAAAAGGGTTCAGCCAGCAGTCCTTGCATCCAAATATTTGAAATTGATACTCCACGGCACCGCGGAAGTCCATAAACGATATTTCAACGAATAAAAAGAGTTGAGTTACAAAATCCGCTTCAAGCTCATAGAATTGTGTTTTGCTCGCACAGTATTATGGACTTTCGAATTGGCCACATTACCTCAAGTGAGGATATGATTCCTCAAATTGGCTTCCGTGGGATTTTTGGAGAAGACAAAATGATGGTGGAATAGGACATCAACGAACCTTGAGGGGGGCCGGAAAAAATGTCGATGAGATGACCGATACTCAAAACCGTTCAGGTCGTGCAGAATCCTATCTTCTGTCTAAGAATGCCTTGATCCCTATAGGGCCTTATTATGCCTAGCACACCGTAATATTCGTTCATGCTATCAGATCTTCGATAACGTGGTAAATCGCGGGATCCTCTATGGAAATTTGTTGTACAATCTGATGTAACATGGTATCGGCCACGCCATTCAGGAACCAGCATCCGCGACTCTCGGCTCGCCGAACCAAGGATACTGCCCAGTGGACTAGTACTACAAGTGCAGCAGGATTATTATGTGAGATCATTTGAGAGAAGTGAGTCGAAATCTGGGTCAACCACGTTGCCATAGCCCACCAAGCCGTCTCCACCTCCTCGGTAGCAAAGCTAGAGGCACAACAATCTACCAGAGAGGCAATAGCTTCTAGCGTGGCTAGAACGTCCCGAGTACTGTTTGGTCTGCCGAAGGCCTCTGTCATCCGGGAAGGGAGTGCATCGAGACGACTGAGCAGAGCCGAGAGAGTGTTCTCTCCCGGGGAGAATGCGTCGGAATTTGAGGCTTCTAGTGAGTTACTTATATGTAGTATCCTGGTTGCCTGGACAAAGGTTTCCTCTTTTCCATTCAAGTCATCAGTCCGTAAGGCGATGGAATGACATGCGGAATTGCGAATGCTCTTGATGATTGCCAGTATGCCATGTATGTTAGTACCTGTAATCGGTGACGGAATGATGGCGTCGTCGAGCATGTCTCTAGTTGATGGCCAATTCACACAGCGTATGACGCGTTCGACTTGTCTGCCGATTTTTCTTGCTTTCTCTCCATCGATAGCCACGTTCATCCTTAAACCGCCATTTTCGAACTTTGCCCAGCCCTTCAAAAATTCTGAAAAGTATTGTGCCATCCTCAGTTGATGAATTTGCTTTGTCGATTCTCGTTCCGAAAGGACAGCCAAATGGCCAGCAGAGACGGCCAGCAGCCCGCACATCAACCATTGACACTGCAGGGCGAGAATAACGACATCTGTGTGCCAATGGTAGATCGGCTCACTTTTGTAGTTGGGAAGGGTGTAGCTCGTCTTATTCATAAAATGGTGAAAGTACGTAAGTGTCTCTAAATCAGGAACTGTCAATGAATGTCCAGTTGCCTCTGAAGGTGTGAGCAAATGCTGTGGCGTTAATGTTTCTGCGACACCGGCATCATTGCTATCCTCAACATACTCTACCCTGTCAAATGCTGCACTTGTATGCTCGTGGTGTTCATGAAGGTTGGCCGAGGATGCTGACTCTTCTGCGCGTACTGTCGGTGAAGGAGTAACCTCAAAATACTTGAGCTTGGTACCTCGAAAGAAAGTCTGAAGTGTCACCGGGCGAGCAAATGAGGCGAGTTCGCAAGGCTCATTGATACCGTGAACCTCACTGCGATGACGCTTCATGCGCTTGAAACTAGAGCACAAACTCCCACATTCCACCGCCGTGCAGCAGTACCCGGAGATGCGAGGAAGAGCATCAAGGGGTGGAGAAGTGGAAACGGGTAGAGGCACATCCTCTGGCTCATAAAGATCGAGCTGCGCAATGCAGGCTAGAAGTCGTTGTTTTTCATCGCGGTAGATCTTGTGTCGCAGTAAGTGGCTCTGCAAAGCGCTCTTCTGAATCGCATATTGACATTTCCTACACACAAGAACATGATAGTCTGGAATGTACTCGAGTAGATCGTCCGGACCGAGCCTTTCGGGTAGCATAGTAGACGAGCAACTTTGGTGTCAACAGCATTGGCCGACGATGCTGTTGAGGTACAATTGATGCCTCCTGTCGGACTTATATCCGCAGTCGGAGGTCGGAGGTCGGTGGATCCAATGCAGCTGAGCACGGACGCACAGAACGCGAGGTGTGGTACCACGTCGCTTACAACGGCAGCTCAGTAACGCATATTTATCAAGCTTAATCACTGTTCTGCATTCTGAACCCGACATATGGTACCGCTTTCCTAATGGCTGCATGCGAGGGCAGTTCCGCTCTTTGCTTTGAAACTTATTTAGATATTGCTCAACTATTTGCAATCATCTGTGAATTTACAATCACGCCCACTTGCGGCTTCCGCTCCTTTCCCGTTGTTGAGATTGTGATGAAGGTCATACTTAATAGAAGAACTCACCAGACTGCCCATTTCTGCCCCAAGTACTTACACCTCCAAGCGAGAAGTGCTTGACCGTTACCTTTTTGTGCATTACAAAACCCTAAATTCGCTCAAAGTAATTCCCGATTCAACTCCAACGAGAGATTCCGCGCAGCTACAAGAAGTTAGAAGAGAACCATGTCGATGCCAAAAAACCAAGCTGCCTGGCTCGTCAAAGCTGACGCTCCTTTGGAGGTTAAAGACGCCCCATTTCCCACAGCCGCTCGCCACGAGCTTATCGTCAAGAACGCCGCGGTCGCCATTAACCCACTTGATTTCCATATGCAAGATCAAGGCATTTTCGTCCAACAATGGCCGACCATAATCGGCTGCGATGTAGCCGGCGAGGTATATGAAGTAGGGCCAGATGAACAACGCTTCAAGAAGGGCGATCGCGTTATTGGGTGAGTCGATTGATATCTCTTAGGCAGAAGCACTCGGTTGATGATTCATTATAGTCACGCCATCAATCTGGTCACTGGCCGTCCTCAGGATGGTGCATTCTCTTTGTATACTGTCATTCCTGCGAACAAGGCATCCATTCTCCCTGACTCCATCTCCTTCGTCGATGGTGTCGTTTTGCCTTTCGCCATCGAAGCGGCAGTCTGCGCTCTTTCCGTTAAGGAGCCCGGTGTCGCCATGCCTGGAGTCTCTACACCAGCACTTGGCCTACCATATCCGTCGCTAGACCCGGTGCCATGTGTAGGCACGCTGGTCGTATATGGTGGCTCGTCCTCTGTCGGTTCCATGGCAACTCAGCTGGCTACTGCCTCCGGCATTCACGTCATTTCCGTTGCCGGTGCACAAAATACTGACTTGAGCAAGCGCTGTGGCGCCTCCCAAGTCTTCGACCACAAAGACTCCGCGATCGTCAACAAAGTAGTACAAGAGGTCAAAAAATCAGGACACAACTTCATTGGCATCTTTGATGCCATTTCTACGTCTGACACATACCCCAACGACCTCGCCATTCTCTCCCAGCTGGGCGGAGGTCATCTTGCTTGCTCGCATCCTCCTCCTGCGGAAGTTCCCGGGAATGTTACAGCCGGCATGATCTTTGCTGTCAATGACGTTGCGACACCTGTTTACAAGGATTACGTTACGCTATCGTTGCAGTCTGGAAAGTTACAATGCCTTCCTCCCCCGACTATTGTTGGACATGGCTTAGAATACATCAATGAGGCATTGAAGAAATCAAAAGCTGGTGTAAGCGCCACTAAGCTAGTGGTGACGTTATAGAAGATACACGAGTCGTTCTCAAGGCCGTAGAGCAGGCTCCCACCCATGAATAGGAAACTACTACCTCGGTCTAATTGCAGTACAATCATCTGCGATATATCTATAGTTTTCCATAACGCAAAACCACAATAATCGAATCCCATTATCATAAGTCATATAAAGCTACTGTGGACTAGTTTCTTACATATTTTTGTTTTATGGAAATTGACTTCAAAAATGTATTTGCAAACACATGAATTATGAGCGATATTACATAGGTTTATCGGGGATTTACAGTCATCACTTACGAAGGAATTTAACGTATCAATCATGGATCACCATTGATTTAGTCCCACTACTCATGTCTGCGCACAGTTTCTGTGGCTCAACATTTTCGAAATCAGTAGGATAATATTTTTCAGTTTAAAGATAGAATGGTAAAACACTAACACAAATAAAGCGAAAAGTAGATGAGCCTTTACTGATATCAGGTTTGGAGTGATTTTTCTTGATCTTCGTGTTGGTCAATCAAAATATTCGTTTATTGATTGAACTCTGATAGTTCTGCAAGTAATCTTGCATCTCCTTATATCAACATTGGGACTGTTTGTATTTCGTGGGCGCACGTCACCTTGTGAAATCTTGTGATGTTGTTTTCTAGTAGAACAGGGAACTTGTCAGTCAGGCTACCATGGTACGACGTGATACTGTGAGTCACGGTCCGGGAGTACCTCAGGGATATCTTTAGAAGCGAATTTATAGCAACATGAAGGTATAATTTGCACAATCTGAGTCTAGTATATGCTCTAGGCAAGCAAGCCGATTGATTCTTGTTTGTATGGAGATTTGTTTAAGATGATTTCCGTTACATCATACTATCATCACTATTTAGTGTATGATCCTCTTTGATGATGTCTGCCCCCTTTTCTGCCACAGCGTACACGGGAGTAAACATCAGGAAGACGGCTTGTCGAACTCAATATTACGGCGCAGGCTTACACTGTCCACCCTCTATCTTTGGTAAATGCAGTCAATATTATATAACTATCCATTGATAATACATTGATAAGAGTATGTGGTGGCGATCGTCGGGACAATGCACAATTGCAAGATGCTCGTCGTAAGCTGTCATGCAGCACAGTTCTCAAATCCAAGCCTTGTAACCCTGCTTACCTATGACCAGGCTACCAAAACTTTAGAGTCGAGCACTGGCCCCCGAACCCTATTACCTAAAATATTGTGAGCTATGCTTATCTACACCTTGGTGTCTACGAGGATTTGTAAGAAACGGAGAGGTTTGATAGAAGAGATAGCAATAGTAGTATTGGCAATCAGACTTTCTAAGCAGATTGAACTCAATACATAGCATATATGCTTCTCAATATGATCGGGCGAATACGAATGTTGAAAGTATGTAAGAAGAAGAGAAATCGCACTCTAGTGACATGGTTCGCACTTGCCAGTCGCCTAGCTAACCGTCAACTCGAAACCACTGACATGAAAGTCGAATGTAACATCTCCGTACCACGCCTCTGTTCCCATATTTCCGACGTTAACAAAGTAAGTCGATGGATATACCTGGTGCTGACCGACATCCGACAGCGCAGTGAACCAGTCTTTCAGATCTCCCTCGAAATTACCAGTGTACATGTCATCCACAGGTGCAAGCAGCGATGATACTAGCTGATTGCTCTCGGTATTCATGCCTTGATACAGCTTCCATCCTTCCTTTCCGAACAAAGAGATAGTAGCGACAGGTCCATCGGAATATCCAATGGGCAGATCTCCTCCGGTCCACCAGAGCCACAACATAAGTTCTTTTACAGAGGATGAAGTGTAGTCTCCAGATGTAGGACCCATCATGAAGTCGAAGGTAATGCAGCCCTTGATTCCATCCGTATTGGTAGCTGTCCAATTCCACACTGTATTGAGACTTTGCACAGCGCTGACCTGCTTCTTCAAGTTCTTGCCCACCGCTAGGTTGGAATATCCTTTTGTGATCTCGGGTGTCGGGCACTTGGCTTTGTCAATATTCCAGATGCTGCTCCAGTGAATGTTCCAGGTTCCCGAGGAATCCTCAGATGCATCGTAAAAGCCCACGCAATAATCTCCAGCGCCAGCCATGGCGTCATAGTTATAGTTGTCCGAGGCATAAGTCCACGGGGCACCGCTGGGGCTGGCGCGAGCGTCTTGCGCATTAGCAGTGCCGCAGAGTGTTTTCGACGGCGCAGCTACGTCAGCGACGGATACCGTCAACGAAGAAGAGACATATGAGGCTGATGTTAAAGTCGAGGAAGTAGTTGACGAAATCTTGCTAGTCTTTTCTGCTGCTAATGTTGAGACAGCCGTAAGGCTCGCAGATAGGACGGATGACCCCAGTGAACTTTCAGAATTGGGGTGAAAAATGGTTTGCGTCGCAATGCCTGAAATGGCTGCACTAGAGCCCGTAGGCACCAGCTTACCAGAGTGATGGTGCCTGGAGCTATTATTGGGGTGGTGAGGCGGCCATCGCCAATGATGGGTAGGGTGTGCAGTCACAGCGGCGGACAAAAGCAGCGTGCTTAGCAGAGTAGATGTAAAATGCATTTCAAAGAGTGACTTGGTGATAAAAGAACGACAGGTTTTGGTGAAGTGAATGGCAAAGCTCACGGAGCTACTTAGAAATAAGAAAAAGAGTTTTCTAGAAACGAAACGAAACAGTTCGTCATGTCGATGTCTTGCTAAAGATTTCGATCTTGTTATACCTGCCCAAATTACGCTGAAGCTTTACGCAGGAATTAGCGTCAACACTCGTTCCAAGGGTCTCTCAAGTACACGGTTGGAACATCGAGGGCCGTGCGAAACTAGTGGCGCCTTGATCGTCGTGAGACGAAACATCTAGGCGGTAATTACTTTTGGAATAGGTACGCAGTCAGAAATCAAAGGCGGAAGAGGATCAGAAGTATCTTAGATTCCCTGCTAGCTCGCAATTGAAGTGCATCCTGCTCGCTAACCTCCCAATACAAGCTACTTTAACTCCAGAATTATGAAACGACTTAAAGCCCGCCACACTCCCTCTGTGTGTGCAGATAGTTGGTACCAGGAATCAAGGGCGTGTCAGCCAATTGCCTTCCAGTATTGTGAAGCCAGTCAAGGTCAATTAACGCATGCAAGGAGATTTTTATGGCCAGCACAGCCTCTATCCTGGTAGAAAAAGTAGCTTGATACTCCTTGATTGTCACTAGGCCAGTAGGAAAACCTGAATTCTGACAAGCGAAACGGTTCATATGCTCGTGACCAGTACAAGGAGGAGAGGGACTGTAGGAAGTATCAGGATTACAATCCTTCTGTGGTACTACAACAAATTTCCAACATCGCATAACCATTCCCGGGCTCCTTTACATCGGAATGTTCAAAAAATAATACCGTTGTGATCGCGACTTTCCAACATGATTCGATCTAAACTTATTACGACTACGTATGCGTTTTCACTCCACTTGCATCGTCTGGTCCCTCCGCAGCGCACGGTTCATTCACGACCCTCCCACTGTAGACTTGGAACCGTGTTTCAGGACGAATACCCAGTAAGCACCCACACAAGATGCGCAAAAATAGCCGAGCTCGGAGCAAAACACAGAGCTATGCAACCTGTAGATTTATATGCAGACCTAATACTCTCTCTTGAATTTATCTTTCCCCGCACGCATCTCACATACCATTTCTCTCAGGCTTTTATTTCTTGACTAAATTTCTGGGTAGGTAACAGATATCAGTCAATCATCTTAGCATGAGTCTTTCATTATACCTTTCTTACAGGTACAAATACGTTGAGTGACTTTATTTATGCAAAGTTTGCCGCCTTGTTTGCAAAAATGAAGAGTTGTTTCGGTCTGGAAAAGTCGGGATTACATAGTCTGACCGCTCCCGGAAGCCATCAGCGACACCATGCAGCCAGTTCATTTACAGTCCCGGTAATGAACTTCCCCAGCCGCGTGTTATGATATCCTTAAAATCAGATCTTATTCTTCTCGTGTCTCGATATCATGTTTATCTACCCGCTCCTTGTCTTGTAGGTAATTTCAAGTCGGCTTCGATTGTCAAAGCCCAATGTCTCTCAAATCTAGCTATAAGCAAGCGCACCTGCCAAGAGTCGGCTGCTTAGCCTTTGATCTATGACTCCTAGGAGCACACGCTCTCCAACATATTTTATGCAGACTACCTTCCGGATGAGTGGGTGGCCACCATCGCCCAAGAGACAGTCATGGTGACGGTGGCGAATCTGAAATGGGAAAGAAAAAGAAAGAGAAAGCGAAGCTTGTTAGTGGTGGTGGTGTGCTGGCTACTGTTGCTGCTACTGCTGCGCGGAAAAAGCCTAAGGAACGATGAAGCCTTGACCTTTTGGTTCTCGCCATCAAGTCATAGCTTCAGAGGGTTGTTTACTTCTACTTGAGATGAGCGCGGTATGGACGGAAGAGGTACCGCAATACTCTCGCAGAAGTGGACGAAATCTCGGAAGAGAAGTCAAACAACTCTCTATGAAACTCCTCTAAGAATTAAAAAAAGTTATTTGCACTGCCGAACAGATAAGACTTGCGCCTTCTGAAAGAGATACATTGTGGAGCGTATGATAACAATGAGTGAGATCGTAACCTATAAACGAGGAAGTAGATAACTAAGTTCTATTGCCGTGTAGTGGGCGGTTGTGTTAAGGGGCATATATAAGATGTGGTACATGACTATAGTTTCCATAAGTAATGTTCCAGGCCTCTCTAGTAGTGTCTCCTTGGATGGGCGTGACACCGTGCTACTTGCTCAAGTACATGGCTAGCAGCAGCCCAAGCAGTAGCAATAGTAGCATGGTTGGATAGGCACACTACTTAAATGCTATTGAACATATCCAGCTTGTCGTACGATCGGTAGTGGAAATTTGCAGCTCGCTTCGCGACATATGACCTCTTAGTAATAACGTGATTATCCTTGTCAACGTTAACACATCCCTCAACATCGGAGAAGCTGCAGAGTGGCAGCAGCTCACGAGTCTTCATGTTGCAATAGTACCCATCAGAACCCACAGCATCTGGCCCATAGCTCATTTCATGCCGGCAGAGTTCAGTGGCATTGTCGGATGGGAAGTCAGAGACGATGAGGCGCTGATTCATCCAATCGGGACGATCCCTACCGATCATTGATCGTTTCTTCTTGCCAGGCACACCTGACGTAATATGTTAGTTAATCTACTGCTTGCCTTTTCTGTAATATATTCAGAATACTTACCGTCGATTTCACCTGCATTGCCAGAAAATGACGTCTTCGAGCAGGCAGCGTTGTTGTTAAGGGTGTCCTTTAGCTGTTCACCATATGCGAAGAAATCAATCTTCATAGCAGCAGTGTCAAGACCATTGGTGTGGTCTGCATCTAGCCAGGTACACCTAGGCTTGAATGGATTACCGTCGCTGTCTCGTCCCGCGACTTGATTGCCCCAATTCCAGCTGTGACCGCAGTTGTACCCAACATCACCCGTCCAGGCTGCATCGCCAGCGCCATCCAGGTTCTTCAGCGTGATCCAGGAGATACAAATAGCACCATTTGTGCCAATGAACGTTGCATATTGAGACTGGATACCACCAGTGGATTGGTCGAGGGTATAGTCGGCGAAGCCTCCTGAACTGATGTCTGCACTTGCTGCATGTAGGAGTTAGAATCATTTCAACGGGCAGTAGCAATAGAAACTCACGGGATGCTTCACCGATAATGGCGTTGTTAGTGTCATAGCCTTGAATTTTGGCTATTCTCCCACCAAATTGTTGGTCACTGTTATCCTCGAGACCAACCTTGACTCGAAAAACCGCACCTTCTGGTGAGCTTCCAGGCAAGTTCGACTGAGCAAAGCCGATGGTGGTCAGGATTGTACCGACAAGGCCGATGGCATCGAGGAATCCAGACATGTTGTGAAGTGGACGGTGGAGCTTCAGAAGGAAGATGTCACTTGACACGTAAAGCTATAGAACTTAGAAATTTGAGCTTGGAAAAGTGAGTGAAGAGAAGAGTTGGTTGAGTGATATGAAACGCTTTATTGTGAAAGATTGCTGGCTTTATATATGCATGAAGCTCCGCTAAGCCTTCATTAATCAATTACGGTTTTCTACCACGAGTAATCTGCTCCTGAGTTACTAACATGAAACGTGAGTCAAATGACGAGAGAAAAATAACAAAAAGGCATCGACTAACGAGTGATGCAGCCGCATCACTGTCAGTGCTAAGCCTTGAATTGTGGATGCCTATCTACATAGTATTAACAACTTCTCTTTCCAGAGAGCCAGCACGACCATAAAGCCAAGTGCCAAGTTCTTGGGGGCGGATCGTGTCCAGTGAAGTACAAATACGACGATGCGTAATCGGCATATTCGGATCTACTCGAAGATCTTAAGCTTTTTCAGCGATAGCATCTGGTCTATGTTCCAAAGTAATATTACAGGTGGGACGATCATTTGTAGAATTAATTCTAAACTTAGTTCCATATTCAGACTTGTGACGTATGTGAGAGCAAGCACAAGCCTATGTACTTCTAAGACATCGTCGGGAGCTGAGTTTCAGGTCCACTTGCTGATGGCGCACGTGCCCAAGCACGATTACTCACCTGTAGTGCTTAATGGATCTACACCTTATTTCTACAATAAGCTTCAGCGTAAATGACGAGTTTCAGAAATTCTACGTCAATGAACGTTGATTTTTTAATCGGACTTCTATCTAAGTTGGTGGCGTGTGTATGATTGGGGGTCGTTGGTGCCGACAACCGATTCGACTGCTGGAAAGGGAAGTTAAAAAAATCTGCTGAGCTACATAATGATTGCAATAATATTTTTTCTATAAAACTCGATGTCCCATTCTCATTAATTCTAAAAGACAAAGGACTTCATTACAACGAGGTGCTTAAAATCCTGACTTTTATCATTGTTTTATCACAGCTTCCTTGCCAACATTTACGTTGCTCTCGCTTTTGAAACAGAACATTTCAATATGCAGCTCTTCACCTCTGTCTCTTCATATGCGACTATTGTTGCTATACTCTCCCTCCATGCTACTACTACTGCGGCTCCTACATCGGAAGACACCAGCGTAAACCTTGCCGCGCGCCAGAACATCCCACATCACATCAACATCGGCATCAATAAAAAGCGCTATAATGATCAAGGCAAGGGAATGTGGACAGCCTGGGTTAATGGCGACGATCCTTGTCATCATCATTCAGACTTAGATGTTTACGAAGATGAAGCCAGCCCTTGCAATATTCGGTTCTCCCTTGATGGCCAAGACTATCAGTACTCTATGCAGGGTTGTGGAGGAGATCTTTGGCTAATGCGAAACGGGAAGGATAATGTAGGAAGTTGTTATTGGGCTCCTGGAAATGTTGGCTGCGTGGCTGGAGATGGATATGGAGGAAGATGGCAGTGTGCGGTGAACGACGCGACGGATTGAGGTCTGATGGCGAGGGAAACGTGCAATGATGCTTTTCTCTAGTCCTCAATATTAGACATCACATAGCTATACTTTTTTCTGCTTCCAGCACCTTGACGAACCCGACTGATGCGGTGAAGACGTCTAACAATATCCATGAATGTAAAGAGATATTAAGCCATCTCAAAATTGGTAGAGCGCTTCGGCAAGTGTATAGTCCGTGTATATAAAGCAGGCCGGGTCAATTCTAGAGCCCCTCCTTCACAGAGCCTTGTGGGAAAGGGGGGAACTTAATATCTACTGAAAGTATGTATTTCTCATGTAAAAGAGGTTATTAATGTTAGATAATACCTCTACTTCGTTTCTATACTAAGTCCATACATATAATAATTTCCAGCTATAGAGTTTCTAATTGACCAACAGGAATTATCCTAGAATTAAAATAAACAGAGAATGCTGTCGTACGGGTTAAGAAATTAAAAGATCTTATTGTCGCATGTATGAACTCTCAACTTAGCTTCTATTTATACATATCTACCAAGAACGCGTCTTTATAGATCTAGACAAGTCAGATACATTTGTTACCGCTAACTTACTTTCTAAACCCGGCGCCAGCAATTCAAAAATCTGTACTACGTCTGTCACAGCTGTTATTCTTTGCGTCTTTCATTAAAATATGCTATGCTAATTTCAAATTCTGAACACTAGTGACATTCGCAGGACTATCGGAGCTCGCCAATTCAATAAAGGTAATCATTATTAGGCTGTATAGAAATGTCTGCAAAAGACCAGATGCAGATGAAGCTGATATAGAATTACTCAATTTCTAATATGCTATATCATAAATATTTTTAAGAAAATCGTTAAAGCTCCAGTAACATAGATGTTGGATCTACACTACTTTGTTGCTTATCTTTTCACTCGCATTGCTTTAGCTTTCTGACTTCTGAAGCTGCTTCACCAAAATAAAAACCCCGCTTGCGATACCTGCACCTAGAATCGGACCTAGCCAGTAAATCCAGTGATATCCATCGAAAGCTGTAGCGACCGCCGGACCAAAACTCCTTGCTGGGTTGAGACTCCCGCCCGTAAGGTAAACACTGCAGATTTCGGCTATAAATAGTGTAGAGCCAATATACATCGGCTTAGCAGAACACGTGGGAAAGAAAAGAATTGTAAGAATGAGCTGAGTGGTCATGAACATCTCGAGAAATAACCCACGCGTTATAGACATCGTGGGATCCAGCTTGGTAGCGACAGAGAAGGGGCCTGGAAGTATCGCGCTAACAACAAAAGCGGCGCAGATGCTAGCAAGAAGTTGAGCGAATATGGAGTGTAATGCACGTGTCCATGGAATTAGGCGTACGGCCGTCAAGGCAACTGTCACCTATTACAGATTTTTAGTACATCAAGTTCGGCCGCCGGATCTTTAGAGCCGAAACAGTAAAAACGAGATCGAGATACTTACTGCAGGGTTGAACATTCCTCCACTGACATCTGCAAAGATGGATACATTGACAGCGAGCGAAATTCCGAAGGAGAACGCAATGTAAAGTAATTTTGATACGTCTGGAGGTGGGTTGGTGTCCCCTGGAGCAGAAGGGCTGATTTTAGCCGACTCAATTGCAATCTGCGTGCCAGCAAAAGCTAGGAAGAGAAACATAAAGGTCCCAATGAATTCACCGATGAAGACAGTGATTTCATTTCGGACTATGTTTGACTTTTGTTGAACCGTGGGCTGGGCAGGAGTTGAGGAAATTGATTCTCGATAAGGGAGGATAGTCTCTTCATCCTTAGACATGATGGCTGTTATAAATTCAAAGATGGAGTAGCAAGCCTGGAATGTACCCAAGATCAATTGGTTCGATAAAAGATGATGAGCACGGTGCTGAAGCTGAACCTTTGGAGCTACATTTATACATGAAATCGTGTTTATGTGTGTGATACCAACGTAAGACTGCTTCCGAGGAGATCGGCGATCCATTGAAAGGATTGATCTATTTGGCGGAAGCAATGCTGCCTATTGCATAATGGACCTCACACGATCCGGCTTCATTCCAATTATTTGGTTGCCTCTAATCTTTCCCACTCTCTGGGGCGGCTCGTGAGTGGTGCGCGTTGTAAGAGTCTCGTATCGCAGGACGGCGCTAGAGCTTGTGTGACCCCCCCACGAAAAGCGAGTTGTTTGCTGGAAAAGAGGATCAGCATCAGAAATGTCATCATCGTGATGAGTATGAAGTGTCGTTACGGTTATCTCTAGAGATACCTAGGTGGTGTTTTGCTCTTAATTTTAATATTTCGTTTATGTGCGATCATAATACCGCTTCTCAGACCCCTGTCGCCTCAAAAATGCAAGTGATGATATTATAGAGCGACGTTAGATGGAACCAAAAAATCTAGGGACTGGAAGGGCTTCCGGAATGTCGGCAAGATATCGAAGGTTGCGGGTTTGCAATCTCTTACACAAAGCTTCACTCCCTTGCTGGAAATGCGTGTCATCAGAGGAACTTAAGCTCGGGAACTTTCGTGCATAAGGTGAGGGGCGGCGATCTGAACGTGTTTACGGGAGCACAATCGCCGGATACTCCCGCACGACGATCATTTCGGTCCACCCCCATCACGGTTGGGTGAAACCACGAGGCGAACTAGGAGACATATCTGGTCTCATAATAGAGGCTCGAGGTGCTGATTAAAGCTACAGCATGTCGGTCTCTGATAAGCATATCCTGTGTTTATCATCAACTGCCCCCGTTTCTTATATTCTATCTATTAAGATCTCCTTCTCAAAACATTCTTAAGATGCAGCAGAATTCCTTTCTACATATGGTAGAGTTCCTTTCCACATATGAAAATTCTGAAATAGCCTGCAGTTCCGATCGATCAAGAGGACCTTATTTTGTCGCACATGATTTCCTTACTAGTCATTTCTAGATAGGCATGAATAACACTATAAGAAACTCGTACGATAATTCCGCCTGGTTGTAACTCCCGAGAATCAGTATCTTCCGTAGCGTCTCCCTTAATGCCGCAAGCCAATGGGGGGAGCGCATCGCTCTATAACCAGAATCCCGGGATCGAACGGGACCGACTGCTTCAATCGGCTCTTGGTTTTTCATTGCACACCGATGACCTTCATTTCTCTACTCACGCTAGTCTGACGTTGGTGTAAATGATACTCGATAAGTGAAGGCTGTGCAACGGCCCCTTGTGAACAGAAGAGGGACTGACGTCAACCTCATGAGGCACAATTGACGTTTTCCAGTACTCTTCTAGCCCCCGCAAAAATACTGCTGTCTCCGCAATCCTTAGTTCTCTTTCGGCGAACTTGCCAAATTCCACGTGCAAATATTCTATAAGAGCAAATATAAACTTATAGCTCATTTAGTTTTCTTTTTCAACTCTGAACAAGATTCTTCCTAAATTTTCTGGTCATACGGCTCACCTAGCAATACCTTGGATGTTACTGACGCTATAATAGACAGCACCCTCGAGGAATATATCGGAGACAAGAGCTCACTTCACAAAGTGCTTAGTCATCTGTGACTGGGAAGGTGTTGGTGGCACGATATCATTTATGTTCTAGGTTTCTCCTCGCAAGGGACTCAAGAGTAATACATTCAACCAGTCTGCTATGATATGAGCAAGTTTGCGTATGATCCTAGCATGATATCATAGCAAGAGGATTAGAAGGTTGAAATTAAGCTGGATTCTATGACGAGCAACGTAGAAAGAAGAAAACATATTCCAGATATGATCGTAATACTACAATGTTACCAAGCGAAGAAATCATTGTTAGGTGGTGCAAAATGCGCTTCGAAGGCACGAACGACTTCTTCATTCATGTCTTGGGGCTGGCTTGTGCCAAGTTCCTGCCAGAAATGTTACTCATGTGTTCACCATCTTGCACCGGAAAGGGTCAACCTTACCATAACGATATCCTCAAGAGACTGATGTTTAGTTAGACAATCATCTCCAAAGTCCCAAGTACCTGTGCATCTACCGGAGCCGTAGCTCATCAACTGAACTTGATCGATTCTATATTTGATGCTGCAGCCATTGTCCTTCAATTTGGTGACTATTGGGATCAATGCCCGTGACATTTCACTGAACTGAAAAATTCCAATAGCCCCAGTCCAAATGCTGAAAGTAAATTTGACTCTGCAGCGCTGCTTGATTCGATAGAGCGGAGTAAGCGTCTTCGAAATGGCATCCGTCTGCGAAATGGCTTCTGCTTTTGTCCTTTCCATATCGACTATATAGCCTCCGGCATCAAAATCCAGAGCCATGCCTGGATATCTAAACGCAAGCCTGAGTTCGAATCTGCACAAATTGTGGCCCACAACGAGATCATATCTGAATGGATCTTGTTGAAGGAACCTATCCAAGATGTGGAAGCTTTCCTCGTGGATCGAAAAGATGCAGCGACGATAGTACATCTCGACAAGCTCTCTTGCAAAGTCGAGGCTGACAAAGTGATGATCCTCATAGTGGTGTAATTTCTTTGATCCAGTCCAGGTCCAAGGAAACACAGTCGGCTGTAATTCCCACATCTTCTTTGGCATGTTACGGTGAGTCAGATCGAGCTTAAAGTTACGTAGTGCGACTCTATCAAGAAGATATTCGTAGATGTAGTCTCGGATCTCTCGAGGTAATTTTGCCAGCAACGCATGGCAAAATGGCAGTAAAAGGGCTTGGCTATACGCATTTGCAAGCATGTTGATCTCACTAAACGAGAATTAGTAGCGGATCGAGATGAGCTCTACTATGCAGGTCGCTTACTGGTCGACCCGCTGGAGAGATGTATTGATGTCACGCGTCCGCCTGAGAATCTCATATCTGGTCTGTTTCGACTGTGCGCTCTCGACGCTGTGCGACTTGGCTCGCTGTTTGTGGCCAGCAGACTCTCGCTCGGCCTGCTGTCGGCTGCCGCAAGTTAGTCAGAGCTTAGTTTGCGCGAGCCGAGTGCGCTGACTTTACGACAAGCAGATCATGTCGCCGCACTGTTCTGATCATATCTTAGTAGCTTTCGAATGGCGGGTATATAAGCGAGTCTGGGTCACCTACTCCACGAGGCGGTGGCGGCAAACCTCTGCTTCAGCGGATACTTGCAGCTGAGGCGAGAGCACCATGGTATCAAATAGAGAATTTTCGAGCAATTATTCGAACGTGGGTATAGCAAAGACGCGTCGAACGTGAATGAGTTTTAATGTTCGCGAAGACGTGCTGATCGCGTCGCGTAGTCCCGTGGACGGCCTGATTGAGTAGGCAGCAGTTGGTTAGCTCTCAGCGTAGCCTAAATCTCGCCTCTCACATGACAGAACACTCTCATGGTATAGATTATCCGGCTAATTCCATTGGCAAGGCATTGTGAGTAGGATTCAGGAGGGCCATTTCGCGCGAGCTCACCTGGTGTACCTCGGTAACAAACACCAGCCTGCAGTTTTGGTCACGGCTGCTTAGTTTCTTCGAGACGAGGTCAGCTAAAAAGAGAGCTCGACCAAAACCTTGAAAGCAGAAATGTAGAGTGTCTAAAGGAGATTTCAAAGTCACTTAATTCAATATCAAGGAGGAAATCATATATAACACTTGGCCACCACAATCCACTCGGCTCAGATATATGCACATTTTTATCGCCTCAATTACAGTGCACTGCGCCATCCGAATGAGTGTGACATTCCTAATCATGTCAGCATAGCGTACTTGATCTGCATCAACAGGGAATACATACCTTTGCAGCACTAGATGTTGCAGAAGCCGTCTCACTCTCACGTATACTCGACGTTGCGGTCGTACTCAAGATTGTTGAGCTCGTCTCCACCAACCTTCCGGCGCATCCCTCCCCTGGTAAAGCAATATCATAGGCATAAGCCTCCAGTGCAAAATATTGCAGTGTATCACTGTTTCTTACCGCTTCTTCTGGTCGCGTTCGAGGGAGTTCGATGACTTCATCGTATTCGCCTGCATAATGTTCAACAATACCCTCGCCTACCTTTGGAACATGCAGGAGGCGGTGCAACAGGTCTGAGGCCCAGTAGAAGTTTGTAGGTCCGTTTGCGACGTTGTATCCAAACCCACACATGGCTTCAAGTGGTTTCCGAGTTTCGTACGATAGTGGACAGATAACGGTTTCGAGAGTTGCATTCTCACCGCGCCAATGCCCAGCCCAACCTGCAGCATATTAGTACATATGACATGACGCATCAAGGCACAATAATTAGCATAGAATGGAACTAACCTTCTTGTGCGCAATTTCCATCTGGATTATCACACCGGAAGATAACACCATCTTTGTCACCATTGACAATTTTCTCATACCATCCAATCGGCTCGCCCGTACCTGCACCTCCGAAATATTTTTGGTATATTTTGGATGAGTTACCCCAACGCAGAATGTGATCGCGTGCATGAGTGCAGAGGGTCATGGCTTCGGAGAGGCCACGGTTGATTTGTGCTGCCTCCGTACGATTGCATGAAGAGTGGACAGTGAAATGATGGACGGCTCCAAAGTCCCACGGGGTAGGAGTAGCTATAGGAATTTGCGATAGTTGAGTAGTAGTCGAGGCTTCCTGTCGTGCTACACGGGCTGGAGAGGCCAAAGTAGACGAGATGATTGTGAAGAGGGACCACTTCACAATTGCCATGGCGAAATCGAAGTGGAGGAATATTTCGAGTGACTTCTATTCCCCAAATTTTCAAGTCTGCAAGTAAAGACGCGTCAAAGTAGTTCCAGGACCCTCAACTTCTGTGATCGAGGATGGAAGTCGAGCTATTTATACCCTCACCTCATTGCTGCTTTCGTACTTGACTCGTTTTACTCTTGAAAAGCTTCGAGTCTTCAAGTTGACGCCATGATGTCCATGACAACGGTTACACAGTACCATGATGGACGAGCGAACGTCAATAGATTTTCATGCCGAGCACATTTCGCACCAGTAACAACATTTCCTACGGAAGATGAGTGCCTTCGTACGCTTGGCTTGCAGTAAGTACTTCGTTCTCGGAATTTTGTCATATTTTTTTCGCAGTTTTTCTCGGCATGCGCGTCCAAGCCTGCTAGCCAAGGGACGGACTAAAGACTAATTGACGCAGAACATTGCAAGTCTCCAACTATGCTCACTCGATCACTTGGCAAATGATGCGAAAAAGTAAAGTCGATTTCTAGTTTGCCAAGTCTTGACAAGACATGGCAAGAAAATCGCGGGAAAACATGGTGCTCAGCTACTTCTTTGGAAGCTAAGAACTCTTGACCTAACCAGCGTAATGGACCGATGCGAGAACATCTCGACAATTTTGCAAAGCGGTCATTAGCGAGATACATCTCACTCATTCAGTAATGAAATTATGCTTTAGATGTTGGCAAAAAATTTGAATTGGACCTGTTGCTACTCAATCTGAGAACACTGGCGAGGCAGTCGAAAACCTCCGCCTGATATTCCACAGTCCATGCCTGCCTTCATCTAGTTTTTTTTTAACAGAAGTCAGCCTCTTATGCTAATAAAGAAGAGCTAAGATCATTCCACTAAGTTCGTACGTCTTTCCTACGGACCTTGTCTCGTAGAATAACTTCCGTTTTCACTCCATATGAGGAGCGTTTCAAGTCACCGCGGAAGCTTACGAAGAGGTTAAGTCCATCATTGCTACACCGCCAACAACCTCTGTACCGAAAATGTTGGTGGTGAAATATACTTTATCCTGCTCAGCATATCCGCGCCCAAACACCAAGCTCGTCGGATCCGAGACCTGGCTTCCTTTAGCAACCACATGTTGCCGACCTTCAAGATCCACCTTCACGATCTGATCCGGATGAAGAGTAATCCATGCATCTCCTCGTTCATCAATCGCAAAGTCATCGATTCCCGTTCCTCCATCCTCGGCATAATTGAATTGAGAAATGTATTCTATCGGCCCGACAGTAGTGCCCTTGTGTGATATGGGTACACGTCCAAAGAGTCCAGTCGCGCTGTTGCAGAAATATAAGAACGAGTTGTGGACGCGCACGCCATTTATACCAAGTGAAGGAGCAGGTCCAGTAGGAGCGAAAGCCTCGTCCTGAATAGCAATGGAGTACGTCTGCTTTGCAATGTCGATGCGATAGATGGCCCCAGCGTTTGAGTCGGAGGAAAGAATCACAGAGGAGCCCGGGACAGTAGTAAGACCATTCAAGGCAGTAGTGTCTTGCACATCAACCACTTTCTTGAGTACTGGCCGGTCAGCGGCTGTTTTTCGGAAATCGAGTGTCCAGATAGCAGATTGCGTGCTGCGGCGCGTCGTTGTGTTCCATATACCCGCAGCAACGGCGAAGATATCGTTGTCGATTTCTGTGATACCGCTGATACCATTAGCATTCGGGATTGGCGGGAGTGCCGTCGTATCATTAGGCAACTTCGGATTGAGGTGCTGCACAGATGGCGTTCCCAAAGATGTTACTAATAGATCTCCGCCAGAACGAATGGCGATATTTTCTATGAAGTACGGAAAAGTTGCGAGATTTTGGATACGCGGCCGCACCGGACTGGCTAATGCCAAAGAGGAGAAAAGAGCGATGAACGTGCGTTGACCCTTCATAGTAAAGAAATACCTTAAACTAAGCAAGGTAGAACATCAACACCGTCGGCTATATGATCGTCCTCTTATATAATGTGTGCATAGCGCCTTTAGAATCCTGCATGTCGTATTTCCGATCTTGGTGCGTTTGCGGGCGGACGTAATGCGGTGCGTAAGATACCGGGTGGCCACTGACCGATCCCCAAAATGATCTCCGAGATATTAAAATCTTACCTGTTCCCTCCGGTTTGAGGGGATTTCAAATTAAATTGTATGACAAGGTCAGGTAAGTTGTGCATTACCTAAAATGAAGGAATTGGCGGAATTAAGCTACCGGAGTTAAGCTGGCCAGCACAAAACAAGAGCTTCCAGGATAGACACCTTTGCGCGAAAACATTGAAATAATCATCTTCGACTCATGTCACCTACGCCAAACTGATCCATAAGTTCCATTAGTTCTAAAGAATTATCTCACCCGCCAATAAGAGCAATGGATTCGCTTTCCGTAGTCTCCCGCCGAGATAAGTGGCTGGTCTCTATAATCTGAAAGGCTCGGTCTTTAGACCATTTCCGTAGCCTATCTCCTTAATCTCATCCATTCAACAATCTTTGTTTGAATACTAACACGATGTTATAACACAAGTCTTAGAAAACCCCCTTTTGTCCTGGACTTCCTTCGAGCGGATTGCGCCTACGCAAAAACCACTGGAGTAAGCACACGGTGCAAATACCAGTTGAACTACAAAGTGGATCCAATAGATTTCAAGCTCCGCATTTACATGTAAATTCGAGGTGTGCCATCGTAAATTGAATACAAAAATTACCCAACATGCAAAAGAAGGTCCAAAACACGTGGATTGCCCATCATGGTAACCATTGTGACTTGTATATATCGCGTCAGACCAATAAGCAAAGTCCTCAAGATGCTGCAGAAAAAAAAATAAAGTTTAAGAGTATGGTATTCATCACTCATGCGTCTTGTATTAACCTCGCTCACCTTCAAGCCGGGCATGTTCGTGCCTACCTTCTTCCATGTAGGGCATATCAATATCTTAAGGTCAATGCACCTTTCTACTTGCTACCTCTGATTTCCATCACTTCATCGGTATACTCGAAAAATCCGTAATCTTTCCGTTCTCGATGACCCATTGTATATGCGTATTAACGCTTCGTAGGCGCCTAGTAGCACCTCTTTAAGCACTCCTGTCTTCCGTTCTTTGGCTCAACCTACCAAACGAAATTCTTGAAATTTCATTGTCCCTACTATATAGACTACTCAAGGATACTCACAAAGCCTACACCCCGAGGAACCATTCCACCACCGAAGACGAGAAGAACTATTGGACAGATACCCTAAGACACGAGGGGCACCATAGCAACTACATCTGGACAGCCAAGAACAGTAAAGAAAATTGGGAGGCAAGTTATAAACGTTTCGGTATAGATCGGAAATATAAACAGGATTTTTGTGCCTTTGCAGATGAAGGTTACGATTGGTCGGTGCAGCGTTTGCCGCTCGGCGCAATTTCTAGTTTGTTTGGAGGTCGCGCACACAACTACTCACGCTTATCCACCTGAGGCCTTGAAGATACTTCTGCCAGCGTCTGGGAGATCGTTCTAAAGCCTTCTTGCCCCTATTCAACACCTGTGCAGTTCTAGGATAGTGCGTCTCTGGACTTATTGTTCGAAAAAAACATATTACTTCTTCTACAGTTCATAGTCGAAAGATACACACTGAGAACAATCGTTGAACCTGCATAGAAGTGGATATATTTGTCCCCCCTACAATATTGTCCATCCACATCTATGTACGAATAGGGTCACGAGACCGTAATACATAACAGAACAAGGTAAGTGTCTCCCAGTTGTGAACACAGTGAGGATGACTTAAATTGAAGCTTTTATCAAGACTGTTCATGCCCTCATACCCTCGTAAGTTTTCATTCGCGAAACTACGCATGGCCCGAAACAACCTATCACTTGACCGATTACCACTTAGGCTTACTGCAACGTTCAGCTACTATGACTACGTCATCTTCCTGCTATATCGAGAATCATGACCGCGAGACAGGGACGACAGAAGCAACTCATATTCCTGTTTGCTTAGAGAAGAAATACCAAGGTCTGGTCCCATGTCCGAGCACCACGAACGGATCTGCCCTTACTCTGGTGAGCTCGCAGTCACATACATTGAAAACTGGCAGTAAGTATTCCTGTTCAGGCCGTCATGTAGTGGATAATAGAATGATAATGGCATAGAACCTACTATAAGCACAGCACAGTGTGGCTGCAGTGATCAGCATAGAACGAAACATAGTACAATCCGTGCCTCTACTTTGGAGACGACATCCAGGACATTGAGCACAAGCATCTTCATTATAACAGAAACAGAAAGCTCTTCTCAGTCGGTTGTGTCAACTCTAATTAATGCTTTCTCTCCCGTTCCTACGCTACCGACACCAGCTTCACTCGCAGCGAAGAGCAATACTCGGCTGATCGCTGTATCATGCAGCCTTGGGGGATCTATAGTCATTTGTTTTCTCATTATATTCTTTACTTTTCTAAGGAAAGGGAAAGGTCGTAGAGATCGGATTAATTGCGAAGTGAAGGATAAAAATGATGCTGGGGCAAGATACATTCAGACAGCTGAGCCGATAAAGATGCGTCCGCCGATCGATTTAGCGGCACCATCAGACTTAGAGATAAATAACAGACCAACTGCGGCCGAGAAGCCGATCAATGATGGTGCTGGCAGTGGCAGTGGGTATGGACGACAGGAGAGGAGATGGACATCTATGGGCTATAGGGAGTATTAATAAGCAGATGACTAGAGATCAATGCCGTGTCGGACGACGTAGATGGTGGCATGGCATAGTAGGAACCAAGGAATACCCGCAACATGGCAGCATGGTTGCTGGGGTGCGCGGTGCGCTGGGGGCGGGGGAGAAGAGTACCATGTATGTACATACTTTCCCTTTGGCCGTGATCCGAAATGGCTTTTGTCTTCAAATTGGATCAATAATGTTTGAAAGCTTACCCTGAGCTAGTGAAGCTACGAAAGATGATATAACATAGTTCGCTCAAAATCTTTGATACGTCAACCACTTTCATTCGCAGGATACAACAGAAGTACCTATACATGAGCCTGTCCTTGCACCTCTCCCTGTACAGCCATAGCCCACAGTTTTCCTTTTCTTGTTATTAATTCCTCCCAACTTCCCTCCTCTACAATTGTACCCTTATCCATTACAAATAACCGATCTGCATCGCGCATAGCTTCTACCTGATGTGTAACACTCACAATAGTTAAGCCCACTCTCTCATCTCGTGTTTTTTTCAGGGCTTCGCGTACCGCCTTTTCACTCTCAGGATCTAATGCAGAGGTCGCTTCGTCGAGGAGAAGGATGTTCGGGTTGCGAATGAGGCAGCGTGCGAGCGCTATGCGCTGGCGCTGACCGCCAGATAGAGCCACACCGCGGGTGCCAATATCGGTGGCATAGGATTGAGGTAGCGAAGCGATGAAATCGTGGATGTTTGCATCACGGCATGCAGCTATGACTCTTCTTTCCAATTCATCATTCTCAATCTTATCGTCGTCGATGCCAAGGAGAATATTGTCGCGGATCGTGCCTTGGTAAAGCATAGTATCTTGCGTTACGAGTCCCATCAATTTGCGCAACTTATGAATGTCCCATTCTTTAATCGGTCGATCGTAGATATACAATTCTCCGTGATCAGTGGTTCCCTCTAGAGAGGTGGAATGTATTCCCAAATCATAGAAACGCTGGAGAAGAGCGATAAGAGTGGATTTACCACAACCGCTAGGCCCAACTACGCAGACATGAGAACCACGCGTGACTGACAAAGATATACCTCGCAAAATAGGTAAATTTGGTCGCGAAGGGTAGCAGAAGTTGATGTTCCGAAAATCTATGGTAGGCCTTCCGGAGGGGGATGGAGATAATGCAGGATCAAGGCCGGTCGACGAATTGATGGTGGGTTTAGAGTTGATCATGTGAAACAAGCGATTCATGCCAGCGTGAGCTTTGTTAATGTCTAGATAAGAAGCTTAGTTGTGGTCATTTACTAACAGAAATTTGAGTGCGTACTGGTTGTGTATCCGAATATCACCCCGCATGAATTGCCACCATTGATCACCGCTGCAAAAATCAAAAAGTACTGCGCTGATGACAGCTCACCTAATGATACAAGACGTCCGCCGTACCAGAAGACAAGGCCACAAGCTGATTGAATTTCTTAGCATCTACCTTCAATTGGTTCCGACTGTGACTTACCTGCAAGCACGAGAGAGTCGCCCAAGGCGTACAAGATCATGTCAACGCATGCTCCACGTATATTGCTCCCACATGCTCTTTGAAGTTTTTCATGATACATGTCTTCCACCTTTCCCTCCATAGCTAGACTAGAAACCGTCCTAATAGCGGAGATAGCCTCAGTGCTATATCTTGCGCTCTCTAGGAATGCTGCCGCGTAACGATCCTGAGCACCAATGTCCAGGCGCATCTTAGCAAAGCCGGCAGCGAGCAAGACCGGCAGGCATCCGAAGACCGAAACCAGTCCAAGCTTCCAACCTAGTGCCACCGCTATGACACAGCAAGCTACAAGAGTAGTCATCGTTGCAATGATGATGCCGGAATTTCGGCTATACAGAAATACCATGCTCTCGGGGTCTGATGCTAGGAGCGTCGTTAGTCCCCCTGAGGTATTGCTGGAATGTTGGAAGAAGCTGATATCTTGTATTAGCATCGACCGTAAGTATGCCGGATAACAGATCTTTGCGAATCGTGCTCCGACGACACCCATAGTCGTGAACAGTGCAAGGTAGGCGACTAGGGAGTATATACCACCTATAAAGAACATGAGTGCCCAAAAATTACCTCGGCGGATGAGCTCTGCCCCATGGGCCTGGAAGACGGTGACGAAGCGAGAATAGAAAAAGGCCTGGAGCGGTTGAAAACCTCCTGACATTATTGCGGCAGCGAACCCCACGATACTGAGTGGAATCAACTTTGGGTGGCTTGCGTACATTGAGTACATGCATCGCAGCAGACTCCTTCGTCGACTGACATCTGCTGATTCCAGCGGAGTGGCCACTTCCTCGACAATTGCATTGCGTCCTATTGTTGATTGATTGGTAATCGTCTGTGGTACAACCTTCGTGGCCGGACCTGAATGATCGATTGAGACATCGTATTGGGACCTTAAATCGGTTGAGCCACCTTGCGCCATCAACAATCGGCAATAATGACCGTTCAAAGCTACCAGAGAGTTATGTGTCCCTTGCTCAACGATTATACCATTGCTGAGAACGACAATGTTGTCGGCATTTACGACTGTCGAAAGCTTATGTGCAATCATGACAGTTGTTCTACCGTGGGACGCATTTTCCAAAGCCACCGAGACAGCCTTTTCTGATTCGGAATCTAAAGCTGAGGTTGCTTCATCGAGGAGAAGAATCTTGGGGTTGGAAATGATACTTCTTGCGATAGCGATGCGCTGTTTTTGACCGCCGCTCAGGAGTCCCGCTCTCTCTCCGGCGACGGTATCATAGCCATCAGGAAGCTGCTGAATAAAGTCATGTGCATTCGCTTGTTTACATGCCCCAATCACAAGATCACGTTTCGTTTCTTCGGGCATGTTTTCGATTTTGCTGCCGTTCAAGCCATTCAATACGTTGCGGTAGATGGTATCATTAAAAAGCATGGGTTCCTGTCTGTCTTTCAGAGAGATTTTAAATGAGGGCGGAGTCGGCTTACTTGTTGAACTAGACCGATTTGCCTTCTCCACCATTTCAGATCCAGATCATGAAGATTTTTCCCGTCCACTAGGATTGTACCTTCGTTGAGGGTATACCACCTTTCCTTTTGCAGTGTAAGCGCACACATTCAGCATCCTGTGGACTTTGAGATACTTACAACCAATCCGAAAATCGTGCTCTTGCCACTTCCGCTGCTTCCCACAATAGCGGTCACTTTGTTCGGCGGAATTTGCAGACTGAATTTGTCAAGCACTGTAATCGCGGGCCTCTCGGGATAGCGGAAGGAAACGTCCTTGAGCTGTAATTCGCCTTTCAAGCCATGTATCCTTTGCACGTTACTGTATGCTATCGGTGTCTCGTCATCGTCTCGATCCCCTACCATCTTGATGATTTGTTGAGAAGCTGCGAGCGCTTTCGTAATATCTGGAATAAGGGGTGCAAGAATGCCCATCGAACCGCTAGCTAGGATGATGCAGAATAGAACCGTAATAATAGAACCACCGTCCTTAACCTGGCCTCGATTCACTAGTTTCACCCCATAAAACAGCGCAATGGAATAGGCGCAATTTGTTGAGAGGAACACTGCGACTGTTATTCATGTTGCTGAAAATAGCCAAAAGTGCCTTACGGTTGCCATAGATGCATGCATTCAATGGTCCAGAAACCATCCAATGTTTCAAAGCCTTCTCTACTTGGTGAGCATACCGTCGCACGATCTTGTCTGCGGCTCCTAGTGCTGTTACATTAAGGATGCTGCTTAACGCTTCTTCAGCGAGACCTGAAGCCCGATTCAGCACCTCCATAGCTTTTCCTTCGAACTTGGCGATCATCCCTCCAAGGAACGCAGTCACAAGGATCGTCCAAGGCACTGTCGGAAGACAGGCAAGCGATATCTTCCAATTTTTGGTGAATGCGATAATAAAAGAGCAAACAAACATGGACAAAGATTGGGAAACAACTGCCAGCTTCTCGGATAGGCCTATCTGGACAACATTTGTGTCGTTTGCTAGACTAGTAGCAATACTCCCAGAAGGAATTTGGTCAAAATAAGATATAGGCTGGTGGAGAACCTTGCGGAGGTATCTTAAACGAATTCTGCTCGCCATTCGAGAAGCAGTGAAGTTGAATAGTACGGCCGCAATATAGAGACACTTAGAATGTCAGTTGACAGTTTGGTGCACAATAGAAATAGATGACTTACTACAAACTTTGCGATAAATAGATAGACGAAATAGAGTGCGTACTTATTGATTTTGGACCTTAGATCGTCCGCATCAACAGTAAATGAGTCATTGAACAAATTGACAAGATTACCAAAGACTATGGCCATGATTGGTTCCGTAGTGCCAGCGCCTGCAGCTGCAAGAGCCGCCAGACATCTTAGCCAGACGTCGAGGCGAGTCGCAAAACGCCAAAGTTTGAAATACGCGCTCGCTGGCGACTGGGAAGTCGCATTTCCTGACGATATCGATCCCGAATCTGACCTTTTTCGTGTTGCCATGCTCTGTTCCACATCATCATTAAACCCAGAAGTGGCATTAACTTCGTTTTGCTTGCCGTCTGAAGATCGTCCATCCATTATCAAGGTCGTGAAACCCGATGATGCCACGAACTTGTTTGCTGCAATAGTATAGAGAGTCAAAGGGAAATAGTGGCTCCCTTGGCTTTGATGAGGTATGAATAGAAGTATCGCATTGTCCGCTCACTATATATACTGGTAGAGAGGCACCGATATTCAGGGCGGATCATGATGGTAGAAGCTGATGATTGCCCCAAGGAGTAAGCGGCTGACGGTAAGGCGGGAAATACAAACCCCCAGTAATTTGAAGAAATCAGTACGGAGCGCGTTTTCGGGATTTGGAGCTGAGCGTTTGAAAGACACCAGCATGTTTTCTGTTCACCTAGTCAAGATGCTTAATCAAGCTCTCACCCTACATAGACATATCAAAGTACATCTTATATCCCAATATTTACACTTTTGAAGATTTTAGGAGGTCGAGGCAATGAGAAGGAATCGGGGGCGTTCTATTTGCGGGAACCTAGCGCCTGTGGTACAGATCGGTGGTCGGTGATGTGTCGGAGAATCGGCGGTGCTTTAGCCGCCTGTGCACGTGAGTCACGATCTTCCGAACGTAACACTTCTTAGGCAAGGTAGGTATAAACTCGAGCGCTAAATTGTTGAAGATGATGTGTTTGTATTAGTCTCGAGGCTGTCTATAATTCAAGGTAGGGGCTATTACGTATTACATGAAGCTCAACATTCTCACCATTATAGTTTGCTCAGCTACAGCAGAACCGCCCAGCTATGTCTGATTGCATGATCGATCAGCCTTCGACTAGGATTAGCTAGAAATTCAGTAGAAGATTCGGGATGTACGAATTAATGTAGGTACTATTGGCAGTGTGCTAGAATGTAAGTTCTTGTGTGTGCAAATAGGGACAACAAGACAAACGCTTAAAACGCAACGTTACACAAATGACCACTACAATCCTCGATGCACTCACGGCTTCCATCCTGATAACCCGGAATTTTGAAGTAGAATTTGGTCCTAAAATCGGTTTCAGAATCACGTGCGCAGATGAAATTGGAGGCATGAATACTCACCATTAACCAGGTCGGAAAGAATCGGTATCCTAGCCGAGCGAGTCCGGCCTGCGATCCTCTCCACGTCTTCCCAGTAGCGCCTCCAAGAACATCAGACACTACGTCTTCGGCATACTTCTCGACCGGTGTCCGACTTCGACCGTCATCACCCGTTGAAATGGCTTTGAACCCTTTTTCTATAGGGTGATATAACGAATCAGGCGGAAGCTGTTGATCGGCGACCGATAGGAATGGAGTTGCAATGGCACCGGTTACGACCGTTACAACCTTAACGCCAAAAGGTGCAATTTCAAGGCGAAGTGTTTCACTCAGGAGATTCATTGCAGCTTTAGAGGCATTGTAGATGCCTAAATCATTAGCACAAGACCGTGATTTTCGTGAAGGATGAGCATACTTGAGTATGGGCCGTGGGCTACCGCTAGAGCCGACGAAATGTTGACGATAGACCCCTTGGCCTTAATCAAGAGAGGTGAAAATGTTTGGATCATCCTTAAAGCACCCCAAAAATTGGTCTCGAAAAGCCTTTTTGCTTCCTCGATTGGGATATCTAAGGCTGGCATATTATATCCCATTCCCGCGTTATTCACGAGATAATCTAATTTGCCTCCTGTTTTGACTCGCACCTGTTCATACGCTTGCTGGACCGAGGAGTCGGATGTGACATCGAGGGCAATGATGTGCACGTTGGGGAGATCAGAGAGGGAGGATAACGAGGAAACTTTTCGAGCCGATGCAAAGACTGTCAAGCCGCGTTGCTGGAATTTGTGGGCAAGAGCAGCGCCAATGCCGGAACTACAACCGGTGATCAAAACGGATTTTGCCATGGGTACGGGTATGGACTGGAAGTAATGTGGTCTGTTACATTTTGGTATTGGGATGAAGTCTAGCGAGCCTTTAAAAGATGCGGTCGACAAGGTAGATTCATTAGCAATCAGCTTCGCCCTATACAGCCCATTGGCCCCTTCGGATGGGTTGTTACCATGAAGAGGCTAACTATAGGAGGAGATTGCCTGATTAGGACAAAGAACCAGACAGGGTCCGAAGGCTCGATTGCTCCGAGGTCCGAATCGGAGTAACAAATGACCGTTTCACTAATCATCAATACGTTCTTGCCTCTAAGCGGCTTCTAACCGTCTCTTTGAAGAGTGGTCCGCGAACCATAACCGCCTTGTCGCCAAGGACGTGCCAAAAACTTTGGATAAATGGCCGCAAGAGTTCCTGCGTACTGGATACTACCTATTCAAGTTTTGCCACGGCGCACAATCAACCATCCTCACACATGATCTCCTCGTACGGTTCACGAGCCATTCTGAAGAACTCCCCGCCATCACTCTTGGCCTAATGATCTGAGAATTTTCCAATCTCAAGCACCAAAGAGCCATTTTCATTCCGACGTCTTTGTGTAGCAGTGCATTTCTATCCATACAGCGGTTCCTAACATCGGCGAGCAATGTTCAAGCTCGGGAACTGGAGCTGTCCTCGTAAACCCGCCGCAATACACAGAGTGCCGCGCATTTCATTTCATGGTGTTGTCGGAGAGAAATGAACTCAATGATTTAGCGAAAGACAATCGCAGGCTCCAAAACAGGACTAGTGCAGCTGTTATCCCGACGTCTTCGGCCCCGCCTTCCACCACTCGTTCTTCTCTTTGAAGGCTCTTCTTTGGTACCGAACATGTCACAGTGACTAGAATGAAGGAAATGATCAAGGGCACTTTATTCCAACTAGCCGGTAATCTCTCTGAAGCGCAAGATTGACAAAAAGGACGAGACTTGCAATAGGTGACTTCGGGCAATTGCACAAACCATGGCTCGGACTCCGAAATACCTCCTAAAGGGCTACCCACGAATCAAACAGCTGAAGTCAGATAGGCGCAAGATGGTTCAGGAACCTTTGTCTCATTCAAATGGCCGACCTGTCTTCCCAAATCGTGCTTGATCACTTCTTATTTCCACGCCCCGCCTTCTCGTCTTATTTCCAATCCCCACAGACTTCCGTACTCCCTTGGGACATCGCTCGGGAATCCCAAACTAGCGAACAAGGCCAGGCCCCACCTTTTGCCCTAGGTGCAAAATGCCGTCGATCACTGCGACGTCGAACTCCAAAATCCCAGCCACAGTCCCCGACACAAAATCGCTGCCTAGGCTCCTCTGTCTCCATGGCGGTGGTGTCAATGCATCAATCTTCAAGGCACAATCTCGATCCTTGATTCGACACCTCCAGCACTCCTTCCGCCTCGTCTGGGCAGACGGTCCCTTCTTCTGTGATCCGCATCCCGACATCATCCGTGTGTATGGCTCGTACGCGCCGTTCCGGCGCTGGCTGCGATGGCTGTCAGATCATGCTGACATTGATGCGGAGAGCTGTATTGAAGAGATAGGGTACTCGATATATAGTGCAATGGAAGCTGACAATAATGAGGGAGGCACAGGAGAATGGGTTGGCCTGATGGGTTTCAGTCAAGGTGCAAAACTTTGCGCGAGCCTCTTGCTAGAGCAGCAGGCGCGAGAAGACAAGGCGAGAAGAGAAGGGCAGAGGGGAATTGAGACTGGTCCTATCGGAATACCAGGACTGGATTGGAGATTCGCGGTTCTACTCGCCGGGCGCGCACCGTTGAGCAACCTGAACCCAAGGATCCTTAGGAGTCAGGCTCTTGTGAGCGCAGCAAATATCTCAGAAGGATTCCAGTTCGTGCAGACAGTCGATGAGAACGTGATGCTAAGGAAGCCTACAGTTCATGTTCATGGCATGGCTGATCCGGGGCTACATTTGCATCAGAAATTATTCGACGAGTATTGTGAGGAGGGGACTAAGACATTGGTCAAGTGGGAGGGAGCACATCGGATACCGATCAAGAGTCAGGACGTTGCGTGGGTTGTGGGGGCCATCTACGATGTGGCAGAGAAGACTGGTGTTAAGGTTATTAGAACAGTGTGAGGATCATTTCGATGTTTCCATCAGCGCAACGCATGTCCACGAATCCGACGGATGCCTCAGAACGGAGAATGGTGCATTGCAATTTCATGAGACAAGGCGTTTCTGATAGACGTAGACGCATGGCGATGTTGGAAGGAGGTCGCATCCGCCGTCGCCGGCCATTGCAAGATGCAGGCTGGTGGCACAGCTCGCATCATATGTACCAAGCATCAAAGGCGCTAGGAAGGAGTAAAAAGTTTACGTGAGCGCAATAACAGCAAGGCTGGCATGGCTGGCCGTGGGGAGAGGCGTGAAGTTGCGGCTCCACCCAATTGGTTTAAGGCTGGGGCTAGACTCTACGCACGCCCTTCATCGCCCCTGTTTCCACTCCGAAGGATTGGACCACCACCAATGCCATCGCTTCTTTGTCTGCTCCTCCCGTGAATCCTTCCCACGCGTGGTCATGCACTTTTCGCCCGAGCAAACAAAGGCCTCCAATCCCCCTTTGCAAGTTCTGCCTTCAGCAGTGTGAAGCTATTGCCTTGGCAACATACAGTCCAGTACAAGGAGTTTAGCTTCAGGCGGACCGGCGTATTGCTGCGTCTGTTAGCAGGTCTCGAATCTGACTGTTAATATTTGGTAGCAACGCCGTCCAAACAAGCATGACAAGCCGGGAATGGGGCCACTCTTAGCTTGATGCCATGTCTGGGACGGACTCTCTGCGCCACACTGAATTGCACTGATGCGGGCAGTCATTTGTTTCTTTACCTTCGAAATGTTCGCGAGGCACCCTTAGGACCCTTTTCCCTCGCGCCTACTTATTTCCCATCTTCCCGTCTCGAATTTCTGCCTCGGTAGATTTATTCACAATGCTCGGCCAACTGTGGGTTGTTCTGCTTGCTATCTCGCCTGCTGCTGCTGTTGCAGCCACACGATCCGGCACCGCGTCCTCGACGAAGGTCTCTTCTGCCGAAGCTCAATCGTCCACGGCCGAATCGTCTTCAGATGATCTCCAGTTTTGGTGGAGTTTTCAGGCAGAGAACACTACCGAGTCGTACGACCCAGTCTTTGAAATATGCGGGGACTCATGTGGTGATTGCTGGGAGGGAGCAAAATCATGTTTCGCCAAAGAATTCTCAAATATCTGCTTCGAGCCCAAGCTAGGCGAGACATGTTGCAAAGACAAATATGGAAGTATGTGTATCAGGTAACTTATATCGGTAGTGGGGACTGACGAGGACAGCGAGTTGTGCCAAGGACTTCTACTGCGCGTACACGGACGATGATGTCGCTCTCTGTTGTAAAGAGGTATGAGAACATGTATGCGGCTTGGATGATCAAGTGCTAATAGTACGAATAGGGCGAAGATGTCAGAGACTGTGGGAAATTGCTTCAGGAAACCCTGAATACGGCCACGCGCGGAGCGCCATCGTCGACCACTGTGACTGCCATATTTACCCCATCCATGACTGCGTCAGATCAGTCAGTCGTGGCGCGACCAGAACGAACAGCACCTCCGAGCATCCCGGGTAGCAAAAGTGGCACAAAGAAAACTGACCTGGAAGACATCGAGGCCGATAAAGACGTGTCCATGGCGGTCAAAGTAGGCGCTATAATCGGCGGCGTCGTGGGGGCAGCCATCCTCATTACGCTAGCAGTAATGCTGTTCCTACACCTACGAAATAAGAGGAGATATAACAAGGTTGGGGACGGACATGCTGAGGAAAAATTGCTCCCAATACACCCAGCACCATTGCCCTCCCATCCTATGCCAAGGCCAGTCTCCGGTGCCCCCTCTGCCTTCGAGCCCATGCGAAACATAAATGACCACCGGATGTCGTCAGCTGCATCTCCCCAGAGTCATGGAGGGCCGTCGCCGGCTAGTTTCCCGGTCGTCGCGTATTCAGATCATCCAACCCCCCCTCCGGCTCATCAGCTCACGCATGCTCCTCCACCAAATTAAGCTATCGCTGCCAGTCACCATACTTGGATTATACACCTAAAGCGCCTCCTACCGCAGCTTTTCATGTGCCACCTATCATGATGTTTGCTTGTTATTTTAAACTCCAATCTTACGTGTAGCATCCCTTTCCATCCCATTACTTAGCCATTGCATCACGCTCTTCATGTCACATGATAATGCAAGATAGTTTATCAACAGAAACTAATCCAATATCCCAATCATTCAAATTTCTACTGATCAAGAGTCATTTGCGTTCCTGTAGTCTATCGTAAACCTGTGTATGCGACCGAGTCAGCGCGCTCTACCGCCATTGATGGTCATAGCTTGATAGCATTGCTGCAAGCAGAACAAAGGCCTCTTGGCTAAAATTCTACTCAGAGGCTCGTTCAATTAACATGCTGAGAAAAGCGCCAAAGTTTTAAGATACGGCCACCTAAACCGCCGAGCAATATCAGGGCGCCAAGTCCAGAACATTTTCTACTGATCAACTATGCTTATCCTATTCAATACCTGAAATTCACGACCTTGAAATTGTTCAGAGCATGCTATCGTAACCTCCATCTCACAGTATGTACATACTGGAATCATACTATGCGATCGTAAAGTTACGTAGTGAAACCCCCCCCCCCCCCCCCCCCACATACTCCGTTTTACATCTGCATGTTGATTTTCGAATTTCAAGAACGTTGAAGCACACCTACAACCCATGCAGAACGAATACAGTCAAGGCATTTCCCACGCCGTTGGTGGCTCTAAAGTGCCCGAGAAAGCCCACAAGAAGGTGCCCCAGGGAGTCGAAGAGAGTCTACCTAACAAGGTACGATCCTTTTAAATCCTACATGCCTTCGAGTGTAATGACTCGTTTTTCAGGTCCACGACACTGGCTCCGGGACTGGTCGCCAAACGCATGCTAAGCATGGAGTAGATGCTTCCATTGTGCCCAAGGCCGTTCAAAAAACTGTCTCCGAAAAGCTGGAGCGTGTGCTGCCGAATGCCATTCACGATACGGGTGACCAGGGAGGTTTACATAGGAAATAGTAGACTCGAAATTGCATGAACCATGATAATATTATGCTATAGTTACGTAGTAATTGATATGGTTGAAATGAATGCTAGTTCTTTTCATTTGTATATGCTATTGCTAAGTCATATCCCATCATTCATCATCTCCAGCTTCATCGACTTCTAACCATCGAGCTCTGCACTTCACAGCGGCGCTTCTCACTTCTCTCTTCCGGTCGTCTAGTGCCGCTGTCAATTTCTTGCAAACTTGCCTCCGGTACGGTAATACAGTGTCTAGTTTCAGCTTGTCCGGCACGAGAGTGAGGCATCGAAGCGATGCTGTGCGAACTTTGGGGGGCGTTCCATCTTCCTTGTTCACAATCGAGTTCGCCAGCAAGCGTGATACTAGACTCCCTACATGCTCCTCAATGACATCAGGTTTTTCAGTGAGCGTGGATGTCAAGGTTCCGATAGCAGCTTCTTTTACTAGGTCTTCGCCCTTCAGGTCGAGGCTCTGCAATAGCAGTAGGAGCAGCGTATCCACTTCCTCTATGACAATATCATAAGGCATCCAACGCAGGAAACCACTGAGGGCAATGAGATAATTCGGTTTCGTCTCTGGTGTAGCTTCCCGAAATAGCCGTGTAATTTCTGGCACGAGCAGAGCAAATGACTTCTGCTTATGTAGACCAGAGAGCTGGCAGTGGTTCTGCTTGGTGAGTAGATCATCGGGCTGGAGGAGGGTGCTGAAGCCGTGAGCGACAGTCCTACCGTACTTTGGATGTGAGAGGAAAGAAAGAACGTGTGGATATAGTTTTTGCAGTGCGGGACTACTTCGCAGGAGGATGCCTTTCAGGCATGCGAAGATGATGCGTATCCGTGGAGCATCAAGTTTGTCGGCGCTGAAAAGATCAAATGGTGAGTTAATTAATGGGTCCATGCAGGTCCGTAGTGCTGACGCCGGATAGAACTTGTTGATAATCAGGGAAATTTGGCGTAAAGAGGCCAAGCGTACCGAGGTAGAGATTTGTGGTTGCTGGGCGTAATTTGCTAATGAAGTGACAAGAAGCTCCATCTCGCACGGGAGTCTAGTTTCTTTGCGGAAAGATGCGAGGAGGTGTGTAGATACAATCATGGTCCTGTTGGTCTCGGGCGACCAGTCATGGCCGAATGGCGCCAGCTTTGTTTGAGGGGTATCCCTGAAAAGGGTATACAACTCAGTAGCAAGGCTTTCTTGCTGGCTAATGTCTTGTGACCTTACTATGATGTTACAAATTCTACCGACAAGGTCCAATGTGGTCTCATTATCGAATGCTGCCGGGTGAGATGAATCGGTACTCGATGTTCGCTTCAGAAGAGGAAGTACAATCTCTTGGTAATATGTTGAAGGGTTGGAGGTTTGATCGAGTCTGTCTGCGCCCTTCGTGAGCGCATAAAGAATGGCGGAGAGAAGTGCGACAACGTATGCAGACGAAGCATTTTGCTGTACCGCAGAGGCGAATTTGTTCTTCAACCGGAGTATCACTGTATCGAAGACTTTTGGTTCGCTAGCCAATTTCGCAAATGCCTCTAATACAGAGAAATAGCCATCGGATTCATGCTCGTCGGCATCTGGAAGCCGAGCCATAAATGCCGGAAACGCTTTATCGATGACAACCTGGGGCTTTTGATGAGCTATCCCGACGAGGCTGTTGATAGCGGCGGTTTTGACTTCATCCTTGCTGTAGGACTCTTCGTGTATAACGATAGTATAGAGCAATAGGATGATCTTTCCAATATCCTCATCGCTGAGTAGACCTCGAGCTTTTGAAAGCTGGAGGAGGCCATTCATGCATACCAGGCGAAATGAAACCTCCTTTATGGATGCCGTTTCTAAACCATTCAACATGATTTCGAGCGCTTGGTCGTGGAATTGCAGCAATCCATTCCCAGATGATTGGTCTCCAGCAGAACCGATAGACCTCCAATCTCCGTACACGTCGATATTAGCTTGAATCAATTGCACCAATACTTCTAATAGACCCCTCTGCTTCGCTATAGTATCCGCAGTCTGGAATAAGGTGTAAAGGCTTGGTAAAATGCCCGCAAGTAGAGCGTTGGTGACGTCTGGCGATACTTTAGCAAGGCTATAGAGGATCCTTGCAGCTGCTTGAGATTGCTTTGTCGGTGCGTCCTCCAGGTGCTCAGTGCACTCCTTGATGATGGGACGCAAAAACGAATTTAGAGGTCCATCGGTGCCCTGAGAGAGCGTCCTCGCAATAGCCGCTAGGCTGTTTAGAGCTTCTTCGGCTAGGTCTTCCTCCTGTACATTGAGTATCTCATATTTAAGCGCATCCCACAAGGTGATGGAGTATAGGGAGATGGTGCGGGAGCCGTATTCGCTGACAGCCGAAGTAATGGCCTGAAGCACATCTCGCTACGCAATGTTAACGATATACATAGTCGATGAAGACCATGCTACCTACCTTTGTGTTTACATATGTTGAATCAAGCTTGTCTAGAAGAGCGGGGAAAGCATACGGAGCAAAATCGGACGTTGAAGCGATGCATTCTCTCAAGCGATCTTTCAGCATCTGGGCGGTGATACCGTAAGGATCATCCGGGGGCGGTCTGAATGTAATAGGAAAGTAGTTGAATACGGCGTCAAAAAGATCCTGTTCCCAGTCAGCTTTCCTAGCTGTTCAACGTAGTCTATCTGCGGAGTATACCTGAGCATCCGCACCAATGCTCCACTCAGTCATGGGAACCTTCAGGATGGAGAAGACCACCATGAGATTTCGCGGATCCTTCTCACCATCAAAGTATGCTATGAATTGAGAGAGAAATTCGGGCTTCGAGTCGTGTAAAGTCTGCAATGCTTTGAGAAGTCAGTCCCCTAAGTCCCAGTTTGATACCGTGCGCCATACCGTCTCTATAGTTTGCCAACAAGGTGTCTATAAGTTGTAGCACGGGATATCGTTCGCTCTGTTGTTTGTACTGTCGAAGCGGGCTCGTGTGCGCGAGAAGGCTAAAATTTTCAGCACGTGGCGTAGAAACGGGTAGCCAGAATATACACACGTCTCCATGATCTTCTGTACCGTCTCGTTGTTCCATTTCCCATGATTCTCGAGCGCCTTCAGTCCTTGTGCGCATGCACCGATGGCGTCGCCGTCCTCAGCGCGGGAGAGGATGAAGCTGTTGAGGAGGTCTCCTAGAGTCATCTCAGTCTTATGTTCGCTTCTGGGGGAACGAAGATTGTGCATCATCGGCGTGGGGCGTACTCTGCTGGAGCGATAGCGTCCTCTGCGGTACAAAGCCAAGGACCTCCGCGAGGTACGACATAGCTACTCCAGTCAGCCATGACTCTCTATAGCCGCAGAAATGCTCACTTTTGGACCGGACAGCACCATCTTCGCTGTTGAGATATTCGCCGAGCTCCTCTACGAGCGTCAAGAGCTTCAATTCGCCGTTCTGGAGGCCTGCGCATAGTCAATCGCCGCGTCCCGCCGTCGCACGATTGCTTGGAACACGCACGCTTCGCGCTCTTGCTAGCGACATCGCTCGCCTCGCGCCTGTTGCGGTCATAGTCCAGCAGATACTGCTGGATGTCTGACATCTCGGCGCGAATTCACAATAGTGAAAGTTGACGGCGGGGCCAAGCAGAGGTGCTCGAAACCCTGGAGCCATATGCGTATGACGAAATTATACCCGAGCGCTGATTGGCCGGCCGATGTCGGAAGTGGGGCACGAAAAAAGTTCACGGCACGCAAGCAGACTGCCAGCGCGGCGGCCGGGTCGAGCATATATTGAGGTACGCAAATGTTGATATGAATCCATGAAAGAGACCACGGTATAAGAGAGACTCGGCCTGTCTGCTGCTTCCGTGTCGCCTGGAGCACTCGTCCTCTTCGTCCATTCCTTTTGCCCACTCCTAGACATTCACCCCACCATGGCCGACGACAAGCCCAATTGCAAGGTCGTCCTTGCAAACAACATTGCGAAAGGCCTTCTCCAGGAAGTTCAGGATGGCCTGAAGCAAATTGACCGAAAGCCGGTGCTGGTCGGCTTCCTCTCGTCCTCGGACCCCGCTGCTCGCGTCTACGCTGAGTGGACGGGGAAGACGGCTACCGAAAAGTGAGCATGTCCGCATACTTGCATGTCTTATCAACTGATCATGGCTGACAAAATGTAGCGGCTTTGCTTTCGAGCTGCGTGAGGTCGACCGTGAACTCCTCGAAGATGCCATCATCGACGCGAACAACGATGTCGCCGTCGACGGCATTATCGTCTACTACCCCATCTTCGGCGACCGCCAGGACCAGTACCTACAGCAGGTCGTGTCCATCGACAAGGATGTTGAGGGTCTATCCCACCGCTACATCTTCAACATGTACCAGAACATTCGATTTCTCGATGATGCCAATACCAAGAAGAGCATCCTGCCTTGCACCCCGCTCGCCGTGATCAAGATTCTCGAGTATCTGCGCATTTATAACACAATATTGCCGTATGGAAACCGGTTGCATGGGCGGACCATCACCGTCATCAACCGCAGCGAGGTCGTTGGACGACCGCTGGCCGCACTGCTCGCCAACGACGGAGCCTGCGTCTACAGCGTCGACATCAACGACGTGCAGCAATTTTCACGAGGCGAAGGTCTACGCAAGAGGAGGCACGAAGTCCAAGAGAAGCCCGGCTGGACCTTGAAAAACTGTCTACCCCTCAGCGACGTCGTCATCAGCGGTGTTCCCGGCGAAAAGTATAAAGTGCCGCTTGACGGGCTGAAGGACGGCGCAGTCTGCATAAACTTCTCTAGCGAGAGGAATTTCAACCCCGAAGTAAAGCAAAAGGCATCGATCTACGTTCCCGCCATTGGCAAAGTCACCATTGTGGTTCTTCTGCGCAATTTGCTAGTATGTTCATCCTTCTCATTTACAATATTTCAAATAGTTACTAACTCATCTCCAGCGCATCGTACAAAACAAGATTGAAGCCGCCGCAGAAGTATCACAAGAAAAAACGTCCGAAGAGAAGGCTACACAGGCGACCTCATAGACACTCTTACCCGCCCTTTGCGCCATTCATACTTTGATACCCATTAGAGGCCCACCTGGGCTCAAAAGTTGCTTCTACATTCTCATTCACCTTGTCTAGTTCATTGTATTATGCTTGATATGTACATGATGCGAATAGCCGGTGTGGTTTGGCTAGTGCCCATGCGAGTATCCATCCCGGCACATAAGCCGGTCTTCTCACAAAGCTAGCGCAATTGTGTGTATGAGGCATACCATATTCTATGGAAGCGCGCATTTTAATTGTATATAAATGCTGCACTAAGGAGGCAGGTCGTCACCCTACACACCAACAACTTGCCCTGTAGAGCCTGTAGAGCCAATCTGTCCTCTATGCTTCAAGTTTTGTGGTCCCTCGAGTTCTCCAATCATAAAGATCCCTTCGGAATAGTTATTCATCAACCAACCGTTAGTGTATAAACTACTAGCCCGGCAACACGAACGTCATCGAGGCAGGTCATGGGCAAAACAGCTTCGCATATAGGCTCGAGTCCATCTGGTGTGGTAACACAATCATGCATTGCTTTTCGTCGCAGGAATCCTCCCCCGCACCGGATAATGGTTGTGACTAAGCTCGGGGCTATCTCAGCTGCGAAGGGCGAGAGCTGACCACCCTCATTCTGACAGTAGCAACTCGCTGATAAAAGTCCAATATCAGGGTTCAGAAGTCATCTTCAAGCATCAGCAGGACTTAAGCACAGCCCAACATGTCCACCTTCACAATCGGAAAATCCCTACTCTCGCTCATCGCCCTAGCGACAATGATAGGCCCCTACCTCGCCGATTGGAGGTCAAGAAATCCTTACCCTTCCACTCGGAATCGCTACATGCTAACATTGTCCTTAGTGAAACCCACGTTCTCAATCCCCGCTGGCCACCTCATGCACGCTTTCACAATGGGCAAACCATGACGACTGGCCTGCTTCTCGGTCTCTTCACATTATACTACCTCCACTTCTCCAGGCCTAAATCCTCTTCCCTCCAACAGACATACTTAAACTTTGCCTTGCTACTTCTACACCTCTATTATGTTCCTGCATTGTCGGGTAGTCTCTATCCGGGGGCGTTGTGGATCGACCCGGAGTTCGGAGAGGGACGACCACAGCTCTATCTCTTCAGTGCTTTTCTGAGCGTTGCTTGGGTGGGATGGTGGATTGAGAGGAACAAAGTGCTCAATGCTCCTGGGACGAAAAAGATATTGTGATCTCAACGAGAGTGACGTCTAAGGTGGAAGATATAAAGTCATTGTCCCTCACAAAGCTAGCTTTCGAAAGCGTGATGAAATGGGCTAATATCATACACCGAACGGAAAAACTGGCATTCAGAGACCACTATCGAGGCAGAATTGTGTTCAGAGCTCCTAAGCTTGCTCCTAAGCTTCATCGTTAAGACATGAGATAGTAAAAACTGAAATTTCCATATCCCATGCGGCGCGGTACGCTTGCAGACATGCATTTAAAGAAAAACCACCGAGACCTAATGCAATATGAAATAAACTCCCTTCCATGATACGCCGACCATGCAGTGACCACCAGTGCCTACAAATACAAAGCAAGTGATATTCAACCCAGGTATATGCAATGTGGCAAACAATCAATCCGCAGAGTGCATTGACTCTACAATACCAGACTAGGGGCCATCTGGCATTGGGGCCGGAGTTTCTACTTTTATCTCCGGTGGAGGCTCGTATGCACCGTCCGGCTCATAAGTCTGTCGACGTGCAGGAGGTGGCCGTCCCCTTTCTTCGTAGTATATGTAATCGGATCGGCCTTCATATCGATGGGATGGACCGCGATCATAAGAGACAGGAACGTATTGGACGTGCTCTGACTCGTGTTCCACGTATCGGGCCGGAGGTGGATGTGGATGGTAAGATCCGCGTGGTGGGCGAGGGTCGCGGGGTACTCGTATAATCTCATACTCGTGGATCGGTTGGCCATACTCATCTACATAGAGATGCCCTCGAGGATCCTCAGGATAACCAGCGTAGCGATAACGAGGTGGAGAGTACGGACGTAGACGATCTTGAACTGACACATACTCTCGCGGAGCTTGTCGAGTCTGATAAGGGGCATCTTCAGCCGGCCCTCGCTCTACACTATGGTCCCTAGAATAAACAAGATCCTGGTCAGCGTTCGGTTGAGGCGTCTCCTGTTGGTCGATTCGGCGACGCTGTTCCTCGTATCTCTCATATCTTTTACTCTGTGAGCGACTCATGCTTGCACCTCGGGAATAAGGTTCATCGCGAGCGACGCTCATGTATCTATAGTATCGCGAGGGTACATGATCATGGTAACGATCCCTACGTCGATGGGGGCCAGGCCTCCTTAGACCCCTTCCAGAATCCGGGGTCGGTATTTGACGACCTCCTGGCCTAGCGTCCTCATATCTGGAACCATTGGACACAGTGGAAGGAGCTGGGGGGTGAGCAGGCCTGATATTGCGAAGGTGATCGGTTGCCTCTTCCGTTGGAGGAATACTAGGTGGAGGTGGAGTATATCGAGAACCATCATCGGGCTCCAATCCCGCCGCTGGAGGGTTAGGCTCTATCAAAGGTGCTGAAGCCTGTTGAGTCGATTCACCAGGTGAAGGCTGGCCAGGAATAAATTCGTCTAGAAAACGATCTGCCGCAGACTTGTCTCCTGAAGGACTAGCCTCGCGTGATCTGGGATCTCTTAAGTAACGGTACTCTTGCAACCGACCTTCATCCTCTAAATAGCGCACCTGGCGAGAGAGGGGCCTATAGTCCTGGACTTGAACCTCTTCACGCGGTTGCGCGAAGACTACCTCGTCGTGGCCTGGATGGTAGAACGCCTCGTGTTCCCGGTACAAAGGCCGACGCTCATGATAATCATCATAAACTGAATCCGGATCTCGGAATCTCCTAGGACTGGGTGCATACTCTACATATTCTCGGGACCGAGAGTAATCATCATCCAAGGGCTTCCTAGTCAGCTGGAGGGATGGTATGTTAGCTACGGTCATCCGGTCTAAGGATGCTTGCGAGGCACCTACATAGTAGCGCGGCTCGGCGTAATAACGAGGTCTACGGTCAGTCGGAATGGGAGAGCTGGCACGAAATGAGTGCCTCCTGGTAGCGGACCTAGCCGATTGGCTTGCCTGCGCCGGGAGTGCAGGCCGTTGTGGATCGTACTCGTCCTCTGAGGGCTTTGGGGGAGGAGATTCCGGATGGTGGGAGGCTAGAGAGGAAGGGCCGGACTTCTCCGTGGAAACCCCCGGAGTACCAGTTGCTCCTGGGGTGTCCTTGGTGTCGATTGGCATGAGGTGGGCGGAGGATGCAACTCCATTGTTGTCGATGACTCCAATCTTAGGCAGAGGGGTAGGGAACAGTCTCGGAAACACAGTGGCAATCATGTGTAATTTGTCGTCATCCATTCCGGGAGCATGGATGAGACCGGAGATGATGCGATCACCTGGAAGCTCAATCATGTCCTCTTTCCAGTCCAAGGAGTGCGGCACCTGGCTATTTCCAAATCCGGAGGGTTGTTGGCCTTGGGCTCCTGAATGTTGCGACTTGAAGTGAGAAAACAGGTTCAACACTGTATAGACCTTTCTATCCTCCAGTTGTGGAGAAAATTGGGAAGACTCGTCCTGACAAGCTTTGCAGGAAAGGCCAGGTGCATTCTTCAGGGCCCGCGGAATCTCATGGTTAGAGAAAGCATCAACAAAGTGGTTCAATGTCGGTTCATGATTGAACTCGACATGGAATTTGGAAATAACACGCTGCAATAATACGTATATCCGAACATTAATAGGCAGATCCTTGACTCCAGAGGTTTGTTTCCAGATGTCCTGGGCCATGTCGATGACAGTACTCACTTGCTTATCGAATGAACTAGTACGATGGTCTGTTTCGTCAGATTTCTGCACGATATCATTCGTACCTGGTATCAATGAACCAGGAGGTGGTACTATTGCGGGATTGGACATAGCCGGGGAGGTCATGTAACCATTTCCTGCCTGGGAACCATATGCCGGCGGAGCCATGGGCTGGTATTGATAGGCGTCCATGGGTGTGCCATAAGACTGGCCATAGTCGTATCCTGTGGTTGCGGAAGAAGTCATCTGTGGAGGTGCAAAAGGTCCGTTGTAATGGCCACCGTAATGATATGGAACCGGACTAGCTTTGGGCAAATGGGACTGTACATGAGGGGTGGAAGTTCCGGCGCGTGAATACCCACCGTAATATGCGCCGTATCCGTGGCTAGCTGTGTTTGGAGCAGTATGATAAGCGTGCTTCACAGATACAGGGTCCGGATGAAACGGGGTATCCTGTGGCCACTCAGCTTCTCTCCAGGCGACGACAACGTTGCCAACGCTGAATGCGTTAGTGTGTTTTGCTCCAAAATGTTGGATGACCCCTTCGAATCCGTAGTACTTCGTATTGCCCTCGCATCCGCTACCGTAGCAGAGAAAGAGCTCCTTTCGAAACTGTTCCGTTAGAGTCTTGATCTTATTGTCATATACCCACTTCATATTCTCTAGGACAAGTCTAGGCGGGTGAGAATCGACCTTATTTCTCTCACCCACTTCGTGTTGGTCCTGTACAGAGGGCTGTTTCTCGGTGGCAGCGTCGGCATAGAATATGCGACGTACGTACATTAAGAGATCCACGGCAAACTTTGGGCTGTTCTCGTAAGTAACGGCCTGGCCATGATCCCAGTCCTGATTGATGAACCCGTCTGCGATGATACTGAGCCGGTCGCGGACTGGCCGTTGCGACTCTTCCCATTCTCGGTCCATGACTTCCTTGGCTTCTTTGGAATTGATGTCCGGGTGGCGGCGGTCTGTTGTTCGCGATAGAGATGCAACGCGTGACACGTGGTCCGCTTCGGCCTGTTGGGCAGCAGGGAGTTGGGCGAGTAAGCGGGGTTGAAGCACACTCCAGGCATAGTCAGTCATTGGCTGGGATATCTGTATAGCGGCCTTGAACGATTCCATGTGGCGCACAACGTTTGGCGGAATGGCGGGATCCATCTGCTGGCAACGTCGCTCAATGTCGGCTTTTCGACTCGCTTTGGCCTCGTTTGCATCGTGTAGGTTCCGCTCGCCGCGCGATGGCTGCACGCTCCCAGGAATCGGTTGGGGCGTGTACTGTAACGGAACAGTTGGGGGCCGTTGTTGCATGTATTGGGGAGCAATTGCTGCAGCTGTTAGGTTGGGGACGGGAGGGGAGGTGTTGATGCGCGTAACAAATATGCTGCCATCTCGAGCACGCGCCGCATTAAGGAGATACTTACTCGCTGGGACAGGGGCATGTAGAATGGGAGAATAAGTCTGGCGCATTGGGGATCCAAATGTCGCGGGCGTCTTGTGCGATGTCGGCAGAGGAGACCTTGCGGGAGGGGTAGCTTGTTTTGCCTCATGGTGAGTTAACCAGCACTGGTATTTGACCTCCCAGCGCTCCCAGTTCTCGGCTATCTTCATGCGCTGATTTCCACGAGTTTCAAGACCCTTGGACCACTCCTCAGCTGCTGAAGCTCCCACGGCTAGCGCATCGTTGAGTTCTTTCGTAATGTCCTCTACGTGGTCTCGATAGTAGTACTTTGCGATTTCGACGCCAGCTGGAGTCGTTGCGGCTTGCAAGGTGTATGCAGCAATGTAGTTGTGATCGTTCGTAATGAAAACAAAAGGCAGAGCAGGTCGAAGAACCGACGCATTCGAGAACAGAAGGCTCGCATCCTAGTTGATCAGTCGCCATACGCACAGTAGATTTCGCTCACTCACCGTCTGGCATCTCTCCATCAAGCAAGATCCGCATGCTTTGATGGCGAAGGGCCATATAGTCCGGACTCCATTTGAGCCGGGGCCTTTCTGCCATATCTTCTCCCCTATCTTCTCCCCCTGCGTGGGTGAGCTCTCCTTCTGGCAGAACTGGCATCTCTTGGAAAAAGTCATTTGCCACATTTGCAACTCAGAAAGACCAGGAAGGGGTTTTGGGGGCTTGACAGGTAGCGCATTGCGGGCAGATGCCCAGATAGATTCAGACTTTAGGAGACGCAAGGACCCAGATGCTGGGCTAGAAAGCGAGACGTTGAGAACGTCTGTGAGATAGGAACGAAATGATCGATTGACACGAAGCAATCGACCGAGATCAAACAAAGAACAGGAAAGGAAAACATGCTGCCATATTGCTGGTGGGAGACCAGCGCATGGCTCCAGCGCGCAAGTTGGTAAAGGAGAATCTAGTTTGCGCTTTTTCTCGCGAGTAGGCACAAGATCGTCTGCCTTACGCTTCACAGCAGCGGCGCCATCCAGGGCCTCCTTTGGGGGTGGGTCAAGCTTCTGGTCGTTGTCGTAGAAGTCCACCGAGGAAGCAGCGCTCGACTCGCGCTCGTCCATGGCGTCCCCTCTTCCCCGAGGGAAGCTCACAGGTGGAGCTTCACCACACGAGCGCAGGGGGCTAGAGACATGGAATTTGAGTGGGAGGAAGCCAGCGCGTACTGTGCTGAGTAGAGCGGCGTCGGACAGGTGTCGGGGTTCAGTGCGGCAGTTGAACTGGAGTTGGACGGAAGACAAAAGGCCTGTTCATGGAGTGATGGAAAATGTGTCGGAATTCAAAGGGGTGGAGGACAGGAGCTGAAGAGAGAACGAAGGCAAGACGCGAACAGGCACAATATTTGGGGTCGAGGGGAGCGTCGAGAGCCAACCGTTGGAGTGAGGCGGACGGGCCTTGGCAGCAGGTAATCGAGTAGACAGTCACGTGCCGTTGCGCCGATGACGATGGTACTTGGCGGTCGGCAGGGCTGTGCTCCAAGTCGACGCTGCCGGAGCTGACTGCACGTCAACGACCGAACACGTACGTTCTTTCAAAACACGCGCAATCGACTTGCAAGGGATCAGAGTCTTGAGCAGCAGCCAGGTTGTCTTTTCCCCATCTCCGCTCTCGCCATCCCCGCCATTTCTTCGACTCCGACATACACTTCACACCCGCATCGCACCCCGACCGCCCCTTCGCACTCTTTCGCCATGGCCGCGCTCAACACGTCGAGCAATGGGCCTAACATAACCAGGAGCTACCAGAGCATCGTCAATTCTCCGCCGCCATCCGGGGCCCAAGCCAGCTCACCTACGTACGGTCAATGGGCAGTCTTCACCGTAGCTGCCCCGCTAGTGAGCGCCTTTCAGCAAGATGGCGGCAAGGAGAGTGTCTTGAAGGTGCAGAGTACCGGTGAAGGTGAGCTTGTAGACCTGATAGACGAATTCTCCGACGGCCGCATCCAATTCGCTTTTGTCAAGGTCAAGGATCCAAATACGTCGCTGCCAAAATGCGTTCTCGTAGCCTGGGTATGATCGGAACATGGAGACAGATTTGCTAAGACCGCTAACTTGAGATAGTGCGGCGAAGGCGTTCCAGAGCGAACTAAAGGCTATTTTGGCAGCCATCTTGGTGTTGTTTCAAAACTTTTGCATGCACGTTCCCCCGCATAGCACAGCAAGGCTTACCCGCTAACTCTTGTCCAGGGCTACCACGTTCAGGTCACTGCACGCTCCGACGCCGATCTCACTCCAGAAAAGATCATACAAAAGGTCGCCGACGCATCTGGGGCCAAGTACTCAGGCGGAGGCAGCATTCCTTCTTCGGGTGGCCCGCCGCCAGTTGCCGCCAAAAAACCTGTGTTTACCCCAACCCAGGTGGGAGGCGGAGGCTCTGGCTTCAATCCCTTAGGACGGTCGAGAGCACCTGCCCCTACGCAAGATACCGACGCTGACGGTTGGGGTGCCGATGCCCCTCCTGTCACAAGGACCCAGATCCAAAAGGTGGACTCAGCATACAAGCCTACCAAGGTCAACATGGCTGAGCTCACCTCGCGGAAGCCCGAGACGTCGAGATTCCAAGCTCAAGAATCGCAGGAGACACCGCCCGATGTCGTCAAGGGCGCTTACCAGCCGATCGGTAAAGTCGATATCGCTGCCATTAGAGCCCAGGCAAAAGCCGGTGGCGGCCAGGATAACAGGCCTACCGTAGTCAAGGGGGCATACGAACCTGTGGGCAAGGTTGACATCGCTGCTATCAGAGCTAAAGCACAAGCTGGGCCTCCTTCCTCAGGTCTATCTCCCGCAGCAACAGGAACATCTAATCGCAGCAATGAGGATGAGCCATCGAGATCGCTTGCCGAGCGGTCTTCCGCATTCAACCAGCCTGAACGACTCACCAGCTTGCCCAAGCCCAAGGTTGCGAACAAGTTCGGCGGAGGAGGCGCATTCACTGGCACCAAGGCTCCTACGCCTAGCGAATTTGGTATCAAGCCTGCTGTCGCTGCTCCTCAGGTAGGAAGCGCGAGCAAGACTTTTGCAGATCAAGGAGGGAAGACTCCCGCGCAACTATGGGCTGAGAAAAAAGCAGCTCAGGGACAATCAGTCAGGTCACCTACTGCGGCTGGCGGCATGGCTTCGTCTGGTATCTCAGTACAGAAGAGCGGCGACGGTGGCTGGAAGAGTGGCTACACAGGCAAGTCATGGGCGCCCGTGCAGACCACACGTACGGGTCAATCTGCAGCAAGCAATCTGAGCGATCAGCGCACCGGCGGAGAGCCGCAACAGGAGGAGCCATCGTCTCCAGCTGGCGGTGTAAACGCCCTCAAGGATCGTTTCAAGGGGGCTGCCCCAATGGGAGCTCCAACGGCTCGCGGAGTTCCTGAGCCAAGCCCTCCGCCTATGGATATGTCGAGTAAGCCGAATGCCGGAGCGCGCGGCGTGCCAATTCCAGGCCTCCCTTCCCGACCAGCAGAGCCAGAAGAGGAATATGTCCCTCCTGTTCAACACCAGCGCCTTCCCTCACCACCTCCTCACCCGCGTAGCCCATCACCTGAGCCTTCAGGCTCGCCTGTGCGCATTGCCATGCCCGTGGCACGCGGTCGAGAGCCGGAAGAGCTATCTCCTGCCGAAGAGAAAGCGCCGCCTATGCCAACGCGTTCCCTCGATCATGCCGCACATCAGGCACGCGACATTTCACCCGAGCCGCGAGTCGAAGCCCATGACCCAGCTCGCGGCGCAGGGGCGGCTGCTGCCGCCGCAACTTTTGGAGCTGGTGCAGTTGCTGGCGCTGCCATTGGAGCGGCTGCGTCAGCTGGAGGAGGTGGTGGTGGCGGCAAGCGTGCGATTTCTCAGTACGATTATGAGAAGGCGGAAGATAACGAAATTGAGCTTAGGGAAGGCGAGATGATTACTAACATCGACATGGTAGACGAAGACTGGTGGATGGGAACGAACTCACAGGGCGAGCAGGGACTCTTCCCTTCAAATTACGTCGAGCTTGTCGAAGGCGACGACGATGCAGACGCCGGTGGAGCTCCCCCGCCATTGCCCACACATCCGGTCGCTGAAGATGAACCGCCAGCAGCTCCACCACAACCTGCTGGCGGAGCGGGTCCTACTGCTACTGCGCTCTATGATTACGATGCTGCGGAGGAGAACGAGCTTAGTTTCCCTGAAGGAGCCACGATCACTCAAGTGGTAAGTCTCGTGTCCTCTTGTAGAATAAATGTGTTACTGACGAAATTTATAGGAATTCCCCGATGAAGATTGGTGGCTAGGCACATTCAACGGCGCATCCGGCCTCTTCCCTGCCAACTACGTTCAATTAGACGATTAAGGCGCCTCTGAACCACCACTAAATACCTTATCACAGTCTTGCAGGCGGCCGCATGTGAAATAGCAACCCAGAATTCCCTGGGTAAAGTAGATTTTGAGCGTATGCGAGCGTGCAACTTAGTAAAATTGGAACGTCAGTAGGTACAAAAAATTGAAAATTTAGTATCGTGCAATCTGGTCCCTTTCATGGGCTTCGCTACCCCTAAGCTTCGCTTGACCTATATCGTATTTGTGATACGCTTCTCCCACATCACCTTCGATGAGAATCGAGGTATCATCTTTTAGACTTCTATCTTATAAACCAGGACAAGAGTCTGGCCAATTTCAACTGCTAAGGGCAGAACATCAGACGTATTTACAGATTTGCCGCGCGTGGCCGTTCCTTCACCTACAGCAGTGTAGTCATTCCTTCACTCACAGCAGTGTGGCTCCCTTGTCTGCAACTCTGGCAGAACCACGGACCTTCCCATTTAACCCCTTTCATCTACAAACACAATTTCTGGTTTATTCTTTTCCATAAACGTGAACATATTCTTCCAAGCCGACGACAGATCTGCTAAGTTCCATCGCAACTTTTGCCTGGTCCTTTCTTACGATCGTTTACACCATTTCAGAGGACGTATCTCTCGTATGCAGACACACATGCAATTGAACTTACATACGCGCCCTTACAGCCCGTAATAATCACCATGACTTCTGCATTGTATATTAGCCTCCTCGAATATGCCATGGTCAGACATCTCCATCAAAGGACTCTATTGCTCCGGGCTGACTTCATCATGCACCAGCGCATTGCACAACTAGAGACGCAAAAAGGAGAATTACAGGAAGAGAACGAATCGTTACGAGACAAGATGAGACGTCTGGAAAAGAAGATGGAATCAGGCAATAGAGAGCATAATAGATTGCTCGGATCCGCAACAGATGATGCGAAGGAGCTTGTTCGTGCCTTACAGAAGCTGACGACGCAGAGAGACGAGCGCAACCGTCACCACCTGGGAGTGAGCGCGAAGAAGGACCGCCAAATCGACATACTCAAGAGTCAGGTCCTAGCCTTGAAAGCTCTATGTCACAATACCAGGGCGATGCTCAAGGAGACAAAGGCTAGGGACAAGATTGTTGAAATGCAAAAGGAGACGGAGAAGACGGGAAAGCCAATCTCGAACATGAGTCAACAATCTCGCAAGCGCAAGCACGAGCAGTCTCGCTCCATCGAAGACCACAGCACGGCAGAGGCAGACAACACGCATCTTCAAAAAAGGCCATTTCAATTACCCACCGCGCTGGACGCAAGGCAGAAAGACATGAAATCCGTCGTTCTACCGTTTTACGGACTTGCCTCGAACAGAGAAGAGCTGCAAGAGGGGCAATGTGCTCGGTGCACCGACCTCTCGAATCTTCGAGCCGCACATGGTCAGATTGCACGGGAGCCTTTGGAGGTGCGGGAGCTCAATGGGCCCAGTCTGCAGGGTGAGATCAGAGCTGGGCAAGAGATGGAGAGGCTGAAAAGGGACAAGGAAGCTCTCGAAGAGGAAGTTGCGAGTCTCACTGAGAGAGCGAGCGAGTTGACGATGGGTGCCGACGTTGAATCGAGTTCGCAGAAGTCGCAGGGTGATCAGGACGTGTAAACGAGCGTTGTGCGAGAGCAATATGCGGATAAGGAGGCCGCGGAGGTTGACGAGGCGGCTCCGGCTGGTTTTGAGATTCTATTTCACTCTCAATTGGATGATCGGGACGAGGAGTGAATCCGAGAGCTGTTGAGCATTGGATTGTGTAAACGGCTTAGTGTCTTGTTGAATTCTGATTAGGAGGTTAAGGCGCTATTCGATGCTTCACTATCTTCCCGCCTCATCGATCGAAGTGTGCAGTCGATTGTCAAATGCCATCATATCATTCATATTACTGAACTTTTCCAAGCGCCTGCCAAAGATGGTATATCTAGACGCCACACATGCCCAGAACGCCATACATGCAACACGTTCACAACAGCCTCAAAATTTCGCCTTCTTCGGGGTGGTTGGCGATTCCTCACCTTCACTCATATCTTCCGCATCCACCATAGTCGCATCATCGTCCGGTGTCCTCCCCCTCTTCAATCCCTTCATTTTCCGAGTCTGCAGCTTGTTGAAGTCTTGCCTGACGAGGTGGATCTTGCCGACCTTGTCGCCCATGATGTCCATGTCGATATTCTTCTTCGTCTTGGGCTCAAGACCCTTCGGCTTCTTCATTGCTTCCTTGAGCATATCCGGATCCGGGAACTTTTCACGACCGACTCGCGCGTCAATTCTTGGACCCATCTCTTCTACCTCGACACGCGGCAACTTCTGTCCTGACCGAAGCGTTTTGATCAGATAGAAGCGAATGTGAATTTCCGGCTCGGCTTGTCCCTCCTCGGGTTCCGCTGCACTAATGCTGATCATGTACTGGAGACCTTCAACATCCACCTCGCTCGCATCTTGGCCTCGGAAGAGATCCAGCAGTAAGCTCTTCGCCAGTGTCCATTTCGTCTGGTTTGGGTCTTCGAATACAGTTCCGTGAAAAGCAATGAGCGGCTTGAGACCGACGGCAGGCTTTTTGTTCTTGAACTCTCGGAGCGTGCGGAAAGACGAAGGGTTTATGTAGAGCTCGAGCATGTCAAGGATCTTGTGTTCGAAGGTTCGGCAGAGGGACAGACAGTGGGGGCGCTTCTTGGAGGTATAAGAGAGGATGAGAAGGGAGGCATCGTTTTTGAGAGAGAAGAATTCGAGAGCTGGAGCAGGATAGAATTAGTATTGTTGGCTACGTCTTTCCAGTCCACGATGGACTTTGTGTGGAGGTGGAACGTACATGAGGCGTCTTCGAATGGATGGATATCATTCTTCTTCATGAAGCTTTCCACAAAAGGCTTTTTAAGTGTACGCAAGTCGGCAGTGGCGAGCTTGAGAATCTGAGACGTCTTTTGGCCCGAGACGAAGAGCGTCGTCTTGGGGTTTTCGTGGGTTTGTGGTGCGCGCTTGTCCATTGCCCGCTTTGCGCGGGCATTTTTTGGTTTCCTGAAATCCCCGTCAGAGTCGTTCTTGCGCACTCAAAGTCTTGTATCATCTACGTACACTTGACGCAGCATGTTTGCACTGAATGTTGGATGTAGCTGGTCCGAAATCTTGGCGGAACTTTTTTCGAGTATGCGCATCGGGGCCGGTAGAATATTCCTCCGATCGGGTCCCGCCGCACATTTTCGGGAAGGCGGGGCAGCTTGGGCGGCTTGGCAGCCGCAAATCGGCCGTGGCGGGGCACCCAAGCACGTCAGTTGGTTGGGAAGCTAACTAATCAATTTGTCGCATCACACAATCATGAGAAGCTGCTTTGCTTTCCCTCTACTCCCGTTTGCCATCTCCATCTCGCTCTACCTCCATCCGCAATAGGGCCCCTCTTTGAACCTCCTAGAAGCCGTACATATCCTCCTCCCGGCTAGCATAGCGCTTCTCCGCAGCCATGGCAGCGGTGCAAGAAATCACCTCCGACGCCGCGTTCCAGTCCAAAATCTCATCTCTCCCTCCCTCCACCCTCGCAGTCATCTACTTCCACGCACCATGGGCCGCGCCATGCAAGCAAATGTCCGTCGTCCTCGCTACCCTCGCATCTACATATCCTGCAGGTTCCCCCGTTTCTTTCCTCGCCATGGATGCCGAGGAACTTCCTGATATCGCCGAAAGCTACGATGTAACAGCTGTGCCGTTCATAGTGCTGCAAAGGGATGGGAAGACATTGGAGACGGTGTCTGGATCAGATGCCGCCAAGGTGCGAACCGCGGTAGAGAGATACGTAGGCGCAGGTAGCGGCGATTCAAGGACAAGCCTTCCACCGGCACAGACAGTCACGCGACCTGCGCAAGACAGTAGCGCTGCAGGAGCTAATAATAATCTGGCAGTACATGCTCCGAACGGATCAGACCCAAAGGTCGCAGCCCAAGACACAGCTACAAGCCAAGACGACTTGCAAAAGCGCTTGGGCGAATTGGTCAAGGCTGCGCCAGTCATGTTGTTCATGAAGGGTACGCCTAGTGCGCCGCAGTGCGGCTTTAGCAGGCAGACGGTCGGCATATTGAGAGAGAAGGGCATCCGATATGGGTTCTTCAACATCCTAGCAGACGATGAGGTCAGGCAGGGACTCAAAGAGTTCTCAGACTGGCCAACTTTCCCCCAGCTGTACGTAGATGGAGAATTGGTTGGTGGCCTGGACATTGTGAGTATTTTCCCAATCTGGCCATCATATCCCGTTACTAAAATAGAACAGGTGCGAGAAGAGTTCGAAAATGATGCCGATTTCCTCGCTGAGCATTCTGTCAATGGACAAAAGGGAGCAGTAGCGGCATAAATTCATGCGCTGGAGGTAGCATAACCAGCTCTCGCATGAAGCTAGGATACAGCGAGAAGCCGCGTACAATGCGCACCAGTCTTGCAGACTACCGCATGTCAATGATGCAGCGATTTCGTCAGATCTACCTATGAAGCTAGACTTCTTCCACAAATTTATTGTTGTGAAGCGAAAAGAATGGGGTCGTTCTACATTAGGGTATCCGCCGCTTTGGTGACTGAAGCTCTTGACGTCAATCAAATAGAATTAGTACATTATGATGTTAAGTCGGAAATCCGAGTCAACATGGGTTCCCTTGATGAATACACAGCCAAATTGTAATCAGACTGGGGAATTAAGGATGTCTCGGTGAGTTCCAATGTATGGCTTAACGCATTGTCAAAGAAGAGATGAAGTAATATGAGTAATAACTCTGAATTCAATCAAATCTTGGATCTACTCTGCAGTGCATGTGCCTAGTCTGATTTCAAAAGTTTTTTATCTATACAACCCACGAGGCAATCTATTTCAGACAGTGAAATGCTGCCCACCCCTTTCTATTGCATAAGTCTTCGAACACACTCATTCAACCTCCAGCGCGCAAAACCCTCCTTCATTCGTCATAGTCATTACCAAAGGCGCTCGAAGGACAAGAATCTTCTGGTTTGCCCGTGGCGTCGAGTCCAAGAACAATCCGAGAGCTACGAACAAAATGTGATTGGGCAGGTGGTGCCCAGTCTGTCTCTTACAAATCAGGAGAACAAATCCTTGTCTCAATCATTGGGAGCCTTTAGTTTTGGAGATTTGTTTGCCTTGGGGGTATTACCTGCGTGGTAGTTACGGGTCTAAGGAATAGTACGCTACGGTCAGTGCAAGTAGCTTTGTCTTGTGGATTCAGAAGTACGGGGGCTGAAAGTATATACTATGCTGAACTTCCTCTTCAGTATATTGAATTACAATGTATGAATGTCCGCTCAAGAAACGGACATCGTCTGGATCGCTGTTGTCTGGCAAGTAGTCTTCTTGCGTTCATCTATCGGACTTAAGCTGCACGAACTCCAGCTTGTGGCTCTTATGTACACGATTCCATGCTTGCAGCTGTTATTTAAAGTTATAGCTGATCGATTATTAGTTGACCGCAATCTATGCACCAGAACTACCTCATTTTAAAGAGAGTCATTCGCAAAGGTATTCCTTGCATGGCCTCGTACATTTCAATTTTGCAAGTTTTAGAGAGTGGATAGAGAGTGAACATTCTCAAGATGATATGTTATCGATGAAGCACAATAAAAAAAAATACATACACCTGTCCTTATGCACAAGACTTCGCTCACTCTTACAGATATATAGGACTTGAGACGAGCATTCTTGACTTTAGTTTACAATGATGAGTATCTTGAATCGATACATCTCTACCGAGCCTTTCAGTCATGTATGAGACTGGCGGTTATGCTCCAGATTAATCAAGACTACCCCTTGTACCGCCCCGGCCTTGAGAGGAAGGACAAAACTGTTCATCTGAAGGCCGAGTCCATACGCACACTTATCCAGCTCAAATAATTTATTATTCTACAGGATTAGTAGATTCTATCTCTATACATCAACAACGACCAACCAAGACACATATGTATGTATTCACATTTCGTACCTCGTACTCCACAGATCAAAAGATTAAAATTAAGCACATGCATGCAATCATCAACTTTGACTAGAAGCTTGTCTCGTTCGTATCGTTGATTGATATAGCCACGAAAGGAGCTCGCGGAGGACAATTTAGTCTGGAACTAATGAGGGGGATGATGTAGCTATATTATGGCAATGATGGAGTTTTGAGTTGGAGTTTGGTGAATCTGTGGAGTGCTGTCGACGCGTGGTCGTGAAGGGACATGGTTATTGTAATCGTGGCGTGTAATCAAAGGCAGAAAAGATTAGAATCATTGAACTCGCCATGTACAAATAGTAGCATAGGGTATGGGTAGGGTCCTGCGAAGTGTTTTCTTGCGCTACATCGACCGGGAGTCATGCTAGAGTGCGTGCAAAAAAGACCTAAATCGAAATGGAGAACGAGAACTGAACAAATAGTGTATTTGTACATATATACATCAATCTCCGAGCGCACCAGATGCTAGTCCGGATGCTGCGGATGATGTGCAGTAGTAATCTAAATATGCTCCTCGAAATGCCGTGACGCCACCTGTGCCTGTGCTATGCATGAATCAAATACCTGAAATGCGAATACACACCTAAGAACTCATACACTCAGTGCGGTTGGTGCCGGCATGTCCTGAGGAATGATTGCTGGTTCTGTCGAAGTCTCGGGCAGTTTGACGCGTTTAGCTTCTAGTTCGTCCTCAGTCGCTCCTTTGCGCTTCTCTTTCTTGTCATCTGCCTCCGGTTTCGATTCCTTTACTCTGGCTCTTTTCGTAGCACGGGACTCTTGCGGTGGGATCCCTAAATGTTCGTCCACGACTTTTGCCTGTTCGAGCATACCGTCTACGTCTTGAAGCTTTAGAGCCTTTATAACGTCGTGATAGCACTTCGACCGGTTCATATCGGCGTAGCATTTGTCCTTTCCAGGGATCATCTGGCCAAGGAGGTATTTGGTGTTTCCCCATCGGTTCTCCACCCGAAGTGCAAATCGCATGTATTCTGTCACCACCGTCTTCCACTGCGACCGCCATTCGTGTGGCCCGCCTTCAGCATCTGGTCTGAAGCAGCTCGGGTTCTTTTCTGCCTCAGTTGCAATCATTGCGCCGTCAACGCCAAACTCCTTCGCTAGCTGCAATGCTTCCGTGCGTGATGTGACGTCTCCATTCATGAGGCACGCAACTCCAGCCTCTCTGCATACGTTTGCGACCATCTTAAGCTGGTCCCTTATGGCCCTTTCCCTAGGCCGCATAGGTGTCGTTCGACAATGCACTGTCAGCCCTGTGATACCTGTCTTCACCAATCTCCTAACCAGAGCTTCTGTATCCTCAGGTTTGTCTAAGATCCGTATCTTCACGCTGATGCCTATTTCATACACCTTGCCCACTTCTTCAACCAGGCTTGTCAGGATGTTGCAAAGAAGATCTGGAGTCTTGAGGAGTGCTGCTCCCATGCCACCAGCCGTCGAGAAGGGCTTAGGACAGCCGGAATTCAAGTCTATTCCCGCGACATCAGGCGCGACGATTTTCGCTGCTTGAACGGCAAGTTCAGGATTCGCGCTTCCGATTTGGTAGATCAGTTTCCCCTTCTCGAGCTCAGGATGTATGCGATAGATGACACTTTCACGGTTACTAGGGTCGAGTGCGGGGTTCTTTATCTTGGAGGTAGGCAGGCGAGAGAATTCGATGGTCGAGGTGTTCGGGTTGATGCGTCGCGTGGTGCCTATAATCGCACGATCAATGGTCTCTGGGCCTGTATGAAGTTGAGAAATCGCCTAAATCATCGAACAGATTATGCGACTTACCCCATACTAAATCCGCTCCATACTTCAACGCCAGCAACCGCGAAGGCAACTCTCCGGAGCGCACCATAGGCGCAAGAACAATTTTCCCGCGGTAGTCGACCCCATTCCTGGGAATAGGTACGCGCGCGGGTTCTGGAGAAGCCATGGCTCTTGCTACAAGGCGAAGCAAAGGACGAAGCATTCCATGCCGTGGTGGGGGTTGCGTATTGTGGCGGAAGTGTGGGAGTCAAAAGTGCGGAAGTGCATCGGAAAAGTTCTGCCGCTACCGACCGCCTCCGAAATAGGAAATATAGAACATAAATACACCCATGGGACAGGAGATGAAGTGTTCTATAACACGATGATCACCACTTTCACGTTACTCTTCATTCATTCATCTAAAGGTTCAATGAGATATAGTGTAATTAGAATGCGTGGGAAGTCACTAAGGAGAGGTGTGCAGTAACTCGTTATGTCTAGTCATTCGTACCTATTGTCACTCTTTCATTGAGCCATGGTGAATCACATTATGAACTCTCAGCAAGGGCAAAGATGACTCGAGCATCCACTTCATACGTCTTGAATATTGATTGACCTTCTTGTGATCTAGCTTTTCATTTCGTGCGAGATCTATAGTCCTCACTGATATAGCCGCAACTTTTGTGGTAGTTCTGGCGAAGATGTCGCAGGCGCAATTGATCAACTACATAACAAGTAACTTTGAGTGTTAGTCACAGAACCATTCACTATCTTTGCTTGATAGCTACGTGGGAAGGCGATATCTCATTCGTCCATCTTCTGTGCCTTCCCTTGCGGGCTAGGAAGAAAAGCGCAGTTCATCTTGCCACATTGCGTCAAATCAATAAATCATCGCACTATATGGAACGCGGTTGGAGATGGCATAATTGTACAAGCAGAGACAGCTTTTCCAGCTTTGCTTGTACATGTGATGAAAGATAGCCTACCGACGAAAATATAAACAGAACCATCGCAGAACCACTCGCTCACCAGACTGTTCCATATCCCATCGAGATATCGGTAGCAGCAATATTGGACTTGAATCTCTTTATCCCCCCGTCTCGGAGAGTTTCGTCTCGCGCGAGCTCCCGGCAAATTGACCATGAGGGCGTAGACACCGTATCGCCCGCCAACGGGGCTCCTACCAACTACGCGAGATACGAGGGAGCCGTATAGGCCGTAATACCCAAACGAACAAGATTTCCTCCCTTCACAAGTAGATAATGCAATTCCAAGTTGTTCAACCTCGGCACGGGCGGGCGCCATGCACAATATTCCAAGCGTTCGCGAGCATGCGGTCCTGGTCTTGGTACCCGGGGCGTTGGCGGCTAAACACAACAAAAACTCTATTCCAACATCCACTCCCCACGTGTAGCCTACAGTGCATGGCGCCCGAAGCGACTCCCGCAATGTGTAGTCAATATAGACTAGGTAGGGGGCAAAGTAGCCGAATGTGGAACGCATACAGGCGGTGTAATAGGCTTGCGTTATTGGGAGGATCGACGCAGGGTCGTTCGAGAAGAACCGCGGCGCGCTGCATGCTGCCGGAGCACTAACCACGAAGGTTGCTGGCGCGGGTTCCTTTATTGAGCGCAGGCCCTCTTCGAAGCTTGACCGAAGTTTGGCCTTGGGGACCTGAATACGGTCATGTGTCCGTGATCGCACAGCGCAGTGACGATGCGGAAACAGAGGGCGGGGTGGCGATCGTGAACGGCGCAAGGGGCTGGCGACGCGTGGAAAGAGAAAATAGAAACAGCGAGGGGGAAAAGGGAAATGGCTTGCGACGATCAAGTGGACATGAAAAACGTTTCGTCATTGCAGTGTCGTCATTCAATACATCGACTATGCGCCTGTGCGCCTGTGCGTAGCCTTCTATAATGTTCAGGGTCATGACCTATAGCTCACCATCGACGCCACCCAAATGCACCCTCTAATTCAATGTCACGCCGGAATAATCCGCGGAAGCTGTACCAGAACGGATCGCACAAGATATTGAAACAATAGTCTCTTACTCGCAAGTAGAAAGCATCTTCCGTAGCACGCCCATCAGTGTCCCGTTCTCCAGAGCTGCTGCAACCCTTTCCTTGTCTCCGAGCTGTTTATTGACGGCTTCGTCTGTGCTGTGAGTGCCCTTTTTTATGCGGACGTCGACCCTAAAACGAGGCGGCAGGGCCTGCTCAAGCCTTACTCGGACCCCTAATCCGATGACGGTGGCCAGCGAGCAGTGCGTAATTGTAGGGGTGATTTCCACCACGACGGTGCTGATGGACGAATGGGGCGACGTCGGCGGCAGAATGTGTATGTCAGGAAGATTGACTACAGCTAAGGAGCCGAGGGAGAGCGGGTGCTCTGGGTCAGAGATGGACGAAATGAGGTCTGCATTGTCCTTCAATCAGCCAAGTCCGCAATGAAACAAATACGCGTAGCTGCGCGCCTCGAAACGCACCATAGACCTCCTGTTCGTCAATGTCCTCGACGGCGTCGTCATCAGAGCTGCTACATGACACCGGGTATTCGAATGGGTCATTGAGATAGGTGTACTGCGGTATCAGGTCGTCGAAGAGACCGGAGCCGCCATCGTCGCGCCGCTTGACCGTGGACTCTCTGCGACGCGAGGGCAGGTCCGAGGGGTTTAGGATGGTCGGGTTTGCGTTCTGCTGCTTGTCGACGTCCATGGCCGGTGCAGCGCGGATGTCAGGCGTCAAGGGTGCTATCTGAAGTCCCCTGCCGAGAGCGTAAGGATGTCGTTGGATGTGCGGGGCTGAGGTTGCGCCGTGGCTGCGGCAGAAAAGCCCGCGGCGGTGAATTGATCCCCTCCACGACCGCCAAGCCCAGCCAAACCCCACCACCCCCTGCCCCTCGACGGAACTTGTATGCACGCAAAAGGATGCACAAGCCTGTCCCCCGCTTGCCGCTTACCAAGTGATTGCAAATGGCGCAACACCGGCCGACGGCAAGCCTCAGAGCAATCGGTTACCAACAGTAACCGCGATTGTCCGCTAGATTATCCGTGTGAGCATGGGAGTTTGTGGGGTGGATGGTTCGGGCTAGGGTGCAGTTACAAGCTCGCTGAGATGTCACAGGGAACCTGCTGCGGTCATACTGGCTCCACCAACATGGCAAGTCGGCGAGCATCTTGCAGACGCCTCCAGACGTCCAGCGCGCGCGGCGCATTGAGAGGCCGCTCCTAGTCTGTGTAGCGGCTGACGCGGGGCTTGGGCGACCTGCTGAGCGTTGGCCGTGGGCGCTGTCACGACGTTAGGGTTGCGGGCACGCCAAAGGATCCCTTTAGCTGCTTCGTTGCTAGCTGCTGGCGAAGTGCAACGGCCTCGATGCGTAGAGTCACGGCAAGCGTTGCCAAGATTGTTCACGCATTGCTGGGCGCATGCGGTCTTCTATTGCAGGGCAGCCGGCTTCCAGGGCTGTCATGGAAGCTCGCCGCCTCGTGGCCATGTCCCTTTCTGGAGAGATGTAGAAGGACTTAGCGAGGGCCGGCTCGACGAGCGGTGCTGATCATTGATCACTCCAGCCCTCGCCCCTGTGCACTCAGGCACGCGGCATCGCCGAACCCACCCTGGTCCATAAGACGATGGCACGAACCGGGAACTTGGGACTCTGCCAGCGGGTGACGTGGTTGGCCAGAGCTGACTGTTCCTCTGCTGGCGGGAGTAACCGACAGACCTCACAGACTCCTGCAGGTGTTCCGTGTATGTACGATGTACGAGAGGGCCCTCTCACCTCCTGCTCCTCCAAGACTCGCGCATGTCGTCAGGATAGATTCGTCCATGGACGTCGACGACGGCAATGCTGTGCGTTCTTGCGGCGCTGATGGGAGAAGAGTCCAGGGCCGCCTTGCTTCACCAAGCTCTTCCCATGTATCATGCTAGCCCGAGAACGAGACTGGAACGGAGCATAGTGGCCTGCTATCGACGATGACCCAAACCGTGAATACAATGCTGTAGTCAACAGCCGCGCGCTTCGAGCCAGGGAATCGGAACCACATCACGAAGCGTCTGACGGCTGTCGGGGAGTCTGGCCTCGTGCCATCCATTCGGGCCCCTATATGCCGTGCACCGCGCGAAGACGATGGCAATTTCGTCTTCTGTTCATGCGACCCGCGCCTGCGTCTTGGCGTTGTCTTCGAGGACGCGCACGCAAACGGTTCAGCCAAAAGGTGGTGATGATTTCGCTGAAATGTCGTTTAATGCGGGCTACGAGCGATGGTGTTGCACCTGTGGTCAGAGCACACCACACCCCGTGGTCGCGTGCAGCCAATCAGCGGCGGCTGTGCGGCCGAGGCACCTGAGGCGGCAAGGGTGGAATTGGACGCCGGCAGGGCGATCGTTTTTCAAGCCCAACCCGGCACAAAGGCTGCAAAAACTAGGAGCAACACTGTCGAATCCGCGCCCGTGGAGATGATGCCGCGAAGGGTGTTCTACCGTCCACCATGGGGCCAAACAAGCGGGCGAGCAAAGCCGCCATGGTCGTCTCGCCTTCCTTGTTGAGAGAGATGAGGCGCATAGGGCGACGGGCAGGCTGCGATGCCTGAGGCTGCTGATGGTGTTGCCATCGGAGACAATGTTTCTGCCCCTTTTGGCACTGTTTTGGGCGATTCAGATCTATTATGCGCCAGGAAGTGCATTAAGGCCTCGTCATCGCGGCTCGCAGCTGGCGTCTGCCAATTTCAGAGACTGGTGGCCCACGGCCGCATGCAGCGGTGTCGTGGTCTCTTGGGCTTGGTGGACGCTTTACGGAGACGACTTGACACGGCAGGGAGCAATAGAGTTATGGGAGCCCGTACTGTAGGGACGTCCCAGGCGGTTACGGTCAACCGCAACACCCCAGAAGAGCAAAGCGCCACCAGTGTTTGCGTGTGCGAGACGTCCAACGGGCGGCGGCTGCTTGAAGCTCTGATTTGCTCGTGGCCACCGCAGCCTCATATCCGCCTGGACGTCTGGGCTCGAGGTTCCCAGGGCAGCTGGACGCGCTGAGAAAGCATTACGTGTGGGAATAGTGCCATCAGACACTACTCAGCAGCAGAGGCAACAGGAGCAGCACCAGCACCAGCAGCAGAGATCAAGTTGTGGTCAGCCCTGGGCCCCTGTTTCTGGTTCAACGGGTTCCATCGAGGCGGCAGATCGATACTGTAAGCTGCGAGGGTAGCACTCGCACTCGCACAACACGCAGGCTCACGCTCACGCTCACAACTCTCTATCGACATTGCCTGACTAGGAGCAAACCCCCTGCGCGCCCTGGACCACCCCCACAGTATCCAACGGCAGTTCCCATCGCCCGCTGCGTCTGAGACTCGCTCGGGAGGGCTGACGAGCAGGACGGGACAGGAGCAGACCAGACCAGACAGGACAGGACAGGACAGGACAGGACAGAAGCGCGGCCTGACTCTGTTCGCGTCGCATTCCCCTCCCACGACGCACTGCGTATAGGCTACTGTGTACATACAGGCACACAGGCTACAAGGGATTACAGGCTGGCGTCTGGCGTCTGGCGTCCGGCAGCGCACCCGCTGCCACCACTCTGCAGCGCGAGGACCCCCTTCCCCTACAACCCCTACAGCCCCTACAGCCCCTACGTCGCCTACTCCCCTTCGTCCACGCCGCGCCGCGCCCGCGCCATCGCCATCACGGCCGGCAGCTTGCAGGGCCTCTTGCCAGGAGACTCGTACGCTCGCGCCACGGGCTGCACGCGGGAGCCACGCTGCGAGCCCGCGTTCTCGAAACCCCGGCCGACCCTACGTCGTCTCCACTATCCTCCATGCGTCGTGATCTACCGCACACCCTAACATCACCCGGCGCTGCGGAGATTTCCCACCCGCAGTAGCAGCGTACATTAGCAACGGGGCGGCCACTGTCCATTCTGCTGATTCTCGGGCCCCAGACAGTCGACGTTTTGCCGTTCGCCACGGACAGAAAGCAGACTGGTCCAGAGCGCCGTCGACGTTGCACTCGATTGGCTGTCACGACCACCGGCCACCGTCTTCCCAAACCCGGCAGGCGCCCGACCACTGACCTGACGACCCCGCGGCCATTTGCTCACCACCACTCCACGGCCCGGCCCAGCATCGCGAAGACCGCCTCGGAAAAGCTGCGATCCAGCAGCTCACCATGCCCGGAGAATCTGGCGGACGCCCGCTGCTGCCGCAGACTGCCCAGATGCAGAGCTTCAGCTTTGCGCCGCCCACCCTGGCGCCCCGCGAGAACCAGCGCAGTGAGTCGCCCTCTGCCAACCTGGACCCCGTGTGGATTGAGCTCACCGTTGTTGTGTAGACTATGTGTTCGTGGACGAGCATAACAGGCACAAACGCCTCAAAGGTGCGTTGCCCCCAGCCTCGCCGTCCCGCCCGGGCACCATGCACAAGTGCCGTGAGCTGACCCGCAGACAGTCATGAGAGCCTGCGAAGGCTGTCGCAGGCGCAAGATCAAATGCGACGCGGCAACGACAAACTCGTGGCCTTGCGCTGCGTGCATCCGCTTGAAGCTCAACTGCGTGCCGCCCACCGTCAGCTATGACAAGGACTACAACGCCAACACGCAGACCTTCGAGCTCGAGACCAAGCCCTTGGAGTACGCCTCGGATTCGCAGCACGACTATGAGCGCCAGGCCGTCATGCCCTCTCAGCATGCTGTTCCTCAGCAGCTGCCCGGCTCTTTGCCCACGCCCGTCACTGGTACTTACCCCGACAGCATGCGCATGTATCCCACCGCGCCCTACGCAGAAGCGCAGTCGCAAGGCCACATGCAGTACGCCTCCATGTCCCAGCCGCAGGTCGTCCAGCAGACGCTCAACTACGCGCCGCCTCAGATGTACTCGGATGCTCCACCATCTGCATCGGTAATGACCATGACTCCACCGGCCACTGAAGGAAGCTGGAAGCAGGATACTAGCTCGAGCCTGGCCGAAGCATTGGGAGAGCTCAAGATCGACCACACGGCCGTCGCTCCGTACATTGCGAACCAAAAGAAGACTCTTGCTGAAACACCTGCCCAAGAAGAATTCGAAGTCCAGCTGCCGCCCTTGACATCACTGGATCAGACCATCCGCATTCCGCCAGAGATGATGCCTGTAGAAGACCAGGCCCTCCAGTATTTCGACTGCTTTTTCACTAACATTCACCCATATAGTCCCGTCATCAACAAAGCATACTTCTACCAGCAGTGGCACAGCGCGCGGGATTCGATATCCCCACTCTTGCTTGAGGCGATCTTCGCATGCGCAACCCTCATGTTGGGTGATGAACCCGAAGGACAAAGATGGTTGGCCCTAGCAGCTAGTCAGTAACACCATCTGGCAATCCTTTGATCCTTCCGCTAACCCGTAACTCAGAGCACGAGGAAAGCTTCAAGGACGTGCCTCGTCTGAGTACCATGCAAGCTCAGATACTACTCCTAAAGGCGAGGGAAGCTTCTCCGCAACGAGGATATTTCTGGCGTTCATGGATGACAGTAGTGAATTTAATGGCCCTGGCCAAGGATCTTGAGCTGGACGACCATCATGAAAATCACCAGATGGGCAAATCATGTGGGTCAACTACCCCCCATGAATGCATTACAAAGTCCCGAATCTGGCACATGTTGTTCATATTGGAGGTTATGGTCGGAGGACCTCAGGGTACGTAAACCCGTCATTCCCCGATTGCTATCAAGCTAAACAGGCCAGGACGATGGGACTTTGGCGTTAAACTTGAGACTGTTGACCTGGAAATGCCGCAACCGAATAATGCACTGGATGCTTCCGAGTTCCAGGTTGCGCGCCAGTTCACTCAATACCTTCGTATCGTCAAGAACATCCAGCAGACAACGGTCATGCATGGAAAATTGCGAAAGAAGACGAACGACTGGGCCCTGGACCCTAGCTTTGTTGGCCATAACGCAGACTTTCCGGTCTGGCTCCGGGAAGTTCCTGAGGATATGCAAATTGTATACCCACCAGATGGCTCGGCTCCGTGGATTCCTTCCCATTATGTGGCTAATATGCATTGCTACCATTACCTCGGTGTAATCATGCACCTGCGTCCACAGCTCCATGCCGTCTCCGACTCATACGATGGCATGTGGAAGCAGCACATGATTTCGTGCTATTCGGCCGCGAAGAGTCTGTGTAAACTACAGGAGGCCGTTCTCAAGACGTATGGCTTGCCCGGCTTGCTATGCATGCTGCGAGGTATCAGCTTCACGATATACTCTGTGCTTACATGCACTATGCTTCACTTGGTGAGTCCTTCCGACGATTCGCTGACCTATTCTAACAGGAATTTAGGTTGCCATCACCTGCCCTGATCCCGAATTGAACAATGATGCTCGAGAGTTCTTCGTCCGCCACATGCGCATCCTGGAGACTTGTACACCTGCTTGGCCCATGCCGGAAATGCACCAACAAGTGAATAACCTGCGTCAGGCGTTCTCTGCGGACACTTCGAAAGCTTTTGATCTCAAGCCTACCTTTCCATTTGGAAGCCCACAGGTACCTGCACAGTCTAGTCCCGCGAGCAATCACGGTTCTTACCGGTCTCGTCTTCCAAGCCAGCACTCTCCTTTGGATCAACCAGGTCAGGTCAACTATCATGCCCACCCCATCACTCCACCAATTTCGGCATGCGAACACGACACCAAGGCTGACTCTCCCGTAGCTCAGTCTCTGGTCATGATGGCATCTGGTCAGCGTGCGCCTCACTCAGCCGGGGGATTGCAAATGCAGGAACCTGCTGTACAATGGAATCCTCAGCGTATATTTGAGTGAGTTGATGTGATTATATTTGTTTTAGCTATTTGCTGACATTGAACAGTCAATGGAATGTCGCCTTCGGTACGCCTCCTCCAAGCACCGCACCTCAATCCTCCCCGCCGCTAAGACCTCCGCCTACAGGCAACAATTATGAGTTGCGAACACCACAGGAAACTAGTGCCCCTAATTATCAGATCCCGAGTGTCTCCCCTCAGTCGAGTGGCCTCCAGGGTGCCCAGTCACAGCTTCCGGTCTCTTCTAGCTATGCTACACCGAATGCTTCGTACGTCACTCCTACGATGTGGCAGGAAGTTGTTGCCAGCTCCTTTCCTGATGGTCTGAAACGCCGATGGGACCATGGAAATACCGGTATGGTTGATCAATCCATGTACAAACGGCCACGATGAACGACCAGGGGTGTAGAATGAAGACAATCTACTGCCATCGCCTGCCACAAGGCGGCTATCCGGTCCGACAGCAAACTCAGCAAGCCGAGGTGACGAATCAGCTAGCATGGCCAACCCAGCTTGCAGAGACGGAAGCACAGAGTTGTGCCAATTCTAACACTTGAACGATCGGTGGAACGAAACTCCACTGGTTGCGTGGATCTGACGCCTTGGAATGTCACGACTTCGCTGTCAGGACTTCCTCTAACCAATCCAGGGCAACGACGGGGCCTTGCATGCAGCGTGAGCTACCTTCCTCATATCATCGTCGAAATCAGTCCTCGGGACCCAGCCTCAACCAGTCAGAGGCTATATTGGGTCACACAAACAAGGCCTTTCTTAGTGTAATGTCTTCGTCGGACGCATATACCCCAGCCCTGTTCACTTGGTACGAACGCGTCGCAATCTCATGGATGCGGGTGGAAAAAAGTATCCCCTCGGTTTTAGGGTGCATATACTGTGTAATATTATATTTCATTGGAGATCAATCTGGCAACTAGAATGACTGTTGGACACGGGATACCATCAGGAACTACAATTGGACAAGAGCTGTATGTCCTCGTTTGATTCGACGTGTCTATCGTTCTCACCTTCCATTACCACCAGCGGAGTCAATGGGCACGGTCCGCCGGCACTCGCCATGACCTGATGGTATGTTGTGCAATCTACAGAGTATGCCACAGTGACTGCAGTGGCTTGCCACAGCAGTTAGCTACAGGTGTCTTGACGTATGTATCCCACGCCGCCCTGTCAATCACGGACCGACACGACCCAGCATTCCCCGGGTATCAAAGCGCCCTAGATTGCTGCCCGCACAGCTCGTGCCTTACCGAGGTGACCTGCATGCATTTCATCAACGCTTAGTCGCATTTCAAGCAAATCAATCCAAGGGTGCCGCTGCACTTGTGTCTACTGTACAGCGGTCCTCGCCTCGAGCTTCCTTGAACTTTCCGAGGGTAGCGCGAAGTATGCAGCATAGTCTGTCGCGCACTAGCGAATAGTCAATTTGTTGCAAACGACCACACACACCAGCGTCCCGCCGCTTTCATTACCCTGGCTTTTGGGCTTCTAGCGTTGCAAAGCACCCTGTTCCAGAACGTCTTTCGGACCTTTGACAGGAGAGTAGCCGAGAAACGGCGGGATTTATAGCCCCATTCCGAGATTCCGTTCCACGAAAGGAAAGCGCAGGCACGCCAGCATTCGAGATCAATCAATTAAGTGCCCACCAGGCGAGTGCTAGGCTCCACCAGCGCAAACCAGGCTTTGCGAGCACGCAGGATGGAGTACCTGCAGAAGGCGTGCAGGGACGTGCTTATTCGATAAGGTGACTGCATGCATGCAGGATTGCGACGACGCAAACCAGGCAGAGGACTGTAGTTCCAACCTCCAAGAGTCAAACCGGTGGACGGCTTGCGGTTCGGCAATCGGAAATCCATTAGGTCAATCTTGGCCCGAGGCGTGAGAACAGGCTGTCAGCCGAGGAACCTAACATGTGAAGGACGTGTGGCCGCACAGACTTGGGCGCGGCTAGCGGCAGGGCAAGGCGCCTGGTCTAACACGGGCCTTTCCACGATGCAGGCATGTTCGCTCTTTGTGCGGATGTGGAGAGTTGCGTCTTCAGGGGTGCACGCTACTTGTACTGTATGTACACATCTATCTGGGTCGTGCGTGGCGAGTCCACGGGGACAGGGATGGGGGCACCTGTCATCAACTATGTGGCACAGAGTCCCGCATTTCCTGTGATGATCTCTATGCCACGACGTCTATTTTTGCAAAGCAGCAACCACAGACTGTAGTAGCAGTGCAACGTCGAACCAGCATCCATACAAGTTTTCCGCTCATCAGCGCACATCATTGCCTGCCCAAGAATCCAACGCCCCCGGCATATCCCGCTCGCTCAGCCTTACTGCAGCGCGCCAGTCGAACGAATCGAGCAGGTCGCGGCAATTGAAAAGCCCGGAGCCCGCCGCACGAGGCAAATGGCCCTCAGGCATATCCCAACACGACTCATGTTCAACGATCTTCACACACCCTGCCCAATGCTGCTCTCTCTCACTGCCACACTGCTCAGTGCTCAGTGCCGTCGCCGCTGCAAGATCCCGCCTGTCTGGGCAAAGTCTCGTGCGCACACACCAAGCACCCCCCCGTCGGCGTATTAACACCGAGTATTAACAGACGCCCCAGCGGGGGGTGGGGAGGGGCGCGACCTCGCTCGACCTTCGGGGTGATGATGGTGCGGGATCCAAGTAGCGGGCCGTGTGAGCACGCATTGTGTGTCTGTGTGAGACAGGTTCGTGGTCGCGCGAGCGACCCTTTAATTCTTCGGAAGGCTTCTCGGGGAAATTTCGTGTCGTCGTATTCATTCATTGAATGTTAGCCCAATATTATTTTTTCCCTTTAACGTATTTTACCACACTGGTTTAAGAAAAAAAGGCGTCCCTGGCTTGTAATAGTATTACCCTCAATTTCTTAGTTTGGGTGGGGGTTTGGGAATGTCTTGCCCTTTTTAGACCGTTTGTTGGCCTGTGTCTATCTCTCTATCTATCTATCTATCTTGTATCTGTGTCTCTGTTGTATGATGATTATGCCGTTGCCTTTTTTTTTTCTTTTTCGTTCTTATTAATTGCGATTATTTTTAATCTATACGATATACTATACTATTGCATAGCAGCAATTCGCAAAAAAAAGGTAATCAGGAATTGCAACCCGTTTGAATCCAAAAAAGAAAGAAAAATTCAATGGAATAATAATGATAGTCTCGGGGAAGCATCGGCAAAGTTTGGCCGAAAATCTCCCCCAGTTTGAACCAAGATAGCAAGCCAGTTTTTGCAACAAAAACCCTCCAAACCAAGGATCCGGGTTGTGGATTATCTAATTCTCTCTTTGCAAGAAAACCAAGAAGAAGAAGAATGATGATGATACTTTTGTGTGACAGGAGGTCATCTAGCTGCAGAACGGGGAAGGGGGAAATGACGGACGAGTTGTTTCAACCACACGGGGACAATTGTGGATACCCTTCGCCTTCGCACGTGGGAAGAGTGGAACAAAGCGTGACAGCCCAAAAGCTACTACTGCAGCAGCTAGACCACCACCACACGGCCGGACACTTTTTTTTATTGTGGGGAGATCATTAGGGAAGGAAAAAAGGTGGCGGGGACGGACGGCACTTGTTTTTTGATGCATGCATGCATGAATGAATGACGGAAAGTTCGCGCGAGAACTACTTAGGGTTTCGGGGAGTTTTTGGGGCCTAATGTTGATTTTTTTCTCGGTGGGAGGATTAGAGTTTGGGACACCCGGGGTTCGGGAGTTGCCAGATAGTTAGCCCGAGTACCATACATACAGTAGTGTGTGTGTATGCGTGTGCGCGCGTGTGGGTTGCAACTAGTATGTAATTTGTTAGTTGGAGAGATCCTTCTAGGATGAGAAGGGACTTGGTAGGAGGGGGATTTTCCCAGTAGTATGAGGTATTTTAGCTTGTCAGCTTTTGTCTCAGGGCTTACCATATACTGTATCTGTGACGCCATCTTTCTTGGTATTTGTTCCCTTGTTGCATGTGTGGAGTAGGCCCGATGGCATGACTTTTTCTGATCCTTAGGTAACGACTCGTACGTATATCGTATGAAGTAGGGATGCGCGCGGCTCGAGTAATTCGAGGGGAATCTCGGGCGGCGGCATCGCACAATGTTGCATGTTTAGATGGACGCTCACTCTTTTTCGGTCGATTTCTTGATAACAAAAAATCATGGAAGAGGGGGAGGGCATGGATCGATTTGCTTTGTGCAAGCGCATCAAACCATGATGCTCGAGTCCTCGCTCGCTTCCGACTCGAGATTCTCGCTACGTCCCATATACCGTTGTAGCCTGAGCAACGTTATAGTCACGGTTGCACTGAGTCGACCGAGCTCAGCAAAGTCTACAAAATATCTCCCGCTGTACGCAGTGAATAATTTATCTTTCTTCAAGCATTAAGTGCCGTTGAATTGAATCAACCCTTCAAGCATGAGCCACGGATTTCCTCGGGAAGATATTCGTGCTGCGATTCCTATGCTTTCCACACTGAAGCCAATTGCGCAGTCAGAAGATGATGCTGTTTCTAATCCTGAACAACTGGAAAATAGCGCATTGTGCCACATTCACTCCTCATTGCCGTGCTCAATACCCTTGCATTAAGAATCGGGATATAGTATATGCTTTATTTGAATTTCTTCACATGGCTGCCAAGAGAGGCTGTATGGTAGTCGTCGACTTTACCTTGTACAAATGGAAACTCTACAGGCAACTTACAAAGGTAATTTGAAGGCCTATGCCACATCCTAGAAGCGGGCAAGAAATGAAAGGAACCAGTCTTGGGGAAGGCAGTGCAGTCCTTCCTTTCGATCGTGTTCTCCGAGTAGGCTTGCTACGTTTGGTATCGGCGACCTGTTGGATCTAAGCATCAGGATGCCACCGTTTATTTACTTCCCTGTATCCTTCGCATGGTCACTTTGCTTAAGGCAATACTATGAAAAATTTTAGAGATATATACGACGATTTATTCAAAAAAGTCATCCTCTTTTCTTATCAAGTTGCGACATTTCAAGTTCACTAGTGTAAATTCTTGTATATATAGACATCAAGATGTTGTAGTTCGACGAACATTCACGACCAACAACATTTGTACCAAGCACCCAAATTCATTATACTTTGCGCATCCAGTCGTAGACTCATATCAGAAATGGAACGCAGGATGGAGCGTATTAAGTTGAACCTGATGAATATCTCGACAGAATATTGCCGCTGGTAATTCTGAAGGGACGAAAGAAGTTTTCTTCGAGCAGATATCAAATGTAGAGATTAATTACATTAGGAACTGTAGCAGGCCCCTGTCATATCTACTGTCTCCAGCATCAGAATATGGACCTTTTTGAGAGAGAACCGATGGCTAGAGTCGTGCTTGTGACTTTGTGGGGTGAATATGACGTCTTTTCTAATATTCAAACAATTGATACTTCACTTGATCAGTAGCATGCCCTTGTCTCAAATCGATCAAGAATTGGATTTTGTAACGTTGTATAGATACTTCGTAGACAATTCATGTCGTTGGTATGCTCTTGTTCAACACACGACTTATTACCTACATAGTTACAGGATCAGCTGGCTGCACTACTGTATATTCCCTCTTTGTTTCTTCTAAATTATGGCTCTGTGACTAACTTTTTACTTCTATCCAATGCTGGTCCATCCCAATAGTTGCTTTATCTGGAAGCTATTTATTAAAATGTCTATGTATGAGGCATTCGACACGCTCGAACTTGGCTTATACTGATATAGAGGTGCTTTCCTATATGAAAAAGATATATTCGGAGCTGATATGTTCCTGCATCAATTTTATGGCTGATTTGTTTGATGCTCGCAATTGATGACTGCGGTGATGCTAACATAAAGCTGCGAATACCGATTTAGGATGAAGCGAATAATGCTTGTTTACTACATGCTTGTAATCAGCAGAACGATCATTGAATATTTATTGTAGTAGTTCATACCTAATTCGTTCATGATGAAGTGAGTTCACGCCCAGGCTACCGAGTCCCGCGACTGTATCAGGAGTTATCTACATTGCAATGTAATGCACTCGCTGATATAATGATCTAGAATCAAGATTTGTGAACAATAAAGTAGTTTTGGTACTGCTCGGCAGGGCCAATCCTCGTACCTCCTAGGCATGCTTTGGAAATTATCAGATCACATGAATCACATATACTTTCACGACTTATAGAATACTATAAAAGCTACGTATTACCTCGAAGACTGAATAAAGGCAAATAATGCTACTAGATATGCAACAGGGCAAGCTATCTCTAAAATCTCAGATGAAGGAAAGATTACCTGCGCTTTTACGATATGCAAGTGAAGTTACAAGCGTATGCTGAAGTTGATAAAGCATTCCTATAGAGAGAAGACTTTCAGATAAGAGTACTGATACCATTTAAAGCATGAATACCTTCTTCTTCTCATAACAGATCCATAGATAAAATATAGATGCATCTCGTACTCCGACATTAGGGCTCTCACAATATGATGTTAGGCAGAATACCAAGAAGTTGATACGTCAGTGGCATTTAGCACCTCGAGAGGTAAACATAGTGGGCCTACCTTTTGGATACTATGTTTGCGCGAACGGCAGTAAAACCACAATGAGCTTTTGATATATGTGCGTATCAGACATCCCTTACCGAAGGGCAACCAACAACCCGTTAGGGTCGTTGTCGCATTCACACTCGACTAAAGCTTATTCACTTAAGTTTGGTCTTCTCATATGAGACATTCACCCACCTCGGCAGACTAGTCGAGGTGACCGCTCTCAAGAGTTTTTGCTCACCCGATCTTTAACAGGTCTTGCGAGAAATATCATCCTCGTAATCAACCGGTTGGTTAGGAATAAGAGATTGATGAGCTGCTTGAGAATGGGGTCGCTGGTATTTTAATCGAATGAGAGCGGATCGATCTGCTCATCGAGTCCGCCAATTTGACCAAGACACCAGCTACCTATAACGTGAACATGATGATGTAGCATCGGCTTCGTGTAGTTTCTATTTCAGCTCACATGTATACCTAGTTTGGTCGAGTTGTGCGGGGCAACGAAAGTCAAGAGCAAACTCCTGAGTGCTCGAGTGAAATGAAAGTGAAGGTTTGAGCTCAATTTTAGCATTGTTGTTATCATTACGCGCAGCAGTCCACGGTCACTCAGGAAACGGTGGAGCTGCGCGTTTGCCAGAAAAACTTTTGTCGCGTGACTTGAAACCTATATCTACTCCCACCGCCAGACCGTCTGCGCTTTCTCTCCCTTGGGCCCCCTCTCGCCATCCGTCGATACGTTGGGTTTCTGAGCCTTACTAACTATCAAGTTAGTCTCTGCCTCGCTCTCCAGCTTAGCATCGTTGAAGAGCCAACAGCTCACCTCCAACTCGATGGGCGACAACATGGTAACCACCTTCCCCACTAGAATCATGGTTCTCTTTACTGATCGATCTGCGTCATCGCATTCAGGTAGAACAAGGGGCAACGCAGGTCCGTATGGTCAAGAATGGCCTTTTAAATGTGTCAGCTCCAATTGAAATCATGGAAATGTCAGCAAAGTCCTTACTAGTCTAGTTATTCAAGCCTGCTAATATTTGCCAGTGCGAAGCGTAATAATACCGAATCGCCGCTCCTGAGACTGCCAGCTGAGATACGCAACAAAATCTGGTCCTACGTGCTCGGCGGCCACAAGATTGACATCTACATCAAGGTTGGACGCCGTCGAAGCCCCCATATCAAATTTAAGACACTTCCGGTCAAACTTCTAGTTCCGCCAACTTACGTCAACCCGGACTTCCGGTTCCCTAGGGTATGCCGCCAGTTGTACGCCGATACGTCCTTACTCGTCTACTCACTCAACACGTTTTCCTTCCTGAGCGCTCGCGTCATGGATCACTGGCTGGCGGAGCGTCAACAGGGTCAGCTTAATAGCCTTACCTCTATCGATGTGCCGCATGATTACATGTGGGATTACATTGATGAAACTCGGCTTCTCTTTCGCCAGATAATGCCGGGTATTAAGCGTATTATAGTGGATGGTTGGGTTGCTAATGCTTGTCTCATGCTAGGAGACAGAGATGAAGACATGAAGGCGAGGTTCGTGGAACAAATGAAGGAGTGGGAGGGACAGGACTTCATCACGGAGTTCCGTACCCATGACAAACTTGTGGTATTGGAAGATTGTTGATTTTCAGGGCGGCTGGTGAGGTACTGAGGGTCTAAGGGGCTGTTTGGGAAGCATGAAGGGAAACAAGCGTTTAAGGATTTGCTCTCTACTTTGGCAAACTGGCAGGCCAAATGCAGACGAGCTAGGTGTATTACACTAGGCGGTATACCTCGATTATGCTCTGCTTGTAGAGCAGTAATCGTCGCCTAAAGAGGATCTGGCTAATCTGGATGTGTTTTGCCGGCGTATTCGCGCAACGAATCAAAACCCCTCACGTCGAAGGTGTTAGGTATCAATGAGGACAATGTTTCTCGCTGTACTCGGGATAGCTATGGACATTCTGTATTATTTCCTGTGGCATACACCATTTGATAGTCACGCTCGTGGTATTCGTTCGTTGAGGATGCACTAGCCCCCAAGCACTCCAGCGGCAACCGGAAACTGTTTCGGTTACGACCTATTAGCACCAGGATTCCAATCCTCACCGGTAATCGATATATTAATCCACCACAGACCGTCGCCGGTGCCTGGCAGGTTTAGGCCCCGCATCTCCACTTTTGTATACTTCAGCGCTAACTCTCTGTCCTACCTTCTACGAGTACCCTGCCTTCTACACGACTCTTGTATATCAGAAGACTTATCGCAGGCGACTTTCTTCTTCCTTTTGTCGCTATATAAGAGCACATCATGGCAGCGGAGCAGGATCCGTCGCCTCCGGCCAATGACGATCCTTCTACGGCCTCGGACGCGCTGTCTCTACATACCATCGCCGACCAGGACGATGCGTATGCTACGCAAGAGCAAGAAGATGCAGATTTTGCGCTAGCTCTCCAGCTTGAAGAGGAGGAGACACAACGTCTGGTGCAATCACGAGGCCAGACTCAGGGCCGTGCCGAAGGACGACCTGCAACACAGTCTGAGGAGCAGGCTGGTCCTCCCGTCTCTTATCGCGATGATCCTGAAGCTGAAGGGGATGGTGACGATATTGCTAACCTACCTCCCTACCGCGATGACCCTGATGCTGCTCCTACAGATGAGGAAGCGCAATCCGAAGCGCCGGCTGCCGGCGGTCGGGCGAAACGTGTTCGAAGTTGCTTGCGGGTCCTCGGGCAGATGATCAAGACGTACTTTTGCGTACTTGGGATCTGTACTCTTGTGACTATCTTGATCATTGTCGTCTTGATTCTCGTGCTCGTCGTGTTTGGCAAGCGCGAGGATTATAAGGAGGCTGCGTGGAGGGCATCAGGTTCTGCCGATAATGACTTGAAGTTGCCTAAGCTGTATCCTGCTCTTGAGGAAGGTGCGTCGGATAATTGCAAGAAAGGATGGGAAAAATATGCCAGGAGTCTCTCCTGCCATCGGATGATTCTCTCTTCCGCCTGGGATAACGGCGACGCCGATGCAGTAGTCGCTACAAAAGCTGATCCTTACGGCTACTCGGATGAAGTCTGCACTGATATGTGTCATCGATCGATCAAGTCTTTTGACACCCCGATGAGAAATGTATGCTCCCGACGAGCTGACCGTTTCGATTTGACACATTACGGTGAGAACAATAAGGGATATTTTGACAAGGACGAGATTGACGAAGGGCCACTACTGGTACAGAAGACTTTGATCCAGAGGTGGGAAAGACTCTGCGCTCGGCCGCCGAGGCAGCAAAGGCAGAGTGAGTGGGGAACCTGCGCTGCGGATCTATGGATGAGATGGGGCATCGTGGACGGAAAGAATGAAGAGAATCTCAACGGCTTGGACTCCTTCCTTGAAAAGACAAATGAAAAGCGGACCATCCCGGGAGGGTGGAAAAAAGGCGAGGTTGACAAAGTCGACGGGCACAAGAGCTATAATGTCTATGTGCCTAGAAGAAATTTTGGGCCAGGTGTTGGTGAGACTGACTGCGGCTACTGCACTATTGATTGGCTGGAAAGAAAGCTGTGGAACTTCGAGTACGGCCAAATGTTGAATAAGACAAATGGGGAAATTCTGGGTCTCTCGGAATTTCATGACAAGATGAAGTCCGCCGCCATGAGATGCGGGCCAGCAGGTGAACATGCGGTGTATAAAGCGCGCAACAAGTGGTCAAAATATGGCTGGTGGTGTGACAATGAGCCGTGTAAAAAGGACATCAGAACCGACCGTGAGGTGAAGCAGATATTGCACGGAATGTCCGAGGAAGAGTTTCCACTTACGGCGATTCGGACGGAAATGGCGAAGAGTAAAGGAGCATTGAAGGATGCTCTAGGAGCCCTGCATGACAGTATGGCAAGCATGCCATGCTCGATCTGGTTCCAACAGGACATCGCTATGAATGCGGTTGTGCCTCACCAGCATATCATCGACCACCTTTGCAGTGACCAATGTCGCAACGCTGTCGACCGAATCCAAGAAAAGAACGGGAAGACCTTTGAGGCAGCCGCCCGTGCCGATCCTCGGGCGAACATATTCAAAGCGTGGGAAACGACACGAGAGAGTCACACAAAGTTGTGCAAGAGCAATAGACCAGAGTTGATCGTGAGTCGGACGACTGCGTTCTGCGCGCCCGGCTACGCAGCCATCGGACAGCCTACATGGATATTCCCCGAAAACATCCCCTCGAAACCCGAGATTCTCGCCGCATTCGCTCCCGCCATCGACAAACTGGCCGCAGAACTCAATAAATCACCGCCTAGGGTAGGAAAGGATGAAGAGTCGCAAACCATAGCCGCTAGGAAGATTGCAGAGAGCGTCTGCAATCCGTGCATTGGCGAGATCTTCATTGGCAAGAACCCGGGTTACAAGAAGACGATTGCCGAGTGGCAGGATGATCCACGCATTGATGGCAGGAATTATACAGAGATAGCCAAGAAGGGCTGGGTTACTTGTGCGAAGCAGGCTGGAATCGAGCTAGGCTGGTGGCAGAAGAAGCGATTGTGGGAGCAACTTGGCCTCGATCGATATGACCGAAATTGAACGCCGTACAATCATTGCTCACCGGGTTTGAGCATCTTGTAGCTTGTCAGCGTTTCAACGACATGTGTGAATTCCTAAGGCAAGAACGTTATCTGAAGACTGCATATCATTTTATATGATCCTCTATATCCTTTTATGTCGACCAATGTTAGAAAGCTGTTTTAGTTGTTCGATCCATGGACGGGGGTTTCCATATCTTTCTGCTTTCTTTTATGCGAAAGTTTTTGCAGGTAGAACTCTCTATTTGAATGAGTCTATATCATGGAAGCTAGATAGACGAGACATTTCCAGCATCTGGTTGCGTGAGAAGTGCCTGAATTAGCGAATGGAGAAATGGGATATTAAGAATGCGACGAAGGTCACCAGCACCCAGTACACTTCCTACAGCTTTCTTCCAGTGTTCACAATCCCCCTATTCATGTCTCATTTCCTATTTGAAGTTCAAGACCTCGTAAACTCTGACTAGGCTGCTATACCTTAATAACCCTGCTCATGAGCAGCGACCTTTTTGGATAGATCTACTATGATCGATTCGTTTGCCACAAAGTTGTATACCGCCTTCTTAATATTTTTATTCATACCGTTCGGCACAATCAAGAGTTCCTGCCTTAGGACAGTCTTGTCCGGTGTGATAAGTCTGAGACCCTCGTGTTCAGTTGCTGAAGCGTAGTATAACTCAATATGCTTTCGTAAGGGACCTGGTAGGTATAAACGTGTAGCTGCGAATGGTCCAGTTTTGAAAATCTTGTCCCAATCCTGACTTGGATGTCAGAAGTCAATCGAGCAGCTCTCAGAAGTACAGCTCCTTAGACGTGAAGCCACCAGCCCACATAACCCTTTGTTTGACGATGGCACCATCGGCGCCACCCCCCGATTCTGTGCAAACCTAATCATGTTGGTTCTTTGTCTGGAGCGGGGGCGAAGGATGTAGAGTCGCTATGGTCATTATCATCGAGGATCGCGTAGTAGAACTAAAGCATATCGTCAACGTGAAGCTATGTGGATCGCGATGAGGCAATGAGACTGCATGGAGTAAACGGGCAGAGCATATGCACCCCATACACGAAACAGAATGAAGATGGATTGGCCTTCTGAGTATTCTGTCCCATACAAAATCGCGTCATATGACTAAGTCTCCGTCCGCCTTTCACTCACTCGCCGCACCTACCACGTGCAGCCCCCCCCTCCCCCCAACCAAAACTATTTTCACGTGCATATATATCGCTTTATTTCTCAAACAATCATAAATCAAAGAACACAACGCATGGGTGGGCCAGTGGTTCATAGCATTTCCGTAGATTGCCTAGTTGTGACGCACAATGAGGACGGCACCGGAATATGCGAACGGGTTGTCTAAGGTCATCATCATCTCTAGGATATGTGACCGCCACTGGGATGTCTGAAAGATCGGGTCTCTGCTCCCGGATGGGAGTACCGGTACGAGTAGGATAGGGACAACAGATGCGGTGGGTTCGACCCCGGGACCTGTCTTTTTGTCTTTTTTTTTAAGCGAAAAACCGTCTCATCTTTTGTTTTTTGACTTGTGAATGCTGGGTCGTGTGTGAGGTGGATTCTTGGCGTTTGTCCTCAATTGGCAGTACATAGTATGCTGAGATTAGGACTAAGATCTGTCCGCTCGAAGAGATATGTCTAATGGCATTCAGTTGGTCTTGGGCTGTAGTCATTGTAGAAGTAAAATATATGCGTGGATCGGATGTCGTGCAGAAGGTTCTCATCGCAGACAAGACCTAGTCAGGTAAGAGCTATAGATAGCTTTCGGATGCTTGCTTCACTACGAAGCTGACACTGGCATGGCTAGATGGCGCATATAAGAATGCTCCAAATGTAAACCGAACAGATGGAAACATCTAGTTTCAATTTTTCCCTACTAAGTAAGAAATCTACTAGGCATTTTTCCGCAGACATAGTCTTCAGAGGCCAAGATGGCCTAGAGAACCAGTCATAGCAAGTAGTGCCACAGAGCCCCCCATATCCCCATATCTCCAAGCAAAGTCTTTCTGGGACGACAAGAATTAGAAATGACGCTTAATCGGAGTCAGAAATGAGACCGACTGGGAAGGACGGAACAGTGAATGAAATCCTGGAGACAAAAGAGAAACGCTTTTAATTATTCTGGTAGGATGGTGAGAAGATTTGAAAAGATTTCACCATGATGCAGAATTTTTATATGGAGCTGAGCTGATTTGAAAACCTTGGAGTAGTTTCTGAGATGTTAGATGGGGGGAACGATGTTGCCTGGTAAGAAAAATGTATGTTTTGCAACACCATACTTTACTGCGCGATTAGACTGAGTTCTCTTTGATAGGAGCGATAGCGTCTGAATTACTCTCTTTAGCTGAACCTAATTTTACCTTGAATTGTATATTCTCTTTTCTAGACTTTGCACTCTCACTCGCATTAATGCTCTCAGCTCGTTATGGTGAGAGGAACAGTGTAAACCACCATTGTAGCGAAGCCTCCAGCTCCAATCACCCGCGTCTGTCTTACTTGTCAACTTACCTTTACCTTGACTCAGAGGCCCACCTCGAGGGTATATAAGGTTGCCCTCGCCCAGCTCTCCTCCCATCCTCAACTGCACTACTCTGGCCATCTACTCGTATCCACTGTGCGACCCATCCAGCATGACGAAATCTCAGCATGTCTCCAGGAACAAGGAAAAGGCACCCACTTCACACAAACACAATAGTCTCATTGTCAAATCCAAGGTCAATGTCGTTCGTTTGGAGGGCGACGGGCTTCTGGACCCGCGACCGAGGGGTCCTTTGGTTGCCATGTTCGTGAGAGGGGAAAGTGTATTACTGGACTATGCTAACTTCTACAGCACTCGACACAACGAGACAATGTCTCCGCTGTTGCGACTTCCTCCAGAGCTCAGGAACAAGGTCTATGCTTATGTGTTCGGGGGAATGACGTTCAGATATGGAGCGTTCGTCCATGATAAGAACGACGACGACGACGATTTTACACCCTGCAGGTGGACGGATGACGTTCCCATAAATACCGCTTCGAATAGTGAAGAATCCGATCACAAGTCATACCGTCGGATTGGAGTCAACCTCCCAACTGGGATGCGCAATCCACCACATATCGCGCTTACCCGTGTATGCAGAAGCATCTACGCGGAGACTCGCCTGCTGCCATTCGCCACGACCACTTTCGAGCTCTGTGAGAGATTTGCGGATAGATCTTCGGATGGCGTTGGTCTCAAATTATTGCGCCCCCAGCTCTACGCTATCACGACGATCCAGGTTCTACTTGCTGTACGTAGGAATTTCAAGAGGGTTGTAGACTTGCGCCGCTTCCGGTGGCTGAAGAGGTTTCCCAGACTCCGTCACGTTCGCTTGCTTCATATCTCCGATCACCCGCTGTGCAAGTGTCCTAGGGTTGCATTGAGAGGAAAAGAGATAAGGGATGAGTCAAAGAAGACTCCGTATGAGAAACACGTTCTGGATGTAGTCAGAGAGGTGGTCTACAAGAGCGTTACCGTGACCCTGATCCGCGCGTGATTGTGTTAAAGGGTAACGTGACCGTGTTTCACAGGCACCACCGGAGAGCTCAGTGAGATGGAGACAGAAAAAGGCAGATGGAACAGTTGGCTAGCTCATGACTTGGAAGGATGGTTTGGCCGTGACTTGGGCCTTTATTAGCCCTTCGAGGTTATGGGTTTGCACTACCTTGACATTTTCCCATACTTGGGCGGCAATTCTTCACTTACCTTCGGTTGAACAGGTGCAGGATGCATGATTGTCAGCAATCTTTCTACATGGCGGTCCCGGATTTGATAGTTAAAATGGGAAGCATGCATTTCAAATGTTACCTCTATAGTGAAGTAGCACAGCTGGGCCTTGACAGAAAGTGGATAGTCGTCAAAAGCATGGACCTATAAGGCCAGAAGCGTTACCATGATTTTGTGTGATGATTGAGTTGAGATGTTCGAGCGAATAGAGCGCCCGCAAGTGCGGATGACGCAACGTGGTTAAAGGACCACTCGACGCGTGAGCACGTGACCGCAACCAGGGTCAGTACCATTGTCCCCATGGTTGTGAACACAGTATACCTTTACAAAATCAGAATTCCCTGTTATCGTCTGTATTGTTCGCTAGGAAGCAAGGGAGGACAGATGCGACCCAGAATAGTCTGCTCTATGCTTGAGCCTCCGAATGGAGCAAGAAGGACAAGTCTGGACACGACACAGGCACAAGTCCATTCATTCCAAGTAACAGTTCAATCACGATAGAATGTACGTTGGAATATCTATTGCCTCGACTAACGAGATGCCATCCGGGCCGATACGACCCTTGGTAGAAGGTTCGACGAAGGCGTCCGTGACGCGGCTGGCTTGCGAATCAAGTGCGAAGGAAAGCCAGAGAGGCATTAAGCACACCATAGCTGAAGACGAGACACAGATCAAATGGGAGTGGACGGAGACGATTCATGTGCTATTCTGCTAGCTGGCATGATGAACCGTGTTACTATTGTGGAGAAGTCGGCGCAGCAGCGCATTCCGTGGACACGCTGGGGAATGCAGCCACGGAAGCGGATGGCTCTGTGTGAGTTGAAGTGCACAAGGCGGTGGGGATTTGACATGCACGACGCACAAGGTACATAGATGGTGCATGTGGCATTGTCGTGATGGCGTCGGGAAGATAGGGAAAAGCGATGCGGGTTTCGGGACAGGATTCGGAAGGGTGATGCAGCTTGGAAATCTGAAACGTAGGGTGCCGCTGATGCACCGATCTGCTGCGCGGAAGGTATACCCGAAGCTTATCCTGGACCACACGGTGGGTGGGTTTTGATGGGGTTTGATGTCATAGGTGTTGGACACTGCGGTGGTGAGCAACGCATGGGGCGAAGATGGTCAGGGAGAGCGATGGGAGTTGATGGTGGTGTGCGGTGGTGTGCGGTGGGGTGGGGCAGGCGGCCAAGCAGGTGTACGAGTCCTGCGGCCCGATGGGGAAATGTTTCATGGAGCAGATGCAGCGCGGTATTGGCAGCCAGAGACGGCGATTGGAGCTGCCCGACGAGCTGCTGCTGCTTAGCTGCTTAGCTGCTTAGCAGGGAGCGCGGTGGCAGCCTTGTCCTATAACGTCTCTCCACCAGCGCGGCCAGCGCCTGGCGCGAGGTTGGGGGAGTGTGGCTGGACGGGCGACGTGGAATCTGGCTGGCTGCGGGCACAATCCACGCAATCCGCATCCAGGTCCTATTTTTTGCGACAGATATTGTTGGCCGGCCCGCGCGGAAGGGTGGCAATGGGCAATTGGGCAGGCCGCCAGGCAGTGCAGTGTTCTCCTCTTCCTCCTGCTCCTCCTCGTCGCCAGCGTCGCATACAAGTGGAGCGGTCGTCGTCGTCGTAAACTCGCTGCCCGTTCACGTTGTGCACCTCCAGCCATTGCACCACCACGCCAGCCCGCCTGTACACATACACACCCACGGTAGCCTCGTCGCCCAGAGCTCCGGCGCTGTGCGTTTCGCCTCTCGTTGGCGCATTTGCTCCCGGCAGATCGCGCATCCTCCCCCCGGTGTCCACTGGCCCCGACCCCGTCGCCACGCCGTCGCACGCCGGATGACGAGTCTGACCTGAGGCCGCAGAGCACCTCAACAACACCAGCCTACTTACTTCCGCCCTCGCCCGCTCCACACCCGCCGCCCTCGTTGCATCTTACTCCGCTGCTCCTCCCGACCTGCTGCTTCCGTCGCTCGTTTCCCGCCATCTTTTCTCCCCCCGCTTCCCGGCCCCGTTGCTGTCGTCTGCGACGGCCTGCAGCCCTGGAATAGACGCTGCTTATCTCTAATTTCGCTACATTCTTGAACAGCTCCCCCCCGGACCCACGCTGGGACCACACCGCAGCCTCAACGGCCACGATCGCTGCGGACGCTACGCCTTCTCTGCCTTAGCATCTCTACCAGCCGCCCTGTTTCATCGTTAGACTGTCAGTAGATAACAAAGAGCCATGTCCGTCGCCATGGAGCGGCCCCAAGAACCCAACCGGCCCCGGTCCAAGTCGACCTTCAGCTTCAAGAGCGAATCCAGCCGTCATTCCGCCAGTAAACACGAGCGCAATCCATCCTACGGCGAGAACAAACCCCATCTGCACGCGACGACCAAGGCAGACCCCAACGCTGCTATGAACGAATCTCAGCCAAGTAGGTAGTTTCCGACAGTGGTGGAAGCTTTTGTTGATTTTGTCTAGTTGCCGCCGCCCTCGAGGAGCCCACGTTGCAGTCTCTTCGCTCGGTTCAGCACACTGATGCTGAAGGAAACCCAATTGGTAAGTGAATGCACCCCAGATGGATTCTTTGAGTTTTTGCTTTTACGCGAATCGGCAGCTGACA